>JACYFF010031954.1:74826695-74848295 GCA_017589665.1 Selenicereus undatus | reverse complement strand
AACAACAACAACAACAACAACAACAACAACAACAACAACAACAACAATAATAATAATAATAATAATAATAATAATAATAATAATATGAATAAAATAATAATAGTAATAGTAATAAAAACTACTACAACAACAATAACACCTATAATAACAATGATAATAACAATAATGATAATAAAAATAAGTTCAATCATCCAAACAAGATTTAAAAAAAAAAAGTGCTCCGAAAATTAAAACAAGATTTGCAAACAAATCCCTCAACCTAAACATGAAAAACTAGAAACTTAATTAGTTGTCTTTCATCCTATGGAAATACTGAAGCCACTTTAGCCTGCTATTACCATCATCCATATTTAAAAAGATTTCTCTCTTCACAGCATCCTCAAGCACATGAGTAGCATAACACCAAAAGTCACTGCCTTTCTCTAAAATGTTATTATCTACCATACAATTAATAATTTGCATTGCCATAGTAGTGGTAGACATGGATGATGCATGCTTGTTCATTCTGTTTGGTCCTCCTTGACTCATTATTCGACAAGATGCTACCATGTGCTTAGTTTGAGCACCTAACATTGCAGATCCCCCTTATTGCCTTCTATTACGCTTCAATTGCACAATATCAGTCTTTAGGACAGACTTATAGGCTCATCTAAATACGTTCTTATTTGTTCTAACTTGACTTGCCACTTGGGTACTAAGAAGTTGATTATTCACTTGGGAAGGGCCATCTTTGCTATTCGCTTTGGTGTTGTCATTATTACCATTACTCACATACTTGACAAAATTTATGAAAAATTGATCCTGGTCGGCTAATACTGATTGAAAATAGGGATTATCTTGAAGATTATACATATGCAAATTGTCTTCTTTACCTAGCCTACCTTCCGTATGATTTTTCGATTCATGGCCTTCCCCTTGTTCATCAACATTTATAATAGGAGGTTCCATAGTAGGTACATAAACATTTTTCCCTGTTGCATATGTACCTCCATATGTATGCTCCCACTTTTCTTCAAGTAATGAACTCACACTTTTGTCTCGAAACTTTTTTAACATATTGATTTTCCTACATAGTATCAAAGATCAATGTCAATGAACTAAAATAAAGTAATTATATAAGATATCTAGGATATCCTATATCTATGGACTATAAAGGGATTTTTTTTATTATAAAAAAAAACTAACCTTGATTTTCTTATACCACCACTCGGTTGAAGCCTCAATTTTTCCCGAAATAGGATGCCAACCTAGTCCTACAACAACAACAACTCCCAGTGTGGGTCCCGCTCTCGTGGGGTCTGGGGAGATCTAGCTGTAGACAGTCTTACCTCTACCGACATTCCTACCCGTAGAGAGGCTGATTCCAAGAGACCCATAAAAAAGAGTTTTGTGAAAATATTTTCAAAATAAAGGTTTTGTAAAAACACTTAGTGGGAAAAACATTTTGAAGAAGAAAGATTTTATGGCAAGGAATGGCTGAGATAAAAGATCTAATGCTAAAGCTATGAAATAAAAGGACAAATCCCAACCTAGTCCTATTTCCGTATTTCTCAATTGCTTCCAAGCACGCCAATCCTTTCTCATCGCATCATATTTGTGCTTACAACCATTAGTTCGCATGGACGTCCGATTTTCTGAGTAACTTCTTTTTCAATTTCGCGCCATTTAATGGACTATCCACGTCCATTCTTCATAATATATTGAATAATGACATCACATAAGACAATTGTCTCATTATAGCACCACTCAAAAAAACTCTTTTGTTGCTCCACCCTTTTTAATTTCATTATTTTCCAGTGCCATATAACTCAGACATCAAACCTATGCACGATAAAACTAAACATTAATAATCAATACCCTCTTTCCTTGTCTTATTAAAAACTAGTAATAAAAAGTTAGCCGAAAGAGTAAAGAGTAAAGCAGATAAGACTTTGAATTCAAACAATCTAGTTCATTCGATTTTGGTAAAGCATAAGGACCCCTCTTGAGATTCTTACTTTGGACCCCAAAAAAAAAAACAACATAGGACCACTGAGATTCCAAACTAAAGGCTTTTCGCCTATCAGTTGCCAAGGAATCAAAGAGACTTCACTGCTTACACAAAGACTTCAATGATAAAAGTGGTGCAAAGGAATATATTTTCAATGGAAATAGTAGAAACTTGAATCCTACGATATGCCCTTTACCTTCTTAGCTTCTGAGCTCTGGCATTCTCATTTAAGGACGTCCTTTTGAAGGAATCCTTTTTTGAATAAATAGATCATTGCTATAAAACAAGGAGATAGTATCCATTGTAGCCCATTTAGATGTGCATTAGAAATTGAAGGAGGCGAATCAAGAACCAAGCATAGAACCCAAACAAACCCAAAACTGGGTATGAAAAAAATAAAGCTAAGCGGAATTCTAACGCAACCCTTGATTGACCTGCCCTAAGTGAAGCAACCTGATGTTTGGCTGACCATTGAACTACGTTAAGTGCACTTTCTTGGCAAAGCTGCTGGAGTAACCGACATAGTTGAATATGACCTAGGAATGACCCAACTGGAACGACTGAACCTATTCAAGCATGACAATATTTCATTCAACCTATTCTAATTTGATCCGAAATTGGGTGTGGAGATTTATTCTACCAGTCTAGTGCCCATATGCACAAGTGCTTAATTTAATGCAAACTACAGGTCTATGGACGAAACCCCTTGAGCATAGACCTGGCAAAACTTACCTGAGACCCGAAACCCGAACCGAACAACCCGGACCCATACCCGACCCGACACCTAAAATATGCTCACCCGAAAGTATACCCGAAACCCGAATTGACCCGAACCGAACCATACCCGACGAGAAATTTTTCACAAAGTTGCTTGTTTTGGCATGACTAGTGTATTTGACCAAAAATTGGTTGACCCGAAATCGACCCGACTTGAACCATACCCGATCCAAACCGAAACGACCCGAAATGTCACTTAACCGGAACATGACCCAACCCAAACTTGATCCGACCCGTACCCGAACCGAATGACCCATTTGCCAGGTCTTGAGCATATATGTCCATCTGAAATTGTTTTGTAGTTCCAATTATTTCGGCATTTGTCTTGATGGCTAAAATACTCAGTTGCATATGATTTTGCAGAAATTTGGGGTGCCCAGACCCCAAAAAGCCTTAAAAAGAGAGAGAAATAAAGAACCAACCCAAATAAGGCTTTGAATGAAGAATTCATAGAAGCTACACCATCTTTCTCTCTCTTCTTTTATCTCAGTCTGTGGAAAATTAAAATCGGTTGAAGAAGAAGAAGAGGTCATCTGGTGCTGATAAAGCTTTGAATTCAAAACACACTGCTTTCTATCCCCTCCCCCCCAAAAAAACACAAGGCTTCAGATTTTGCAGAAATTCTGGAATTCAAAACACAAGGCTTTACTCCTGCTTTCAATCAAAAGCTGAATCTTTTTCCCACCATAACAACATCAATCAAAGTGGGGTTCTAGAACATCAATCATGGAACAACAGTAGCAGCAGATGCAAGAACAACAATGGAGGTCCAAAACAAGAAATTCCTCCCAATTCCAGAAAAAAGCCTTCAGATTTAACATCAAATAAGATAAAAAAAAATCAATATACTCACTTCAATTCCAGAATTGCTGTTGAATTCTTCTATGCTTTTTGATGTTCTGCGTGGTTTCAAACAGCAGAGAAAGGGGGGCCAAACAGTGAGGGTTTTGGGGAAGAAGGGGGGCTTTTATATTAGGGGCAAGGGCTGTAAATTTAGGAAAATAGCAGGGGCAAAATTGGAACAAAAAAATAAAATGTTGTAGCATTTTCTCAAATGTTAACACTCCTAATGTTTCTAAAATGCTCTCTCAAACGCTAAACACTAATTTGATATGCTACTATGCCGAACACTAAAATTTTGAGAAAGTAGAGTTTATCATATTTAAAATGTTAAATGCTAGTTAAAACACTGTTATCGAGCACAACCAAAGTTTAAGCTTTTAGCCCCTAGCACCTATTGAATCAGTCATTGGAGAATAGGCTAGACCATCATGCATCTAGTAGTGCGGACTAGGGATTGATAATGAGATAGGTACAAGATGGGTTGAGCTGTTTGTACCCACACCCATATCCATTTTTAAAAATAAATCAATTAGATATTAAAAAATAAAACCTATACTCCACCCGTTGAGTTTTGCATGTTTGTGGGTTCTATTCGAGTATATAAATGGAATGAAAATTAATATCCACATGCAAGTATGCAACCGTACTTAAGTATGATATACATTTGGGTAATTAAAAGGTTACAAAATCGTAGTATTTTAGAAGTGTACTATTTAGAAATATGAAATCAAGGGCATTATTGGGTTAAATTTAACTAAGAGTGCTTGGATGGAACTTCAACAGAGAAAATATTAGACCAAAATACTTTTTTTTTTAATATCTTACAACCAAAACGGTACGGCTAAGCTACAGGTATGTGGCAGGTTATCCATTGCTGTTTTTCCAATGCCCAATCCACACCAATATAAAACGCATTGTACTTACCCATTTGGGTTTTAATAAGACAGGTTTTCTAAATGTTACATGGGTATGGGTTGCATTGCTAGTATTAGTACGAACCAATTTTAGATGGGTATAGGTTTCATTGCTACCCTTGATTGCTAACAATGTTTAAACGAACCAATTCCTCTGCTAGCGAGTACCGTCAAAGGCCGCCAGCAACAGGACCGTAACTCAGCCCATCATTTATCATAACTCAAAAGGCAGAAAAAGCTCAGCTGTACAGATTCCACAGCTCAAGTCCATATTTTGAAGCATACAAATTAGGTCCCAAATGGAACGGGCAATTACTAGAACCACCACATGAACTTGAGGAATAATGCCATAATTTATATTACAGGCAAACGTTTAACCAGTACGCGAGACTTGAAACACCGAGAAAACAAGAGTGCACGCCTCCTATAAGGGCTCCTTGCGTAGCTGGCTGTGGTCCTGTGGAGCTTTCATACAAAGAAAGTCCAACCACCATTAAACCGAGAAACTTGTTGCCCAGAGCAGTTCGGTGTAAAGAAGAAAAACAAGAATCAATGCCCATACGCAATGGAATCCAAAGTTGAACCAGTAGATCTCGGTATACGCAATGGAATCCAAAGTTTCAGTACCCACAAATCATTTGTAGAAATCAAAGTCAGTGTCAGGCTTTTTGACGTTGGCCCTATAACCCTTCTCAAAATCCTTGGGCAAAATCACATAACGGTTCTTCCGCACCGCATGCATTCCTGCTTCTTGACAGATAGCTGCAATCTGCAGGAGACAACAAATTACAATGGATTCAACTACTACTGCTTAAGAAAGAAGACTCAAACAGCAGGCAAAATCAGCTAAATGGGTACAGAGAATGGACACCATACAACCAGAACAGGGAATTGAAATGTATATATTTCCATGATCCAAAGACCTCTGTAATTCAACTTCTTAACATTCCAAACAGCAAAGCCATGGAGTTCACTGAAAATAATGGACTGAAAGACATAGCAGCAGCTCATAAAATATTCTTTGAAAAGACCATCCAGTAGTGTTGAATTACGAACAAGTGCCAAATCTGAGGCTCGTGATGCATCAGCTATAAGATCTCATTTCAAAAGACCACCGAGTGATATGAAATTGTAAATGCCAAATCGTAGGGCGATGATCTTAGCAATAACCCTGAAGAAAAGGGCTGCTGTGACGCTGTGGCAGGGAGATGAGATTTAACAGTTGGTTTAAGTACATCACTACTGAAGGTATGAAGAAGGAGACGTGCTGCAAGACATTTTGCTTATGCAGTTTCTAAAATAAAACCATTAAATCCACAACACAAAACACATCAGCCAGTACAGGTAAGTTTGACTTACCAGACTCGGCCTCATTTTCTTTAGCAGAAGTTTTGGGGATTACATCATTTCTCTGTCTCCGGGGAGATTAGGTCGGTTTAAATCAAAAAAACAGCCAGTTGACAAATGAATAGCAGCATGCAAAGAATTCAAAACGATGCACGAATAAGCAACCATAAAAACAGTATGAGACTGGGAGCGGAGACTGACTAAAAATATTCCCAAATTGTGCCATTAGCCAACAATAATTGTAACTCAGCCGCTTAATCATGCTGTCCTTCCGTGGCAGCAACTTTGACAATGAGCATTAATGAGGCCCAAATGGGTTCGCACAAACAATATGCTAGTATTAATCATTCACCAAAGAACCTTCAGTTATGGCCTCATCATCCCAACACAAGTTAGAGATAAGTTAAAGGACAAGATTTTGATTTAAGGCAACCCTACCATGAAAAGAAGCACAAACATATATCAGACACATGCCGTAGAGCAATGCCAATGTACAAATTATATGAGAACAACCTGTTTAATCTCATCATAGTCAAAGATATCGGAAAGAAGCAGAAACATATATCAGACACATGCCGGAAAGCAATGCTGATGGTACAAATTATATGTGAACAACCCGTTTAATCTCATTATATCAGACAAAGATAGTAGCAATAACATCAAAGCACTTAGTTTCCACAATAACCATAGCAAAAAGCAAAGACATCAGACACAACCTTAATCTCTTGCGCAGGGCTTCGTTTAAAAAAGCCAGTCTGAGGCACACCTAGGCTCGCCTCGGCGTGAGGCTACCAGGTCAGCGCCTCGGAGGGCATGAGGTGCGCCTCAAGGATGCGAGACTGTATGTTCCCTCTTTTTCTTCTTTTTCTTAGCCTTGCCTTTACCTTTTTTCTTCTTTTCCTTCCTTGGGAGCTAAAAGGTGAGCTAAACTTGTACCGTGAGTATGTGCATTGGAGAACTACGATGATAAGATAACATATCTTAAGGATATTTGCGGTGTTAGTAGTCATATTGATGCCTAATAACATTTTTAATGCATTTATCTAATTTGTTTATATAAAATATGCTTTGTGAAATATGAAATACTTTAAAAAAGTTTTGCATAGAAGTGCGCCTAGCATCTATGATGCGTGCGCCTTCGCCTCGTGCCTTGCGCCTCACGCTTTGGGACCCTATGCGCTTCAGTGCGCCTCGCGCTTTTTAAAACTAAGGCCCAGGGAGACCACCAAAAATGTGCACCATTAGGGTAATAAACTGTGGTATGAGAACACAGCTTGCTAATTAATTATGCTATGTAGCCTAACTCAGCCTCAACCTTCCAGATTCAGGGTTGTGGATCGCCCTGAACAAATACACAACATGCAGGTTTTAGCATTCCCCTAACTATGAAGTATGAATATGACAAAACTCCTCTTATTTTTACTAAAAATAGTTAGGTATAACCTCTTGAAATTCAGAACATAAGTTCAAACCAGTTGTGAGTTACCATCAAGTTCAAGCTGATTCACATTCTTTCCCAATAAAATAAGAATACACAGCAAAATGAGAAAAAGTGTAAGTGCAATCACTAATGTAAACTCTCTTAAGGGACTCAATATCAAGTCAAAAGTGGCCCCTCATTCAGAATTGCTATGCCAGATTGGAACCCTTACAGTTGCTGCATATCTGAGTAATCAGTCACTATAAGCAGCTTATCTTCAGCTTATTTATCAAGTACAGATGCTTGATTAGTTTTATACCAATGATGTGAAGCAAGATTTTCTATCCCTAGCCAAAGTAATTCAATTAATACTCACCAGGCTTCTGCTTCCAACATCTGGATGCATCAAATCTGTCTTGATGTATGAACACCAAGAGTTTACCCTTCCCATTCCCCCTCCCCCCTTTCTAAGAAGCAGAAATAAAAATTTTCAAGAAACCATCTTGTAGGCTTGCAAATTAGCTACTGGGATAAGCAACTTGGTCTCTTTATCATGCTTACAGCTCCTTTCATCACAATCAGTTCAGAAGGATCTTTAATTCTTAGGAGGCAAATAAACTTTCAAATAGAGGGAAACTGGTGGGCAGTAGAACACCCTGACCCAGATGTGAATGGATGGCAACCCAGCGAGACAGGTAGAATAACCGAAGGAACTAAAACTCAGATCAGAAAATGTGCCATTAGCCTACACTAAACGAGAATTCAGTGATGATTTAACCTCATAACATATGCTATTCGAACTCTTTCATAAATCCCTTATTGTGCCCATTTTGAACAGCAAACTCTGAGACACTGGTATGACACTTGTTTCAGTAGGCTGACAACACACAGACTTATTTGAAAATAGCCACATCAACGGTTGAAACACATAATCCATATTTTACACCAACTCAGCTAAACAGAGCTTATAACTAACCAATATAACTGCTGACTGCTGTCATTAATCTAAAGTCACCAAACAGCAGTTTCACAAAGTATATACCTCCCTACTCTTGAAAAAAAGATTCATTAAAATTAGAAAAACCCACAATAAATATAAACTCACTAACCTCGGCAGCACTAATCTTATCTGGCCTTGAGACGTAGTCCTCCAAGTCAACCTCATCACTCAAGTTCATCTTAGCAGTACAGACCTGAATGGGGCAGAAAATTAAGATCTAGATAACATATGTTTGATCAACTCCAATAATGGAGCAACCAAAGAGCCAATTCAAAAATGTTTGTTTGTGAGCTGGTTGTAGCTAACCAACAGCCAAATGAAATAATGACAACATGGAAAAGAGAGGTTCCCGAACAGAACCAATATGCACCTGAAAAACAAGCCGCTTCTGTCTCCGGTCAGGCAAAGGAAATTCAATTTTCCTATCCAGTCTCCCAGGTCGCAGCAATGCAGGGTCAAGAGTGTCAGCTCGATTAGTAGCCATGATGACCTTAACATTTACGGTTTGATCAAAACCATCCATCTACAGGAGGACCACATTCAAATGTAAGACAACACAAAGCTGCAAAAGAGAGGCATAGCCAACAAGCTTCATGTCTTCCAAAAATTTTGCATTTTCAGACAAACAACATTAAAAGTAAGGTTACTAGAACCAAACCGGCAAGTAAACAGGTCAAGCTACCAGGTCGTCAGTCGGACTATTTGGACCGGTTAGAACGCATTGAACCAGTTGACCCAGATTTCTTGGAAACTCTATTTTTGCAGTGCATTTTAAATTTTAGGCATATATGTATAGACTTTGACAATTAATTTTACATTTAACCACTTTAAAAGAAGAATTGCAAACTTTTAGATTAAAAAATAATATTTTACTACAAACAGTTATCTTATAGTAGATAATTTATTAGTTGTTAATTTATTGATACCAAAAATTACAAATTGGAAAATAAGGAAAACCCATTTTAGAAAAGTATCAATGCCTTTGCCCGCCAACTGGTGGTTTATCATCATTGGAAAAAATGAAGTGATGATTTGGTGGAATCATGCTGGTAAAACCTCGCACCAGGGGGAGCGGAAGTCTCACAAAAGTCACATCAAGGAAAGGGGACATAGGTAATAGAGGGCTGCATAAGCTATGAAGTTTTCCCAGCCATGGATTCAAAATGTGGAGGTTCCGCGACAAAACAGCCACATTGGAAAGGCTTTCGAGTTAGGCCAAACCGCATTTTCCCACGATATGCAGCGTGATTGCATCATTAGAATGATTTTTCCATGCCATGACCGAAACAGCATATTGAATCCTTCATATTTTCCAGCATGTCGCGTGCTGAAGGCTAACGCACACATATTTTAATTTTGGCTAACAAGTTATCGCTGAAATAGTCCAGATCACCAGTCCAACTGGGCGGTTTTCCTGGTTTGACAGGATTTTTGGTGGGTCAAAGGTGAAACAACAGGTGTTTCCAGCCTAGACCATACCCCAATTCTCAGTTGAATGAGCCAGTTCTATCCGGTTCTACTAATCTTGATTAAAACTTTATCTGTAAACTTCAATATGACTAGTTACATACTAATTCACATATAACTGTTAAAGATATAACCTGTGAGGGCAGATGTCGTAAAATGACAGAAAATGCCATATTTTACCTTAGTCCTCCTAATTGGAAGTCAATGAGTCTATGTGAACAATTTCTAACATAACTGCTCCACTAATACCTCTTCCTAATCTTCAACAAACAAGCATCCAGTAATGGAAAGGACCATTGGAAGGAAGAGAATCTAAGATACTCTAAAACAATGGAATAGTTATGCAATTCAGAAACAGGGGTAGGGGATTCATTAATGATTCACATCATTAAATCTTACCTGATTCAGAAGTTCCATTAGGATACGCTGAACTTCTCTATCAGCTCCAGTCTGAGCATCAAACCTAGCTGTAGCAATAGCATCCACCTCATCAATGAAAATAATTGCTGGAGGATTCTCCTTTGCGAGGCGAAATACGTCGCGGACCATTCTAGGACCCTATCACCAGCATAGAGATTCAGAACAGATTGCAGCAAAATGCTGTTATAAATTTAAGCACCTTCAAGTACATAGCGAACGAAGTGGGAAAACTCAAAACTATACCTCACCCAAGTACTTCTGAACAAACTCTGAACCAACAACTCTGATAAAGGCAGCAGTTGTATGATTAGCAACAGCCTTAGCAAGCATCGTTTTCCCAGTGCCAGGAGGACCATACAACAGAACACCACGAGGAGGGTCAATACCTATTTGTTTGTACAACTCATGATGAGTCAAAGGCAGCTCAACTGCTTCACGGATTTCCTGCTTCTGGATATCACATCCTCCAATATCCTAAAAATCGTACATGCCATTGGACATAACATCCATGATTACGTGAAAGCTCCAATATAAGAGCAAATGAAAAGAGAATATGCCAATGTATAAACCGGGACAAGGCATATAAGCATTAAGCAAAGGGGCAATAAAAACAAATATCAAAATGGACTAGTATACACCAGTGAAGGGCCAACCCATAAACATCACAAAAATAATACATTCACAGCCATTGTGCAGAGAACATACAGATGGACTGTCAACCAAATAGATATACGCACAAGCATAGCACTTATGGTCTGATGCCAGACATACAGACCGCTTGTCTCCTACTTTTTTCTCATTTATATTAAATTTGGATACATAGAGACAGCTCCACCACGAGATATCAGCATTTTCACAAAGCACAGAAGGAAATCACTGTTGCAGAATCTCCTTTTGGGAAGACAAACATGCAAAAAGCACGCTAAGAAACCTATAAAGGATCATCTGAATCATAGACCACTATGAATTAACAGTAGAAAGAGGCTTAGTTTAAAACAACCCACCTGAGGCACGCCCAGGCGCGCCTCAGCATGAGGCTACCAGGTAAGCGCCACGGTGGGGATGAAGTGGGACTTAAGGATGCAAGGCTATATCTTCCCCCTTTTTCTTCTTGTTTTTTAGTCTTCCCTTCACCTTTTTTTCTTCTTTTCTTTCCTTGGGAGCTAACAGGTGAGTTATGCTTGCACATTAAGTGTGTGCATTAGGGAATTACAATGATAAGATAACACATCTGAAGGTTATTTACGTTGTTAGTAGTTATATTGATGTCTAACCACTTTATAAAACATTTATTTAACTTGTTTTTGCAAAATCTGATTTGCTAAATGGGAAAGACTTTCAAAAACTTTTGCATAGAAATGCGCCTCACATCCATGATGTGTGCGCCCGTGCCTTGCACCTTGGGACCCTATGCGCTTCAGTGCGCCTCGCGCCTTTTAAAACTAAGCAAAAGCCTAAAGAAGGCTAACTCGATATAGCTTTACTCTGAGAACAAGTTACAGTGAGAAGAAATTGGTTGGGCTTGGATATTCAGGCGGCTTAATAATGCCTTTGTCCGATACTTCTGCTCTATACAAAACCTAACTGGTTGCACATTTATGGATCAATTTAACCCTGCCTCCTCTGATTGCTTTCAAAGATTTTGCAATAAGACTTTAATGCCTTATACACTCATATGTGTGTTATCACTCTGATGCAACAGGGACATGTGTAAAAACCCAGACCTCCACACAAGCTGACTTCTCACCTAAAAGAAAATAGATTGTGCCTGCATTCGTAAAACTGAGCCATACTCTCGCAAACGAGAATTTCATGTTCAAGATGGCAAAAGATGATCTGAAGTGCAAAATTAATTTGATAGCCAAATTGCAGTCAACAAACATCACTAGTACTCCTGCTTTGGCTATTGAAGTTGACAACGTTGCTCCTTTTTAGCATCCCCTAATGTAATAAACATGTCCAGATAAAGCCAATCTCTGTTGTTATGCAAAACATCTCTCAATTTTGAATGGAAAAGGGAAAAAAAAACCTCCAAAAAAGTACGAAACTTAAGCATCTTTTACTGATCATCAATTTTCCACTCCAAATAAATGCTAAACGGGTACAGATAAAGCAACGCTTCTCTTCTCAGACAAGGCTCTTCCCAATTTTGAAGAAAACTCTAAAAGAACATAATTGAGCTCCTTTTACTGATCCACTTTAGCACATAAAACGGTGCCGAATACCATGAGAATCCACTCTTTCTTAGATCACACATTTTACAAGAAAATGGCCAGGTGGTTAGAGAAGTAGCAGAGATTTGAATGTTGGAAATCAATTCTTGTCACTATATCAGTACAGCAACACCAATAACCCTTATTTAATTTACCAAAGGTCAATCCATCTGCTCGAAGAATACCCCTGGTGAGCCAAATCACCAAAGTGTAGAATCCAATACCAATTTTCATAATAAATGTCATCCCCAAATCAAGAAAAACCTTAAGACCACGAACTCGTGGCTTATTCACTGATATTGATACTTTGCTTTACCACACTAACCCCTTCTATAATCCAAATAAAAAGGTCTACATAAAGCCCAATTTATGTTCTAACCACCAGTATCTTCCCCACTTCGGGGGGTAGGGGGCCTGGAAAAGCACAAATGAAACCCAATCTATGTTCTCACACACAGCATCTTCCTAATTTTGAAAAAAAAAAACCTTTAAAGCACAAAATTAAGCATCTTCTATTTGCTCCACTACAGTAACCCCTTGTGAGATCAACTTCTGTTTCTAGCACAAGTATTTTTCCCAATTTTGACGAAAACCCCATGAACACACAAAATTATGCTTCTTTTACTTGGCCAGTGTACATAAAGACAGGTGCTAAGACTACCAGTACCAACAAACCCAGAAAAGCCCTTCATATCGCAATTGCACCTGCTAGTTTGTAGCAGGTTAGCCAAGTAGTGTTACAAACCAAATAGGAGAACTCATCCCAAAAGACTAGCCTATTAGGTGAGAGAGCCCATTTGGTCTATAAACCCCTCATCAGTTGCCATACAACCGATGTGGGACAAGTCCCATACCTTGCAACTGATCCAAATCCATAACATTCGACCCCCTTAAGGGCCAACGTCCTCATTGGTCACGACTACGTTGGTCGCAGCTGGTTTTTCCCAGGCCACCACTCCGAGTCCTCATTGGTCATGGCCACGTTGGTCACGGCTGGCTCTCCCATGCCACCACTCCGAGTTGGCTCTGATACCAATTGTTACAGACCAAACAGGAGAACTCATCCCAAAAGACTAGCCTATTAGGTGAGAGAGCTCATTTGGTCGATAAACCCCTCATCAGTTGCCCATACAACCGATGTGGGACAAGTCCCACACCTTGCAACTAGTCCAAATCCATAACAAGTAGCGGAATTTTCGACAGTGAAAATCAATTTCTTATCACCATTTCCGTTTAAACAAATACCAACAACCCTTGTCTCATTCATTAAAGTTCAATTCACACCCATTTGAGTAATTAAGTAGCCATAAATGCCATCTTAAACCTAGGGATGCAGTTAAGCACATAATTAAGTTCATAAAGTCTCATCCCAAATCCAGAAAAACGCCAAAAACACAAAACTAGGGTTCTAAAACAATCGAGTAAAATCAAACATACATTGTAAGTGACATCAGGCTTCTCGGACTGGCTCAAGAGCGAAATACTAGAATCAGCCTCAGGCGGCAAAACATCAACAAGCGCATTCGAGTGGCGATGAAGAGCGACGCTAGCGGAGGGTTTGAGCAGTTCGCGGTTGATGGTGCTAAGGATCCTAACGTAGTAATTCGAACCAGTGGTAGAGCCAACAATACCATTGTTCTGATTTACCATCTCCATGAATTGGCCAATAACAAGGGGCACAGATTGGATCCGCTTGACCTCCTCTTGGGCACGAAGCAGCTCCCTCTTGAGGTTCTTGAGCTCGTCCTTTACGTATTCTTCTTGTATGTCGATGAACTCCAGGTGGCGCTCCAGGGATTTTAGCCGCCCATAGAGATCTTCGTCTTCCCCCGACGTCGCCTCCGCCGCCGTCCATGCCACCGTCGGCGGTGGTTCCGACGTCAAAGGTGTAGGTTTTGGGTCCAGGACCATCGCTGACGCCGACATTGTTCGTCTGGGGTTTCGGGTTCGATGGATTGGAGTTGCAGGATGACGTAACGATTGAGGATGGGTTGGAGTATAGCCCAAGAAATCCAAGGCAAACTCTGTTTCTCTCCTCCGTTTCAGGACTCTTCTCACATATAGGCCTACATCAGATAATGCACAACCCCCCCCCCCTCCCCCGGCGGCCCCAAAAAATAAACAAAAACACAAATAAATATTTTAGAAGTATGTAAATTTTTAAGAAGAATTAAAGAAATATTATAATTTTTAATTTTTATTTTTATTTAAACAAAAATGAAATTAGAAATTTATTCAAAGATTTCACGAAGTTTTCCTATGCCTAAACATGTCACTAAACTAGTTTAGTATATATGAAAATACCACTCTATTCGAAGTGGTGAACTAATAATAAGCAAATGAAAGTTTAACGGGTTGTAATGACTTAAAGACTTCTCAAAACAAGAAAATGGAAGTCGTACCTAATATTATATTGCTTTCCTCCAAATGCAAAAGCCTCAAAACTTTATGCAACCTTCAATGTCTTTGTCTCTCCAACCCATCCAAACCTACAAACCCTATAAATTTTTCAAAATCAATAAGGAGAAGGAGGCCGATTATGAAGACTGATCAAGGTGGTGACGCTGAGAAGACTTGGTTGCAAAATATCCTCCTCATGATCATTAGGTAAATTTTAGGGTTTGGAAATTCATTAAATTGAAATATAGAAGTGCTTGTTGGGTTTAATGTGTGTTTTAGGCTTTACAGTCTCAAAAATAAATAAAGATGAAAAATTTTAACATTTTGATGAAAATCTAAATAAGAACCCTAAAAAAAACCTAATGCTCCATTTTCTGGTTTGTGGCTTGTAGATGGGTTTTAAGTTTTGTAGTTTGACTGTAATTATGCAAAATGCATGCTGGTGATAGTAGGAATATTGTTTTACATGTTAATCATGGAGAATATTTTAAATAAGTCTTATAATCTGTATAATAAGGAGGAGCTATTTGTAGCTAGAATGAGTGTAGGAGATACTAAGGATGAAATGATTGAATTAGGTTATGTATAGAATAGAATTAAAAGCAAGTACTTTAGTACGCCATATATACTTTTTGAGGAGGGATTGCTTAAGATTAAAAGTCATTCCCATATTAGAGAGTTTAAAAAGTTTATTTTTTTAAAAAAACTAGGTTACCTACAATGGACTTAAAGTAAAAACTGACAAATAGACCTAATCAAAAGTCTGGGGACACGCCCAATCCAACCCTCCTAATGCATAAAACTTGAAGGGTAGGGTCGAATGTTTTTTCTTCTAACCAAATGAAACCCTCAAAATGAGGGTACTTGACCTCAGTGAGGGTTGGATAATGGTCAAGAGTTCCAATTCACTGCCCCAAACTTAAAAAAAAAAAAATAATAATAATAAGATCAGTATTTTCAAATTTTCAAAAGAAAACCCACCTCCCACACTCTTAATCCCTCATTTTCTCACTTAAAGTTGTTGCTCAAGTTGGGGGCCAACTGCCAATAAGATAATTTCTGACTCCCTCTTCTTATGTTTTTAAGTTTTCCTCTCTTACTCTTCTCATTGATATTGGCTCATCTCTCTCTCTAGCTCTTTTGGTTAAATTTGATCACTAGGCATTGACTTCTAGCAATTAAAAGCTTTTCGAAATGTTCAACTTCTTACTGGATCAGGTTTTTGTTATCGCTAAATTAAGTGTTGCCTCACTATGTTTGCTTCTTGGCCGCCCATCTTGAAGGATATTCTCTATCAAGCCTCCCATGAGAAGGAAAATTTACCTATAGGTATTGAACTAAAAGTGTGTTTCATTTTTGGTACTTTTATTGCAGTTTGGAGCTCTTTTTGTCTCAACCAATTTTGGCACACCTTTTGACATGGGCGGTTGGGGGCGTAAATGTGAAGGGGAAATGTCCATGTTAGCCTTGGGGGTGGTTTTAAGTTCCCAAGCATATATATATGCCTGTCCGAAAGTGGAAGGAAAAAGAGAAACCCCAAAAAATTCAAATTTTATTTGCATACTTGAGAGTTTGGTGGGAGTTACTGTAGGAAGGTTGGAGGAGTAAGGAGAGAATTTGATAATGCCAACTGGACAAAGAAGAGGGGGTGTTTCGTCGGAAGTTGCTTGGGCGGACATTGAAGGAGCAGTCTCAAAAGATCTAAGGGTTGTGGTGGTTAAAGGCATTGGCGGATCTTTGTTGGGGTTAGGGGTGTCCATGGACATCCCAAAAAAATTTTAATGAGGATAAAAAAATTTTAATGAGCTATTTTAAATGGGATTTAATCTAGTATATATGGACACCCCTAAAATAAGCCCTAAAAGTTATGCTTTATGAACACTCTCTAAATATACCCAACTCACATACTACCATTTTTGTTTTTTTAAATACAAAAATTACAGTTATAAAGTTCAAATTTCATAGCAAAATTAAATAGAATTAAATATTCCCAAGCTCAAATTTCTCTCTCTCCCTCTTCTTCTCAGGCAAAACTGCATTCAACTTTCCCAAATCTCTTTCTCTGTCTCTCTCCCTCTCTCTTATGTGGATTCAGACTTTTTAATTTAATCTAATATTAGTCTCTTTGATTTTATTTTATTGTTATTGTTGATTTTTTTTACTGTTCAGTTGCAATATGTTCTTGATGCTGAATTTTCTTTAACTTGGCACTAATTACTTATTCAAACTTGATACTGATTTTTCCCCTTTCTTTTTGGTGTAATTAGATAGCGGAGATTGCTTATTTGTAGTTTTATTTCATGTTTGACATGTTCACTTAATTTTTTTTTGTTTTATTAATTGGTGTTGATGATGTGCTCTGTAACGAACGGTTTTCATAAATAATATGTAACAATAATATTCTACAATTTCAACACCATTTATGTGCCAACTATAAAATATGAAGACCGCTGATAACGAACATAGTAGTAGACTACCAAAGCTATTTTTTTAAAAAAGTAAAAAAGTGAGGCATATTATTATTGCATATCAAGTTCCACCAGTGTGGAAATATGAGATGGAAGGTTGAAAAAAAAAATCGAGACCAAATGTCTCTACAAAATAGACTACTATAGTATGTATTATATGACTTTTTTTTTAAGGAGTGTATATTAGTGATCACGTTAATACATGGACAACCCTATTCTAGATGTCTAGATCCGCCACTGGTTGAAGGAAGTAGTTTGTATTCTACTTGGGACGGGTTGCATCTGACAGTTGAGCGGGAGTTCAAATCAAAGGTAAGTTCTCTTCCTTGCTTATTAATTACCATAATACCATTATGTATAGTGTTGAAAGTATGTTGCAAGTGAAAGGGGGTGAACAAAGGAAAATGGTGAAAGTAAAAGTTGATGTTTTGAAGTTAGGTTTGTGCAAGATACGAGGTTTTATTGTGTTGGTTGTTTTGGTGAGCAAATGTTGAAAGTGGTAGGAAATACAACGCATTTTATTTTCGAGTTCGTAATTGTGTGTTTTATGGTCTGTGTTTGCATGGGGATGTAATTATTCGGGAAGTATGAAGTAGTTATCCGCGATGGGAGGACTTGTAGAATGTGGATTTGCGAAATGATTTGAATGGCGAGAGTTGTAATGATATTAGTAGTTGTGGACAGTGTAAGTGGATATGCATGTGAAATCAGGAGTTGGATTTCATGGATGTCAAGTATAATGGAGGTGTTATAGGTGTGGAGAACTGTAAAGGCATGTGATCCCAAATTGTATATGTGGGTACTAGGTTATGTATTAGTTGAAGTAGGGATGGTA
Source organism: Selenicereus undatus (assembly GCA_017589665.1). NCBI lineage: Eukaryota > Viridiplantae > Streptophyta > Magnoliopsida > Caryophyllales > Cactaceae > Selenicereus > Selenicereus undatus. The sequence goes on along the minus strand of JACYFF010031954.1, from coordinate 74,830,201 downwards.
GTGATTGTGTGTGTATTGCATGAGAAAGTTAATATGGATAATTGTAGGGAAGATGTAAATGGTAGATAGTTGTTATGATTTGTTATGTTTTTCTTCCGTGACATAACTATAATTCCTGTGACTGTGAATGTAAACTCGGATAAGTATATAGTGAAATAAGGAATGTTCATGGAGAGATTTTCAGTTTTGTGTATATATTTTGATTTTCTGTAGTAGGGGTTAGGGGTATATGGTAGACGCTTGTTATGCGTTGCTATGTTTTTCTTCTAGGACATAACTGTTATCCCTTTGCACTATGAATGAAAATATGGGATAAGTATATTGTGAAATAAGGAATGTTTATGGGGAGCATTTTCATTTTTGTCTTCGTATTTTGATTGTTTGTAGCAAGGGTTTGGGGATATATGGTAGATGATTGCTATGGTTTTCTCCCATGACATAATTGTTATCCTTTTTGAACTGTGAATGCAAACCGGGATGCGTATATGGTGAAATAAGGAATTTTTTTTAACGGGGAGCATTTTCATTTTTATCTTTGTATTTTGATTATATATAGCAGGGGTTAGGGGGATATATGATAGATGGTTGTTATGATTTGTTATGTTTGTTTGCCATGACATAATTGTTATCCCTTTGAACTGTGGATGCAAACCTGGGATAAGTATATGGTGAAATAAGAAATGTTTACGAAGAGCATTTTCATTATTTTCTTTTTATTTTGATTGTCTGTAGCAGGGGTTAGGGCATATATGTATGGGTGTGGTCGTGTTTAGATATTAGAGGACATTTTCAGGAGTATAGTCAAATATGATGTGAGAGTAATGTTTAGTTGATAATTGAATATTTTCTGTGTTGTCTATATGGGTGGTGCCAATGGAACAACGTACTTGAAGTAAATGGTGGTGTGGTGTAAATGGCGATAAGGGGGGCAAATCATTTCAAATATGATGTGAGTGTAATGTGTAGTTGATAATTAAATATTTTCTGTGTTGTCTATGTGGATATTACCAATGGAACAACGTGCTTGAAGTAAATGGTGGTGTGGTGTAAATGGTGATAAGGGGGACAAATCATTTAAATGGCATAGAATGTCACAACAAGAGGAGGGAGAGCATTCATACACATTACGCAGGAAATCACACAAGCCATATGGGGTGGATAAAGATGAGGATGTGGGGACTTCTTCTTGGAGTGACTATATGACCGGGGAAAGTGGAGGTAGGAGTAGTAGTGGTGAGTGTTTGTTGTTGGAGGCCGAGTCATAATTTACGCAGGACGTGGGGAGAGCTAATGACATTGAGGGGAAAGTGATAAATATAAGGCATGGGAAGCAGGTGAGTTGCATTCCCAAAGTGGAGGTTCTGTAGAAGTCTTTTGAGGAAGCAAACCTAATGGACTCTTCTGGAAGTAACTTTGAGGGTGGAGCTGATGATGATGGTAATAACAGTCCTAATGTGTCATTGGTGTCTGAGTCGGACATGGAGAATGTGTCCTATGTTAAATTTGAGAAGGCCAATAGGAATAAGAAGGCTATACACGGGCAACAGAGGAGGGGGAGGATGAAGGTCGTAGGTGATGGTGTAGTATTTAGAGAGCAAAACTTAAAAGGTAAAAAATACAGAGGTGTAAGTATTAGGGATAGGTACACCATTGAGCATGTGGTGACTTTAAATGAGGTTATGTCTGATTTTCAGAAGGGAGCAGTAATGCCCATTATTTTGATACCTATCCTAAAATACCATTCCTTTGGTATGGATCGGAAGCTGGAACTTGCACTTATGAAGTCTTGTGCCATATAGCAAGGTGTTTAGGTTGGAGGACAGGTTGGTCCCTTTTTCTGTGTTTGGTGTTGCACTGTTGACAGGTTTGCCTGCAATTGGAAGAAGGGTTGATTTTGATGGTGATAAGCCGATGACGGAGTTTGGGGACATGGTAAGGAAAAAAGTGCATGAGGAAGAAGAGGCAGAGTTGAGGAAGAGGTTGGGAAACGGAGCAAAGATAATCGTGTGTACAAGAATTTCATTGGTGCGATGGTGTACCTATGTGAGAAGAATGTGGTGGTGGAGTAGCTCGAGTTATGGCTGAAATTGTACCCATGCTTGGTCCTTAGTGGATTGTTGTTCCATTGTTCTATACATGGAGCTGCCTGGGAGTTACAACGTTATGCAAATGATGTGCATTGGATGAGTCATTATGCGTGGGCAGAAGTAGTGTGGCAGTTCATAGTTCATTCCTCGGATGATATGCAAAAGAGGCTACGCAACCCTGTTTCTCACATACATACAGCTCAACGGATTATGCCTCCTCCTTTAGGTTCAGCTCTGGATTTCTTAATTTGATTACTAATATTGTGTGTGACCATGTGATGTGCTAATATGTGTCATGGCCAAAAAATGCTGACTATGGCATATATTTGGGTAGGAAGCTAATGTTGCAATGTTGGGTTGACGTTGTTTTAAGTAGGTAGAGTTTTATGAGCACACAACACGGTTTGATGAGTATGAGAAGCCGACATTCCACCGTATGGCCAGTTGGTCTGAGGTGTACCATGGAAGTCAATATGATGTGTTCGAACTTATTGTTGGAATCAATGAGAATGAGACATGAAAGCTATGGGAACTGTTCATCTAGTAATGTGTGATTACCTAGATTTTTTATTAGGTAGATTGTGGGGTGTTGACTCTAAATTGTTTGAATTGTCACCAAAATGCAGATAATATTGGTTTTGCATCCTTTTGACGATGAGGTAGACGAGCCGATTGTGAGGGAGTTCATGGAGAAGAATGAGTTTCGTTGTTATGTGGAAGATGGGAAGGTAAGTCACAAGTTCCTTTAAACTTTCATATTCCATTGGGGGCCAGGTGGCGGTTTGAACTGTGATATTTATTATGGATTTTTTTTTGTTTCTCGTGCAAGCAATCCTCAGCTTTGAGGATAATGGTGTGAACCTCCATGGGCAAAGGAGCAGCTCGGTTCATCATATGCCTCACATGGGAGGGGAAAATATGAACACCGCGTGTAGGCCCACAAGGGATAAGGGTGTTGATAGTGGTGCGAAGAATGATATGGACAAGGAGGCCGGAGTGCTCATCGAAGCTAGCAGTAGCATTCAAGAAGAATATTAGGTGCTACAAATGGATACCAATGTTAGTGCTTGTGAGGAAGTTGTGTCCAGTTTGTAAAAGGAGTAGACGGTTGAGGGAGAGCACATCAATGTTGTTGGCACAAGTGGGATATATAACACTGCACCTGTAGGGGAAGAATGGAATGCAATTGCTTCTGCAACTAACAAATTCCCTAAGGTAGTTTCTACACCTCCACTGTAGCAATGGTAACGTACTACACCTAATAAAAGTACTTAGCAGTGCGGATGACGAGGAGACGGGTAGAGTGAGCAGGTCCCTATCAGTGACATATATGTATGTATATATACCCGGACCAACACCGAGGTATTGACGGAGATTCTAAAATATCGCAGAACATAATGAGAATTTGATACGACGAGA
>JACYFF010031954.1:74768022-74816695 GCA_017589665.1 Selenicereus undatus | reverse complement strand
CTTAAGTTGGAACGCGTCCCGGTGTTTACGAGCAAATGGAGGGCCAGAACAATTTATCGGTATCGTACGCTTACTCAGCAAGTACAGTGAGAAGGACAATGTGCTTGACCAATGTAACCATGAAGAGTCACATGCACACCACATACCCAGTAATTCTATCTTCAACTTGTGTTTTGAAAGAAGCCTGACTGTCCTTACAAAGTCTCAACATAGCTATTGTGGAAAGGGGTTCTTATTGTATACTGAGGATTTCCTGCTCAAGGTTTCACACATGAACCTTGTCCGCTGTTGATAGGGGAGTAAACCCATGCGAAATGGTCACACCTCCTTTAGAATGAGCATCTTGTACAGCTTATTAAATTATGTGAACAATATTACAAATGAGTTGTAAGATGTAACTACATAATGACTTGTAATTGGGGTAACTTATGTTATGGTAGATTATGTGTCTCCTAAAATGGTCGCCTTCATATAATAATGTGAACGAGGTTATCGCAGTGATACATCATCATTGGTACTAATGTTGGACAGTGTGGGTTTGCCATTACTCCTCTGACTTGCCTTCCCATATTGCAATTAGTATGATAAGTTTAAAGGGGTTGAGGTAGGTAAATGTAGTAAATGCACCTCTATTTGGTAGGTGCTCTCTCGCATTGGCTATTTGGTGGGAAACTGAAGATGTTAATGGGGAGATGCATTAAATAAGGGTGATTGAAACCCCCCTTAATTGGGACATGACTTGGGTTGGTGAGACATTTTCACTCTCTTGCATCCAATTCCCGCCAATTGCATAACTCACAAGGGGCATTGGGTCCCACAATAATAATTAAATGAATCCACAGTTAATTGTTGGTCATATCCTGAATTACAACATATATTGTATTTTATGTTAGGGCTTTTGTAATTAAATATGTGGCAAGTATAAGTATTAAGGACTAAAGTGTTGATCATCACATGTTGTTTTGTAGTAACGTTTGCAAAGTAAATTCCTTTGGAACACATCCATGCATTCGTAATGTTATGACTAAAACCCTGTAATAACGATTGGAGGTGAACAGTGTTTAAGTGTACAATTAAGTGAGTATGATGAATTCAACTTACCCTATTCTAATGACATGAGAAAAATGGGTATTTGTCATATTATGTACATTATTTTACATTAGTCGATCCCACACAGAACAATTAGCGTACCATTGTTATACCTAGCTCCATAATCTTAGGACGGGAGTAGGTGAGGGTGGTTGTTAGATTTATTATAGTTGCACCTACATAACATCAATGTTGGATATGTACATGTCTCAATCCGCAACCTACTACCTTCTTTCAACTCATTGACATCACAATTAATGGTCAGAACTGCGAATGATTCCTTAACTCTCCCAACCCTGGGATGGGTTGAAGATGGTCAATTCACCCCTCTACAAAGTATCACATTACAATTATTTATGAATTTTACCATTTGATCATGGGAGGATGACTTCATCCCTATAGATCGGAAGCAGAATAGCAACTTGAAGTGTCTTCTCCTGTCTGGTAGGGTCCTACTTGGTCTTCTTTCTATCGTCAAAGAGTTTAACATCAACTTGGGTGCATGTTGGAGATCAAGAGCATGGGAAGATGGAAGAAGAAGCATCCATGTTGAGACAATTGTGGAACAAGAGGGTTTACTGCAGGCTCTTGACATTGGCCTAACCCCCACTCCTTCGTATAGTCCACATTCCATTTTAGTAAGTACACAAAAACTCTGTACCTTTCAACATGGTGATTGGACTGACGACATATATTTTCATGTCCTCCCAAGAGGCTGGATATAACTTAGGGGACTCTACAAGATCTTGACAGTGTCATATACTACATTGAAGTTCAAACTACAGAGTCTAGGTGGTAGGTACCACAAGGCGTTCCAGTAACAAGTACTAAAGATGTTCACATATGTAGGTGAAATTACATAGGCATACAGAGAGCATCGTTCCAACGAAATTTGTACACATTGAGGACAATGACTAAATCAACTATTGTCGTCCTAGCCGGTATACATACTTGTCAAAAGAACGCCCGTTAGCTAATTACTCAATCACATGGACTTAATTACTTTTACACGGACTCGTTGGGATTTATAGGAGGAGTGCCAGTTCTATGGGACACCGTAAAGGTGTTCTTGTATAGTTTCAACACCGACCCTAACCACATCTCCTTTATTCTGAAGGTAATATTCTGCACGCAAATAATATTGTATTTCATCCTTCAAGTAACCCTATCGCCATCATTCTAACATTGGTCCCTCAAATTTGGGTAAGGTCTTCTCTAATGAACCATCAACTGCATCAATGACTGCTGTGGATTTATGTCCCCTTTACCATTTTTCACCTTACTGTACTAGGGTCCACTTTACATACCTACCCTTTACTACATCCAATTTCATGTTAAACCCTGCTTTTCAACTAAACATAAGTTTTGCTATGCATTGTTGTTTCTCCCTTGTTGAATACTGTATCACCATTATCTTAATCAGTATGCATGAATTCCATCATACATGCATAATTATTAACAGAACACAACTAACTTCAGGTTAACACAGAAATGAACATCACCATCCTGGCTTTGACTACAAATATTTTCTGGTTAACAAACAAAATTATAATATCAAATGCAACTGGAAACTGCTGTTGGTACTACAACATACGATAATTTTGCACACTTCTAATGAACCACAACAATAACGTAATTGAAAAACCCATAAATTTACTTACTACATCCCGGGATACACGTTACAATTAGCAGATTAGTGACACCTCCGTCACTAGTTTTTCAATGCAACCTTGGTATGATGCACAGATGTCCCAGGATTTGTAATTTCAACATCGACGTTACCAAATAAAGATGCAGTACAACACTTAGGACAAAGGTTTGCACCAAGTTAGGTACATCTACATCATTGCACGCATGCAAACGCCAAAAGGAGTAAAACTTGAACATTTAAGATCATGTCCTACAACCCTTCTGGTTGGAATATGTACTAACTTAATTACCCCCCAACAAAAGCAAGAAACTGAAGCCCTCCTATAGATACCATGGGAAAGGGGAAAATGAAGTTATTTAAAACCACCTAATTACAACTTACATATTCTAAGTCCTTCAATTGAATATTGAACTATGCAATCATGTCGCAACACTAATTGCAATAAGCACTATGATGAAAACAAGAGCAACGTACAATAGGTTGTTCAACTTAGCAATTTCCACTTCAACCCATCCTTAATGTTCATTTCTTCATGATGATCCCATTAACGTTAATGCCGATCCCCAAGAATCCAGTGTTGAGTCTCCATTTGCTCCTTGACATCTAGTCAATCACCTCTATTGAGCATGGCATGTACTTTGGATCAACAAACTCAAAGAAGTTGCATGCAATCTCATCCTACAAAATAGGCACACAAACTGGGTGTCACACTTTTCACATTTTGTATTCATTTTTTAGTAAGTTGTTTATGAAGGCAGTGTGTAATGGATACACAAAATCGTACACCCACAATTACTTACCCTCTTTGGACATCGTGCCTAGCCCTTACGATAGTTGTCGTTGCTCTCCAACTTGACTGCCTCAAGCCCACAGCTATAGTACCTAGTCATTAATAACTACAAGGTCTATCCTAGATTCCTAGTTGTCATCAGAACTTTCAGGGCTCATGTATTGCGCACTGGCCCCGAGGTGGTGACCACTTATTCCCAAACAAACCCACACTGAGGGCCACCTCTTTTGTTCACCTAACTCCAAGTCTATAGGATTGGTGAGCAATTTAAGAAAGGGAAGCTCCAATATCCTCCTTAAATAAAGGAGGATTTTTATAATAATGAGGGCACTTACTATTATGCCCTGAGTGTAGTTCCACCACCCTTGTTCTCAATAAATGAAGCTGAACTAGGGATGGCAATAAAATCCGTACCCATTTAAAACCCGTAAAATCTGCCCCATTTAAAACCCAAATGGGTGGAGAAAATGGGTTTTAAATGGGTATGGGGCAGGTATTGGAAAACGGGTATGGGTATGGGTATGGGTATAGCCCTCACCCGCCCCGTACCCGTACCTGTTTTTATAATAAGAAAAAAATTATTTTCGATTGATATTTTTCTGGTTTAAGTCTAATTCAAACCTTTCTAACAAAAAAATTAGTCAATAATGTATTTGATTTCACATTTCTAAACAATATATTCCCAAAATATCACAACTTTGCATTCTTATAATGACAAAAACATATATTGTACTTGGATATGGGTTTCATATGGGTATTAATTTTCATTTTCTATGTGAACCCGAATAAAACCTGCAAACCCGCAAAACCCGATGGGTATGGGTATGGGTTTTATTTTTTAATACCCGATGGGTACGGGTACGGGTATAGGTACGATTTTCGAAAACAGGTATGGGTAAGGGTACGGCTCAACCTGCCCCTTACCCACCCCATTGCCATCCCTAAGCTAAACCAGGAATGAAATATCCCCCTGACATATCCCTTACATTGCATCCAACACAAATTGTATTGTACCATTCATAGCAGCATTCATATCTACTTGGAAAACACAAACAACTCACAAGTTACCCAGCTGCTCTCTATACCCACATCAAATGTCCACATTTAACACAACTGTTACATCAATCTTTCATTTAATGTGAACAATGATTACTTTTCTTTTCAAATATTAATGTTATAACAAATATTGTCATACTTCCAATTAAATGGTTCAAAAACTTGTCACTGACAATGTTATTTTAGGCACTTTACGATTAACATCATCGTACGATTGTTTTCACATATTCTAGCTTATTATCTCACATCACTTCCCATAATTGAATTCACCATTTTCCTATATTAGTTAGCAATTGTTCTAATATCTTCATGTGAATACTGTCACCAGAGCGCATAATTTATGTACCTTACTATCAGATTGAACGTGAATTACCAATTCACATGCCCCTTACAACAACATCTATTAATCAAAAACTACAAATCTCTGCATAACAATACTTACACATATAGATGTACATTTAATACACCGAGCAATACATGTACTAATAATCCACTTCCATCACATTCTGATGGGGGCAATTCCCTGCAAAATTGATTTCCTACACACAGCCTGCTCGATAAGCCGAGTTACATAAGGTTACAACCTGGGTTCTCAGACATCCTGTTACACAAGTCCACTAGGCATATTACCCTTACATCATCAGAAACACTTACACCAATGAAGGACATAACACAGCAAACACCTATCTTGTGGTCATATGCATACACAATAGAATACCAACATCATCGCACAATAACGAAACATGCACATGAAAATTAACAAAAAAGAAAACCAATGCCAACCTACTCTCACACATCGCATTCTATCCATGTACAATGTCCACTTCCAAAGACCTGCAACATACCTTCCTAGATTTTGGTGGAGCGTAGTGACACCACGAAGTTTGTTAGCTACATTGGCAGTAATTTCGACCTAGCAAATCCTCCACAGCAACAATATCCTCTTCATAATCAGCATCAAAGTCAACCCATGGGTTCCCACAAGTGTTCTTATAGTGGCCAACCTCAACACATTTTGAGCACCTCTTCAAGTTCTTCGCTTTACACTGGGACTCCCTCCTCTTTAACTAGGGTCTGCCTCGCATGGGTTTGTTAGAGGCAATATGTGCCGATTAAAGTCCTTATCTAGAGCCTCCCTTCCTGTAACATTACATGTTCTATCATCCACACAAGCCAAGTCGGCGTCTCCATGGGGTGGATAATGTTCATGTAACTTGTCCTCTGTGTGGAAGCCTTGTAACATCCACTTACGTAGTCATACACCCACTTTTTTTCCTTCTTAATCACTATGATAGCATGCTTGCATGGATATCCGTGGGTCTGCCACCACTGACAACTACATGCGTTGTTAGTCAGATTAACAACTAAATGTCAGCTATTGCTCAACTGCACTGCGTATTCACCTCTGACCCAGTTGTAGAATTGTATATCTATCACGAAATCCACATCTCCGTATGCTCTTTTTAGTTTTTTTTCTTGTTCCTAGTACCTATGCCATTTTCCTACTATTGTAACTCTACCTTTCGTTCATCCCCCTTTTGACCCAGCTTCTGTATGTGTCTTATCATGAGCCATGGAACAAGGGCCTCCACTTCCTCTTCCAATTGTTCCGGCTTTCCACCGGGGTGTTGTTGAACTTCCACCATCGTTCCTTCCCAAACTTTGATATCACCCCATGCTGCAGTTCATTTCTCTCCACCCATTTAGGCAACTCCCATTTATACCTTCTAAGTTAATCCAATACACCATCATACTCTGCCTTTGTTGGTACATAAGCCAGCCGGTTCAACTTTTTCTTGAGAAGGTTCTTCCATGCGTTGCATCAGATGCCTAACTTGGTAGTTTTTGACTGAAATTCCCTAGCAAATGCCTTATGCAGTATGCATGGCTCTCCTGCCCAAATAACACAGGTACAAAAACAAACAATCCCTGGTTTTCGTCTAACAACACCACGGGCTTCAGGCCCCTACGCATTCCTATAACACAGTTAAAAACTACAACCAATCTTCATTGGTCTCAGCTCTCACAACCGCATATGTGACATCTAAGATATGGTTGTCTGCATCCTATAAAACTGCAACAAGCTTGGTTCCCTTATATGGGCCACCCAAATGAGTACTGTCCAGAAACAACGCCTTCCGACATCCTAATATGAATCCATCAAGAGATGCTCCAAATGCCACACGTCTGAACCTACATCCATCCAACTCCAAAAATGCCCTTGAATCTGGATTCGCCCTCACTATCGCCGCGCACATCCACAACAGCAACGTGTACTGGTCAATATGTGTCCCCATAACCAACAACCTAACATACTCCCCAACTCAAGTTCCAAGTCCTTCATTATTTCTGCTACCGAATAATTAATAGATAACTTTATCTCCCCATCGATCAAGCGGGCAAGAAACTTCCTTCTTAGCCTTCTTTTTCCCCACTTCTTCATCTGACGTTGATCCCCTACATTGTGCTTGTGTTGTCCTTTAAAGTCCTAGACTATCATCCCCTCTACTTTTAGATGCTCTCTTACACATATGTAAAAATCACACCCTTTGGCTTTGTACTTTACCACAATGCGCTACTTACTGTTCCTGTCCAATTTGTATTCAAATTGATGAGCAATTGCATACTTCCATATGTTGTACCTAAATGCATCCGCAGACAAAAATTTTTGCCCCTTCCCTATTGTTTCTTTTTTCCCCACCACCATCCTTCTCTTGTATGCCTCCGAATTCACTCCAGATCGGCTCCACACACCTACCCACCCTCTATCTCAGAATTAGAGTCCAACACTGAATCATCATCTACTGCGTAACCTGCTTACTGTACAATCGCCACAAGCTACCCTTTTGCTATATCTTGTCGACCATTGGCATCAAAATCCTGACAAAAATTAGTATAGAAACAATAAGAATACATCCCTCCTATTAACATTGCTAATACCTTGTTAGTCCTTACAGCATAAACCTACAACAACAGCATTACTAATACAGGAATTACCTTCCCACAATACCCATACACAATGTCCTAGCTCCGTTACAGATGCCATCGTCACATACATGGATACAACCTCCTCCCTTTCCACCTACACAACACGATTCCTGCAAATCACCTCCAACTCCTGATCCACTAACTTGCATCACCTTACGAATCAAGCCATCCTTGTCTACAACATCCATATATGCAAAGTCATCATTTCCCTTTATCAATTTCCTAACATGCACATCTCTTTGCAACGTCAATATCATGTTCTGATCATACTTTGTGTTATACCACAATCTACACTCCCTTAAAACCCCTCCCCCCCAATCGCCTCCTCCACTAAATTCAAAACATTATCAATTCCCATTTCATCTTTAAGTCATATGCAATCACTACTTTGTGCTATGTCAATACTCCATGACCTACCGCCTCCAAGTACCCTCCTCAACATAGGTAAACAAGAACATGTTCCACATGAATTTGTTGTTGTGCAGCACCTATTCCATCCATTCTCAATCACAAATCCACCCATTCCCTCAAGGTCCTATCAATTGTAGCATTTCAACAAATAAAACAAAACCAAACTTTAAAAATATATACTAGACATACTACTCATTGCAACACACTTTCCAACTTTAAGATATTAATCGCATGTTTATCTAAAGTCTACCTTGGGATTTCTTATAGACAAAAATGGGCTAACAATAAACAAGGACATTAGACATCACAACATGAGCTTCAAAACATATTTATCCCACCAATATCTCATTCATATCCTGGGACAATTTACACTCATTAATGGGTTACAATGTACAAACATGTTTTCATACCTAACCTAACCTCCATTTTAGAAGAGTAATGACAAACAACAAAAATACTTACCTCAACCTACAAAAAGTCCCTGTTTCCCACCATAATAGTTGTGCCCTATTGATGATAGTCCCAACACCTAAGTACATGCCATTTCAAACTACACTCATTTCAGACAAACTTACAAATCATTACCATTACCTCATTCTGAAATATCATATTCATCAACCGTGCTACAATTGCCACCTTATTTCACTTTCACCAACACCTCAACACTTTAGATTCTTGGTATCAACTTAATTTGTATAAGTTTCCAACAACAACTCACATCGGTCCGATGCATATTCCTACATGATAAACATAATCCCAGGCCAATATTCAACATTTAATTTACATGCATGCAAATTACATACCTTCACCACTTGCCCTTATCACCAATAGCTTTCATCCCTTGCTCTTATGTCAATCACTCAAGCTTGTAACTCTCACATATCAATGGCTTCGAATTAGACAAAGTAGAAAGAGAAAGTGTATTCTATGTTTTCCAAACCCCTCAACGTAAAGCTACAGTTCTAACATTCCTCATTCCCTTTCTTTTTACTCCACTTATGGAGGGTATAATTGACTTTCCTACTAGAAAACTTATTGCCACCTCAAAAGCAGCAGCAAACTTGTTTTAGACTAAATTAACACCAAACTGAATTAGAACACCAGAAGTAAAAAATACTTTTAGTCCAACACCTATAGGTAAATTTCCCCATGTGAGAAAGGAAAGCATGTGGGAAATGTCATCTTGTGTATAGGGTTATATGAGGGTTGGGTCTGATCTATTGACTCGAGAGCACTTGCTTCCTCTAACCTCTCTGTCATTCTAACTTAAGCATTCTTTAAACCATGTCATTTTGTGCAAATCCCTATTTTTAAGGCATCAACTTTTAGATCTAGTGTGAAGGCTTGCATCTCAGGTTTAATTCACACTTACCGTGCTATTAGAATCCCTTCGAATAAATTGTTAACAATCCAAATCGAAGCATAAGAGTTAAGCCACCCCTTATATGAAAATGTCTTTGAGAAATCTTTAATCAACAATTTTCTGGTGCTTTTTAAGAGTTTCATATTTGAAACGATTTCACTTGCACCAAATAAAAGACAAGAGCCCAACTCATCATCAACTAGGTATCATCGTTCTGTTTCATTTGATTTTTAAGTTCAACTTTAGAATGGACATTTTTAGTCATAGTCAAGTATGTTCGTTCATCTCTCCTCCCTTTTTCTCTTCTGTCCCTACTACTAGTTAATTAATAATTCATTGATGGAAGAAGATTCAGACTAGATTGTTTTGTTCCTAGTTTAAATTCATGATTTACTGTCCAAGCACTTCAATTTTGACCTTCATTACTTTTTGTTCACAATTGTTTATTTATGTTCGTTCAACTTGGTTGTAGGTTGTCTGACATTGACCATCCTGGGTATAGGATATATGGTCCTTGCTATAGCCACATATCCCCATGTTTTGCTGCTCTTTTGGACTGTGTGGAGGGGGGACCTCGAATCTCTTTCAGCGTAAAATGATGAGGTTGAGTAAGGCTGACTTTGTAACTTTTCTTGAGTACAACCCTAAACCAAGTTTGAGGCATATCATTTATGAATGGATTTTCTTAGTACTTTTTATCACTTTTTAGTAACAAGCCACCACCAATTATGCAATTTTATGCTCGAAAAATTGCAAACTAGTTTTAAGTGGCCTACCCTTGTGGACTTATTCTTGTGTGGTTATGTGCATATAAAATTTTTGGTAATTTACTCCATTATTGTGTTTATTATTTCTTAATCCCTCATTGTTCAATCGTTTAAAATAGCAAGCTACTGCATTGCTTTTGGCCATGCAGTAATACCACTTTTATGGATATCACAACTAGTACTGATGCAAATAGAGTATTGTCATCTCCAATTTGTGGAAATAAATTAGTATGACCATTAATCATTCTAGTAATTGGGATTTCAGTCATATTTGCGTGTTAATTTTGATCTACAATGGATTCTATACGCAGCTTGTGGTACTCTTCCCTTCATTATATTTTTTAAGACTATGTGCTTATTGGGGTTATATATTGACAATCTTTTGTGTTAAAATTATGCTCTTACCCGCTGTCCTTTACAATGTACATAAATTTGTCCCTTTGAATCAAGACAAGTATTATGTAAACCAAAAGGTATAGCCACAATCTGCTAGAATTCCTTATGATACCATCTAGGAATAACATATTATTTAGGAGCTATAAAGTATTACTATTGATTTTTGAAATAATGTATCTATAATTAATTATAATGATAGAAAGATCTTTGTTCCTTAGGTGAGAAATGTTATGGAGCTTTCTATAATTTCCAAGGCCCTCATTTCAACCAACCCCATCAGGGACAAACAATTTCATAGACCATACTATTTACAATCCTATGTGGGGACAAACATTATATGTTTATCTTCCGCGAGCGAATCCCTCTCATCACTAAACTGGAGGTACTTTTCTCTAATCTTAATCCTAGCACTATGGTTTCACAATTTGATTCTAAATTTGTAATGGAAAGAGAGATGCATGAAAAGATTAGTCTCTCTTCCATTTCCAAGGCCTTTACTCTTACTACCTTCAGGCCTAGACAAAATTTGGTGTGTATGTTGCTATTTTCATAAGTTAATGTCAAGCATGATAAAGTGTTCTTTCCTTGCCTATATATTGTCTCATTTATTTTCTTAAGCTCTCAAATTCCATAAGTTAAACGTTGGGAGCAACTCTAATCGAAATATCATGGGACTCCACTGCTCATGGGTTCGTGCTTAATGACCAAGTTGTGAGCAACCTTGCTTCTATAATCATTATCGTTCATGGATTATTTGTGTTGATTTGCTTATGGTGGGAAAACATACTTGTTCATTTTATCTCAACCTTCCCTTCCAAGGTGATTTCGGATAATGGCTTTGAGTTTAGTACTTAGAACCTCAAGGCATATAGGCTCCTTTCAAATTTTATACTTAGTAGGTTGGATTCAACATGGTCGATTTACATTGGCCATTTTAACGAACATCTGTCGAGTGAAGGTAAACTTCCAAGTTTGTATTAATATGAAAATCATATGGTAGAACACACATGGAGTTAAGAAAACAATATGCAAGTTGCTCACCAAATCAAATTCCTTTTTTTACTGGAAACTATGATTGATGAAACTAATGTTAAAAGAATTCTCCCCTTATTAGGCTATGAACATTTTGATTATATGCTCTCAACTAACCACTCAGGAGGTTTTGCAGTATTGTGGAATAATGGTAAAATCCATGCGTCATTCTTAATTAAAGAACAAAGAGCGATTCATATGTTAGTAAATGATCCAGAAAAAGTACAAAACTCTACTATTTCAGACATCTATGCTTCAGTGATAAAAATGAGTTTTGGAATCACTTTGTAGAATTAAACAATGTCATAGATATGCGGTCATCCATGGTGAATGGTGATTATCATATTCAACTCTTGGTTACAAAGGCTCCTGAACCAAAGTGAAAAAAATGATGCTTTTCAATTAGAAATACTGGTGGTAAGCTAGCTAGGAAAGAGTGGCTAGTCCATGGTGAATTGTGATCATAACTCTAAATTTTTCCAATGAAGAGCAAATTCTAGAAGGAAAAAGAAAATCATCAGTAAACAATTCCATGGGTGGGGGGCATGGATTATACACTAAGATTTAAATTACCCAAAAATTTATTTTTGATTACACAATAAGATTTAAATTAAAACTTGACAATCATAAAACTATGCCTACTCTAGGACTACTCAGTTTAATTTCAGACTTGGATAGTAGTAACCTAATCCGAGTTCCTAATTTGGAAGAGGTCAAAAATGTTGTCTTTAGTATTAAATCTAATAAACACCTAGACCAGATGGGTTTGCTGCAGGATTCTTCAAAAATTATTGGTACATTGTAAAGAAGGATCTCTTCAATTGCATACTAGAATTTTTTTACCAATGGAAAAATCCTAGGAGAAATTAACTATACATTTATTGCACTCTCCTAAAGATAAGTAATTATTCACAGACTGACCAATTTAGACATATCAATCCATGCTCAACTGTTTACAAAGTAATTTCTAAAATACTAGTTAATAGATTAAGACCCCTACGTGACAAGCTAATATCAACATTTCAAAGTGCGTTCATCCTAGGGAGAAAATTCATGATAATATCTTGTTGACACATGAGATCATGCACAAATTTAAGAATAAGCATGGGTAGTTGTCAAACATGACATGAAAAAACATATGACAGATTAGAATGGGACTTCATTCTCAAATGTCTACAAGAGTTCGGGTTCCACCCAACATGGAATAAATGTATAAATGAATGCATTTCCTTAGTATCTTACTCAATTATAGTTAATGATAAACCTAATTGTTTATCTACGCCGACTAGAGGAATTAGATAGGTAGATCCCCTCTCTCCATGTATGTTCATACTATGTATGGAAGTGTTAAGCTAGACTAATGAAAGAAGCTAAGGTCCAAAAATTAGGAATAGGAGTTAAACTTTGCCAAAGGCTCTTATTATTCTGTTTCTACTCTTTGCAGATGATTGTTTTATTTTCTGAAAACAAATTCTAGTATTCGTAACAATGTCAAGAATATCCTGGATCACTTTTATTCAATATTTGGCCAATTAACTAACTACCATAAGTCAAGACTCACATTTTCACGCAATGCTTTAAATACACATAAACAAACGGTAACATCAACTTTCGACATTTTGCATAGAAACTCCCTAGGCAAGTGCTTGGGCAGTCATATCCAAGGAAAAGCTAACAATTCTACCTTTCATGAGATTATGAACAAAGCAATTGTAAAGTTAGAAGAATGGAGAGTTAATTGTTTATCAAAACAAGGAAAAACAACATTAACACAATCACAATTAGAATCACTCTTGACACATATGATGCAATGTTTTCAACTTTCGAAGACTATCACTAATTATCTTGACAAAATTAATAGAGAATTCTTCTAGAAAAAATCAACATAGAAAATGGCCAACCACTTATAGCTTGGAACAAAGTTTATATACCCAAAAATAAAGGTGAATTGGGTCTACATAAAATAGGCACTACTAACAAAGTCTTTCAATGCAAATTAGCTTGGAAAGTGCTTACAAAAAATTCTAGCCTTTGGGTGCAATCCATCACTACTGAATATCTGCATAACTCCGACTTCTTTAATTGTAAGAGAAAAAATATTGCCAGTGTGGAAGAGTATTCTTAATTGTAGGAACATCTTAAATGTGTGGAAAGAAGGTAAGGGAGATACCATATCTTTTTGGTTTGATAACTGGGTAGAAAACTGCAAATTAGTTAAAATCTTGAACACATCTGAGAGCTGTATCTCCAATCCAGAAGCTAAAGTATGTGAGTACATACAACAAAATGTTGGCTGGTATATCCCAACACTAACACAGAATTGAAATAATCATCCTATCATAAAGAAAATTGAAGGTATTCCTATCCCTATTCACCATACGAAGCATTCCTTTTGTTGGGGACTCAATAGTTCGGGATAATCTAGCACATGATATCCAACCTCGTGATTTGTCCACATGGCAATTTAAGTGGATCTAAAAAATTGACACTATGCCAAAATTAAAATTTTCATTTGGCAAATATGCCATACGACACTCCTGGATAGAGGCACCTTTATTAAAAGGACTCTTAATATAGATCTTATTTGCCCTCTGTGTCTTGATGAAATCGAGTCAATAGAACACTCATTCAAGGATTGTTTGATAACTAGAAAAGTTTGGGATTTAGCAAACGGGCATAAGTGGCTATGAATTGAAGTTTCTCCGGTGTGATAACAAAATGTATTCTGTTTTGGAAGAAAATTGAATGAGTGGGGGAGAAGCTCGAATTTACTTTCGATCGATGTGTCACTTAGCTGGTACAGCTGACGTAACTTCTCCTCAATAACCTACACGAAGTCGACCCCATGTGTTTTTCCCGAGGAATGACCCTCCAACACTCAAGTCAGTCTATGAAAATATGAGATAAAAAGATGAGAGAAATGGTAAAGAGAATTTTACTGTTTTGGGTATGTAAGGTCCATTTGTCATGTCATAAATAGTATAAAAGATGTCTATAATGGTGTAACTTGGGGCATTTATAGCCTTGGGGTTAGCACCCAAAAGAAAAATTATAATTGCCCAATTTGGAAGCAAAATAACCATTATACCCCTCATGCCTTCCTCTTTCTCCCTTAAGGTTCCCTCATGTCTTCCTCTTTCTCCCTTAAGGGCAACCTTTGACTTATGGTGAATTAGTCTTTGCCATGCGCGGGTCTCCCATTGGTGGGGTCTTAAATATCATAATCATATTCCATAGCCTAAATGCGATACGATCGTCACATAACCCAAACCTACTCTAACAGTTTTCGTTCATTCTCTATAGTACAGCGCAATCTAAGAATGGAACAATTTTTAAGAATGAAATTTTCAATCCATTAGCATGTCTTCTTAGAGCAAAAAGGAAAGTATCAAATAGAGAATCCGAACTTGCAAGTCAGATGATCTCACTTTTAGGGGGCCCTTCTTCTCCCCGTCCACCTCAAATCATTTTGTGAGGTGGTATCCCTCTTCTTTGAGATTCGTCAAAATAAATTTTGATGGGTCACTTATCAATTCATCAGCAACGGGGGCTTCACCATTCGAAATTGGACGAGTAAATTACTCAAAGTATGAGCAGCATATTATAGACAAACTTTCATTTTAGTTGCCAAGGCGACAGCACCACGAGATAGAACTAATTCAGCTGTGCAAGCAGGTTTCAGCAAAATAACTATTGACGATGACAATAATATTGTGATTCAATCTTTGAAAGGAAGCTTTCAAGTACATTGCCAAATATCAAATATCATCCAAGATATTCACACATGGCTGGTGCTAGGGATGGGAGTTGCACCCGAACCCGAAAACCTCGCCCCGAACCCGCCCCATTTATAATGGGTATGGGTATAAAAACTTGCAAAAAATGGGTATGGGGCGGGCATGGGTATTGCGTTTGAAAATGGGTATGGGTATGGTTATGAATTCTTAAAATCCGTACCGGATTGTGTACCCGATTTGTTAGTAAAAGACGACCAAAATATGGTAAAATCTAAAAATAAATGTTTGCCATCAAACTCTAAGGCTCTGTTTGGACCTAGGAAAGTTTGGTGGAAAGAAAAAAAATTAGAAAAGTTACTTTTTTTCTTGTGTTTGGTTTAAAGAAAATCACAAAGAAAAAAAATATGGAGGAAAGTTAGGTGAAAAAATTATTAGAAACAAGTGATAAAAATTTTCTCATAAAATTGTGAGGAAAGTTCCCAACCTCCTCTAACCTTGCATTGCTTAAATGATATCAGCATGATTCAAGTAGTTCATCAACATTTAAATTTTTCATGTAAATTCTTGTATTTTTTCCTCAATCCAAACAAGAGAAAAAAAACTCATTTTCTCCCTACTTTTTTTTCCTTCATATTTTTTTCCTTTCAACTTTTCTTTCTACTAAATTTACTAATGACCAAACAGACCCTAAGTGTATAGTGTTTATTTATGAAGAAATGAAAAATTAATTTTTTTTACATTTTTAACTTCCATGAGTTTATCCGACATGAATTTTAGTAGCTTCGCTTGAAATTGCTAATCAAATATATAGGGTATGCAGATATGGGTTGAATATGGGTGACACTTTGCACACTCTATATATACCCAAATAAAACCCGTAAACCCCGAAAAACCCGATGGGTAAGGGTATGGATACAACCATCCAAAATCCGATGGGTATGGGTATGTATGAGTATGATTTTTGAAAATGGGTATGGGTGCGGGTATAGCTCAACCCGCCCCGAACCCACCCCATGCCCATCCCTAGCTGGTGCAAGGTACCCATTTCAAAATCAAGCATGTTTTTAGAGAGGGTAACATGATAACAGACTAGTTGTCTAAATTTGGGTCATTTCATTACATAGTCATTCTAGACAAATGTATCCCCTTATCTTGGGTAAATTTTGCTCGATGATGTAGTTGATGTATTCTTGTGAGAAGAAGTGCTTAATATGGTTCAACTACCCATTTACCTTGTAAAAAAATTATGAAATTTTGGATAAGGAAAAGCCAAATGTTTTACATTTATATGTCTTACCCTTTTTTTATTGTCACTGCTATATTATGAAAATTTGGATAAGGAAAATGCTAGTTATAAACATTGAAACAAACAAGCCTAGAATATAATTTTTTGGCTTTTAGTGTCTTGTATGTTGTACTCTTCAATATTCAACTGAGACCTCCATTTATAACCTTCGTGCCTTAAGTACTGCTGTAGCTGAGATACTAGCCACTAGAGAGACTTGGAATATGCTTCAGAATATTCTGCTCTGTGTTCTAATTAATACACTTGATTGTTGCCTTCATAGCCATTGTGGTCTTCTTTTTCCTTGGCATAGAGGCTCCAAGTTTTGGCTTTTTCGTTTGGGAGACAAGTCTTGGGTGTGCAATTCATATCGCTAATTTCCTATTTCGTAAAGAGAATCAAGTCTTTTTCAAGCTATGAAAGTGAAAATTTAATTTCTATTTCCTGGCACTTTGTCTAGAGCTGGAAAATAGATCAGGTCGGAATAGAGTCATGTTCGTGTCGAGCTTAAATGGGTTGAGAATCCCTTAGCCTGAACCTAACTCATTTATTAAATGTGTTGGAAAACCTTGACCGATGCCCATTTAATTTTTAAGTTGGTCAACCCCTTTAACTCGTTTAAGATAAACAAGTCAAGTTCAATAACCTAATTATCCACTTAACCAATTAAAATTTTCAAGTAATACATAATTACGTAACATTAAAAATAAGTTTATATACCATGTTTTGCAATTACTGATCAAAGCTCACCCAATTCATCATAATCCATATTTTCATATTTTTTTTAAATTTTTTGTGTTTTTAATTATCAAAAAAAGGTAAATAAGTAAATGATAAACAAGTAAATGGGTTCACCTATTTAATCCATTAAACTAAACGGGTTAAACAGGTACTTTTTCATATAGAGAATCTCAACCTAAACCTATCTTATTTAATTAAACGGATTGAATATGTCAACTCATTTAATTAAATGAGTTCAAAGTTTGTATCCAAACCCATTTAACATCGTGTCGGCTTTGGATCAATAATCGTGTTGGGTCAACTTTACTTAGCTCTATTTTGACCTGCTACTGTTTTTTACTTTGTCTTCCATGCTTTTTCTAACAAAGGAAAACATTTGAATATGTCTTACAAGCAGCCAACAAATTAATTGTCATGATCCAAAAAGCAAGTGATTAATCGACCAGATCCAAAAAGCAAGTGATTAATCGACCAAATTAATTTAACTTAGTTGATTCGGTTACTTAAAACCAATGCTTGAGTATATCAAGTACCATGCAATCTACTTCTTTAAATAGAGCATAGGGGATGACATCTTTCCTTTGTTTTTTTTATGGTTCCATCTAATGAAAAAAAGTATGCCTATGAACGATTTTTACGTTAATCAAATTAGCCTTTACCATACAAGAGACAACAAGGTATTGCATGCATGAATTTGGCTTTTGAGTTATTAGTGACTGCACTTTTGATATTTCTCTTTTTGGTGACATTGACTTGGTAGGTGCATCGACCGGTCTATCAAGATCTCTAACTTTAAAATGTTTCGGACACTGAACTAGACATTTGAGTTCTATTGAATCGAAGACCCAGTCACATTGATATGCATTTCTTTTATGAGCACTAGTGTATCTTGCCCGTGCAGGGCACGGGTTGCTTATATAACATAGATATTTCAATAAATAATAATTGAATTAACTTTTTTTGAATTTAATTATAATAGTAAATAATGTTTACTTCAAGATAAACAAACTAGCATTATAAAAACCAAGTACATTATGATTAGAATCCTAAATATTATGGATTTTAGTTTTAATTTTCCTTCTCACTGTTATTGTACATTTGTCTTACATTTTTTACTCAATTAAACCGTAAGACATTAAAAAAAAAAGATATAATTGTCGTTAATATAGTCTTACTTAAATTTAACGCAAAACTCAAGTCTTATCCCTGAGATGATGTTTTGTTATACATAAACAACCTTATGATGTAAATAAGTTTATGATTGTGTTTCCTCTATTTTGTTTGACTGTATGAGACTATTGCAAATAAAACCTACCTTGTAATTATAATTACGAGAAACTATGTAAGCATAATTACATTAGGAGTTTGATTACATTGCAGTTTGCACTACATTCAACCAAATATCACGTAAGAATACATATATTCTAGTATTAACAACAAATATTTGAGCAAATTTTACACCAAAAAAGGGAAAAAGTCGAGCAATAACGTTGAAATGGCAACCAATGAATGTCTAGACTCTTTAATATTAAACTTTGAAAGGAAATTTAATATGATCTCTTTTATACTCCTTCCGTCCCTTAAAAGTTGTCAAAATTGATCAAATAGGGCATAGTTTGACTTTCTTTTTATATAAATTTAAGTAAATTTAAATGTAAAAAGGTATATTTACTCACTATTTTTTTTAGATTTTTTAAATTCATTGCATTTTTCTTTTAGATTGATGGTCAATGTATATTGTCTTTGACCAACTTTGACAACTTAATGGGATGGAGTGAGTAACAAAATGATGTATAAAGGAAATTTTTTAAAGAAAAGTTATTAAGAAGAATAAAATTCATAAGTTCATTTTGATTCTTCCATATTCTAGTAAACCTCAAGAATGAGAAATTATATTAAGTGTTAAATTGAGGGGGAAAAAATCAATACACTTCCACTTGTATCAAATATGAATTAATTATAGAAATGATTTTTGTCTATAAATGAATAACTGATTACTAATTCAATTTGAATGATCTAGAGTCCAGTCAAATGGTGACTGAAATAATATGTAATTCACCACTTTTAAACTTTTAATTCATAATTTTCAAGTGTCAATCATTTTTTTTTATCATTATCCTTCAAAACATTTAAGAATTTCACACAACAAGGCAAATAGGTTGAGGATTATTTGGGACCCGAGGTATTAGTCTTCCTCAAAATCTTAAATCCACAGCCACTTAGACTGAAATCTAAAATAAGACCGATCTAATTGAAATTAACCAAATCAATTATACTCAACTTGAATTTTCCTATAACTCTTTTTACAATAGTTGTATCAACTAAATATCAACATCAATCCAAACTAAGATTTCATATAAGTCAATAGTAATATATTTACATGGACTAAGACTTTGTCTAAGTTACTAATAGTCTATTTACTTGCAACGATAAGGTTTTATTACATCTGTAATGACAAAGATACATTAAAAGAACTATAATATTTTCCGGAAAAAAAATTGTAATAACAAAGATATACCAAAAGAACAACACTTTTCAAAAAAAAAAAAAAAAACTAAAAGTGGAGGCGTGAAAAAAAATGCCTACAATTGACATGGGTAGACATTAGAAGCTACTATAAGAGCATCGGGCAAGATGAGACATAAGTAATTATGTGGAAAAGTCCACCAAAACCAAAAAGAAACAAAAGGGGAAAAAAAAAAAAAAACAAACAAAGGCAGGCAACATTGCAAGGAGCACGTGCAATCAAGCATACAAGCAAAGTGGTGGAGAATTTTTGTATCCCAATTTCCCTGAACTGCGCCTTTTACTTTTGGAAGAGAAGACATGAGTATGCAATAAATAAATATGCCTTCAATTTTAAATTACACCTTTCATTTAAGCAATGTTAAGATAAACAATCCGATCAAAAGAGTAAGTCAATTGCTCAACCGGTCAGACCAGTATGACCGGTTTGGACTAGTTGACATCGGGTCGACATGACCCACTTAATCCTGTCACAAAATATTATTGTGCTTAATTTTTTTAACATATTTCCTCACATGTCACATGTATTGTTAGGTATAATAGCTACAATAATTCCGTGTACATAATATTAAAGAAAAAAAGGCCTAAATAAACCCAACATTAGTATAGGCATACATCCAACCCTAAAATCTTACTCAGTAGTTAGACCTAACAAACGGGTCATTCGGTTCAAGTTTGATTCGGGTCTGGTTAAATTTGGTTTGGGTCATGTTCGGGTTGATCAATTTCAGTTTTGGTTCGGATTTGATTCGGGTTAAGTTCGGGTCAGGTTAAACTCAGGTTGATCGAATCCGGTTTTGGGGTTTAGGTACGGTTCAGGTGAAGTTTAGATCAGCTCAACTTCCGATCAAGCTCATTCGGGTTGATTTGGGCGCGGATCAGCTCAAAGTTGGTTCAGGTAGGTTTCGGTTATGGATTTTGGTCAATTGTGGGTCGGGTAGAAATCAGATTGGGTTACTTTCGGGTCAGCTTATATTTCAATTTGGTCAGTTCATATGTGGTATGAGTTTGATATCTTACACGCCCACATAAGACATAGAATATTGGACGAATTAGAAGTAGGTTATAAGGCCATGAATTTCAATTAGGTTAATTTTTAATCTCCTTTTAATTCGTCCAAGATTAGATTTTACTTGGGTTAGTTTTCAATCTTGCACCTAAAAAAAAGTCATATCAATTTGAAATTTGGGTCGGTATAAATTCTCTTCTTCTAATTGTCCAAGATTTAGTTTCAATTGAGTTACTCTCAATGCCTTACACAAAGAAGTAATCAACTAGATGAACAAATAGTATTATAAATCCTACGACTCCCCAACCATCAAATCAAAGATTTTAAAAAAACATTGAAGAGTTGTGCCTAATCAATATAAAACGTAGAATAACTTTAACTGCTTGATTCTATATTTTCATTTTTGTTACTCAAATAAGTCAAATCCTTATTAAGTCATTTCCCCCCAAAATTGCAAATGCATTATTTCATTTTCTCAAAGTAAGGTTTTGTTATCTGCTCTCCCCTTCGCATCCTAAATATCAAGTGAAGTTATACAATTAGTATCATCACTCACTACTTTAAGTTTGGATTTTGTCGGGTTAGAATCGGATCAGGTCAAACTCGAATTCGGTCATTTGTGTTCGGTTCAGAATCGGTTCGAGTTTCATTCAGTTCAGGTCGTTTCATGGTTCGGGTCTGCATCGAGTCAATAAGATTTCGGGTTAGTTCAGACTCAGTTCAAGCCACTTCAGGTTTTGGGTCAAATTGGGTCAATACGGTTTCGGGTCAGTTCAATTTCGAATTTCGGATCGAGATCGGTTCAACTCTTTTGGTTGTCGATTTGGGTCTAATTTCAACTCTTTCGGTTCAGATCATTCAGATCGGGCTTGTTTTATCATGTCTACTAGTATTTCTCTGCCTCTATAAATCTTCTTTCCTCAATTTTGACATTTTTACTTCATCTTTCTCTCTTTTCTACTCCCTCTCTATCCACTCCCTCTCTCTCCTCTCACACTTAGGAGAGAGAACCAAGCCAATACCCTAATTGGCATCCTATCTCTCGCCACTCAAATCGATGCCTATGCATAGACCATTGAGTCTACGAAGAACAAATCAGGAAAGGCCTTCGCCGGCGACGTAGAAGATTGCACATCATGATGACGTCAATATATTTTAACCTTTTTTGTTTTTTTAATGAAACCCTAGTTCAATCACGGTTGGGCCAAGTCTTTGGTTGACTGGGTGGATAGCCCAAATGATTTTCCACATTTTTCCGACCGATTAAGTGTAGCAGGTTCCAATCCGAACAACAAAATCGACTCGTCCAATCCGATTTTTGTAACACTGCATTTAAGGCGTTAGACTGACATCAAAAGGAGAGTGAGAGACCCTTCAAAGTTTTAAATAGTTGTAAGCTATAAATTTGTATTCCTTACTTGTATCCCAAAACCTATCAAATTTTCTAATTAGAATGTAACTGCTTATAACTTTTAGCCAATACTTCGAACTCCATGGAAATGACTCTTAGTAGATAATACAATGATTTCAAACTTCTGCTTCACGCTAGCAATAGTGCTACACAAATTGCCCTCTCCAATGCAAGTCCTGCTACAAGAGTCGATTGACAAACCAAAGGCTACTTGTGACTTAGAAGAGTTCAATTGTCACATACTGTAATCATGCCAATATCTATTTTGTAGCCTTCCATGCATCGTCAACATGGTTCGTCGTCCCAATTTTTGTGATATTTCACCTAAACTTATAGATCTTTCCACCGTGACTCTCGTTAGGCCTTGTACGACCTCCCAAATTGACAAACTTTGAGAAGCTATCCACATCTGACAGTCTTAATCTTCTCAAAGCAGGCTTTATTCCTTTATATCCAAGTTGAGTACTGCATGATGTTCTCTTAACATTGTTTATGGGGTAGTCTTAATCTTCTCAAAGCAGGCTTTATTAATATATATCCAAGTTGACCAAATTATTACCACAAACAAGCTCATGCCCTAATAGATCATATTATCTAATCAGAAACCAGTTATTTCAAGGAATGCTAGGATTTACGCCAATTCTAATACCTAACAGCCTCGAAACAAAAGTATACCATGGATTATTCCTGAACACTGTATAGAAGACAAAATAAATCTTGTACAAGGTCTCGAATTTTCAATTTTGGCCCAAAAGTTGGCGATTATGGAAAGTTTTCTAAAACAAAATCTTACTATTAGACTTAGGGCATGATACACCCATAAAGGGTGCAAGCTCAATAAGTCAACGGCTTAAGTCACCTCAAAAACCGTAACTTCTCAACTATCTATTTAATATAAAAAAAAGGGGACCATTCTAAGAGGAAACGCACATCAGAAACATTAAGGGTTCTCTAAAGTGAGTTTCCTGCATAAAACCCTAGGACTCTTAGGTTGTGAAATTGTGAAGGTTCTTTGAATCGTAAGTTCCTTCCATAACCAGTGATTCAAGCCAATGTTCGATCGTACTCTGCTGCAAGATTAAGGTAAATTCATTTACACTTAATTAGTTATACTAATTCCTTCACTTACACTGAGGTGGGATTTTTAAACTCCATGTGATTCTCCATATTTTAGGAATTCCAAACTATACATATCCTTAATCTGTATTGTTAACTACTATTAGCCCAACTGTTTGCCTATTCTCGTGGGTCCCCACACCAATTATCATGACCCAAATTCGGTTGGACGACTTGGGTTAGATTGGATGAGAGATGAGTAAATAGGTATTACCCTGAAATATCCTAGCCCTCACCAGTTTTATCAAATAACCCAACCCTATGGTGAGCCTGCACATTAGGATCAGCGCCGCTCTTTCCAGCATAGGCCCCTAGTACAACCAAGTATTTGCCGTTCATACCTTACAACAATTTGCTTTGCCGTAAAAACAAGTCCTACTCTACCCTATGTCATGGGTTGATAATTTCACTCAAACTCAAACCCATACGATGCTAGCAAACTTACTCGAAACCCTTCCTAGTCTGCTAGTAGCCTTAATAATTGCTTAACTTGGACTTAAGAAGCTAAATAAGTGCACAAACACTCAAGAGAACTTAGAGAGAGAGAGAGTTTGGGAGAATGATTTGTATTGCATTTTGAATACTTTCAATGGCTTGATGTACAAATGAGCCCCCTTAGGGCTATATATACACATCCACCTCCTCAATGGACGGTGGAGATTTATTTTATCCTACGGCTAGTATTACACATCTAGAATATTCTATACAAATGTTATAGATAATACACAAGTGTAGAACTATGTGGAATATTTTAGAGAGGATTCTAGAATATTCTAGTACAATCTAGAAGATTCTATAATACTCCACAATGTCCTAGATACTTTAGGAGCGTCTAGAAGTATCTAGAGTGCTCTAGAAGGATATGAAATGTTCTAGAATGTTCTAGGGTATTCCAAAAGATTCCAAACTATTCTGAAGGATTGTGGAGCATTGTAGAATTCTCCAAAAAGTCGGCCTGTAACATTCTCCCCTACTCGATTGAGCAACATCCTTGTTGCCTTTAGGTCTTCGTATGCTTGCCTCTTGAGTTGCCTCATCCCCAGGAGGTGTCTCTTCCACTTGGTTAGTTTGTTATGTTGCATAATTGCATTAAACTACTTGACACATTGAGCCTTCGCGTGCTTGCGTCTAGTCTTCGTTCTAGCCCGTTTCCTCCCTTATGTTAACTTCCTAGACGATGTTAGGGGTATGACAGCCTCAGGCCCCTTATCCCTCTTGAGGGAGGTTAAGTGGTGTACCTCCTTACTTTCCGTGAATTGAAGGGTAGGTAGCACCCTTTCCTTCTTAGGTTACCATCCCATGGGTATTGCATGAGCTTGGTTGTTGTCCATGATGAACAGGGTGCTAGCATGGGAAACTATGATAGCTTTTGCCTTATCGAGGAAGCAAATTTCCATATAGAACTTCTTATCAACAAGAGGAGCGATGGTTATATCGATCTTACATTTCCATGGTCCAACTTGGATGTTCGTACCTCAAGCAACTCCAAGGATTGTGAGGCTCATCACATTAACTCCATTCACATAGCCCATCTCCTTTTGTATAGTAGGCTAATCTCATCGGCGAGTTCGTTTACCATGTACACGGTGTCCGCTCCCATGTCCACCGTAGCTTGGAGTTTCTTACCTCCAACTTCGGTCTTTACATACATGCGACTACTGGCTTGCTCCCCCACCTTGGATTGGATGGCACTTATGAGCAATATCGAGGCAATGTGTGCTTTCTTTTCATGCCTCTCTTCTTCTTGGACAAGAGCAGTAAGCTTGCCCCATTTGGACACTCAAAGACTCAATGAGGTCTGTTGCATAAGAAGCATGAGTACTTCCTCGGTGCCTCATCCTTCTTTCCCTTCCCTTTGTCTCTGAATGTGAAAGGCTTGCCACGCTTAGGAGACTTGTCCCGGTCTCCATCACCGTCACTATCATTGTGGGTCTTCTTGCCTCGTAACTTCGAGGACTCCCCTTTGAACTCGATGAGTGACTTGGCATGGGCAATTGCGGATAAGAGATCTTGAACCCCATGCCTTTTCAACTCCATCTTGGCCAATCCCTAAAGACCATCAAGGAAATAGAAGAGTGCATCTCCCATTCTTGGAATCTCCAAGAGTAGCTCTTGAAACTCCTTGACCTACTCCTAAATATGACCATCTTTGTGTTGAAGTCATCAAAGCTGGCCCTAGCCTCGTATTCAACATCCTTCGAATAGAACTACTTGTTGAGTTCCCTCATGAACTTGTCCCATGTGTTAATGGGATTAGATCCTCTCCTAATGTCATCAAACCTACGAGGCCACCAAACAAGGGCTATATCCTTAAGGGGGAAAGCAACGTTGCTTTCCTTTTGGGCGCTATCCTCAATTCTCATGCCCCAAAATAGGCTTTGAATCCCCAAAGGAAGTTATCTACCTCCCTTGGACTCCTGGCCTCGTGTAAGGTAGGAGGTCTTGATTTGTGCCTCTAGAGCCTCGACCATTGTCGTGTATGCCTCAACCTCAGCCTTGCAAGCCTGGACCTCGACCTTGCAAGCTTGGAATTCACCATCATTGGTTGCCTCCGATGCTCAAAGGGCTTCGATCTCCCTCTCGAAATCGGCTACCATAGAGCTCGTAGTCGCTTGAATCTCACCACGAAGACCATCTATGTCCCCTGTGGACTTGAGCTCATCGATGCGTTTGTCCATGTCCTTGAGCCTACCAATTAGGTAGACATAGAATTGGTGAACTCCGCATGCCTATCCTCTACAAGGACCATCATGTCCTTGGTCTTGTCCCTGTCGTTCTTGCCATCTTGTTGAGGGTTAGCATCAGTCACACTTGAAGCCATGATCTCCCTAGTTCGTGCGGCTCTGGGAAACTTACTCGAAATCCTTCCTAGTGTGCTAGTAAGGCTTGATATAATGTTTGGTTTGATGCAATCAATCTTGTAATGAAAACAAGTTTGTAATTGTGTTTTTATTACCTTGTTTGGTTATAAAATAGTGTAGCAATAAAAGAACTATCTTATAGTTATAATTACCACAAACTAAATAATCATGATTGCATTGTAAATTTGATTGCATTATATTGTCATTATATTACATCCAACCAAACACCACATGACAGTTGCTTAACTCATACTTGAAAATCTAAGTAAGCACACATACACTCAAGAGAACTTAGAGAGAGATAGAGTTTGGGAGAATGCTTTGTATTGCACTTGGAATGCTTTCAATGGCTTGATGTACAATTGAGTCTCCTTAGGGTTATATATATACATCTACCTCCTCAATGGATGGTAGAGATCTATTTGATCCTACAGTTAGTATCACACATCTAAAATGTTCTATAAAAATATCCTAGATACTACACAAGTGTAGAACTAGGTGGAACATTCTAGAGAGTATTCTAGAATATTCTAGTACAACCTAGAAGATTCTAAAATACTCCACAATATCTTAGATACTCTAGCAGCGTCTAGAACAGTATAAAAGTATCTAGAGTGCTCTAGAAGGTTCTAGAATATTCTAAAACGTTCTAGCGTATTCTACAAGGTTCTAGACCATTCTAGAGGAGCATGGGACATTCTAGAACTCTCTAAAAACTCGGCCCGTAACACCCAGGATGCCTCTTTGTCTTGATAACCATAATATAATGCTTCAATGGGTTAGTAAATGCCATATTTCTATCAATAAATTTTCCCAAATGAAAGAGCCACTTTATTGTGTATCCTGCATCGCTGCTTCATCAAAAGAGCATCGTTTATTCTTGTTGACATCCACAATATATAGGCCCCTACAACTCCTTTAGCTTGTTGACTAATCTCTTTAATTAACCAGTGGATGGATTGTTCTCCTCGTTCTCCTTTGAGCATTTAAAAAAAAAAACCAAAGATAGGCATCATATTCTATGCACTCTCTTCAGAATAAGTTTGGTACTTTGAAAATCAGAATTAGAAGGAAACCAACGAACTGTGATATTGGCCTTAAAGAAGGAGCAGCTGACATTTATTTTTATCAATTACCAGTTAATCAGTATTAAAGGTGGCAATCTTCGACCCGAAGCTAAAAACTATTTGTCTTTATTATACAAAATTACGATTTTATCCTTTCATTTTTCTTTGTAACTTTAGTTTTCAAAAGTAATTTACAGTTTTGCCCTCTTAGCTCTTTTAGTTTCTTTCCTCGTCTGAATAGTATGTGATTTGAAAATCATTTATTTTCATATTTCTTTAATACCAAATAGTGTATATAAAAGTTAATTTCAATAGTGCAATATTATCTTTTAAGATTTTTCTATTTCTTGGTTCAATAGTTTCTAGTAGACCTAATCAAAATGAGGGTCAGGTCAGGTCAGGTTGAGGGTCGGCAGGTAGGATTTTCTCGACCCTGACCCTACCCGACCCTCATGCGGGTTAGCATACCCCTGACCCTGACCCTGACCCTAGGGGTGTGCAAAACTGGTTAACCGGAGTTTCGGTTAACCGATTTTTCAGTTCAAAAAATTTTCGAACCGTAATCGAACTGAAAATTTCGGTTAACCGTTTTTGGGTTAACCAAAAATTTCGGTTTGTCCAAAACCTGAACCGTTACCGAACCGAAAATTTCGATTAACCGATTTTTCGGTTCAGTTACCAGTTGACAGTTTACTAATAATAAAAAACTTATACTTTCTTACCTAAATTTATCATTCTTTTATGTTTAAATTCTTTTTATAAAAATTAAACTTTGGTTACCATTTATAAATAATAAAAAAGTGCACTTTCTTACCGAAATTTTTTATTTTTTATATATAAGTTTTTTTAAAAATAAAATTCTTTTCAGTTCGGTTAACCGAATTTTCAAATAATTCGAACCATAACCGAACCAAAAAAAAAATTTAGTTCGGTTAACCGAACCGACTTTTTTGAAAAATTTGTTTGGTTAACCGGTTTTTCGGTTCGGTTTTCTCTGTTTTTCGGTTCGGTTTTTGGTTTTAGATTTTTTTGCACACCCCTACCTGACCCTGCGGGTACCCTCAGGTCATCGAGTCGGACCCGACCCTCAAACCCCCCGATATAGAAAATGAGATTTTTCAATAAGTTTTCTTTTTATTATAAAGGTCAACATGAAACATATTACAAAATAAAAAGTCAAACAATAATATAATGCTCTGATGAAGCATATCGCAACTACAAATACTTTAATGCGTAAGCTAGTCATTAAACCAATAGACCGATTAGTTCACTAAAATGACTAGTCAGTCTACCTCGAACATCAAAGAGAGCGTTAGAAGGTTAGAACCAGCGAGATTTGGTGAGGT
The DNA here is from genome assembly GCA_017589665.1 of Selenicereus undatus. Classification (NCBI taxonomy): domain Eukaryota; kingdom Viridiplantae; phylum Streptophyta; class Magnoliopsida; order Caryophyllales; family Cactaceae; genus Selenicereus; species Selenicereus undatus. Next base: position 74,788,053 of record JACYFF010031954.1, on the reverse strand, counting down.
GAATGGGAGGAAGATTCTACGGAGAGACGGGAAAGTGAAAGCGAAAAAGTTTTGAACAAATGAAATTAAAAGTATCTTTTTTTAATTTTTTTTTTTTTAAAGAAAGGGTCAGCGGGTCAGGTCAGCAGGTTAAAACCTTTACCCAAGCCTGACTCTTATCATAGACGCGTACCCTCAATTTGAGGGTCGGGGCGAGTCGAAGACAAAAAAGGTTGACCCTGACCCTCATTTTTTAGGGTCGGGTCGGGGCGGTCCCCGACTTGTTGATCAGGTCTAGTTTCTGGTAAAGGTGATAGTTGATTTAATCTTGTTTCATAATGATTTAGCATTTGTTGACGTATATTTTCAGTTAAACAATCAAAAGTTCTTAAGAAATCAAAAGTTTGTTCTTTAGTATAATATTCTGGATTCGGTAGATATCTTTTAGTTCCAATTATATACTCTCCAGATTGATCTATTTTAGCTGTATAGTGCAATTTATTTCTAGAGTTCAAATAGTTGATAGATGAATTCATTGTGAAGTTTAACCAAGGCTATATAGAGAAAGGTAGTTTTTTAATGTTTCGTCTAATTCTTTAGCTTTTTGAGTGTTTTCACGAATCGGTTGATTTAATAGATTATGATAGTGTTTGTAAGATTTTAGATCAGAAAGAGTTAGAGTATGCTTAATAGCTTCATATTTTGAAAGGGACAATTACAGTAAGTTTTGATGTTTTATACTAAGTTTATAATAGTCATCTCTTAAAGACACAATAAAACTAGCTTTAGGAAAATGGGAATTTCTAGGTGAATGATTATCAAAGTATGGGTGAATTGGTGGTATATCTGCCATAATTAATCAATAGTATTGTACAGTTTTTTTATTGTGCTAGCAATATTAGAGCTTTTCAGTGGGAATTTTCAAGAGTTTTGTTTTTTTTTGTATAAATAGAAAATAGTTTTCTGTAAAGCTTTTGCCTGCCACGTTCTCTTTTATAATTTTGTGTATAGTTATTCACATAGTACTTGCTAAAAAGTATTTCCTTTTTCATTTTGGTGTTTTTAATGCTTCGAAGTTCTTTTTATTGCAAAGTGATGCCGACTTTTCATTGTTCTTAGTTGCGTGCTTAAGCAACACTTTAATTTCTGCTAGATGAATTTTTGTTTAGTAGATTGATAGACTAATTGTGTTGTTTCTGATAATACTTAGATATTAGATTTCTGGACGTAGTTTTTGGAAATAGACTTTATAGTTGATGAATTTATTTGGTAGTTTAAGTTTATTTCAGTTTTATAACTTGGCTTGACATAACTGTATTACCAGTCTTTTGTAGACTATAGGGTTTTCTAAAGACAAGAATTCGTCAATAGTTATCCTTCAATCGTGGGTTTTACTGTAGTTTGTCAATAGTTCAGGTTCTTAATAGTTACTATGGATTAGTTAGGCTTGAATAGTTGTTATCAAGAGTTGAAGCGTTCTTTGGTCGTCTAGGCTCTGATACCAATCAATACAGGGGGTTGGCAACCTTTTGTAGAAAAAGGTTTAAAACTCTTTGATGAGAGATAGTTATTTGAGCAAAGTCACAATTAAAATGGGATCTAAACATAATGGTACTTTCAACAAAATAAATCAAACTATCAGTAGTTTAAAAAATTATACCTCCTTGATCTCAGACACTCTCGTTGAGATATGGAATCTTCGAATATGCTGCCACGCCCTTCTCCTCTCATGGGCCTTACTGGACTTTGATCGTCCAAGTCCCTCACTCACTTTGAGATACTTTAAACAAAGAGATAAAATTTCAAGAAGTTCTGAATAGTTCTCTTTATTAAGCTAATTTCCTAAAGGGAAATTTAGAACAATATTTTAGGAGCTTCGCTCCAAATAGTCTCTCAGATTTTCTAATCTCTCTCTAAATCTTGTCTTCCAAGGTTTCTTGCTTACTCCTCTCAAATTTGAGTTCTCCTAGCTTAAGAGTTACATATTTACAGTGCCTTGAAAGGCATTCTTGATGTAAGTGCTTACATCATAAGAGCTTACTTTACAGTTGTAAAAGTACAATAATTAAACAGTTCAACAGTGTTATGATAGCTTTTGAAAAGTTGGCACGCTTGTCTGCTCACTTCCAGTTGCTAGCAACGTGTTTGGTCAATAGTTGATGTGCATACTTGATTTGATGGTGATCTGAGCAATTATTTCATAAATCTTCACGTGTAGTTGATTGCTTGTTGTTGTGATTTTTCCGCAAGTATACGGTTGTCGTTGTTGTACTTACGGGTATCGTCCTCAGGGATGGTTGTGAACTCTAGTGATTAAAATTCTGATTCAGACTAATACCTACACCAAAATTGCAATTCCTAATAGTGCTTGAAGTTTTTTTAAGATAAGGTCCCTTAAATAGAACCGAGAACCAGAGTCATGGAAAATTGTTCGAATCATGAGGGAGCAAAATGAACATCGAAGCCCAAGTTGTGACATTAACCCAAACACGGAAGAAGGTGAACAAGACCAGCAACAGCGATTAACCGGCAAGGCTCCAAACCGAGCAAATCAGAAACAGTTATGGCTCCAAATCATCACAAATTATGAGGCCCAAGATAGAACACAAATCTGCATGAAATGACCAAACGAGTTCTGGAAATTAAATCTATTGCTCGCAATTTTGAAACCTAAAACCAAAAATTCATTCACAACTTAACCAAAGCAGAATCAAATACATGGATTTGAGATTCTAGAGAGTGGATTTGAAATTGAAATAAATCAAAAATAAGAAGAATAATCGAAGAACAAGAACCAAAATTATGTAAAAAAATGCTACTCTATGCTACTCTCCATTATCCCTTTTCATGTCTCCATTCGAGCCCCCTAGATTGCCTTTTTTAACTCCTTGTAACCGAAGGGGTAATGATGGTAATGATGACGGAAAATGAATGAGGAGAGAGAGAGAGTGAAACGGTTATGGTGGGGAGATGAAGAGTCAAGGGGATGCCCTGAAATGGTGCTCTGCTTTCCGCTTTGTTGGGTCGAAAATGAAGGAGGAAGAAGAAGGAGATGAGGAGGGGGGCTGTCACGTGCAAGGCACATGCTCGGGTAAATGAAAGAGAGAGAGGGAGGGATGGGGCTGTCACGCTGGGCCAGTGCAAGGCAAAGGGGAAGGAATAAGAAGATGGGCCACGGCCTGGAGGGAAGGCAAACAACAGGCCCGAAAGGAAAAGGAGAGGAGAAGGGGCACGCTGGGCCACGGCTAGAGGAAACCTGGCACTGGACCGAAAAGCTGAAGCCCCAAAAACGTGTTGGGCTTCCTGAATCAGGCTATTGGGTTGTCTTCCTTCACTTGTTTTTATTCATTCTTCCACAATGCCGCATCTAAATCCTTTGACATGTAATTTGTCCAAATTTAAATATTTCTGCAAAAAAAATAAATAAAAACACATTAACATCTTAAATTAATAATTTATTTCGAGCAAATATAAATAATAAAAGGTATAAAAATATCACAATTTACAGTCGAACAAATACCCCCACACCTAAGTTTTGCTCGTCCTTGAGTAAAACAAAACTAAAAAGCCTAGAAAAGCAAAAGAAAATCCAAACTCACTTTCGTAGGAATCACGGTTGTACTTAGCACGTACAACAAGCTCTTTAAACCCCTAGGTTACCCCCAGTGGACGAGGAAGGTCTCGTGAGGGTTTGCAGAAGATGTACCCACAAAATCCATAAAAGAAAACATAAATAGAAAATCGAAAATCTTTTTGTGTTTTTTTTTTTAGCATCCAAAAATTAATATGTACAAAACTGGGGAAACATATATACACATTCGAATCAACTAAATCACCCATGTGGCAAAGATATTGGCATGCAGATAAACAAAATGTACACATCAAGGCACTATACCCCATGAATGACATTGAAGCACTAACTTTTCATCCCACTTATACACTAAAGCTTTGAATCCTTCCCTGTGCTTGTGTGCATGTGTCTCATCATCCTAAGGTTTTTGTTTCCAAAATCAAACTCAATCCCACTTAACTGACACAAATTATATTATTGACTCATTAACATTGGAAGCAAGCTTTCCAGTAGCAATATTGCCTCAAAGGGTAACACCCAGTAGCGCATGCCTCAAAGGGTTACTTGTCATTCTAAATTTTATTTCATTTCCTTTTCTTTCTTTTTTTCAGTTTTTTTTTCAAATTTTTGCATCTTCTTTTTTTTGTCCTTTTTTTTTCAAGACAATTTTTTTTCAAGACAAAAATCAAAGTAACTGTATCTAAAACAAGTGGGAGAGCCGATCATGAAAAACTAAGACCTTAAGACAATGAGGATGAAATAAATAGGGATTGGATCACATAGCGATAATGAACAAATGGGATTAGAATTAGAGTAAAAAATGTCACACCAAGGACAGAGACCTAACATGCACATGATGCGTATATATAGGCTAACAATCAAAGCACAGGGCATTTAAATTGATCAGAAAAGTACTAAGCTTCCCCAAAAACAAAACAAAATCTTTTTTTTAGAGCTTGAGCAAAGTTGCCCCACCCCCACACCTATTTCGAGCAATGCCCTCATTGGGAGTAGGAAGAAACATAAAACCATAAAATAAAACTGAAAAAGAAAACAAGACGCATAAAGACACGACTCAAAACCAAATAGTCAACACAGATACAAAATAAAGACAAAAAGAACCAACATATATACAACAGGAAAGAACAAGGAAAAAAAAGAAAAGAAAAGAGTAAAAGAGAGAAGGGATGAAAAGAAGTTCTTAGCAAACCAGGTCGAGTGCTAAGTACACCCGAGCTATCATCACAACACATCACTGAGCAGGACTCGGCTCGTGGAGTATCAGACACTCAACATCTTCCTTGCGAGGCAACTCCAGAAATTGCTTCAATCTTTGGCCATTCACCTTAAAAGTAGCACTACTGTCAGGGTCCTGAATTTCGACTGCACCATAGGGAAAAAGACGTGAGACAATGTAAGGACCAGTCCATCGAGACCGTAACTTCCTTGGAAACAAATGGAGCCTAGAGTCATATAAGAGCACTTTCATGCCTGGGGCAAACTCTCTCCGAATGATATGCCTATCGTGAAACAACTTAGCCCTTTCTTTGTAAGAACAAGCACTCTCATAAGCCTCGACTCTAATCTCATCAAGCTCATTCAGTTGCAGTCTACGCTCCTCACCAGCCTCAGTCAAGTCATAGTTGAGTGTCTTAATGGCCCACCAAGCTTTATTCTCTATTTCCACATGAAGATGACAATGCTTACCATAAACAACCCTATAAGGTGACATACCCAAGGGAGTTTTAAAAGCTGTCCTATAAGCCCAAAGAGCATCTACGAGTTTGTCAGCCCAATCCTTTCTATTCCGGCTCACTGTCTTTTCAAGAATTTGCTTAATCTATCGATTAGACACCTCAACCTGACCACTGGTTTAAGGATGATAGGGGGTAGCAAGCCGATGGACGATTGAATACCTCTTCAGTAAGGCATCAAAGGGCCTATTATTGAAATGGGTGCCCTGATCACTAATAATAGCACGGGGCATGCCAAATCTAGCAAAGATGTTCTCCCTCAAGAACTTCACAACAACTTTAACATCATTAGTCCTAGAAGGGATGGCTTCAACCCATTTAGGCACATAGTCCACAGCTAGCAAAATATACTCATTCCCAAAAGATGATGGAAATGGTCCTATAAAGTCTATACCCCACACATCAAAAATCTCTACCACAATTATTGGGTTCAGTGGCATCATATCTCGCCTACTTATTCTACCCAACTGCTGGCACCTAGGGCAACTCTTACAGTACTCAAAAGCATCCATAAATAGAGTAGGCCAGTAGAAACCACATTGAAGAACTTTGGCTGCAGTCTTCCTACCACTAAAATGCCCCCCCCCCCACATGCTTGATCATGACAAAAAGAAATGACACTTTTCACCTCATGGTCGGGAATATACCTCCTAAACATTTGGTCAGAACAGTACTTAAACAAATAAGGGTCATCCCAAACAAAGAACTTCACAAGGTGAAAGAACCTATCCCTATAATTCTTTATCCAACTCTCAGGAATCCTACCAGCAACTAGGTAGTTCACAATATCAACATACCAAGGATCGGAGTGGACAACACACAACTGCTCATCAGGGAAGCACTCAGAAACAGTGGACTCACGCTCTCTATCATAAAGAATTCTAGACAAATGATCAGCTACAAGGTTTTCAGAACCTTTCTTATCCCTAATCTCACAGTCAAACTCTTGCAACAACAATATCCATCTAACAAGTCTAGGCTTAGCATCCTTCTTAGAAACAAGATGCTTAAGAGCAGAGTAATCAGTATAGACAATCACATGAGAACCAATCAGATAAGGTCTAAACTTCTCAAACCCAAAGATCACAGCCAAAAATTCTTTCTTAGTCACAGTATAGTTCAATTGGGCATCATTCAAAGTGTGACTAGCGTAGTAAATCACATGGGGTTTCTTATCAACACGCTTCCCTAAAACTACCCTAACAGCGTAATCAGAAGCATCACACATTAATTCAAATGATTCTCCCCAGATGGGAGGATGAAGAACAGGAGTAGAAGTTAAGGCCTTCTTAAGCTTAGAAAATGCCTGACATTCATCAGAAAAGTGAAATGGCAGATCTTTAGCTAACAAGTTGGACAAGGGCTTTGCAATCTTACTAAAGTCCTTAATGAAGCGACGATAGAAGCCAGCATGTCCAAGAAAAGACCTTACTTCTTTCACACAGGTGGGAGGGGGAAGATTAATAATCAAATCAGTCTTAGCCTTATTAACCTCAATTCCATCTTTAGAAATAACATGGCCTAAGACTATTCCCTTCCTAACCATAAAATGGCATTTCTCCCAATTCAGAGTCAAATTTTTCTCCCTACACCTTTCCAACACTTTTCTCAAATTAGACAAACAGACATCAAAGGAAGACCCAAACACATAGAAGTCATCCATAAAAATTTTCATGCAATGCTCAACTAGATCCAAGAAAATAGAAATCATGCAGCGCTGAAAGGTAGCAGGGGCATTGCACAGTCCAAAAGGCATACATCTAAAGGCATAGGTTCCAAAAGGATAGGTGAAAGTAGTCTTCTCCTGATCCTCAGGAGCAATAAAGATCTGGGTATAACCAGAGTATCCATCTAAAAAGCAATAGAAGGAATGTCCAGCCAACCTCTCTAACATCTGGTCCAAGAAAGGAAAGGGAAAGTGGTCTTTCCTAGTGGCAGCATTCAATTTTCTATAATCTATGCAAACACGCTACCCAGATTGCACTCGAGTAGGGACTAACTCATTCCTGTCATTCCTAATCACGGTGATCCCGGTCTTCTTAGGAACAACTTGAACGGGACTAACCCACTCACTATCAGAAATGGGATAGATAATCCCATGGTCTATCCACTTCAGCACTTCTTTCCTAACTACTTCCTGAATAGTAGGGTTCAAACGCCTTTGACGGTCACGGTAGGGCTTAACATTGTCCTCTAGATGAATCCTATGTTGCACAATAGAAGGACTAATTCCCTTAATATCCCCTAAGGTCCAACCCAAAGCTTCCTTGTTCTCTCTAAGTAGGGCAATCAACTTAGTTTCTTGGTCCCCGTCTAGGTCAGAAGCAATAATGGCAAGCAAAGATTCATTGGGGCCTAGAAATGTATACTTAAGAGAATCCGGAAGGGGTTTCAGTTCAAGAGCAGGAGGGGAAACAGTTTTAGAAGCAGATTCAGAAGTAGCAGTGAGCAAACAATCAGCAGTAGAGCACAAGTCATCAAACTCAAAAGCATCATACTCAGGCTCATCATTCACAAGAAAGGACTCATACTCAACAGCAAATACATCATCACAAGCATCATCAAGAATAGAATCTTCTACCCAGTGAAGAGTAGAGAACTTCATATCATCAAAACCAGAAGGCTATCTTTGCAGATTAAAAATATTAAGCTCTATGGTCATGTTACCAAAAGACAATCTCATCATGTCATTCCTGCAATTAATGAGGGCATTGGCAGTGGCCAAGCAAGGACGCCCTAGAATCACAGGGACTTGACTAGCTAAGTTAGACACCGTCTTAGTCTCATCACAATAAAGACCACAGGGTAAATGAATTCACCCACTCTAATTAGCACATCCTCAACAATACCCCTAGGCAACCTAGTCGATCTATCAGCCAACTGAATGACCATCTTGGTAGGTTTCAGCTCACCTAACCCTAACTCTTATACTCAGTGAAGGGAATCAAGTTGACATTGGCCCCTAAATCAAGCAAGGCTCTATGAATGAGTTGGTCCCCTATAACTATAGAAATAGTAGGGCGACCGGGGTCCTTATACTTCACTGGGATCTGATGAGATAGAATAGAACTAGCACTAGAGGCTAAGAAAGCCTTCCTAGGGACATTGGTAGCTCTCTTGGTTGTGCACAGATCCTTTAAAAACCTAGCATATGGAGGCATCTGCTGAATAGCATCGAGCAAAGGAATGTTGATCTTGACTTGAGAGAAGGTCTCTCTCATCTTCTCAACATGAGCTTGGTCTTTTTTCTTAAGCTTATGGGGAAAAGGAGGCAAAGGCATATGGACTTTCTCAGAAGAAGAAGAAGAAGAAGAAGAAGAAGAAGAAGAAGCATCCTTAGAAGGAGAAGGGTCAACTGACTCAGAGGAGTCTTTCTTTTTAAGCTCCTCTTCCTTAGACAGTGACTCAGGAAGATGGTGAGAATCAGAATCATTGGGGACACCATCAGTAGCATCCCCTGACTCACTGGATGAGCCGGTCTCTGGAGGTGAAGAAGAAGAAGAAGATTTCTCGAAGAATTGGTGAGGATACCTGCAGGTTTCATTAGCACTTCTAACCTGGCTATCAATCTCTCGACCAGAACGGAGAGTTATCACTGCATTTACTTTCCTCACAGGCTCATTAGAGTTACCAGAAGAAGAAGAGGCGTGACCCTTAGGGTTCATCTCAAGCTAACTTGGAAAAGTACCTAGCTCCCTAGAAGATGATGCTAACTGGGAAAACTGTTCAGTCATCATTCTCATCATTCTTTCCATGTTAGCATTAATCATTCTCTCCACATTATTATTAATTCTCCTCTCTATTCTCTCCACATTATTAATCATTCCATGTTAGCAATGTCGTCCTTGAAGTTTTGCTTATTTTGAAGTTAAGGAGGGACGAAGCCTGCAAAATAAGCAAAACTTTAAGGACGACATTCTAAAAAGAGTTATAAACTTTAAAATAAATCTTTAAAAAGAAAATGAATCTCTTCAACAAAACTTTAAAAATGACTTTTGAACAATTTATGCAAGAAATTGAATATGGAATATATGGAGACACCGATATCTTACAACTGATAAAATTTTTATGCCACAATAGATACAACTATTCAACTTTTGAAAGAAAAATAATATTTTTAATTGAAAAACTTGTATGTATTTACTCTCTTTAATGAAAACAAAAATGACCACTCAAGAAACAGATATCATACTGCAGCAAGAACAAGAAACTAATGAAAACTATACAGGAGTAATTACTTTTAATCAAAAACGATACTAAAAAATAATAACAACCGATTTATCGTTCAAAGATCCAAGAAACTTTATGAAAAAACTAGACGATTTCTTAACAAGAAAACTAATTAGATACTTTAAGCTATACACAATTGAACAACCTGTTAATGTACAACATCTACAAGGCAATATTAGACTAAGACTAATGACTCAAGATATCATAGAAAACTTTTTAAATGAAATTCCTTTGAAAGATCAAAATCTAATTAAATATGTTCATTTACAAGGACTACAGATTGCTGTCAAAGCATGTTTTAAAGAAGGAATTAACTCACCAATCATCTTATCACTCCATGATCAAAGATTTACAAATATTCAGAATAGCCATCTCGGAACTTTACAAGGAAATTTAATCTATAAAAAATTAATTTTTGAATGCTATTCAAACTACTCAGTAACATTGCGAAGCAAAAATATTGAAGATGCACTAAATCTAAAATACAAACTTTTAACAGATATAGGTTTACAACCTGAAAATGATGCATTATCTTTCTATTACAGAGGATTATACATCTTTTCAAATACTAATTTTCCAATTAAGGAAGTAAAACAAACTAGAAAAATAACTATTGACCCTATCTTTTCAACTGTAAGCACTGTTATTTCACCGCCAATGCAAGAAGCTAGACTACCGGCTTTAACAAACTGCCAATTAGTCGATGAAGAGCCATCTACTAGCTATGAAGTCCCACGACTATCTTATACCGACAAAGGAATGAGAATAATTCACCAACCTTTGCTAACAAAGAGTTTTAGCATATCTAGAATACCCCGTTTTCAACCTAAAACTATTACAACGCTTAGCACTAATTCAACTTATAAAGTTAAACTTGCCTATTTTAATTGACAAACTTGGATAGACAACAAAGTTTTAATTGACACAGGAGCATCTCAATATCATTGTATACCCTTACTTATCCTGGTCTTTACTACCAAAAACTATAACTTTGTTACCTATGATGGAAGAGAAGCTACATTAACTCAAAAGGCCAAACTTTTAATGAAAACTCCAACCTCTACCTTAATTGAATTTGACTGTTATATTGATAACTCTATCAATAACGATCATTATCACATTTTACTCGGAATGAACTTTTTGGATCATTTTGAAACTTATGATATAAACCCAACTCAAATCATCTTAATGACTAAACAAAATGCCGTTACTCTTGAAAGAATACGAAATAACTGCAATTTTCTATTCTTACATACATTGATGTAACAGTATACGAACTTGATAAAACAAGTACAACATTAATTGATACAGGCTCCGAAGTAACCTTTTTTCAAAACTTTTTACTACCAAAATGGGAAAAACTACCCTCTAATCGCAAAATTCGAATTAAAGGAGTGCATCCCACACCTACATATTTAGAACTCATACAATGCAATGTGTCTATTATTCTCGGAAATAAGATTCTTACTATTCCTAGTTTTCCAATATAATTCCAGTTATGATATTCTCTTAGGCAATGATTTTCTCAAACAATTTGCCAAATTCACACAAACTCCATATACTGTATATCTTACTACCAAATGTGGTCATACCTTGAAAATCCCCACCTTAAAACATCCCTACAGAGTACGTGCGAAGCGTGGTGGACAGGAATATGAACAACATGCCCTCTCAATTCAACTTCAAAAACCAACTTTTCAAGTAAAGGTTCTAAAGAAAGAGGATCTCATTACTAAATTAAAACAAATCTATTTTGACAATCCTTTACAGTTTTGGAAACCAGAACATCCCAGAGCAAAAATAGAATTAACTCAAGAAATCTATATTAAAGAAAAGCCTATGCTCTACAGTCTAGAAGATATAAAAGAATTTTCAATCCAAATCAAAGAACTATTAGACAAAAGCTTAATCAGACCATCAAAAGGCAGCTATTCATCTCCAGCTTTTATGGTTATGAATGAAGCAGAAAAAAGAAGAAATAAAGCGAGAATGGTTATAAACTATAAAAAACTTAATCAATTTACTAAAACAGATAACTATTTTCTACCAAACAAAGATGTTTTAATTAATTTAGTTAAAAATAGAAAATACTTCTCCAAATTTGATTGTAAATCTAAATTTTCGCAAATCATAATAGAAGAAGACAGTATAAAATACTGACTTTAATACACCTGAAGGCTTTTACGAATGGATTGTTATGCCATTTGGACTAAAAAATGCACCAAGAATTTTTCTAAGAAGAATGGACAATGCTTTTAAACATCTTAACTCTTTTATTGTAATCTATGTTGTTGATATCCTAATGAGCTCTACAACTATTGAAGAACATCGTGAACACCTCCAATTATTTGCAGAAACAACTATTAAAGAAGGAATCTGTCTAAGCGAGAAAAAAGCAACTATAGAACAAGAAAAAATTAAATTTTTAGGATTCGAATTAGGATCCAACGGTATCTTTTTACAAACTCATATTTCAAGAAAAATCATAGAATACCCAGGCAATTTAAGAACTAAAAAGCAAATTCAAGGATTTTTAGGACTTCTTAACTATGCCAGTGCCTATATCCCAGACTTAGCAAAAAAGAAAAAAACATTTACAAAGTTTACTCAGAAAAAATAATACCAAATGATGGAATGGTCATCACTCCCAAATAGTAAAAAATCTAAAAGAAGAATGTAAATATTTACCACAACTCAGACTACCCTAACATGAAGATAAGCTAATCATACAAACTGATGCATCTGATAAAGTGTGGTCTGCTATCTTAAAAACGAATCTTAATGAAATCTGTGGTTATCACAGCGGAACGTTTTCTCAAACAGAAGAAAACTATAATACTATGGAAAAAGAACTCTTAGCCATAATTCGAGGAATTAAAAAATGACGATTATTTCTATTACCAAAACCTTTTAAAGTTCTAACTAATAACAAAGCAGCAACTACTTTTGTAAAACAAGCCATAGATAATGGATCTCACATGAGGAAACTTCATCGATGGCAAACTTTTCTATCTCAACTTAACACTGTTTAAGAGCATGTTTCAGGGAGTCACAATTTTCTTGCGGACTATTTAACTCGAGAAGCCGAATATCTCGAAGATGACACCAAACAAGTCTGAGGATAGCCTTTTTCAGAAGCCAAGTTCAAAGCTCTTCATGAACTATTACGAAGCAACTATACAAACTATTTCAGAGCCAAGTTCAAAGCTACCCGTTTCTTGAATGAAAAGGCAATGCTAGAACGCAAGGCAGAACTATTCATGAACTATTTCTGAACTATTCAATCAACTAAATAAACTATTTCCCCTACCCCACACAATGGAAACAAATAACCACTGTCTCAATTATCTTATTCCTATCAACTATTCTCTTGAACCATTGTTATTTTACCTCAGAGATCATGATCTTTATTTCACATCCTTTACTGGACCTCGTTATAATGAATATGCTATTTTCATTGACTACCAAGAATGGTATCTTTTAAAAGAAATACCCTTCTATCAGTACCTCAAAATCATCAAAGTCTACAGAACACTTCTCTAAGATATCAATAATCATCAAGTACTTATTGTAATGCCTACCGATTACATTGAATCGGTCAGATATTACCATCAATATTTTACTTACTGGACTGCTTTTGAGCCACATATCTTTCGATTCATCACAAAAATATCCCTGATGTTCATATATGCCCTTTTGAACAACACAACTCTCATGTCTTAATTCCCCTATGCTATGACAAACGCTTCAATATTTCTTGTCTAAACCAAATGGACAATGATCTGTGATGTAAATTGGTTCAGGAATACTCAAAGTTTACTAAAGCTCAAGAAGAAGAAGAAGAAGAAGCGAAAAGACTGTTATTACTAATGGAGAAAATTAGAAAAGAAACTTTCATCACTGACGGTTAAGATTTGGCTTCAAAAAGGCAGCCAGATATAAGGCCGGGATCTTACCAACAATTATTGCTGAACTCTTATCTATTGAAATCCTTAACTACCATAAAAAAGATGCCAGCATATCTATCATTGCTGCTAAAGAAGACCCACAAGCAATCAACTACGCGTGAAGATTTCTAAAATAATTGCTTAGGTCACCATCAAGTATGCACGTCAACTGTTGACCAAACATGTTGCCAGCAAGTGGAAGCGAGCAGACAAGTGTGCCAACTTTTCAAAAGCTATCATAACACTATTGAACTCTTTAATTATTGTACTTTTACAACTATAAAGTAAGCTCTTATGATGTAAGCACTTACATCAAGAATGCCTTTCAAGGCACTATAAATATGTAACTCTTAAGTTAGGAGAACTCAAATTTGAGAGGAGTAAGCAAGAAACCTTGGAAGACAAGATTTAGAGAGAGATTAGAAAATCTGAGAGACTATTTGGAGCGAAGCTCCTAAAATATTGTTCTAAATTTCCCTTTAGGAAATTAGCTTAATAAAGAGAACTATTCAGAACTTCTTGAAATTTTATCTCTTTGTTTAAAGTATCTCAAAGTGAGTGAGGGACTTGGAGGATCGAAGTAAGTCCAGTAAGGCCCGTGAAAGGAGAAGGGCATGGCGGCATATTCGAAGATTCCATATCTCAACGAGAGTGTCTGAGATCAAGGAGGTATAATTTCTTAAACTACTGATAGTTTGATTTATTTTGCTGAAAGTACCATTATGTTTAGAACTCATTTTAATCGTGACTTTGCTCAAACAACTCTCTCTCATCAAAGAGTTTTAAAGTTTTTTCTATAAAAAGTTGCCAACCCCCTGTATTGACTGGTATCAAAGCCTAGACGACCAAAGAACGCTTCAACTCTTGATCACAACTATTCAAGCCTAACTAACCCGTAGTAACTATTAAGAACCTGAACTGTTGACAAACTACAATACAACCCACGATTGAAGGATAACTATTGACTAATTCTTGTCTTTAGAAAACCCTATAGTCTACAAAAGATTGGTAATACAGTTATGTCAAGCCAAGTTATAAAACTGAAATAAACTTAAACTACCAAATAAATTCATCAACTATAAAGTCTATTTCCAAAAACTACGTCTAGAAATCTAATATCTAAGTATTATCATAAACAATACAGTTAGTCTATGAACTTACTAAACGAAAATTCATCTAGCAAAAATTAAAGTGTTACTTAAGCACGCAACTAAGAACAATTAAAAGTCAACATCACTTTGCAATAAAAAGAAAAGCATTAGAAACACCGAAATGAAAAAGGAGATATACTTTTTAGCAAGTACTATGTGAATAACTATACACGAAATTATAATAGAGAACGTGGCAGACAAAAGCTTTACAGAAAACTATTTTCTATTTATACAAAAAACAAAACTCTTGAAACCTCCCACTGAAAAGCTCTATTATTGCTAGCACTATGAAAAAACTATACATTACTATTGATTAATTATGGCAGATATACCACCAAGTCACCCATACTTTCATAATCATTCACCTAAAAATTCTCATTTTCCTAAAACTAGTTTTATTGCATCTTAAGAGATGACTATTATAAACTTAGTATAAAACATCAAAACTTACTCCAATTGTCCCTTTCAGAATATGAAGCTATTAAGCATACTTTAACTCTTTCTGATATAAAATCTTACAAACATTATCATAATCTATTAAATCAACTGATTCGTGAAAACACTCAAACAGCTAAAGAACTAGACAAAACGTTAAAAGCCTACATTTCTCTATATAGCCTTGGTTAAACTTCACAATGAATTCATCTATCAACTATTTAAACTCTACAAATAAATTGCAATCTACAGCTAAAATAAATCAATCTAGAGAGTATATAATTGGAACTAAAAGATATCTACCTAATCTAGAATAATATAATGAATAACAAACTTTTGATTTCTTAAGAACTTTTGATTGTACAACTAGAAATATACGTCAACAAATGTTAAATCATTATGAACCAAGATTAAATCAACTATCACCTTTACCAAAAACTATTGAACCAAGAAATAGAAAAATTTTAAAATATAATATTACATTATTAAAATTAACTTTTATATACACTATTTAGTATCAAGAAAATATGAAAATAAATGACTCTCAACTCACATACTATTCAGACGAGGAAAGAAACTAAAATAACTAAAAGGGCAAAACTGTAAATTACTTTTGAAAACTAAATTACAAAAAAAAATGAAAGGATAAAATCATAATTTTGTATAATAAAGGCAAATAGTTTTTGACTTTGGATCGAAGATTGCCACCTTTAATCAGTGCGCATGTTGCCCCCTATTAGTATCACAAGTTAGTGTTCATATACAAATTGAAGAAAATAAGAAAATATATGTCAGTTTTTGTGATATCACTTTCTTAAAATTTTTTATGTGGGTCTATTGAAAACGATCTCTCCACGTATAGTTATATATGTAGAGATAAGACTGCCTACATCTGAGTCTCTCCAAACCCTGCCAAAGTACGACTATGGATTCAAAATATGGCCGATCCGCGACGAAGTAACCACATCTGAAAGGTTTTTGAGTTGGTTGAACACTGTTTTAGTTGCGATATGAAACGCGATTTTCGCACTAGAGCAATTTTGCTATATTTTGAATCCTTGAGCGAGATTTACACTGGGAGGATGAGTTGTAGGCAATGTAATTACAGACAATTGAATTGTAGGCAATGTTAATTTTTGTAGTATAATATAATATAAATAAATGCTAATATCCAATAAAGATATGAATTTAGAAAAAGCATAAATGAGCGTCCAAATTGAATTGTGTAGTTGAAAGCAAGCACCACAAAAATTTACAATAACAATTGGTTTTATGTAAGCATTTTGGTGATTGTGTTGCTGAATTATACTTGCAAACAACAACAACAACAAACTCCCAAAGTGGGTCCCGCTTTCGCGGGGTCTGGGGAGATCCAGCTGTAGGCAACCTTACCTCTACCGGTATTCCTACCCATAGAGAGGTTGATTCCATAAGACCCACAAAAACAGTTTTGAGAAAAGGTTTGGAGGGGAAACGATTGCAAAACCATTTACCGAGGTAAGAGAAGTAAGAGAAGTAAGAGAAAGGGAGTGGGGACATACCTGGACAAATCGTGGGCGCTTGGTGTCGTGACCATCCGGGAAAGCTTGACCTGCAAACAGGCAAACCAAAACCCACCCCACCCCACACCGCCTAGGCTACTACCCCCTACGGAGCCGGTCCCCTACAATCAGGGACCTTAATCCTGTCCCGCCACACCCTCCTATCCTGAGCCATGTCCTCCGTGAGACCTACAACTCTCAGGTCCTCTCTAACCACCTCTTCTAGATTCTTCTTCGGCCTACCTCTCCCTCTCTTACCTCCGGGTGGTCTAATAGTCTCGCAACTTCGCACCGGGGCGGCCACACTTCTCCTCTTCACGTGGCCGAACCATCTGAGCCTCGATTCCCTCATCTTCTCTTCTATGGGGGCCACTCCAACTAGGCCTCTAATAACCCCATTCGTAATCCTGTCCAATCTCGTAAAACCACACATCCACCTGATCATCCTCATCTCAGCTACCATCAACCTCTGGACCTGCGCCTTTTTTAGAGGCCAACACTCCGATCCATAGAGAACCGCGGGTCTAACTACCATCCGATAGACTTTGCCTTTCAAACCCATGGGCACTCTCTTGTCACACAGCACCCCTGACGCTGACTTCCACTTTTGCCAGCCCACTCTAATCCGCTGGCTAATATCCCCATTCTGCTGGATGATCGAGCCCAGATACTTGAAATTGGCGACCTTCGGTATTGCCCTCCCATCCAGTACGATTTCTCCCCCCTCTTCTATCCTTCCACTGAAACAGCAGTGGAGGTATTCCGTCTTAGATCTACTCAACCGGAAGCCCCTAGTCTCCAGTGTATGCCTCCAACTCTCCAACCGGTCATTCACCCCCTGCCTAGTCACATCGATAAGGACGATGTCATCTGCAAATAACATGCACCAAGGCACCTCGTCCTGGATGCCTCTAGTGAGCTCATCCAAAACTATCGCGAAAAGAAACGGGCTTAAGGCAGAACCTTGATGTAGCCCCAACCTAACAGGAAAGTCCTTGGAGACCCCTCCCGGTGTCCTAACATTCGTCCGTCCTCCCTCGTACATATCCTTGATTACACGGATGTACTTGGGCGACACCATTTTATCTTCCAAACACCTCCACAATACCTCCCTTGGAACTCTATCATACGCTTTCTCCAGGTCAATGAACACCAAATGGAGATCCACCTTTCTGTCCCTGAACAAGCCCATGAGCCCTCTGAGGAGGTAGATCGCCTCGGTAGTCGACCTGCCTGGCATGAAACCAAATTGGTTCTCTGAAATCTCTACTTCCTTTCGCAGCCTTCTCTCAATCACCCTCTCCCACAACTTCATAGTGTGGCTAAGCAGCTTGATGCCCCTATAGTTATTACAATCTTGGATATCCCCTTTGTTTTTGTACAGTGGGATGACTGTGCTGGCCCTCCACTCTCAGGGCATCTTGGCGGTTCGGAAAATAACATTAAAAAGCTCTGTGAGCCATTCTAGACCCACTTCCCCCATAAACTTCCACACTTCCACTGGTATCTGGTCCGGGCCCACTGCCTTCCCATGCGCCATCTTCTTCAAGGTCTCCCGAATCTCCTCCTTTGTTATCAAATCGCCCGCACGCTGATCACTACACCCTCCACCCGTACTACAGTCGTCTCCCCCCCCTTCTCCATTGAGGAGTTTAGCAAAGAACATTTGCCATCTCTCCTTAATTTCAGCATCCTCAGTCAACACCTTACCCTCTTCGTCCTTGATACACTTTACCACTCCCAAATCCCTAGTCTTTCTTTCCCTCGCCTTTGCCAATTTAAAAACCTCCTTCTCCCCTTCTTTCGTCTCCAATCTATGGTACAGTCTATCGAACGCCTGGCTCTTTGCTACTGCCACCGCCCTCCTGGCTACCTTCTTGGCCGCCTTGTATCCAATCCTCTTATGAGCCCGCTCGTCTTCTGAACTGCTGCTCATGAACTCCGCGTAAGCCTCTTTTTTTGCCTTGACTTTCTCCTTTACCTCTTCGTTCCACCACCAGGCGCCCTCCATCCTGCTGCCGCCTCCCCTGGAAAGGCCTAACGTTTCCTTAGCCGACCTACGGATGCAATCCGCCACAGCATCCCACATCGAGTCGGCGTCTTCTGCCCTCCTCCAAACTCTCTCCTCAGCTAGTCTCTCTGCTATTAACCCTGCCTTCTCCTTTGTGAGGATCCACCACTTAATTCTGGGTTCTTCTGCTTTCCTCTTGGGCCTCTTAGGATACTTGAACTCTACATCCAAAATCAGCAACCTGTGTTGAGTTCCCAACAACTCGCTGGGAATCACTTTGCAGTCCTTACACGATCTCCAAGTTTCCTTCCTCATTAGGAAGTAGTCAATCTGGGTCTTGCAAGAAATGCTCTTAAAGGTCACCAGGTGGTCCTCCTTCTTCTTGAAGAAGGAGTTGGCCACCACCAAATCAAAGGCCACCGCAAAGTCCAGCACAGTGACCCCTGCCGCATTTCTCTCTCCGAAACCGAGACCCCCGTGGACCCCAACGTATCCTGCTGCCTCCGCGCCGATATGGCCATTAAAGTCTCCTCCTATGAACAATTTCTCACTTTGAGGTACCCCTTGAGTGACCTCATCTAGGTCCTCCCAGAAGAGCTTTTTAGTTTCTTCCGGCAGGCCTACCTGAGGCGCGTACGCACTCACCACGTTCACGAAAACTGAACCCACCAAAACCTTAATGGCCATAATCCGGTCGCTCTTTCGCCTCACTTCGACCACCTGGTCCGCCAAATCCTTCCCGACTAGGATGCCAACTCCATTCTTCGCTTTGTCTGTCCCCGAGTACCACAGCTTGTACCCATCGATCTCTCTAGCTTTCGCCCCAACCCACTTCGTCTCCTGGACACACGCTATACTAACCTTACGTCTATGCAAAGACTTAACTAATTCTATCGACTTACCCGTGAGGGTCCCGATGTTCCAGGATGCTAGGCGAACCTTCCGCAACCCTAACCCCCTCCTAACCCCAGAACTCCCGGGAGGACAGGCTGGAGCAGCTACATGGCCCGCCACAGAAGACGACGTCTACGAGGCCAACGACCACCCTAAAGGTTTACACACTAAAGGACACCCGAGAATGCTGGCCCACTACCCACCCACCACAAAATAAAAATTACAGCAGGACTAAATTGTAAACACAAAGAAGCTAAAATAAATGCCGGGCAAACCAACCAGACAAACCAAAAATAGGGAAAAATAATAATAATAATAGTAGTAATACTAAACGCAAAAGGATCACACTCACTAGATGGACCCCGCTAACAAGGATGCTAAAAGACCCGGGGCTAGAAACTCAAAAGGATGTTAACAAACACAATAATATAATAATAATAATAAAGATAATAAGAATAATAAAGATAATATTAATAATAATAATAATAATAATAATAATAATAATAATAATAATAATA
>JACYFF010031954.1:74754660-74766255 GCA_017589665.1 Selenicereus undatus | reverse complement strand
ATAATAATAATAATAATAATAATAATAATAATAATAATAATAATAATAATAATGATGATAATATTTAACAACAATCAAATAAATTATAATTATTTACCAAATAAAAGTTCAAAATAGAAGTTAAATTGACAATAAGTTCAGCATATAAGTTCAGAATAAATTCACATAGTTTCCCCAAATAAAGTTTAGAAAAAGTTCAGATAATTTTAGTTCAGAATAAGTTCAATCAAAATAAAGCAAATCGAATAGGCCCTAAGCCCCCAAGTCTCAAGAGGTGCACCAGTCACCACTCACCACACTTACGACCTGCCAAATTCTCCATCAATTCAGGTCTGAAAGAGGACCCTCCACAACTGGAGGCCTGCTGTCTTATGATAACTCCAGCCACCCAACTATTGAAATTTCAATCCGTGAAAAGAATTTACCACGCGCGGTAGATAAATTGCTCAAATATTATCAGTCCTTTGATGGATGGATTGCAAAATTGCACTAGTCCCTCCAACTGCACAGGTTCAAGTATGCCATTAGTGCAGAAAATGACCATTAAATTTGGGCCCAAAAATCACAGATTCAACCAACAAGATCATTTTCATCTTCTCCTTCCTACTAATCCGCAGGCGAAAACATTAGTACTCAGTTCCACCTTTTTATTTGCACATAAACCATCCGAGTATCCCAGAATCCAGATACAAGAGGGTACGCAACACGAGAAATCAGCATACATATTCACAAACATCGACTCAACAGGTGCACTGAGGAACATTCACACAGACAGGCACAACCAACCGTCATTATCTTCGTTGTCGTCATCATCATCATCCTCTAGTAACCTCCTTGTATGTATGCGTTCAAACGTTCGAGTTCATCTCGGTACTCGGTGACCACAGCACGAACCACATCTCCAATAGACACCATGCCAATCATCTCTTTGTCGTTGATGACCGGAATGTGCCTGATGCGGTTATCTGCAAGTAAAACCATTGTCTAAGTTCTTCTGACTTCCAACTTTGCTAGGAAATCAAAAACCAATATTACCCAGACTTCGTCATAGCAAAAGCAACACCCAAATCCATACCTCGAAAGCCCAGCCTAGGGCACCACCCAGGGGGGGCGGGGTGGAGGCAAATGTAGCAGTCTTACCCCTACATTGCTTTTATGGCTATACAATATACCCTAGATTAAAAGTCAGCAATAGCCTAGCACTCCACAGAAATGAAGCATTGGAGAATTTAGAGAGGACATTTTGCATGACTCCCGTAACCCAAGTTGTAAAATTTTCCAAAAATAGCTATTTCTGATGTCTACATGGCGGACACAGCAGGATAACCATGTAAAAGTATTGAATGTCATACATAGGTTTGGTGAAGTATCCAAAACATGCAGCTACGGTACACTGAACCGTCTGAATAACATTCATTTAAAACAACAGCAAACAGCAGCCAAAATTTCTCATTAGCTAACCTGTCATCAGTTCCATAGCCTTCAGAACCTTAGTGTCTGGAGTAACTGTGATCAGCTTGTTCTGTGACAAGACGCAACATTGGTGCATACACAGATGTACGCAAAATTCAGGTATAATTCTAAAGGAAGCACATCAAGAAGTTTGAACCATATGGATGTGATGGGATGTACCTCCTCAGTCATGATATCACCAACCTTGGTGGATTTGGAGGATCTACCTTGCACTATAATTTTCCTGAGATAATCTGGGACAAAGGGGGACAAAAACAGAATAAAGCTTAAGTATGGACAGCTGCCGTACCTCCAAATGACACCCCGAACACCATCTAAAGCTAAGTGGAACATTGCATTAAGTAGACTGCTGAAAATTATTTTCCCCTTTTCTTGATTTGGAGGGAACCAAAGTTTCAAGGATTTTTGATTACTAAAAAAGCAACAGCAGCAGTGGGCCCTCTGCACAGCCACTGCAAAACTAGATGCTGCTGCTCCCCGCAATATTCAGTACTTTACGACAAAAATTTGGGTTTCATCTCCCTCCCATCTGTCTCCGGAAGGTCTTGTCGGTGCAAGACAATAAAAGATTTCCATTCAAATTTTTGTGAAGCCAAATTACATAGACATAGTCTGTTTCTGATGTAGGACAAAGGTGCGTTGACTACATCATGGCTCATTTGGTACTTAGTTACTGGTTCAGATCTCAGAATCATGGCATTGAAGTATCATATTTTCGCAAATGGCTGTTTCACAGAGGACTCCAGCAATTTCAAGCTCCGATCAACCATCTTCAGCATGTGATGAAACAAAGGCGTTAAAAAATGCTCCAATGGTTAGCACATGCGGGGTAAGGCGAAAATACACTAATAACAACATTCTAGAGCCCAGACATGAATTTTAACACATGTTGGTCGTAACCAGTGGTGATCAATCTTTTAAAGACCAGATTGAATGGCTCATGTCTCACTATACAGGAAAATGGCACTTTATGTTGGTCAATTTCTATGAGAACCTGGATATTGTCAGAAAAACATTTACTTCGGGAAGTTCATGATTAGCTTATCGCCCACACAGCCTCCAAACACGAAGAGGATATAAAAAGTTCAGAAGTATGAGCATACAGCACATGCAGATATTCAGCAATAGGGGTTGCCATGCTGCAAACACGAATGGTAATAGTATTCAATTTTTCAAAGATGTCCAAGTTAATACTTTCCTCGTCACACTTCAGTTTTGTGTTATTTAATCAGGATAGGAGGCACAAGCTTATGATTACATCAACAGAAATGTAGTACAAGTGCTTAGTCCTACATCAATACTTTGATGAGAGTAGAGTGATCAAGTGCTAGCAAGTATCTGAATTTTGATATGCCAAGACCCCCACCCAAACCCCTTGGAGGGTGGGATAGATCTCTCATCTCTGGAACAGTATATATTACAATCTTATACCTTCAAGGAACGGGATAAAACTCGTGCGTCACACCTATGCCTCTAGCAGGCTTAACTTCCAAGACTACTTCTTAACCGTGTGCAACCAATTTCCATTCATATAAACGTCCAACAGGGAGCATTACACAGGTCAAATTAATTGGCCGCTCAAATATTACAGATGCTAGAGTTCTTGAGCTATCTTTCTTGGCATGGCCATTGGTGTACCTAGGAAACGATAAACAATGTCTATTGTACCACTTTGTTGTGAATATTACTTGCTTAGGGGAACTGGCCCCAGTTGCCAGGAAAAGGCAAGAAAGAGAAGCTTATCAAGGGAATGCCAAATAGAAAGAGCAAGAAGATAGCAGCATGCAATCCTAAGTTTCGATCACAAAGGCACAAAGACAGGACATGTGAAGAAAAACAGATAAGGGCGCACGAAACTTTCCAAAAATGCTGATGAAATGTTGGATTTGTCTTACAATGCAGAGGTGTGCATATCAGCCAAATAAATACATCAGCGACTTCCAGAAGTGAAGCCCTTTATAAGCATGGATATGAATTAGGGAAGTGTGTTCGGTTTCCATGGATCCCAGATTCTTCACCCTAGGTTCTGTTATACGAGGGTATCTTTAGGCACTGAAGGATATGGTCAATGTTAACGGACAGCAACAGTTACCTTAATAAGATTTATCGGCTAGCCCCCCCCCCCCCCCAAAAAGGGACTATAAAACATGGTAAGTCTCTTTGAAACATGCAACGGATTGAAGGATATGACATCATTTAACTGCCTAACACAATGCTAAAATCAGAAAAGGAAAACAAATGCAATTTCCATTCATATTCTGCAGATAATGTGAGACAAAGTCATATAGAAGCCCTCAAGCCTCATCTTCAGGACAGCTACAGATAGTTGGAATGCTTAAAACTTAAAAGTCAAATCGTCCAAAATCTGCAACATATTTCCTTTCTAGGCGACATATTTATGAATCTGAATACAAAAGCCTAATTAAATTAACTTACTGGAAATAAATAGTGAATTACCTTCCTTAACAAGTACCTACTCAATCCATGTTCCTGTAGCATAATACAAACTGAACTGGGGAACATCAATACACAGACATAGAAGCGTATAGTCTCACATGACCAACAACCAGAACTTAGAATAAAGAAAGTCTTTTTTTTGGGGGGGGGTGTTGGGCGAGAGGGGGGCTATACTCAGTTTCATGTGCTGCTCATGCTTTTTTATGCAAAATTTAGCATACATTATCACTAATGCAGGTGCTACAAAATAATTACAAGAAAAATTCTGTGGACATTGGAGCACAAGGTCTTAGGTAAGCAATGAGAACCACACATGGATGACCCCCTAAAAGGGAGCTTTTAGGAGACTACCACTACACTAACTATATTGTCCATTTCTCAGGCTAGCTTTCTACCTCTCATTCAGGTTCCCTTCTGCCCTCATCAAATTTGAGCAGCACAACAAAATAAAAATTACAACACAGAAATTTAACATCAAGTGCTTCCATGTAATTGTGTATGGCCTGCTTCCCACTACGTTGAATATGACATTGCAATCTGAAGCAAGTATTTAACAAGGTCAAGCAAGAAAGAAAATCAGATTAATATGCAACACTGGTCTAATGATGGGTTACAATCCTAAAATTTCAGAGATAGCTCCAGAAAAATCAGCCAATGAATACGTCAGAGAAGGAAACAAAACCAACACGTATTATAAGAGATGGAGTGCCGTGATGCAGCCAAGGATAAGATACCAATGAGGTAGGATATGAAGCAAAGATAGCCAAAGTTATATTGTAAATAGTGAAAATTATTCCAGTCAACATTCAGAATTGAGCTGCATGTATTGTACTACCTGTGTTGCACATTATAGCAGTCTAGAAGCTTGGCAGTTCAAATGTTTCATTTAGTCAAAGTTCCCTAATCATTCATCATGATAAGCCTCCTATACTACAAGTTATTATACTAACAGAAACAAAAATAACCGCGGCAGGCACCCCACAAACCCTCAAACAAGGACCCATATTAACTATGTATTCAGCCAAAAAAAAAGTGGGCACACCTCTCTCTGTGATAATACCAGCAATTGAGTTTTGCTCATCAGGCTTAACCACCACCAAAGCTCCCACATTGTGCTGTGTCATCTGTAAAGAAGATGGTGATGCCCACACGAAGCCATCTTTATTTTTCACTGAATACTTTTACCTATGCCAGAAAAGGGAGTGGGAACAACAGAAAAATACAAGATCCATACCGACTTAACCGCATCATAAACAGTATCATCAGTTGTGCACCATAGCCAAGATCCATCGGCACTTTTACCCTTGCCTTTCAGGATATCAGAAATTGTGGTTTTCTCGAAACCATGCTCCTCCAAATGGGCAGACACAGTTGATTCAAAGCGTGCAAGGGCAACAGGCCTAATCCATTGATTTCCCACGCAGAAATGTTGCAAGATCGCATTTTTTCCGTTTGACAAAAGTCCTCTTACAGCTCCTTGCATTTTCTCTGGTTGGAAACAGTACGTTTCTGCATTCAAAAAGCCTCACCGTTCACTTCACCGTGCAATAACAAAATATACACTATTGGAGAAACACTCCAAATCTAATCAACCATTGAATCAAGGGAAATGGAAGAGATATGGAAGGACAGAAGTATAAAAGGAATGGCGCATGTTTTACTTTCCGTCGGCATCAAATACAAAGAAAAAAGTAAATCCTCAACAATCTATGCCAAAAATGTTAAGATCATAGAGGCTTGTGATACTTGTATCTCTGCAGCATATACCAATTTATCTTATGTTTCATTCTTTCATTCTACAAGTCTAGTTATGTCTGGATCCCACTGGGGCAGAACTTGGGAGGAACACCACCTAACCCGGCCTGTTCTCGTGGGAAAATTTTGGCTCCCACTACCATCCCATTCCCTCCCACTCCTCTCCATTCCTTCAGTCATTAAAGATAAATATCACTCATTCCCACTCCCTTCCACTCCTTCCCACACCTTAATATCAATAGTTCCATCTTTCCCCCACTCCATTCAATTCTTTCCCACTCCTACAGGAAAAAAACCACTCCTTCCCACTCCATTCAATTCCATCCCACGCTGTTACACTTTTTCCCATTCCACATCCTCAATTTACCCGCGAATAGAACAGCCCAAAAGGAATATAGACCCTATATGTAAAACAAGCACACATAAAAGCACAAGTGCGTACTCGTGAGTCATAAGGAGGAAACCACCCTTAAACGCATGGTAGAGTGATCACGTTCTAACCAGGAGGTCAGGAGCTCAAATTCCACTACTGGCAAAGACCCCTCACCCCACTTCTCCTATCACCCGGATCAGATCGGGCTAGGCCTCCCCCCCCCCCCCCCAAAAAAAACCACCACCAGAAAGGGAGGGGCATGCACTATAAAATGCATGCAACCCATAAAAAAAAAAAATAATATCAAACAACATAATTACCCATTCATCCACACAATCAGGGAAGAAATTTGTTACGGAATCGTTAGAATACTAGTATTGGAAGTAAGGATGGCAATCTTCAACCCAACGCAATTCGAAGTTTGTTTTTATTATGCGAAATTACAATTTTATCCTTTTCGTTTAATTTAAATTTTTTCAATAGCTTGCGTATTAAGTTTTTTGTTTTAAATAATAAATTACGGTTTTGTCCTTTTAGTTTTTTTTAATATTCGTCGTCCGAATAGTAAATGATTTGAGAGTCATTGATATCCATGTTTCCTTGATACCAAATAGTGTATATAAAAGTTAAATCTAATCGTGCAATATTATCTTTTAAGATTTTTATATTTCTTGGTTCAATAGTTTTTGGTAAAAGTGATAGTTGATTTAGTCGTGTTTTATAATGATTTAACATATGTTGATGGATATTTCTAGTTGTACAATCAAAAGTTCTTAGGATTGGGTAGATAACTTTTAGTTCCAATCATATAATCTCCAGATTGGTCTGATTTAGCTGTAGATTGGAATTTATGTTTAGATTTTAAATTGTTGGTAGATGAATTCATTTTATAATTTAACCAAAGCCATATCCTTTAAAGTTTTATCTAGTTCTTTAGCAGTTTTAGTATTTTCATATATTAGTTGATTTAATAGCTTATGATAGCGTTTGTATGCTCTGTGCTCAGAAGGAGTTAAAATATCTTTTATAACTTCATATTCTGATAGAGATTCTTGAAGTAAGTTTTGATGTTTTGTTCTTAGTTTATAACAGTCATCTCTTAAAGACGCAATAAAACTAGCTTTAGGAAAATGAGAGTTTTTTAGTGAATGATGTTGTGCATATAGGTGATTTGATATATCTGTCATTTTTTAATAGTTCTTTGTTAAGAAATTTCAAAAGTTTCACGTAGTTTGCTTTTTGTCAAAAGTGAATAGTTTAAACAGTGTAGTGAATAGTTTTTCGCATAACAGTTTGTCGGTTATTACAATTTTTTAGAGTTGTATACAGTTCTTGAAACAGCAATTGCTAATAGGTATTACAAGTTTTTCATTGCAGTGTTTTACTTGCTTATGAATTTTTTCTTTTCAGATTAGTATTTGCTAAATAGTTTGCCAAATCTTTTCTTTTTTAGTTAACAATTTTGTACTTAAGAATTAATAATTAAGTAAGATGTTCCTGTTTTAATTTTCAAAATTTTGTTTGATTAGTTTAGATGTGTAAAGTTTATTATTATCAAGTTCGTTTTAATTTTCAAATAAGTGTTGAGGTTTTATAATTCATAGTGCTGCTGATCATGCGATAATCCTCTTGTATAAACAGTGATTAATAGTTTCTGAATTTTAGTTGGCACTTTCAATAGTGTATTTATTCTAAATTATTTTGCTTGAATGGGTACAGTCAATAGATCAGTTTTAATAGTTATTAATAGTTAATAAATAGTTCGGGTCGTCTAGTGCTCTGATACCAATAACACAAGGGGCTGATGACTTTTTGTAAAAAAGATTTAAAACTCTTTGAATAGAGACAATAGTTCGAACAAAACTACGACAAAATGTATTCTAAACATGATGGTACTCTCAGCAAAATAAATCTAACTATCAGTAGTTCAAGAAATTATACCTCCTAGATCACACGATTTGAGGAACAGATATTGAGTCCTCAGATCTGCCGCCACGCCCTTCCACTCACGAGCCTTACTGGACTTACTTCGATCTGTCTGCCTCCGATTCTTTCCTAACAATCTTTCAGCGTCTCTCGTTGTGATATGGAATTCTCATAATAAGCTCCACCATGCCTCCCTCGGTCTCATAGGTCCTGCTTCAATCTTTAAATTTCCTAACACACTTCGAGATACCTTAAAAAAGGAGATAAGATTTTCAAGAAGTTCTGAATAATTTTCTTTGTTAAGCTAATTTTCCAAAGGGAAATTTAGAACATTTTAGGAGCTCTGCTCCAAATAGTTTCTAATATTTTCTAAAAGCTCTCAGATTTTTTCCTCTAAATCTCTTTCTTTTTCTCTGTCTGAATATCTGCCAAAATCTGAGTTCTCCTAACTAAGAAGTTACATATTTATAGTGCATTGCAAGGCCTTCGTGACGTAAGTGCTTACGTTAAAGGAAATAACTTTACAGTTGTACATAGTACAAGAATTGAAAAGTTCAACCGTGTCTTGATAACTTTTTGAAAGGGTTGCACGCTTGTCGGCTGTCTTTCGCGTGATTGAATAGTTGATGGTGATGTGGCAAATAGTTGAAGTGCATAATTGATGGTGACCTGTCCAATAATTTCTGGATTCTTCGTGTGGTTGCAAAAGTCTTCGTAATTAATTGCTTGTAGGCCTCCTTTTAGCAGCAATGAGTGATGTGCTGGCATCTTCTAGATGGTAGTTCCAGACTTCAGTGGATAAGATTTCAGCAATAGTTGTCGGCAAGATCCTAGTCTTACATCTGGCAGTTCTTTTTGAAACCAAATTTTAACCGTCAGGGAAGAAAGTTTATGTTCGAATTTTTGCCATAAGTGTTGATAGTCGTTTTACTTCTTCTTCTTGAGTTTTAGTAAACTTTGAGTATTCTTGAATCAGGTTACAACGAAAATCATTGTCGGTTTGTTTGAGACAAGAAATGTCAAAGCGCATGTTATAGCATAAGGGAATTAATACATGAGAGTTGTGTTGTTCAAAAGGGCATATATGAACATCAGGGATAATTTTTGAGACGAATCGAAAAATATGAGATTCAAAAGCAATCCAGTAGGTAAAATACTGGTGTAAAATACTTGTGGTAATATCTGACAGTTTCAATATAACTGGTAGTCATTAAAATAAGTACAGGACGATTATTGATATCTTAGAGAAGAGTGCGGTAGACTTCAATGAGTGTGAGGTACTGATAGAAAGATATTTCTTTTGAAAGATACCATTCTTGGTAGTTAATAAAAATAGCGCATTCATTATAACGAGGTCCAGCAAAGGAGGTGAAATAGAGATCATTATCTCTGATATTGAAAAGTAGTGGTTTAAGAGAATAAGTGATAGTTTCCATTGTATAAATTGTCTCTGACAGAGTTGATATGAAATAGCTATTTCAATAGTTCACGATCAGTCGATCATTGATCTTCAGCCTTATTTGGTGTCATCATTGAGATATTCGGCTTCTTGAGTTAAATAATCTGCAAGAAAGTCGTAATTTCCTGAAACATGCTCATAAACAACGTTAAATTGAGATAGAAAGGTTTGCCATCGATGAATTTTCCTCATGTGAAGTCCATTATCTAAGACTTGTTTTGCAGAAGTAGTTGCTGCTTTGTTATCAGTTAGAACTTTGAAATATTTTGGTAATAGAAATAAACGCCATTTTTTAATTCCTCGAATTATGGCTAAACGTTCTTTTTCCATAGTATTATAATTTTCTTCTGTTTGAAAGAAAGTTCCGCTGTGATAACCAGAAATTTCATTAAGATCAGTTTTTAAGATAGCAAACCATATGTTATTAGATGCATCAGTCTGAGTTATGGCAAGGTTTTTGATGTCGTATCTCCTAAGGAATTCTATGGCAATGTGTATTCTAGGAAGAATAGGAGATTTCGTAATCTAGAGATCCTCTTTTAGGATAAAATCTTTTATTTTCCTAGATTATTCTTAATTATCAAATCTTATCGTAATCTTTAGATTTATTTTATATTCTTTTTTAGCTGTATTGATTCTTATATAAACCCCCCTCATGCTTTGGGGAAAGACACACTTGAATGAATTGAATTATTGAGTTTTTGAAAGTTCTTGTGTGATTTTCTAGGTGTGCGAATTATTTTTAGAGCGTCCTACATCAAATTGGTATTAGAGTCTGCGATCTTTGCCGCTGCCCTCGGTATTTTCTTTTCCCTTTTTTTTTCCCTTTTCTCGTTCATACCCAAGACAGAAGAAATCAACAAGCCCAGAAACCCTAAACCACGGCTGCTGTCTTCGGTCTTGCCACCCAGAAAGTTCCCTCCACCACCAGCGCCGACCACCATCCACAGTCGTCCCACTTAGTCGAACACCACCACACACCCACCGACCCCAGCCGCTAGCCGAAACCAAGTCAGCCAACCACGATTCGCGAACCCTAACTCGCCAAAACCCTAGACTCCAAATTCGCGATCACTCCCTCACGCTAATCCAAAATTGATTTCCCTCCTGTGTTATTCGCTTAGCTGCGACCAAAAGCCCCAAATCAATTGACGAAATACCCTTGTTTTTGATCTTCAATTCGGTGTTTCCATCCGCGACACCCTAGGTTGCGCAACCACCTTTACGTGCGATCGACGGGTTCTGGCCCTTCGGTCTACGACAGAGGGGGCTGGAAATTTGTTGGCCGCCCATCCCGCCACCGCCAGGGCCACCTTTCGCCGGAAACCGCCTTCGCACGCCCTCGCCAAATCGAGCTTTGTTGCTGCTATGCTCAACTTGTTGCGAGGTGTTGCTAGCAGTTTGTCACCACCACCTCATGAGCATCGATTCAGTTTAAACACGCCTGTGGAAGAAGTGGGCCTTAGACCAGTACTGAAGTACACTAAGAGGTACGAGGAACTCGATTTACTTTGATAAGAGTTTTGATTCTCTATACGCAAACTTAGCCTAATTCCTAATTGTGTGGAGTTTGAGTACGTGCTTGGATCCTAAATTTTGTTCCCTTGCTCTTAACTTTTTTTGCGTGGTCTGAGTCCTTTCAATAATCCATATCAAAATTTTGAGTTCAGTGGTGTGTGTAGTTGTTGTTTATCGATGTCGTTACTATTGCACCTTGGTTTAATCTCAGCACTTACATCTTGCATTCATAGTTGCATCCACCATGTCATCCTCACCCAAACAGCCTTACCAATCTCAAATTAACACCCTATCTGAAAGGTTTGACCGTCAAGATGCTAGGTTTGACCAGCTCGAGGCCAAAATTGACAAACTTACTCGAACATTGGAGAAGTTACCCCTGCTTGACCAACCTCAAACCCCACCCCAATTTTCCCCTGACCTACTTGTGGGGGGGAATGATCATCGTCAGTGGGTCGTTTGTAAGTCAAATCGAGCTAATGAGCTTGAGGAGATGGCATCAAAGCCAGTGACCCCATCTAATCCTCGAATGCAAGGGGAGGGGAGTAACTTGAGGCATGACCAAAGGGATCATAGGAACCGTCGGTTCGACACCCCTAGGGATGATAGGAGGACGGGTAACCCTAGGGAGCCT
>JACYFF010031954.1:74598685-74754650 GCA_017589665.1 Selenicereus undatus | reverse complement strand
TCGACACCCCTAGGGATGATAGGAGGACGGGTAACCCTAGGGAGCCTAGGCATGCAGACCTTGAAACTGACCGTAGGAGTGTTCACAAGGGTTACTCCGATATTACTCGAAAGGTGAAAGTTGATGTACCCTCTTTTGATGGAAAGATAGATGCTACTACTTTTTCTGATTGGATAGTTGTTATGGAGGACTATTTTGACTTGTATGAAATGTCTGATATTGAGCGTGTTCGATTTGCTAAGATGAAACTCATAGGTCCTGCTAGGAAGTTTTGGCAAATTGTAACGAGTCACCTTGAGCGAATGCGTCAACCTCCTATCATTCAATGGGAAGTCATGAAAGATAGGTTGAAAGAAAAATACCTCCCTTCTTTCCATAAGGCACACCTTGTCGACCACATGCTAGACCTTAGACAGTCCACCGCTAGTGTGTCCGATTACATCAATAGTTTTGAAAAATTAACTCAACGTTGTGATCTTCTCGAGGATCCTTCCATTACCATAGCCCGCTTCATTCGTGGCTTACGGACTGACCTTAAGAGGAAAGTAACCTTATCTGTGGCTTATACTCTCGATGAGGCTTACCACAAAGCTTTAGAGGTTGAAAAACTTGATAAACTTTACCCTGTGCGACGTGCTGCTCCTTCCTCTAGGGGCCCTATATCCAATCTGTTCCTAAGATGAATGAGTTCCCTGTGAGTGCTTCAACTTCTAAAGGTCACAACCCTCAGATCCCACCTAGAGTAGCCCCACAGGGAGCTTCCTCTAGTACATCTCGTAACCCAGTCCAATGTTTTAGTTGTCGTAGAAGAGGTCATTATGCTTCTAAATGCCCTCACCGTACCCTGGCCCTAGAACATGAGTCGTTTGGACCACCCGAACTTGAGGAAGAGGTTGTCAACCCTGAGGGAGATTTTGAAGATCTTATTGATGTTGAGAATAGCCTTCTTCATGATGCACATCTTGGAGTTGTAAGATGCCTTTTAGCCAACCCAGTCATGAACGATGAGTGAAAACGTACCACCATCTTCTATACTCTTGTGAGGTGTGGGGAAACTCTTATGAAAATGGTTATAGATAGTGACAGTACCATGAATGTCGTGGCCGAAGCCGCTATAGAGCGTTGTCATCTTAAGGTAGAACCTCACCCCCACCCTTTCAAAGTAGCCTGGGTCAACAAGACCCACCTCACAATTACCCATAGATGTAAGATTTCGATCCAGATTGGTGGTTACAAGGACGAAGTTTTATGTGATGTCCTCCCAATGAATGTCGCTCACATTCTCCTAGGTCGTCCTTGGCTTTACGATCGGAATGTCTCATATAACGGGAGAGAGAACAATTATACCTTTAGGTACATGAATAAGAACATCACTCTTAACCCATGTCGACCTAGAGAGTTATTGTCTTCCCCAGGTCCCAAACCTTCCCCGACCTTGTCCTCTCCCCACAGTGTGTCTACTCCTCCTAGGGGAACTATTTCCCTCCTTCACCACAAATTTTTTGAAAGACTGAAAAACTCTAACAAGTTCTTCCTGACAATCTTAGCTAGGGAACTAACTTCAGACTCCATTGCCTTCCCTAACGTCCTATCGGGTGACCTATCTCTCCAAGACCTCCCAGTTGAGATTGACGACCTGCTTAAAGAATTTGTCAATGTTGTCCCTGAGGAACTTCCTAGTGAGCTCCCTCCCCTTCGTGACATACAACATGCTATTGACTTGATCTCTGGTTCCCAACTCCCTAACCTTCCCCATTATAGGTAGAATCCAACTGAGCGAGCAGAATTGAATAGGCAAGTTCAAAACCCATTGTCTGAAGGCTTCGTTCGTCATAGCATGAGTCCCTGTGTGATCCTGCCCTCCTTACACCTAAGAAGGACAGATCGTGGAGAATGTGTGTCGATAGTAGAGTCATCAATAAGATTACAGTCAAGTATAGGTTTCCCGTTCCAAGGTTAGATGACATGCTTGATTGTCTTGCTAGGGCTAGCTGGTTCTCTAAGATAGACTTGCGTAGTGGTCACCACCAAGTCCATATTAGATAAGGAGACGAATGGAAAATTGCCTTTAAGACCCAAGATGGCTTATTTGAGTGGATGGTTATGCCTTCTGGGCTATCCAACGCTCCCAGTATCTTTATGAGACTCATAACTCACGACTCACGTTCTTCAGCCATTTATGGGAAAATTTCAGGTTGTCTATTTTGATGACATCTTGGTATATAGCAAGTCTAGGACAGACCATGTTGACCATCTCAAGCAACTCCTGTACGCACTTAAAGAGGCCAAGCTCTTTGCTAATTTGATAAAATGCATCTTCCTTCAAACCCAAGTCCTCTTTTTAGGATTCATTGTGTCCGCTCAACGTATCTCCACTGACCCTGACAAAGTTAGAGCCATTAGAGAATGGCCTGAACCTAAGACCCTTACTGAGGCTAGGAGTTTTCATAGTCTTGCCTCCTTCTGCAGAAGGTTTATTAGACATTTCAGCTCTATCATGTCACATATTACAGACAGCTTGAAGAAAGGGCCATTTCATTGTACTTCTAAAGCGGCATCTGCCTTTAAGGAGATTAAGGAGATGATGTCCACTGCTCCAGTCCTTAGGCATCCTGACTTTAGTCAGATTTTTGAGGTTGCCTGCGATGCCTTTGGATATGGCATTGGTGGAGTGTTAAGCCAGGAGGGACACCCCATAGCTTTCTTTAGCGAAAAGCTTAGCGAATCTAGGCGGATTAAGTATACCACCTATGAGAAGGAGTTGTATGCTCTGCTTCAGTCCCTTCGTCATTGACGTTATTACCTTCTTCCGCATGAATTTGTTGTATATTCGGATCATAAGGCCCTTAAGCACTGGAATTCTCAGTCTAATATCAACCCTAAGCATGCTAGGTGGATTCAGTATATTAGTGAGTACTCCTTTGTCCTTAAGCACAAATCTGGTGTTGAGAATAAGATAGCTGATGCCCTCAGTCGCATTGGTTGCATCTTACAGACAATGCGGGTTGAGGTTCTCGATTTTGAAAAGCTCAAAGGCACTTACACCTCTTGTCCTGACTTTTCACTTATCTACTCGGACCTTTCGGCTGGAAATCGCCACCATCACGTTGACTTTGTCATTCATGACGGTTTCCTATTTTGGGGGTCTAAGTTATGCATTCCTAAGACATCGTTCCGGGACTCCTTAGTTTGGGAGATGCATGCTGGGGGATTAACTGGCCACCTGGGTAAAGATAGGACCATTGCTTTGGTTGCAGATCGCTTCTGTTGGCCCTCTCTCAAAAGAGATGTACTTCGCATTGTGTCTTAGTGCCGCACCTGTCAGTTAGCTAAGACTAAGAAGCAAAATAGAGGACTTTACACTCCTTCCTATCCCGCATGCTCCGTGGAAGGACATTAGCATAGACTTTGTACTAGGTCTTCTTAGAACATCCCGTGGTCTTGATTCAGTCTTAGTTGTGGTTGACAGATTTTCTAAGATGGCCCACTTTATTGCCTGTAGCGAGACAGGTGCCGCTTCACATGTTGCTAAGTTAGTCTTCCGAGAGATTGTTAAGTTGCATGGTCTTCCCACTTCCATAGTGTCTGATAGGGATGTCAAATTTATGAGCTATTTCTGAAAGACCTTATGGAGACTATGTGGTACTACTCTGAAATTTTCTGCGGCCTTTCACCCTCAAACCGATGGGCAAACCGAGGTTGTTAACCGCAGTCTGGGGGAGTTACTTAGATGCGTTGTGGGAGAAACAAGGCACTTGGGATTTGACTTTACCCCTTGTTGAGTTTGCATATAACAATGCAGTCAATATAACCACAGGTAAGAGTCTCTTTGAGATTGTCCATGGTTACTCCCCTCGTACCCCTGCTGACCTCATTCCCCTCCCACCTGATGCCCACGTGTCACTTCCTGCATCCACATTTGCACAGCATATTCATGACTTGCATGCTGAGATTCGACGCAAGATTGCTTTAAGCAATGACGGCTATAAGCATTCAACTGACATGCATCGTAGAGCTGCGAATTTTGAGGTAGGTGATTTTGTTATGGCTCGGATTCGACCTGAACGATTATCCAAAAACTCCCTCAAAAAGCTCCACGCTTGTGCAATGGGACCTTACCAAATCCTTCGAAAGTTGGGATCTAATGTATATGTACTTCATCTCCCTGACATTTTAGGTATTAGTCCTATTTTCAATGTGGAGGATCTCACTCTTCATCGAGGAACTTTCAAGCCTCCTTGTCTTCCTTTTTGGGTTTCTACCGGTACTCAGGTCCCTAGACTTCCACCTTTGCCACAGTCCCAGACTGACATCGAGGCAGTGTTAAGATGATGAGTTTGTGTCCTCTTCTCGTGGTGGCCTCCGACGCTTCCTGGTGCAATGGTCAAGACGGCTCAGTCAGAGATGCTACTTGAATTACTCAAGATGAGTTTCGTGATATGAATCCGACTCTTTTAGAGTGGTACCCCCAAGACAACTCGTCGGCGTCGAGTTCTTCGCGGTGGGGGAGAATGATTTCGTATCTCCTAAGAAATTCTATGGCAATGTGTATTCTAGGAACAATAGGAGATTTCGTAATCTAGAGATCCTCTTTTAGGATAAAATCTTTTATTTTCCTAGATTATTTTTAATTATCAAATCTTATCGTAATCTTTACATTTATTTTATATTCTTTTTCACCTGTATTGATTCCTATATAAACCCCCCTCGTGCTTTGGGGAAAGACACACTTGAATGAATTGAATTATTGAGTTTTCGAAAGTTCTTGTGTGATTTTCTAGGTGTGGGAATTGCTCTTAGAGCGTCCTACATCAGTTTTACATTCTTCTTTTAGCATTTTACTATTTGTGAGTGATGCTCATTCCATCCTTTGGTATTATTTTTTCTAAATAGACTTTGTAGTTCTGTTTTCGTTTTTGCTAAGTCTGGGATATAGGAACCCGCATAGTTAAAAGAGTCCTAGAAATTCTTGAATTTGCTTTTTAGTTCTTAGATTGTCGGAATATTCCATGATTTTTCTTGAAACATGAGTTTGCAAAGTGATACCGTTGGATCCTAATTCGAATCCTAAAAATTCAATTTTTTCTTGTTCTATAGTTGCTTTCTTCTCGCTTAGACAGATTCCTTCTTTAATAGCTGTTTCTGCAAATAGTTGGAGATGTTCACGATGTTCTTTAATAGTTGTAGAGCTAATTAGGATATCATCCACATAGATTACAAGAAAAGAGTTAAGATGTTTAAAGGCATTGTCCATTCTTCTTTGAAATATTCTTGGTGCATTTTTGAGTCCAAATGGCATAACAATCCATTTGTAAAAGCCTTGAGGGGTACTAAAACCAGTATATTTTATGTTGTCTTCTTCCATTTTGATTTGCCAAAAGCCAGCTTTACAATCAAATTTAGATAAGTGTTTTCGATTTTTGACTAGATTAATTAAAACATCTTTATTTGGTAGAAAATAGTTGTTTGTTTTCGTAAATTGATTTATTTTTTATAGTTGATAACCATTCTAGCTTTATTTCTTCTTTTTTCTACTTCATTCATAACCATAGAAGTTGGAGATGAATAGTTGTCTTTGGATTGTCGGATTAAGCTTTTGTCTAATAGTTCTTTGATTTGTATTGAAAATTCTTTTATATTTTCTGGAGAGTAGAGCATAGGTTTTTCTTTAATATAGACTTCTTGAGTTAATTCGATTTTTGCTCTGAAATGTTCTGGTTTCCAGAACTGTAAAGGATTGTAAAAATAGATTTGTTTTAATTTGGTAATGAGATCTTCTTTCTTTAGGATATGTATGTGAAAAGTTGGTTTTTGAAGTTGAATTGAGAATACAAGGTGTTCACATCCCTGTCCACCACGCTTCGTGCGTACTCTGTAGGGATGTTTTAAGGTCGGGATTTTCAAGGTATGGCCACATTTGGTAGGGAAATAGTCAATATAGGGAGTTTGTGTAAATTTAACAAATTGTTTAAGAACATCATTTCCTAAGAAGATATCATAACCAGAATTGTATTGGAAAACCAAAGGGATAGTAAGAATCTTATTTCCAAGAATAATAAACACATTGCTTTGGAGGAGGTTTAAATAGGTAGGGGCGGGATGTACACCTTGAATTCAAATTTGGAAATTAGAGGGTAATTTTTTCCAGTTTGGTAGTAAAAAGTTTTGAAAAAAGGTTACTTCAGAGCCTGTATCAATTAAGGCGGTAGTTGTGATATCAAGTTCTTTTACAGTGATCTCAATATAAGTAAGGATAGAAATTTGTAGTTGTTTCATATTCTTTCAAGAGTTATGAAATTTTGCTTAGTTTGTAAGATGACGTGAGTTTGTTTTATCTCGTAAGTTTCAAAATGATCCAAAAAGTTCATTCCGAGTAAAACGTGCTAATGATCATTATTGATGGAGTTATCGATACAACAATCAAATTCAATTAAGGTAGAGGTTGGAGTTTTTAGTAAAAGTTTGGCTTTTTGAGTTAAAGTTGCTTTGCGTCCATCATAAGTAACAGAGTTATAGTTCTTAGTGGTAAAGACCGGGATAAGTAAGGGTATACAATGACACTGTGAGGCTCCTGTGTCGATTAGAACTTTGTTGTCTATCCAAAGTTGTCCATTAAA
The DNA here is from genome assembly GCA_017589665.1 of Selenicereus undatus. Taxonomy (NCBI): domain Eukaryota; kingdom Viridiplantae; phylum Streptophyta; class Magnoliopsida; order Caryophyllales; family Cactaceae; genus Selenicereus; species Selenicereus undatus. The sequence continues at coordinate 74,748,033 of JACYFF010031954.1, read as the reverse complement.
ATAGGCAAGTTTCACTTTATAAGTTGAATTAGTGTTAAGTCTTTTGGGCTGAAAACGGGGCATTTTTTATGTGCTAAAGCTCTTAGGTAGAAGAGGTTGATGAATTATTCTCATTCCTTTATCGGTATAAGATAGTTATGGGACTTCATAACTAGTAGAAGGCTCTTCGTCGACTAATTGGAAGTTTGTTAAAGCTGATAGTCTTGCTTCCTGCATAAGTGTTGAGATAACACTGCTTACGGTTGAAAAAATAGGGTCAATGGTTATTTTTTCAGTTTGTTTTTCTTCCTTGATTGGAAAATTGGTATTTGAAAAGATGTATAGTCCTCTGTAGTAGAAAGATAATGCATCATTTCCAGATTGAAAATTATTTTCTTGCTCTTGTTATAATATTGTTTCTGATTCTTCAGTGGTCATTTTTGTTTTTATTAAAGAAAGTAAATCCAGACAAGTTTGGTCAATTTTCGTTTAAAAGTTGTATCTATTTTGGCATAAAAATTTTCTGAGTTGTAATATATCAGTGTCTCCATAGATTCCATATTTAATTTTTTAAGTAAATTGGTAAAAAGTCATTTTTAAGAATTTGGTGAGGTAATTTATTTTGATTTTAAAGTTTTATTTTAAAAGTAATAGCTGTTTTTACACTTTAGTCCTTGAAGTTAGGAGCGAACGCTTTTACGAATGGATTGTTATGCCATTTGGACTCAAAAATGCACCAAGAATATTTCAAAGAAGAATGGACAATGCCTTTAAACATCTTAACTCTTTTCTTGTAATCTATGTGGATGATATCCTAATTAGCTCTACAACTATTGAAGAACATCGTGAACATCTCCAACTATTTGCAGAAACAGCTATTAAAGAAGGAATCTGTCTAAGCGAGAAGAAAAGCAACTATATAACAAGAAAAAATTGAATTTTTAGGATTCGAATTAGAATCCAACAGTATCACTTTACAAACTCATATTTCAAGAAAAATCATGAAATATCCCGACAATTTAAGAACTAAAAAGCAAATTCAAGGATTTCTAGGACTCCTTAACTATGCAGGTTCCTATATCCCAGACTTAGCAAAAAAGAAAACAGAACGACAAATTCTACTTAGAAAAAATAATACCAATGGATGGAATGAGCATCACTCACAAATAGTAAAAATGCTAAAAAAAGAATGTAAAGCTTTGCCACAACTCAGACTACCCGAACCTGAAGATAATTTAATACTACAAACTGATGCATTTGATAACGTATGGTCTGCTACCCTAAAAACTGATCATAATGAAATTTCTGGTGATCACAATGGAACTTTCTCTCAAACAGAAGAAAATTATAATACTATGAAAAAAGAACGTTTAGCCATAATTCGAGAAACTAAAAAATGACGTTTATTTCTATTACCAAAACATTTCAAAGTTCTAACTGATAACAAAGCAGCAACTACTTTTGCAAAACAAGCCTTAGATAATGGACCTCACATGAGGAAACTTCATCAATGGCAAACTTTTCTATCTCAATTTAACGTTGTTTATGAGCATGTTTCAGGAAATCACAACTTTCTTGCAGATTATTTAACTCGAAAAGCCGAATAGCTCAATGATGGCACCAAATAAGGCTGAAGATCAATGATCGACTGATCGTGAACTATTGAAATAACTATTTCATACCAACTCTTTCAGAGACAGAACTATTAAACTATTTCTACAATGGAAACTATCACTTATTCTTTTGAACCACTACTATTCTACCTTAGAGATAATGATCTCTATTTCACCTCCTTTGCAGGACCTCGTTATAATGAATAAGCTATTTTTATTGACTACCAAGAATTGTATCTTTCAAAAGAAATATCTTTCTATCAGTACCTCACACTCATTAAAGTCTCCAAGATATCAATAATCATCCCGTACTTATTGTAATGACTACCAGTTATATTGAAACTACCAGATATTACCACCAGTATTTTACCTACTGGACTGCTTTTGTATCCCATATTTTTCGATTCATCTCAAAAATTATCCCTAATGTTCATAAATGCCCTTTTGAACAACACAACTCTCATGTATTAATTCCCTTATACTATAACATGCGCTTTGACATTTCTTGTCTCAAACAAACCGACAATGATCTTCCTCGTAACCTGATTCAAGAATACTCAAAGTTCACTAAAATTCAAGAAGAAGAAGAAGAAGCAAAACGACTATCAGCACTAATAGCAAAAATTTGAACAGAAACTTTCTTCCCTGACGGTTAAGATTCGGTTTCAAAAAAAAATACCAGATGTAAGACCAGGATCTTGCAAACTATTGCTAAACTCTTATCCACTGAAATCTAGAACTACCATCTAGAAGATGCGCACATCACTCACTGGTGCTAAAAGGAGACCTACAAGCAATTAATCAAGAAGACTTTTTCAACCACGCGAAGAATTCAGAAATTATTAGGCAGGTCACCATCAACTATGCACTTCAACTATTTGCCACATCACCATCAACTATTCAATCAAGCGGAAGACAGCCGACAAGCGTGCAAACCTTTCAAAAAGTTATCAAGACACTGTTGAACTTTTCAACTCTTGTACTATTACAACTGTAAAGCTATTTCCTTTAACGTAAGCACTTACGTCACGAAGGCCTTGCAAGGCACTACAAATATGTAACTTCTTAGCTAATAGAACTCAGATTTTGGCAAATATTCAGATAGAGAAAAAGAAAGAGATTTAGAGGAAAAAATCTGAGAGCTTTTAGAAACTATTAGAGAGACTATTTGGAGGGAAACTCCTAAAATGTTCTAAATTTTCCTTTGGGAAATCAGCTTAACAAAGAAAACTATTCAGAACTTCTTGAAATTCTTATCTCTATTTTTAAGGTATCTCGAAGTGTGTTAGGGAATTTAAAGATTGAAGCAGGACTTATGATACCGAGGGAGGCATGGTAGAGCTTATTATGAGAATTCCATATCACAACGAGAGACCCTGAAAGATTGTCAGGAAAGAATCGGAGGCAGACAGATCGAAGTAAGTCCAGTAAGGCCCGTGAGAGGAAGGGCGTGGCGGCAGATCTGAGGACTCAATGTCTGTTCCTAAAATCTTGTGATCTAGCAGGTATAATTTCTTGAACTACTGATAGTTAGATTTATTTTGCTGAGAGTACCATCATGTTTAGAATACATTTTGTCGTATCTTTGTCCGAACTATTGTCTCTATTCAAAGAGTTTTAAATCTTTTTCCACAAAAAGTTATCATCCCCTTGTGTTATTGGTATCAGAGCACTAGACGACCCGAACTATTTATTAACTATTAATAACTATTAAAACTGAAGTATTAACTGTACCCACTCAAGCTAAATAATTTAGAATAAATACACTATTGAAAGTGCCAACTAAAATTCAGCCACTATTAATCACTGTTTATACAAAAGGATTATCGCATGATCAGCAGCACTATGAATTATAAAGCCTCAACACCTATTTGAAAATTACAACGAATTTGATAATAATAAACTTTACACATCTGAACTAATCAAACAAAATTTTGAAAATTAAAACAGGAACGTCTTACTTAATTATTAATTCTTAAGCACAAAATTGTTAACTAAAAAAGAAAAGATTTGGCAACCTATTTAGCAAATACTAATCTGAAAAGAAAAAATTCATAAGCAAGCAAAAAACTCCAATGAAAAACTTGTAACACCTATTAGCAATTACTGTTTCAAAAACTGTATACAACTCTAAAAAATTGTAATAACCGACAAACTGTCATGCAAAAAACTATTCACTACACTGTTTAAACTATTCACTTTTGACAAAAAGCAAACCACGTGAAACTTTTGAAATTTCTTAAGAACTATTAAAAAATGACAGATATACTAAATCACTCATATGCACCGCATCACTCACTTAAAAACTCTCACTTTCCTAAAGCTATTTTTATTGCTTCTTTAAGAGATGACTATTATAAACTAAGAACAAAACATCAAAACTTACTTCAAGAATCTCTATCAGAATATGAAATTATAAAAGATACTTTAACTCCTTATGAGCACAGAATATACAAACACTATCATAAGCTATTAAATCAACTAATATGTGAAAATACTAAAACTGCTAAAGAACTAGATAAAACTTTAAAAGATATATCTTTGGTTAAATTATAAAATGAATTCATCTACCAACAATTTAAATTCTAAACATAAATTCCAATCTACCGCTAAACTAGACCGATCTGGAGATTATATAACTGGAACTAAAAGTTATCTACCCAATCTTAAGAACTTTTGATTGTACAACTAGAAATATCCGTCAACAAATATTAAATCATTATAAAACACGGCTAAATCAACGGTCACTTTTACCAGAAACTATTGAACAAAAAAATAGAAAAATCTTAAAAGATAATATTGCACTATTAGGCTTAACTTTTATATACACTATTTGATATCAAGGAAACACGGATATCAATGACTCTCAAATCATTTACTATTCGGACGACGAATATTAAAAGAAACTAAAAGGACAAAACCATAATTTAATATTTAAAACAAAAAACTTAAAACGTAAGCTATTGAAAAAATTTAAATTAAACGAAAAGGATAAAAGTGTAATTACGCATAATAAAAACAAACTTTGAATTGCATCGGGTTGAAGATTGCCATCCCTAATTGGATGGGGCTGACAAGTCAACAAATTTCTTTTTAAAAAAAAAAGAGAAAAGAAATCATTCAACCTTTGATGCCTATGGGTAACAAATTTCAAACATATTGAGGTCAATCTTTGGCTTAATTTATGCGCCCTAACCAGAGTCAATTAATTGGTCAAAAACCCGCTTGATTTTATACGTTTTAGGCACAGTTTCAATTAACCAACACTACAGATCAACAAAATGACCAGTGGTCCACAGCTTTTTGACTAAATCTCGTAGGAACCTTAAATCCCCCCAGAAACACTTTCAACAGTCAACACTTCACTCCAGCTCCTACCCCCCCAAAGCAAAGCTGCAATCAAACTAATCAAACTTCGTACAATCACACCACCAAAAAATCCACAAAAAGACGACCAAGAAAGCTACATCAAGATCTGCAAACTCCAACCAAATCAACCCAAACAAAAATCAAACAAAAACAAATCATATCTCAAAATAAAAACTGAAGATGCTAGAAGATGATCGAATACCTCAAGAACAAGGAGAGCGGAGTGAAGGATGACGGAAGCAGCCGGCTAAGGAGAGAGAAAGAGGAGTAGAAATCGGGGCTTCAGAGAGAGAGGGAGACAGAGTCACTGTCTAGGTTTGAGCATCAGTAAAAATAAGAGTGGAAACCGGAAAGTGTTTGAAAATCACAATGGATAAGAATCGCAAGACCTAACACTGGGACCACTAATATCTAAATTTATGAGGAATCTTTTTCTTTTTCTTTTTGGTTCTGATTTTTTTAAGGTATCCGTATCATCATTTTAGCAGTAATTATACCGTCTATTCGGTGGACAAATACATTTGTACAACCAGGCCCACCTACTGCCTAATTGGCTCCCCAACATGCAAAAAGTAAATAACGTGCTGCCTAAAAATAAAAAAATAATAATAAAAATAGAGCATGGTAACTGCTACAAGTTCAAAACACCACGACCCAAAAACTTCCCTCACTTTCTCTCTCCCAAAACCCACTCAACTTCATGCTTCAATTGGAGAAATTCTGCTACATTTGCTCACTAATTTTCTCAAGAAACCTTCGCAAAATCGCCACTGAAGTTTCAAGTAAACAAAATCAAGGTAAGTTTTAGCAAATTCAAAATTTATTGGCATGATCGAAAGAAAACGATGAATTCTTTTCGCATTCTAGGTTCTAACAAAATCGCACACTCATTATAGCGTTTTTCAAATGTTTGCAGATGGAAGTTCAACAATCATCAGTGTCGAAGAAGAGATGTGCTACTAATGCATCAAAAATTCATCAGAAGAGGTATGTTGACAACTTGAAAACTTCTTAAACCTAAAGTTAGTAAGCAAACATGCATAACTAGTGAGCTGTATGTGCTTGTTCTTCATTTTGTCTGCAAATTTACAATGAGCACGTTTACCTTGATGTTCACTAATACATCGAAGACACTTTTACCTTAACTATTAGAGTTCTGTTTAATAGTGAGTTGTAGCTTGTATTGTGGTGAGCCATAACTTCATTTTAGTGAGTTGTGAATTATGTGGTTGTTCTTGTACACATGTCCACTACAGTGAGTTGTGTGTTATAATGTAGCGAGCTAAGGCTTGTATGTAGTGAGCGATAACAAAAATCTAGTGAGTTGTGTGTTATGTGCTAGTGCCTGTCAACGTATACATGCTCCAGTCAGTTCTGCCATATATTTTAGGGAGCTATGGTTTGAATATAGTGAGCTATGACAAAACTGTAGTGAGTTGTGAATAATATGCTAGTTCCTGTCAACATATGGATCCTATAATAACATCTGTCTTATAATATAGTCGCCTGTTCTTTACACCCTAGTGTGCCATGCTTAGTGAGCCAATAATTATATATAGTGAGCAATGACAAACATCTGGTGAGCTCTGGATTATGTGCTAGTGCCTGTAAACATATGCATGCTCAAGTGAGTTGTGCAATATATTTTAGTGAGCCATGATAAAACTCTAGTGAGATGTCAACATATGCATCATATACTAACATCTATCTTATAATATAGTCACATTTCCTTTAGACCATTGTGTGCCATGCTTAGTGAGCCAATGCTTGTATATAGTGAGCCATGACAAACATCTGGTCAGCTTTATATTATGTGCTAATGCCTGTCAACATATGCATGCCCAAGTGAATTGTGTCATATATTTTAGTGAGCTATGGCAACATATGCATCCTATTGTGACTTCCCTCTTATAATGTAGTGAACTTTACTTTACATCCTAGTGTTACCTTCCTTAAATTGTTAATGGGAGTACCTTTTATTCTAGTGTGCTATCACATTTCCTCTAATATTAACATAATATTCAATAATATTTCATAACATAGGTCAAAGACAGAAGCGTCTATCACAAGCCCTGAAGACATCATCATGAACATTGTTAGAGACATCTTAAGTGAGCAAGTGAACGTTAAGTAATTACCACTTCAAATACATGAAAAACAAACACAGTGTAGTCCACTGCACTAACATTTTCTTTTCCTTTTTTATTGCAGCCCAAGTGATCAAAACAAAAGAAATCAGACAACTCAAGATGATATTCCTCACAAGTTAGGCCAAGGTATTTATACATTATATTCTATTTTAATACCTGTCAAATAATGAGCCCTAACATATGGACTGGTGAGCTAATACAAATGTCTAGTGAGATGATAAGCAAATGCAGTGAGCAGAAAACTGTATTTAGTGAGCTGACCTGCAATTGTAGTGAGCAGACACCTATGTTTAGTGAGCTCACATATAATTCTGGTGAGCAGACAACTATGTTTAATGAGCTGACCTATAATTCTGGTGAGCAGACAGTTTATTTTAGTGAGCTGAAATATATATATGGAGACACACATTAAATTAAACATTACACATTTATTTACTTATACATCTTGTTCACTTATACAATATACCATGTACAGCTGCACCAAAGGCAACCAACGCAGCTCAATCAAAGCATCGGCAAACCCTATCCACCGCAATGGAGACGACCTCTGGTGGGAAAACAAGTTCAACAAGTACTACTGCAACCAAGAGAAGGCTGAAACAAGAAGCGAGGAAAAAAAATATTTGTACTTCACCAACTTCAGAAGATGAATAGCCAGAAGCTCCCACAGTAGAGGAGAAACAAAAACACTAGTTAGAGGGAGGACAACCGTCACAGCCTACTCACCAGAAAGAGGGAGGACAACAGCAACAAAGACCAGCAAACCCACCTCAACCAAGCACTAGAGCATCAGGGAAGAGACTAAAGTTCGTGCTGACAAAAAAGGAAAGCAATGCACAGCAAAGACATAGCACAAAAAAGCTATGAAAAAACCATTACTGACGGTCATCAACAACCTTCTGAGGAAACAGATGACACGGTGGAGGACACCACTTACAAAATGCCTCCCCCTAGACATGTTGATGAATCAGACTCTGATGATGAAATATTGGTTAAGAGAATAAAGAAGATAAAAGAAGGAACAAAGTCCAAGCCAAAGAAAATGCAACTGAGCGCAAAAAAGTGTGTTAAGTCACAACCCAGGAAAAAGGAGGATGTGAAAAAGACTCCTAAACCTCCTGTAAAGAGTGCACAGCTCTCAGTTATAGAGTATGAAAAGGAAAATAAATCCCTGAAGAAGAAGCAGCATGTCCAAAAAAGTGTTGTTGTTCCTGTTGAAAGCCCCAAGTCCATGTAATCAGTGCCAAAGCCTGCAGAGGGGGGCACAAAGCACAAGAAGATCTTCCAATCAAGAACGTCACCGTTAGGGTTTGTTGGCATGATTGCTCACTTCAATGAGGCATAGACAGAGGCAATACAACATATAGATTTTGGAGGATTCCTCCACTTACAGGTCGCAGAATTGCCAGGGGATTTATGCAAATGGCTAGTGGATAGATTTGATCCATACTCAGTCACATTGTACATATCAAAACACAAAAGAATTGAGATTACACCAATGGATCTGCATATCACATTGGCACTCCCCATTGGTGGAAAGAAAGTTTAGGAATATTATGGGGAAAAGCCCAAAGATTCCACATATAATCAAGTCCTTGATGCATGGAGAAAAGATTAGAATCTGCAAGATGGGACCCCTAAACTGAGCCAAATGCCACAATACATTCTCAGCCAGACCGATGCAGGGGAGAGTTTTAAAAGAAACTTTGTAATGTACATGGTATCATGCTTCTTCAATGGTTCAAAGAATGTACATTGCTCACCCTATTTTGCTAAGAATGTGGCTCATGTTGAGGACATAGCATCAATTAATTAGTATCAGTGCACCATTGACAAATTATGTGAATCTGTCAAAAAGAGGGCTTCAAAATTCGATGACCCTATTCTATTCTTGATGGTAAGTTCATTATACTATATCAAAATATCATGGTTTCAGTGAGCACAATGTCATATTTAGTGAGCTACACACATATAATTAGTGAGCTAAACATACATTGTAGTGAGCAGACAATGTATTTTAGTGAGCAGTCCAAAACTTTTGGTGAGCTAAACATATTTCAACTGAGCATGTCATATACTTCAGTGAGGACAACATAAATTATAGTGAGCAGAAGATGTATTTTAGTGAGCAATCCAAAACTTTTGATGAGCTTAACATATGTCATGATGAGCATGGGATATACTCCAGTGAGCGCAACATTCATTGTAGTGAGCAGAAGGTGTATTTTAGTGAGCATACGAAAACTTTTAGTGAGCTATACAGACTGATTACAAAGAACATTTCTCTTGTAGATGCTATATCTTGACAGGGTTCTCTTGATAAGAAGGACTGTTCAGAGGCAATTCCCAACAATTAAGGGTTGGACAACAGAAAAGCTAAGAGCAAGAGTCAGACAAGAGAGAAAAGCCAGTCAACCTGCCGGGACAGAAGCACCAAAGGGCTTTGGAAAGGGAAGAGTGGAGCCTCCAATACAAATACCCAAGGAACTGCATGCTGACCCACCTTTAACAGAGAAACCTCAGCCACAAAAAGAAGAACATCAAAATATCTTACCAGAAGATGATGAACCATTAGAGTTAGATGTAACATTTATTTCTTTGTCTCATTTATAACAATCAAGCACAATGAAATGTTTTCATCAAATATGTATCTAATATCTTAAAATACTTGAATGTTGTCCACATTGCAGAAAGATATGGAAGAAGTGGCTGAAGTAACAAAGGCTTTAGCTAGTGCATTCAAGAGGTACAGGACATTCATGGACTACTTGTCCAAAAGGTACCAAAACAATGAAGCACTCAAGAAGATAAGAGATAAGGCCATAAGCATGTTCACTTCCTACTGTGAGGCTCAAATCTCCAAATCCCCACCAATGACCCAAAGAGAAAAGCACGATGAAACTGCTGAGATACCATCATTCAGTCAGGATGATGAATGGTGGAACAGAGCTTCTGTACTTGAGACCATAATTGAATTGGAGAATGCGTTTGTAAGACAACAACAGCACCAACAGCAAAGCATCTGTATTAAGGCAATGTGCCAATGACATGCCAAGTTTTAAGCTCATTGATGAGAGCCAAAGCCCAACTACTGCAACACCAACAGCACCAACATCACTTCACACACCACCTTCATTCCCCCCTACAAAAGTACATCAAGCACCACCACCCTCCACCACGGGGGAGACACATCACACACCACCAACTTCCCCTTGTCCACAGACACAACAGTCACCACCACCTTCCCCTCTTCCACAAACACATTAAACACCATCACCTTTCCCCCCTCCAAAGGAACATCAGACATCACCACCTTCCCTTCCCCCAAGGGTACATAAATCACCACCACCTTCCCCTCTTCCATAAACACATCATACACCGCCACCTTCCCCTCTTCCAAAGCCACATCAAACACCACCACCCTCCCCCCCCCCCCCAACACCCTTCACAAACCCTTGAGACACAGCCACCACAAGAATCATCTCATACACCACCACCATCCCCAATTCGAGAGACACAAACAGATGGGGAAGAAAAACAGAAAATAACTGAAGGAGAGCAGAAATTTCAAGACAGAGAAGAAGCAAAGAAGAAAAAGGGAAAAAAGGATGGTAACGATTTACATTGACCATGCTTTCACTTTCACTTTCGGTGAGCATACTCTATAACTTGGTGAGCAAAAGACATATGTTAGTGAGTAAGTTGGTGAGCATAACCCATATATTAATGAGCATAACCAATAACTTGGTTAGCAAATAACATATATTAGTGAGCAGAAGATAAAATTTAGTGAGCATAGAGTATAACTTGGTGAGCAGAACACATAAGTTAGTGAGCAGTAGTTATATTGTAGTGAGCATACTGTATAACTTGGTGAGCAGAATACATATGTTAGTGAGCACAAAGTATAACTTGGCGAGCAGAACACATGTGCTACTCAGCAGGTCACCATGTGTGACTATAAAGATCATATATGATAGTGAGCACAACAAGTATTTCAGTGAGCTTAACAACTATTTTGGTGAGCACTTACTTATATTATGTACGCAGGAAAAGAGCACAGCAAGAAGACCAGAAATCAGCCGAGGAGAGACAAAGGCCCAATGACAGATCCCCTCTGCTCTCCTTTTGTGGAGAGAATAACCAAGGTTACAGGGGATTTGTTAGCCCAGGAGAGAATCGTAGCTGAATATGTCTTTCATCCGTCACAGGACCTTGATTCAAAGTCAGCACATAACTCTAACACATACCACTCTTAAAAACACTTAAAATAAAATGAATATAAACTTACATTATTTTTTTTTTTTACTTTTCTTACTGAACCAGTGAAGAAATCTTTGATAACGACATACATATTGCATATCGTTATCACATGTCTACTATGCGTCCAAGAGAATACATTGATGCCCAGGTGATCAATGTTTCGGCTGCTCTCCTCAACAATTTGGAGAGAAAGAGAAGTGAGGGATCTCCAAGAAGATTTTTTGCACCAGTGGATGCAATGGTAAGTACATATTTATTTTACATCTACACAAATGCACATAATCAACCAACTAATTATACTGCTGCAAACATTCAGTCAACCTTGGATCCCTCGATAAATCAAGCAAAATCAATGGACGCAAGGTACATTGATTTTGAAACAATTCTTCAAAAAGAATTCCAGAGATGTAACAAATGGATCTCAAGGAAACAATTGCATTTGGTAAGCAATAATATAATACATTTTATTTGTATATAACAAACATCACATTGCATAATACTAATCATTCTCTCATTTCAAGGTGTTCTTCCCCGTATGTCACAAGAAGCACTTCTTCATCTACTGCTTTGATTTGAAGGAGGACAGACTTGATATCATGGACAACATGCACATCACTGCTCCATACAAAACCACATACGGACAAACCCATCTATTAGTGGTATGTTTAAATGCTCATTAAATCATTTACTCTATAATGCATCAAGACAAAAAGTTGGTGAGCTTACAAATGTGATGAGCTATCACATATTATTGCTAAACTAACACATAATATTGGTGAGCTATCTCACGTACGTGGTGAGCCAACGTACATTTGTGGTGAGCTAACACATAATATTGGCGTGCTAACACACGTATTTGATGAGTTCATATGTATATGTAGTGAGTTAACGCTCATATTTGATGAGCCAACGCACTTTGGTGGTGAGCTAATGCCCATTTCCAGTGAACTGAATAAAATTATTTATTCTACACAAACAAGATCTTTTGGAAGATTACTTCAAGAAAGTGTTGGCCACCTGAAACATGAAATTGTGAAGAACATGAAACCAGTGCGAATGAGAATGCAATGGAGGACAACAGATAATGTCACAGACTGTGGGATTTTTTGCATGGAGACTTATTTTGGACAAGAAGATAAATGGGATTGTGACTCTAAGAAAAATGAAGTAAGTTTATCAAACATTTGTTCTCTGCAGAAATATGTTCAACATAAATACAACACTAATTAATGGTTCATTTTATTTTTTTTGGGGGTTTCGTTTGCAGGACAAAAATCTGCTTGATGTAATGCGAGCAAGGTACTGCTATGAAATCATCAACAATGAAGACAACATATATAAAAATAGGGTTAAGAGGCTTGCCAAAGAGTTCTATGATAAACAACAAGTAGAACTCCATCCAAAATCAGCCCAACCTCAAGTGCAAACATCATGACTAATTTCAGAATAATTGTAAAAATTTATGTTTACAATCTAATTTATAACTAGACTAATTTTAACTTAGACTGTTACCATTCATACATTTAATGATGGTGAACTACTAGTAAACAACATTTACTATTTGATATATTTAATCGATTACGATATCAAATTCCAGTGAGCTAGAATACACATGGAGTGATTCCGTATCAAAATCCAGTGAGCTATGTCTTTTACTATGCTAAATTCTATAAACACATGCAAAATCAAACTACAATGATATTTTCTTTGTAATGTTAACTCAAATATTAAAGTGTTCAGCATGTCATTGTCATACAATGCTATTCTTTTACAATGTAAAGTCATCAAAAATATTACATTAGTCTTGTGAAAAATAGTGAGCTAACACATAAAACTAGTGAGCTATGAATCTCCAGCAGTGAGAAACAAATCATGAATGTCAATAGTAATCACCCTACTATAACCTTCAAAATTATTCAGCATCATTCACTTAAACTTCAAAGAACTACACATCATGATGATAAAGAATACACATTTGACCACTATTAATCAAGAAACAGATTTACAGTAAAAAAATTTGGTCAAGTCATACTATTGATTCAATTAATTGCTAGGAATCGTATCCCCATTTGTTTGCCTCAACCTTTCATAAAAAATCAAGCTAAAAACCCTATACATTTCATTAAAGTCTACCGCTGGATTAGATGAAACCGGGGCATTAGACGAACCTGCAGCAACAACCTAAACCGCCACAGCAAAAAACGTATTGGTAGTGAGCATATATATGCATATAGTGAGCCAACGTATCAATAGAGTGCGTACAACGTGTAAGAGTAACAGTGTGAGAACTGAAAACGTGGTGAGCCAATCCAAACATTTAGTGAGCGCAGCCCATATAGTAGTGAGCGTAGTAAAACAATTAGTGAGCCAAATACATATATTAATATAAGAAATATACATTATTAAATCATGTTATCAATAGAATTTTACCTGATCTTGAGACACAACTCCTCCATCTCTTAAACAAAACCTTGTCTTCATTGATCTAACAATGTTTGCTATCTTCTCCATCGTACTCTTCCTACTTACATTCCTTTCACCTTTCTTCCTCGAACCTTTAAGGTTACCAATGATTTTGTTACCACCACTGCACTATTGATCATTTTCAGTCTCAAAAACATAAACAAAACCAACAATAACACCAACATCACCCTTCAGTTTGGCAAAGGCATCTTCACATAGCTTTCTTGCTTGACTATTTGATTCACTTGCAATAAGCAAAGCCTCAAACTGCCTATGCATCTGAACCCTCCATATAGAACCGGGAACACCAGATGCATTACTACTGCTTACAGCTTCTTCTACAGCCCGTGGGGGTCTTGCTAGCCTAGTCCATCGTTTCAAAATATATTAATCAGGGACTTTGGCCACACAATGAATATTAAAAATACGCAAGCAGTGGCAGCAGAGAATACCACTCTCATTGTACGTTTTACAATCGCAAACAATGTTATGGTTTGGTACATTAAACCTAACCACAAACCCAAACTTCTTCGTAAGGCGATTCTCATACACAACATATGTATGCTCTGTACCGTACGACATTTGACTTGAGCTAAGCAGATCTTGATAGTACCCTTCTCCTTTAATGTACTCATTCTCAAACACTTTGTACAAGTTGTTCGTATAGATCTTTGAAGCATGATGCAAAATGCTAACATGTGGCAAGTACATTTCTGGAAATCCATCCTTATTTTTCACATTCTCGTCCTTTTTCTTAATCCTCCACTCAGTAACAATGTCACAGAATATATTGTAAAAATCAAACAACCCACAAGTGGCATTGACTCTCTTTGACAAAGAAGCATTTGTCGACTCACTTCTTTGTGATGATAAAATGCCACCAGAGAAAAATCCTTGCAATAGGTTGGACACCATTTTTCTTTCAATCGAAATAGTCTAACCAACCAAGCATTTTCAGCACAATTATACTCTTCAACCAGCCTAACACACAAAACCAGTTACCAAAAAAATAATAAATTAGCGAGCAGAAAATGTAACCCTGGTGAGCAGAAGGCATAGTCCAGTGAGCAAAACATATAACCTTGGTGAGCATACACTACAAATTAGTGAGCAGAAAGCAATAACTTAGTGAGCACAAATAAAAATCAGCAAGCATAGACAGGGCTTACCTCTGCCAACAAAAGTTAAACTCTACTTCTGTATCACATCTCATCAGAACATGGTCAAACTTATCAACAAATCCACCCAATACTCTAAGATGATCAATATTCTTTTTGAAATTCTCCAAGATGTGCCAAGTACACAACCTATGCTTTGTCAATGGGAACACCTTCTCAATAGCATTTGCCATAGAAAATGCTTGGTCCGTCATTATAGTTTTCGGTTGAACACTACCCATAGCTTCCAAGAATGTTTCAAATAACCACACAAAACTCTCAATCTTCTCATTCATAAAAAACCTGTATCCCACCATAACATTCTTTGCATGGTGATTCATACAAACAAAAGGTGTATAAATCATCTCATAACGATTGGTCCTATATGCTGTGTCAAATACAACGAGATCACCAAACAACATGTAATCACATTTCATTTGTGTATCTCTCCAAAAGAAGCACGTCAAACAATCGTCCGCGTCCAATTTAAACTTATAAAAAAAATCTTGTTCATTACCACACCTAGCTTGCAAACACACACATCAAATGGTTGGCATCACTCCCATCTAAGGTCCTCTTCACTTCATTTGCAAGACTACTGTACGCATTCCTCTCGGTAAAACCAAGTGATGGTGAACCCCCGACCTCATTTCTCAGAAGCCGATACGCATGCGAAACTTTCATACCATTTCTCCTCATCTTTTGGAAATAGTCCACATGAGCCTTCTCGACTTTTTTTATGTGACCTCAACTTATGCACCTCATATTCCAAAAACAGTTCATGATTATGAACCATATCATGCTTCTTACAAACCCATTCCCCATTTGGTTCAATGTAAAATATAACCCAAGCTTTACAATTACACATCCGGCTCCGTTTGCTAAATGTCTTGTCTTGTTTCCCTGGACACCTTTTAACACCTTGTTTGCTGCAGCAAAACTCCCTTGAACGAACCTCTTGTGAACCCTCTCTCCTTCGCAACTTGTCACACCTAATGGAAAAACCCTTACGAAAAGCATACTCGTTGTATACCTCGAATGCAGCATCTAGAGAACTAACCCTTTTACCAATTAGTTCTGATTCTTCACATTCCTTTATTTCAACAACACATTCATCACCATCTACACATTTCTCCTTATCAATCACAACATAGTTAGATACACCACCACCACCACCACCATTACAATCATCAGAGGCCACCCCTTTGCCCTTTGAATCACCACTACGGTTACACAAAATCCTAACATAATCATCAACATCAACTGCCTCAACAACGCAACGATCTAATGTAGATGTGTAAAACGAAGTATCATGTGCATAAATATTTTTTTTTTTGGTGGTGAGCTATAATGTCCCATTGGTGAGCACATGCTTCATTCCAGTGAGCCAAAAGCTTGTCTTAGTGAGCACAGAATGCTATGTACCATACTCGAATGTAACAGATTCTGTTCCATGATAGGGGCAAAATTGAATATAGGAATTACATTTCGTGTGCACTAAAACTGATAAATGATTCATGCATACAATGTGAACCTCAGTGAGCTTATGGTATTTTTATTAGTGAGCCAACGAGTATATGTAGTGAGCACAGAACACAAATTGGTGGGTTGTTGTTTCTCATATGTAAGTAAACATATCATATAGAAAAATAACCATAGCATTTGTGGTAAGCTATAATGCAAACTCGGTGAGCCCATGCTTCAATCCTGATGAGTTAAACGTTACTTTTAGTGAGCAAAAAACTGCTATGTTTAGTGAGCGAAATATATACCACCAGTGAGTCAACGACTATATTTAGTGAGCCAAAAACCCATAACAATAAGCAATCGCTTCTCATATGTCAGCAGCCAAAATTCACCTAATCTTCAACAATTAAACCAAAAAATCACTGTAAACTTCTATATTAACTGAAATTAACACAAAACATAAAAAACTCCTATACTTATACATCTTCTTCCAATCAAACATTCTGCCAAAAATGCAGAACAGCAAATCGCAAAATAACACACTCGACAACAATCGCATTATAATGTCAGATTATGACACCACAACAATGAATGCATACCAATTCAAACAACTCAAAACTAACTAATGAAAAATCCACGCATACAACTTCAACATACGAGCACAAAAACAGAGAACCAAAAATGATATCAAACCTGACGACGAAATCGCGTTTGATGAAGATTCAACATCAACAGTAGCGTTCAGATCAAATTCAACCATTTTGTGAAGAATTGGCAGAATACTAAAGCAATTGCAACAACGATCACTAGCTGTGAGAATAGGAGAGGTTGAAAACAGCAAACCGCAAGTTCAAAAATTGAGAAGAATGTATTTTTTTTTTAATTTAGATGGAAGTTCAAATAAGCAATGCACATAACAGATGGGAGGTGGGGTCGGGTGGACAAATGAGTTGTCCAACCGGTTGTACGTAATAATTTACATCATTTTAGATAAATCAAATTATTAATTACACTTCCGAACAATAAATTAGCATTGAAAACTTGCAGACAAAAAAAATAGTATCAATTACTAATACAAACTGGGATATAATTAGGCTTGTCACTTCGAACGGGCGGATTAAATGTAAATTGGTCTATCCCAAATTCAGGTTTAAAACTATTAAACTCTAATATGAAAGTCTTAGGTTTGAGACAAATTCAATAGGTTAGAAGCGTTTTTGATTAATTTTTTTGTCCTACAAGTATTGGAAGAACTAATATATCTTTTTTAGAAAATAAAGAAGAATCTAGCTCCGAAATTTCAAAGTTTAATTTTGAAGTTCTTTTCTTCTGAATCTACTGGATCTAGGACTCATTGACTTTTTAGATCGAACTTTCTCAACAACAAATGAAGAAAAGAAACTTGCATAGACAAATCCCCAATATTCCTACGAAATCTACTTGATGATGTCGTTATTATTCTTTTGGAGGAGATGATCGACTATGTACGACTCTTTTTTCGCCCAAATGTAGTACTTTATCAGTGACATAGTAATTTAATTAGATGATGAAAAGATAGTTTGTCATAGAAAAATGCCAAAAAATATTAGCATTTTGTGTCATAACTAAGATGTTGTTGCGATAGTAATAGATATGGAAGAAATGAAAATTTTAAAAAGGGTGGAAATCTATGAATGTTGCCCTTTTTTAAATTATATTTTAATGACTACATATGCTCATTAAAAGACAAAAGGTTTGCACATTATTGCATAAAATAGAATGGTTGCATGAAAATATATTAATAAAAAAATCAGTCTAATCCGAACGTGTTGTACATTTTCAACCTAGCCAATGCATAAAAGCATAATATTTACACAATAATTGATATAATCCTTTTCTTATGCATGTAATTGAAATTAAAACTTCTTATTAAAATAACACATGTACTTCAAGAATATTATTGTCGTAAAGTATTAAAAAGTTAGACATTCATCTGGACAATCGTGTACTATAAGAGGCAACATGTTATGCTATCTATTAAATCATACCCCTTAAAATGGGTAGTTTGATAACCACCCTTCTCCCCGTCTTACTCTTCTCCCGATCTTTCACCCAATATTCATCTTCCTCTCATCTCTTTGATTCATTATAGTAATTTTGCAATGTTGAATGGCTGATTCTTCAATCATCCTGGCCATTTGTCTTTCTTTCTATCTGCTTTAGTATTATTTTTATCTTTCTACTAGTATGTCTCTCTCTGATTGTGAGAGTTATTCTTCTCTTCAATTGTGAGAGTACTATTTTAGTTTTGATTTTAGTTGTTTGGTGTGGTTGTTTGCTTGATTTTCATGGGATGAAATATGTTTTTACTACAAAGTGGCCATTTAATTGGCGTCGACACTTCAACTGCAATTTTTCACGTAGGAAGAATATTTGACTCAAGAAAACTACACTACATCAGCATATCTTTCACCAGCAAGAAAGTACAATAGATCTATTGATCTCTTCTCCAAGTTGTATGAAGTAACAACGATTTGAGTGGGAAGACGAGCGATTATCGTATAACTTAGTTTTGTTGGGACAGATATTATATTTCGATTTGAAGAAATTGTTTTTGTTTTCTTCGATTGTACATTGTAAGTATCGTTTGACAAGTTATTAATGATTAATGAATTCTTCCCTTTGTGCAAAATAAATAAATAAATCGCCGCCCTTAAAGGAACAAAGTATTTAATATTAACTGATATCCCTTTTCTTATATGTACAGTTTATATTGAAACTTTTGTCACAAAATAGGCCCTGATTTACTTCCGAATTTTATTATCGCAAAGTAATAAAAAATAACGTATTCTCCCATACAAGTATGTAACGCAAGAACTAACATGTTATGATATCGATAATATCCAAGCCTTAAAAGTAATTGCTTATTTGACCTTCATTTATGGACTATAATACTATCTCATTCCTATAGCTATGTACGACACCATCTCAGATATTGAAACTACCCAAAAGCATTTTCTATATAAACAAGCTTGATTGAATATGCTAGGTTGAGGTTGTTCACAAAAAGATGTCCATATGTTAACGATCTATGCTATATTGCTCAACTTCAACGAAATCAGAAGAAGCCAATTGTGGAACTTATCTCTATCAGGACAAAAAAGAAACTCTACCACTAGAAGGTTTGAACAACATTGCTTGTTCACTGAAGCCATGCTTCTACATAGTGATTATAATGTAATAATGTGTTATGATGAAACGGTTACAAGTGGAAGAAGTGCTCCACCTCGCTTTAATACATGTTTCCATTACTGTCAAGTCAGATTGGATACTTTACCTGCACCCCCACCTCTAGTTGATTCTTTACTTAATAATAGTACTTTCATAAAGAATATATAGACTTATAACTCCATGATGTCCTTCCCTTCAATGGGAGCCTCTACTGGCCATTTTATCATGGATGGACATGGACGCTGTACATTTCATATAAGCGAGGAAAATTACCACCTAATTGGGTCATTACCAACACCAGAAGGACAACGATCGAGAATTGCACAGAATTATAAAGTATGACATGCAATTTGAGTCTCGAAATCAACTACATGCATTAAATAAAAACAACATTTCCACTGGAGCTAAGTTATCTACTATAAAAGACTTACAACAATAATTGTTGGATGAACGCAATCCACATGTACATGTATTCAGAAATGCTACGGATATCCTCCATAGTGGAATTGTATATGATATGTGCCTCCAGATCCTTCGATCACGACTAAGGGGATAGTATATTAGGGGTGTGCAAAATAAGTTAACCTGAGTTTCAGTTAACCGAATTTCAATTCAATAAAATTCCGAATTGTAACCAAACTTAAAATTTCGGTAAATAGTTAACCGAAGATTTTGGTTCATCCAAAACTCGAACCGTAACCGAACTGAAAACATTGATTAACCAATTTTTCGATTCGGAAGCCTGTTAAGCGTCCACAAATAAATAAAAAAGTATACTTTCTTACCTAAATTTTTTTTTTTCTGTGTAAATTTTTTTATAAAAATTAAATTTTGTTTAGAGTTCATAAATAATAAAAAAGTGCACTTTCTTACTTAAAAATTTATTATTTTTCATGTATAAATTTTTTTTGGAAAAAATAAATTAATTTCGGTTCGATTACTGAATCTTCAAACCATCCAAACTGTAACCGAACCAAAAGTCGAAATCCTTTTCGGTTCGATTAACCGAACTGATTTTTTTAAAAAAATTTATGAGGTTAACCGATTTTTTTGGTTTGGTTTTTTTGGTTTTCGGTTTCGATTTTTTTCACACCCCGATAGTATATCAAACCCACTGTTGTTGAAGTTGTAGTCTCTATAGGAGGAGGTAAGGATGCAGATGAATTGGGAAATGATATAATCGTACGCAAGTTGGACTGGAACTTGCAATAAATTTATGGCACTCATCCTTCTTATATGGCTTAATAATATCCACTCCTATTTCCATATGGAGCATATAATTGGGGAAAGGGAATTTATGTTATTAGAGAATCGATTAGCAATAGTCAAGGAGTGACGATTTGTCAATACTATGCATTTAGGATACAATTTTGGTTGAACGAGGCTAACATTTTACTCGATGGGGGTAGATTGTTCCTTCAATTTATTGTTGACAGCGTTACTATTATAGAGAAATGGCAGTTGCGTTATGTTAGGCAACATTAAGTATAGCTACGTACAGTGGTTTACATTATCCTAGAAGATGCAACCACTGTTGAGAGAGGGACGCAACTGATATTGGTCGGCGATGTATATTGTTGTCCTATTTCATTAGGGCCCATGTTACATGAGATGTCATTTTCTTGATGCTATTGTCGTACGCTCAAGAATTTACTATCCATATTTTTTCATCATAATTACATCAAATCCTAATGGCAAAAAATTCAAGAGGCCCTCCAATGACAACTGGGACAACATGCAAACAATACACTAGATATTGTGGCATAGATCTTCTGATTGAGGTTGTAAGAGTTGATGCAAGATTTCAAAGAAAGAAATATCTTTGGAATTGCTATTGCAAGTTTGTTATAATCGTATCACAACATTTTCATGTCTTCTAGCGTTGGAAATCTTTACCAATTTAGTAGCTTGCAATACCTCATAAAAAGCATTTATTGGTTCCTTTGCAGATACATATGTTATTGAATTTCAAAAGTGAGAGTTACCACATGATCATATTCTCTTATCCCTTGCACATGAGAACAGACCCAGTTGTGCAAACGAAATTGATCCCTTCATTTGTGAAGAGCTCTTTAAAGAGGATCTTGATCCACTTGCATATGACACAATCATGTAACACATTATACATGTTCTATGTAGTCCAAATGAGAGAAACAAGACTCTGATGGTTTGGCTATGTGAAAAGGAGGAGTGTGGACGCTCTAGTGAGGAGATGCGAGATGATCAATATCCCCGAAGGCAAAAGAGGGAGGGGTTGACTAAAGAAGAGTTTGGACAAGGTGATTAGAGAGGACTTGAAAATTATAGGTTTGACGGAGGACCTGACTTAGGATAGGAGGCTGTGGCGGGATAGATTAAGATCTTAGATCGCAGAAAGACGACCCCATAGTTGTCTTTTGGTAGCAGTGGCTTAGTGCCGGTAGTGATTTTTTCGTATGTCGTGTTTGTATGCAGGTAGTACTTTCTTATGGGAAGGGATAACGTTTGCTTATATCTGATGGTTAAGGTATTGTACCTTCTTCTATTATATTGTTCTTGCGTTCCATAACTTCAGCAACCTGTCCTTTTAATTTTATCATAGTCTTGCATTGCTATGTGGCCTTAATTTTTCCCTTTAAAGGTTTTCTTAAAAGCTTTCTTCTATAAAATATTTTCACAAAATCCTTTTTTGTGGTCTCTTGGAATCAGCCTCTCTACGGGTAGGAATGCCTATAGAGGTAAGGTTGCCTACAACTGGATCTCCCCAGACCCCGCGAAAGCGAGACCCACACTAGGAGGTGTTGTTGGTGTTGTTGTTGTGGTATGTAGTCCAGGTATTCCCTATACTCCATGTATGCATTGTTAATGTTGCAGTAAGCATTATTCAGAATCATTTTGCGATGAGATGTCTATTGAGGAGAATGTGTTTGTCAAGTATAGGTGGAAAGATGATGGTAGAAAAATCATCACAAATGATAAGGAATTAGATAACTGTTGGGTTACTTCTTACAATCATGATTCATGTGTGTGACATGTGATGCTCATATTAATGTTGGATGATGTACCCCGAAAAAGTCACCTAGTACCTTGACAAATACATGCATAAGGGTCCATATCGAGCAATATTTGTTACTGAGAATAATGTCGAAACTATGGAGGAAGGAAGAGAACCTCAGTATAGGAAGTTAATGAGATAAAAGGATGCCTAGATGGTAGATATATTTCATCTATTAAAGCAATTTGGCGCATATTTGAATTTGAAATAACTCGTTATCCATGCGTAAAAATGCTACAGTTTCACTTGCCCAGGCAACACAATATTGTTTTCAATGATGATGAAGATTTACATGAAGTTGTTGATCGAGCTCAACATAACATTAGTATCCTTATGGCATGGTTTCAAGTTAATCGCGTTGACCTTGATGCAAATTGTTACACATACACTAAATTTCCGAAATATTATATTTGGAATCAAAGAGCTAAAGAATGGACAATATGCCGAAAACAACTATGTATTGGTCACTTTCTTTCACACATCCTAACTCCAAGAAGAGATATTACCTGAGAATGTTACTAACAATTGTTCGTGGTGCAAAGTCTTCTGAAGAACTCAGAATAATTAATGGCACAGAATATGCAACCTTTCATAAAGCTTGCTTGGCACTGGGATTGACAGCTAATAATAATGAAAGGGATAATGCTCTATTTGGGGCTTGGCACTGGGATTGGCTGCCAGAGAATTTGGATTAAAACAAATGACATTATTTTTTAGTACAAGGAACTCAATGTGGATGAATTGATCTTAACTATCAAATAGAGAGCCTCCACATGATCTAAAGTGTGGAAGGACTACATCCCAAACACCCTTGACATACTAGCACAAAATTTTGGTCTCATTCTCCTACTATTCACCCAATGCGGAAATGTTATGGTGAGTTGATTGTATTCATTATTTTTTCCTTCTTGTTTAGGTTTATGTTCTACTTTACTAAAGGAACACTTTTTGTGGCCTACCTCGACTTACCAATTGTTGAAAAGAAAAGCAAGGAAGATTGGTATCTTCTAAGAATAAAATCCGAATGGCTACAATGAATAAGGTGTACTGCTATCAATTAAGCTGCATGAGCTAGCTAGGCATTACTTTGTTTTGCTTGTTGCAATATAAGACATCATTAAAATTTTGCTAATTGCCAAATTCAAGATACATGTCTCTTCATTTTTGTTGATTGTTTAAGTTTGTTTTATTTTGTGGTATGTTGAATCATATATAAACAATACATAAGTGTCCAACACATGACAAAACACGGTTAAAAAACTATCCCTATTTTAAATTTTAATACAATCCTACCCTTGATTATATATATATTTTGCCTTTGGGCATCTGCCATCATCGTTGAGCAACTGTTGGCCTAGTAAAGGACATATAGGCCCCACCGCATATTTTTTTCATTTACAAAACTCAAATTTGAGGCTTTATTTAAGGGAAGTAAATGTCAAATTACTTAAATTAATCTGTATTGGTGCCTACCGTTGAATATTTGACTAAGTTTAATTAAAAGGAGTGAACTCATCTTCAAGGACAAAATAAAAATCTATCAAAAAAAATGAGAGAGAAGGAAAAAAAGAAAAGAAAAATGAGATATTATGAGTTTGTCCGACAAGGCGTGGTGAGGCTACGAGGATGAGGGTAGGTACTATGCAGTGTTTGTCTCAAGCCTCAACCCTCCATCCCCATTATAGCGTTAATTCTAAACCAACCCTCACCCCTAGTATTTACTATTATAGCATTACTACGGGGGTGTTTGGTATGAAGAAATGGAATGAAACCTGAAGGTGAAGTCCCTTACCTTAGTGTTTGATTTGAGTGTTTTTAGGTAAGGGACTTGAAACTTTCAGGCTTCGAGTCCCCCTAAAATCAAAGGAACTTGAATCCTTCATCCTTGGGGGTTTCAAATTCCCTCCCCCCTAGATTCAACATTATTTTTTAAAAAAGAAAAAAATAACTCTAATTACTTTTGCCCAATTCTTCGCAGACCCTAAACCCAGAGAGGGGAAGAAGAGAGAGAACATTGGTCCACGTCCACCACCATTGGTCATCAAACGTACATCCTTTAATGACGGCAATGAACCTGCTCACGATGAATGCTGATCCACCGACGACTATTATAACTCCTCTACCGACATCGACAAGATAACAAATTTTAGTTGCAAAGGGGAACTTAACAAATTTGACCTGCAAGATACTCAATGGAAAAAGTCGGTGGAATTGTTGAAGAGAAATTACTGCTCCAGTGGTGATGGCTTTCATGGCAGGTTGGATTAGGGTTTGATGGTGTTGGTCGTGGGTAGGCGCTGTGCTGGAGGTGAGGATAGAGAAAGAAAGGGGTGCGTTGGATGGTGTGAGTTTGCTATTTTATTTCTTCTTTCTTCGTCTTATTTTTAATATTACTATTACTATTATTATTATTATTATTATTATTATTATTATTAAATATTATTATGACAAAAAAGGTTAAGTAAAAGAAGTTTCAAAAATATTTAACTATTACAAAATAGAATTTAAGTCATAGTTTATTATATAGAAGCTAACTAGAATTGTATTTTACTAAATTAAATAACAACAACAACAATCACCACCACAATAATGACAGATAATATTTTAAGCATAAAATCAATTCAATTTCATCCCATAGTTGCTAGTCAAACAATAAAGACAAAGACTTGATTTCATTCCCGTTTTCTACCAAATATATGGAAAAAAGGAGTCAAGTTCAATATCCGACCTCGGCCTGGTTCTTTTCATGGATAAATGCTCCAATTCCACTCATTCCCATTCCTTCTCACTTCTTTCCAATCCTTAAAATAAATACCACTCCTTCTCACTTCTTCCCACTGATAATTCATATTTTTATATATAATTTTCTCCTTCATTTTACCAACTTTTAAGTCTTTGAAATATATTTTATGAGTAAATAATGTATAATTTATGTGATTTTCAGGTAAAAAAATAAAGTAGAAGAATTTGGATGAAGATGATCAATTCTACTCAGATTTGCCACAAGAGCAAAGCAAGCCCAAAAGAAAAGAAAAAAAAAGAAAGAAAGAAAGAAGAAACAAAGGTCCTAGTTCGGCCCGACTACAGAAGCCCAGCACCAGCTTTTTTCTCCTCATTCCCATAGTTCTTCTCTCCCTCCGTTTGGGCCTATGCTACAGCCCAGTCGTGCCTCCTAGCAACTCCAAGCTAACATCAACCCATCTACTCTTCATCTCTATTCTCCACATGATCAATTGTTTACTTAGTCAAAGCAATTAAGCAAATTAATATTATACTTATGGCTAGCTATAACCATGCATGTAACATCCCAAATTAATTGGAATTAATTTCCATTAATTTTGGGGGTATCCTAAAGGGTGGATTTTCTACTATAAAAGGGGCCATAGGTACACACACACTCATATCCACTCTCATTCTTCCATCCACTCACTCAAGCATCTTCTTGTCCTTTCATCTTTCATTTTTTTTTAGAGAAAGTCTTTGTAAGACAAGATCATTTGGGTTGAGGGGTTAAGAAGAAAATAAGCTTTGTTAGCTATTTTTCTCTTGTCTTCTCATCTCATTTGTGAGTCAAATTTGAGAGTTTATACTAAGTTTTATAATTTTGTGTAATTGAGTATAAGGTTTGGACGTAGGTTGTGAAATATACCAATTTCAATGGTGTTTTCCCTAACTATGGCCGGCTAAACTACTCATTTCTAGGACTATGATGGATCCCTGGTAATAATATTCTTTTGCTAATTTCCTATGGGGTTATTTTTGTCTCTTTTGCATAATCTTGAGTTTATATTTGATCATCATCTACCTATGCATCTTAACACTAATGTTTAATCATGTTGATGACATTAGTTTAATTTGCTATCTCAAATGAATATTAGACCTTGTAGGCTAATATGATGATTATGCAATTTGGGCTTAAAATTATAATTGTTTAAATTGAATAATTTATGCTAGAAATTAGATGAGTTATGTCTAAAAAGAATAATTCATGCTAAACCACTAGATAAATTATGTCACTTTATAATTATAATCATCTTTTTAATTCATAGCCTAATGCTTGTAGCTTAGGTTGAACAGGAGACAAATTGAATTCCCATTCGAATTAGTAAATCAATATTGGCATCAAAGGTGAAATCTAAAGTCCTAGAACTTTCTCCTATTTGATTTCTCTCTACTTTACTACTTATTTGCTCTTCATTTTGTTGGTCAATTTATATTCATAATCCAACTCTGAAATTAAATAATTCTTTATAATCGGAAAGGTAAATTTTAAAAATCTTTATTGTTCCTCGTGGGATCGACACCCTATACTCGCTAGTCTACAATTAACCTTGTGCACTTGCAAGTAAAAAGGATTTTAAAACTACATATAAAATCCACATCACCCACTCCCACCCATTTTTATTATTATTTTCATTATTAATATTAATAAGAGATATCGATAAATATCATTATTAATATTAATATTAGCAATTAGTATTATGATTAATTATTATTTTATTATTAATTAATATTATTAATTGATGATTATTATTAATTATTAATTCTTGATAATTATTATAGATTAAGAACAATATTAATAGTAATTATCTTTAGAATTACTAATAATCATTATTAATTAACGAATAATTAAAAAGATTTATTAGCATTAATAATATATATATATATTAATTATTATTAATAATAACACTACTAATAATAATTATTATTAATATTATTTATTGTTATATTGATTGGTATTTATTATTATTCCTATTAGCAGTTAGTAATTTTCATTATTATTAATACTAATATTAATTATTATAATTACTATTATTTAAAGTAACGACAATAAGAATTATTAATATTATTACTAATTACTGTGGTAATCATTTATAATTTTAATTAACAATAATAATAATAATTATAAATATTGTTTCCAATAATTATCAATAATTATCAATATTAATATTAATATTAATATTATTAATAATATTAATAATTATTACGATTTTTTTTATTAATATGAATAAGTTATTATTGTAATTACTATTTTTAATTATTATTATATAAATTTTTTTATTATGATTTATTATGATTTTTCTTATTGATTAATAACTACTATTACAATAATTATTATTCATTAGTGACAATATTAATATTCACTACTTTTAATATTAATAATAATAACCATTATTAATTATTATTATTATTATTTATTAATTTATTATCAAATAGTAGTTATCAATATTATTAATTTTTATGTACAAGTGCTAGTAGTTATTAATATTAATAGTTATTATTTATATTAATAATAATAATTACTATTGTTAGTTTTATTAATAATTATTTTTAATAATATTTATTATTAATAATAATATTAATTAGTAATTGGTAATTTTTATTATTGTTTACATTAATATTATCAATTACTATTATTATTATTTATAGTTATTGTAATTACTAATATAATTATTAAATATTATAATAATAATTACTAATTTTTGCTACTAATAATACTTATCATAATTATAATTTGTAATGATAATTATTAATTATTAATAATTTTTAATATTTGTATTAATATTAAAAATTAATTTTAATTAGTTTTATTAATATTAACAATTATTATGATTTTGAATATTAATATTATTACTAATTATTATTCTTCATTATTACTAATATTGAACTTAGTTATTTATTATATTTTTATTTTTAATTAATAATTACTATTATTATAATTGTAACAATTAATTATTGTTATTAATCAATATTAATGTTAATAGTAATTACTTTTAATAATATTAATAGTTATTTCTTATTAATTAATTGTGTATTGAATAATAATTATTGATGTTGATAATTATTGTTGTTTCATTAGTAACAATAATGATTATGATTCTTAGTTTTATTGATTATTATAATTATAATTATTAATTATTATTGTTGTTAGTAATTCATAATTTTTATTGTTATTAATATTAATATCGATAATAATAATAATTATTATTAGTAATAACAATGATTATTACTATTACTATTAATTATTATTGTAATTATTTCTAATATTTATTAATAATAGTTATTATAATAATGAAAATTATAATAAATAATAATGATAGAAATTATAATAATAATGATAATAATAATTTCCATTGATATTAATTTTAATATTAATAATTATTATTAATGTTAAATATTATTATGATTATTTTTAATGTTAGTAATAGTGATTTTGTAATTATTTTTGCTAATTATTATTCTTAGTTTTAATAATTATTGTTATTAATGATTGATTATTATTTTTATTTTTAGGTTATGATTGTTATAAAAATTACGAATTATTAATTATTATTCTTATTGTTATTAATTATTAATTTGTATTTTTATTGATATTAACATTGATTATTGTTATTATCATCAATAGTAATGGTGATTATTATTGTTAATGTAATAATAATGATAATTGTAATTATTACTAATATTTATTAATAATAATTATTAATATTAATATTAATTTTTAATTTTAACAATTATTATGATTATTATTAATATTAATAAAAATTATTATTGTAATTATTATCGTTAATTATTATTAATATTGATAATTATAACTAGTAATGATTTATATATTTATATTTTTATTATTGATTAATTAATTGACGATATTATTATAATTATTATTGACTATCAATTATTATCAATTATCATTATTTATTATTTATTTTGATTAATGATTACTATTATTGAAATAATTATTCTTAGTTGTAATTTATTTTTAATTATTATTATGATAATAATCTCATAATAATTGTTAATAATTATTATTATAATGATTATTAGTAATTATTATTATGCTGTACAAATAATTTTTTAATCGAAATGTTGCACAAATCATTAATATAAGTAATATCAATACTTCCACTTCATTCCATTTGTTTCCACTCCTTCATACTCCTACATACAAGTCACTCCTATTCACTTTCACCTACTCCTTCCCACTCTTTTTCACTCTTTTCAATTTCATATCTATAATATGCCCACGATAAAATAAAAGCTTCTTAAATATCATTCCATAATTTTATTTCATTAGTTTTCTACCAATGGAATGAACGCAAAGTTGTTAAGTAGAAGCACCTTCCCTGGAAGAATCTATCAATGTTTGAATGCCATGCCTGCGTATCAAGGCTAAGTGCTAGTCCCCATCAATACCCATCTATTCTTGCAACCTTTGTCATCATTGTCCCCTCTTTGTCATCACATTTGCCATCAACCATATTGTGTAATTTTCAAAAGTTCAATCACAGTGCACCCTTTTTATTTTGTAATCTTCTTTCGGTGGTGGGGTTGGGAATTACCTTTCGCAAAAAGCAACCTTTAGGCTCCGTTTGGACCTTAAAAAATTTGATTAAAAGAAAAAATTTGAGAAAGTTACTTTTTTTCTTATGTTTGGTTTAGAGAAAATCACAAAGAAAAAAATATGGAGGAAAGTTAGGTGTAAAAATTATTAGAAACAATTGATAAAGTTTTTCTCGTAAAATTGTGAGGAAGTTTGAGGAAAATTTCCAACCTCCTCAACCTTGTATTGCTTAGATAACATCAACATGATTCAAGTAATCATCAATATTTAAATTTCTCATCCAAATTCTTCTATTTTTTTTTTCAATCCAAACAAGAAAGAAAAACTCATTTTCTCCATACTTTTTTTCCCTTGACATTTTTTTCCTTCAACTTTTCTTTCCATCAAATTTTCTAAGGACCAAATGGACCCATAATGAAATGATAATGAAACCACCAAATAAACTGCGATGAGCACATCTGACTAGTATTATGGAATCAGATCAAAACCAGCCAAGGAAGTCTGATATCAGAATTGAAGTCCAAAACTAGAATTAGGAACCAGTTATGACAAAAAAAGGTCCTATCCTAAGGTTTAGACCTAATTCTTCTATTAATTTATTGTAAAATAAAATGTCTCAACTCAATCTAATATTAAGCCCCCCCCCCCAAAAAAAACAGAAAAAGCATTTCCCCGCCCACTGAAATTTATATTTGTTATGATTGTTTTCAAGTTAAAATTTATAATTTGCTATCTTGATTTATCACTTATGCTTATATTCAATAAACATTGGTTACATCGCACCATATTAATTCAATGAATATAATTTGTTACCTTAATTGGTAGGTGTTAATTGTAAAGTGAGGCTTTATAGTTTATGGGCCTTAAAATCAGTCATGTTGTGTTGTGATTGATTTTTTTTTCAATAGTGAATAAATACAAAATATGAAAATTGAAAAAGTGTATAATGGGATGGGTACCTAGCATCAAAACTAGAATAAGTGGTGGCAATTCAAGTTTCGGTACTCAACAGTGAGGAACCGGTTTGGCCGATTTCGATTCCTGTTTAAGGGCTAGTGCCCTGAAACCGCTTACCCTTGAAATAGAGTATTTGGGGCCTGTATTTTATGGTTGGAATAAGAAAGTAGTAGAAAAAGTTAGTAGTGCAAAAGTGCTAGAAGGAATTGGAAAGAGTTAGAAGAAGTTGACAAGACTTATAAAAAATATTGTTAGAAAACTGAAAGGAGTAGGAGTCAGAATAGGTTGAAAGGTGCTACTAGAAACTCGAAATAGCTGGAAGTAGTTGGAATAGTTGAAAGATCCGCACTCCAAATGAAAGGAAGAAGTCTAATAGAAAAAAATGAGAATTTTCTATGAAGTTTGTCTAATAATTTTTATAAATACTAATTAAATTAATGTGTGTTTACTTTTAACAATTTTATGATTTTTTAAGAATTTCTATACACAATTATTGATTGCAAGTGACAAAATACTAATTAAATTTTTGTGAGTATACTTTTAAAAATTTTATGAATTTTTAAGAATTTCTATACATAGTTATCGATTGTAATAGACAGTGCCTGTAATGAGGTAAGATCATACGCAACGTGGGTCTCGCGAGTCCAAAAAAATGCCGCGCACAAGAGTTCAGGGCTTGTAGGCCTACAGTGGCAGGCCAGTGATGCGAGGCCCGCCTAGCTGCTCACCGAGATGTGCGGCCCGTAGGGTTTTTTTTTGTCATTTTGTTCATTAGAATGCATTTTAAAAAAGAAAATCTTGAAATGGATTGGAAAAAAATTCGCTGCTAATTTTCGGTTTTTTAAATGTAATTTTTTAAAATATTAAATTATTGTATTTTTTGATTGAATGTTAATTAATGTACCTTTTTATCTATTTATTTTAGAACTCTTGTACTTTTTTTATTCAAGAATGTGTATTTTTTTAATTCAAAGTCTCTTGTATTGTTTTTTAAAAAAATTTAAATCCTTTAATTGGTTGTATACTAAATTATTACGTGCAAATTATTTTTCATGAAAATAATAAAGCCAAATAACAAAGCAAAACATAAAAACTAAACTAATTAAATATGTTTAGGTGTGGGGTTTATATGTATTATTTTATTTGATGAGCTAGAGTGATAAGCCTTGCATTGGAGAGAGGAAGGCTTGTGAGCCAAAAAGCTGGCTCAAAAGCTGATATGGAGAAGGTAGACCCAATTGGTGAACCAAAAAATAGCCTCACCATTGGGAATGCTCTAAGATCGCTACTTAGAAGCCTTGGCGCGTATTAACGGAATTAGTTTTAGTGCTTTTTTAATGTATAAAGAAAGGGGAATTCTGATTTTGTATACAATAATAGAGGACAATGATTCTTTTAAAAGCCCTATTGTACATTACATGGAGGAGGTTACAACTACAAGGGTTTTTTTCAACAAAAAAAAACAACTATAAATCTTGTATTTTTATATATTTGTATCGACAATGTACTATCTTAGATTCTATAAAAAAATTCAACATAAACTAAAATTAGATTCACAAAAGATATTCATGTGGTATCTTATCTTATTTAAAAACTAGCTAAGATCCATGCGTTGCCCCAGAATTAAGTTTTTGAATAAGCAAATGGTATTTCGAAGTTATCGTTAAATAATTGTTAGTTTGGGACCAATATGTTGATAAACAAGTAATGAAGATTGCAGTCCAACTCAAAAGGATTGATGTAAGTAATAAAAACATTTGGAAGAATAACATTTATAGAAATAATTATTTAGTGCATAACAAAAAAAGAAACCCATATATGTTTATATTTTTGTTACATAGAGAAACAACTATCTTCGTGAGCCTCAAGAGAGGCACTTCTTCCTCCCAGTCAATTGATGTAATGACAATGATAGAATGTTTTAATTTCACCTAAGCAAGGAGACTCCAAGACAAAAACCTAGGACTTCTCTAGATGATCATGCAATATGGCATATAATGAAAGCTCAACTTGTGGCTACATATATTGCACTTTAGGTTTATTAATCTATCTATATGCCTATGTATAAAAAACCAAGTACATAATACTACAACAATAAGTTTACCATTGCTACATATCCACTTAACACCAGCTCTTTAGTTGTCGTAAGAAGAATTGGTACAAGTCTTGAAGAACAGTAAAAGTTAGAGTGCCTGATAAACCTCTAATACGACCTTTGGAGAAAAATCTGAAAGGTCAAAGGAAATAGTAAGGTTACCAATATAATGAAATTGAGTACATTTTAAAATGTTTAAAAGGGTAAATGGTATTAAAGGAATGCCACAAAAATGTATACCTTTGAAAAGTCCAATTTATTGGATGTAGATATGCACAATATGGTATATTTAAGTAAAAAACATAATAATGGGAACACAGGTGGCAATGGGAGCAAGATGCATAAACAAGTAGAAAAATACTCTCGACATATGCAAAGATTTGATAATATCTAACCTGTAATTGCATATATGTTATAATACAGTAGACAAGTTGGGTTAGTAATAGTTAATACAGATTGCATAAAAAAATAACAAAAGAAATATAAATGTGTATAATGAACTTAAGGGTACATTTGGCATTGGAGAGTATTCGTCAAGCGTGATTCACTTAGCAACGAGCGACTTCCCTACATTAGGGATTCACAATCTTCTATGACGTATTAATTGTAAGCATCATTGAGCATGTCCGTCATCAACCCACCTAACACATGCAACTAATACGACTGAAAATAGTCATATATTTGAAAAAATTTTAAAAGTCATTGATCACATATTCATAGCAATAACATTATGGATTTCAATATACCGTCCCTAAAACTCTAAAGTACATTCAATTGGTAGATTAATTAATACTCTGCTTCTAGGTGTTGTGGGAAGCATGATTCTAAAGGAATATATGACGATATATGTTCATATTCCAATGAAAGGTAAAGAAAAACCGAAGACAAAATTATATGCCAAATTTAATTATCGAAATTGATAAACAATATACACCTTTGTGCCCTCTTACATATGGCCTAGACACTAACAACACAATTTCAGAAAATAAATTACAGCAAAGACAGTTGCCTTCAACTTTAGTAAAATCTCCCCATGAGGTGAATTTCAATGCATTCAGCCTAGAAAAGAAAGAGTAATCTGCTAATAATCTGTACCACCAAAGTAAACATTTAAACATGAAGAATAACAAAACAGAATGGCTAAGGTGTAATTAGTTGGAGGTGCATACTATGCATCACAATGAGCACAACTCGCTTGAGGGTGTAGGCAAGTATCATATCTACTTGGGAAACAACAATTGTTAAACAAGTGACGTCTGCACAATGAACTTAGTAAAAGGCATGTACATAAGATGGGGTGTTGAAGAATTCACAAAATCATAGTATACTATCTTTACCAATTGGTTGCGCATTGGGTTGCAAATGTGTAGAGACATCAATAAGAGGAACAAATGGTGGGAGGTGGTGGCATGGGATTTCATTGCACTTATCAAGCAAATCCAGTAATTAAGTCCTATGGGTGAAGAAGAACTTCAAGTTGTTGTCCACTATTTCTCTATCCTTATATGGGCTAGTACCCTGCCATCGAGAATTTAGAGAATGTGATGTACTTTACCAATTTTGAAAATAGTCATGTAACTATCAATTTCATTGTCCTTGATTACACATAAAATCTAATTATAATGTGGACGCATAATAAAGCATATTCGTAATCATTTTAAATAAATGAGAAAGGTTATATAATTGAGAAAATTGAAATATCTGGACATCCACAAAGACAAGTTTCCAAACTCTACAATGCTGTATACTCAAGCACTCAATTTTCTCATCAATTGTACAAAAATGCATATAGATGTACTATAATAGGAGATGCCACGAGTTGGCACAAAATCAAATGAGATATCTATGGTCATGCGTGCGATGGTAAATAATCAAGTGACACATATAAGTTCGATGATCCATAAAATATGTTATCAATTTGTACATTAGAAAACCTATGGGCAAAGTAGAAAGTATTTGGACAAGAAAACTTTAACTGCTTGATCTTGTAAGCACTTGCCAATTTAATTTTTTCTGCCCATGTAAAATAACTTTGATAGCTAAACCTTAAGCTGGTTAGATATCTATAAAATTCTGAACTCATAATTATATTGTTTAGTTGATCTGAAGCATCCAATGAGAATATTTTGATCTTATATTTTTCATTTGACATAATTCTATCATGCCCAATTTGATATTTTGAAATTATGTTTTTCTAAATATAGTAAAAACTGTTTTGTATCTGTAAAATTTAATTCTTATATATTTTCATGTATGCCAAAATTAAGTAAAATTGACCTACTAAATTTATGAGTTGATAAATTCATTGCTTATTGATATTGTAGGCAATTATCAACTAGAATTGTTAAAAGATATATAATGTTTTTTTATTGGGGACAATGAAAGCCTCAAGCATTGGGGGAAGGGGGGGGGGAGGGAAGGGGTGAGCTAGCCTCTATCTCATGGTTTGTGGTGGTTTTGAGTGATGTTTAACTGATCATGTCATCTTATTTGATCATTGTGATATTGGTGGTGGCTTTTGGAGGTAGATGCCACATGTATAGCTCTATATATATCCATTACATACCCTTCGTGGCATTTAGTTAGGATAGCATCTAATCCATCATACTAGTTTGCTTGAGAATGGTTTAGCTTTCATTTCTTACATGCATATGCATCTATGGTAGGTCATATAGGTTCGATGCATCTTTGCATTGTATATAGTTTCCTTTTGTCTTCACATGTGGCACACAAAAGGGCGGCAAGTGGAATTGGAACCGTTAAGTAGATGAGGTAACATTCTTCCTTTTTCTCTATCTCTTTCCTCATTGTTTGCTGACTAGGTAATCTTTAATGCTTTGTAGTTTTGTTTTTGTTTTTGGTTTAGAAAAAAAAAAGAAAAAAAAAGAATTGCATTTGGTTGTGAAGACCCCTCCAATGATGACATTCAAGGGGTGATGAGGTGGATTGATAATTGTGGTAGTTCATGATTAATGTGATTTAATTGGGGCAAAAAAAAAAAATCATCTTGTGAGAATGGGTTGTCAAGTTGTTTTGATTGCTTGGCTATATGTTTTCATATTTGCCTTTGAGATTTGCTATGATGTGGAGCATTGAGCTTTGGTAGTTGTCAATCATTTGAGCTAGTTTTGAGACTGTGGTAGAAGTACCAATGAGACTTTTGAGCCCATAATGACTATTCATTCTACATAGTCTAAAACCTCCTTTTATGAGTGTTCAACCCTCATGTGTTTGCATCTCTAGAACTTGGCTTGGCTTTCTTCAAAATCATGTTTGACATGTGCACAGTGTTGATATGATTGAGGCATTTGATTGATTTATAAGCCACGTGAACCAAAAAGACACCATATGATATTATGAATTATTTGCTAGCCCTTTTGAGCCTTTTCTTGTTATTTGGTTCACTAATGTCTACTGAACCCTTGGCCTGAAATGCATGATTCTACACCATGCCGAGTTAGTAGGGCTTGCACTCGTTGGTGTAGGGTAAATTACATCACTGTCCATTGAGGTATAGGCCAATATTTTTCTGACCCGACAATTTTGGGTAAATATTTTGAGGTTCATCCAAGTTTAGGCAAATATTTTCTGGAACAAAAAATGACCGAACTTGTCTTTTTAAATTACAAAAAGTGCCCTAAGTTTTTAAAATTTTTATATTTGACCTCAATCCTGAAAAACTTACTTTCGAAAAATTTAATTTTGTGTATATGGTTTTTTGCTAATAAGTACTCATCGAAGCCCTCTTTCATCTGGTATGAGAGCCACTTGAACGAAAATAACTAAGATAATTAAGCTAATTAATTGCGATTAATGCTTGAATCCTCACCTGCTTGCCCTGTTCTTAATTATTTACATGTTGTTCATTCACCAGAAGGAATTGCTTTAGTAGCACCTCAATTAAACTATATTAATGATATAATTTTAGAATTAAAAATCGAATTAGCTAAAATTAAGGGTGAAGTTAAGGAGATTAAGAAGCAATTGTCTTTAATCCATCCTTTTCTAGTTAACGAAATTAGGCATAGCGGAAAACCTACTTCAAGTATTAGTACTCCATTTGAGCATAAATGTCATTTCCAAAATCCAAAAAATAAAAGTCAATTTCCTTTGCATGATGTAAAAATACAAAAAGAAGTAGGAGAAAAATCAGGTGAAGATTGGCTAAAATGGCAAAAAAAGAAGAGGAGGATAGAGTATAGGCAGTGTACTCTTGAAGGACTATAGAATATGTTTGACAAAGAACAAAATTCAGAAGAATTAAACAGAATCATGAGTGCAATAGTTGATAAACAGAATGTATTATCTGATAAGAATGAAGAGACAAACACTGTCCAATTACAAGAACAAATATATTAGTAGATGAATCTAATTAAATTAGAGGGTCTTAATGTGTTATCATTAGAAAAAGTTAGAAGAAAACTGGATAAAAAATATGATAAAATGGTATTCGAGGACGAGATAAATGAAATTGGAGAAGAACTCAACATACATGAAATTGAGACCAATTGAGTCAACAATGTTGTTTCCAAGCCTAAAAAATATAGTGAACCTTGTAGAAGAAATACCCATTTTTTGAGACCTAGATATATCCCAGCAAGACGTACAACCAATTTTACCTTTTGGTTTTAACCCAAGGAAAACTATGACATTCAAAGAGATTGATCTTATCATAATTAGCCAAATAGGATATATATTAAATGTTGATGGAACTCGTAATAGAAAAGAAATATTTGAGCATTGGGAAAGGGGTATAAATAGTATCCTAAGCCTAAATACTACATGGACTGCTGCAAATTTTCTAAATTATATTGAACATAATTTTTCTGACACTGTAGCTGATTGGTATGATTAATTAAATAAGGATTGTAAAAATGCATTAAGAATGATGGAAATAGCAGCTGTAGTGTTCAAAAATGTATGTAAGGAAATTAAAACTAAGTTTATCAGAGCTAAACTTGATTTTGAAGAGAAAGCTAGAGAATGGCAAAGAAAGATTAGTAATATAGCATTATGGGATATGAGATATCTGGAAAAGTATATTGCTGAATTTAGTCAATATTATTACAAAAATTATGCATAATGAAACTAATCTTGGTATGTTCTATGAAAATTGCCATATGTGATAAATTCCATAATTAATGAAAAATATATTACATGGCTTGAAAGAGCATATCTCATTGATACCCTTGGTTCAAGAATCTCTTATTTAAGCAAATGGGTTAATGAATAATGTCTTGATTTCTAAAAGCAAAAGAAAATTAAGAAGCAATTTCTAGCTTGTTGGGATTCTCCTTAACATTGGAAAAAGGAACCTGAAAGGAGAAGAAGAAGAAAATTTTATAGGAAGAGCTTTAATAAGCAAAGGGGAGAGAAGTATAAAAAAAATTATAATAAAATAAGCCCTAAAAAATAAAGATTTTTTAGGAAAGTCGCTTATTGTCCAGTCGAAAAAAACAACTGTAAGTATTGAGCATGTGAAGAAGTAAGTCAATATGCAAACGAATTCAAAAATAGGAAGAATAACAAGCTTATTAAAACTTTACGTACTCTAGATTATTTTGAACTTAGCAAGAAAGAAGCACTAGATCTAACAATAAAAAACAACAAAGGAATTGTTGAAATTGTACTAGAATATGAATATAAAGAAAGTGACTACCAAGAAACTAACCATATGATGGAAAGTAGCTCAATTAGTCTTAATTGGCGATCTTCAAGGAGAAGAATTTATTATAGATAATGAGAATGATGTCAAAGGAGATTATGTTCTTCCTATAATTCAGAAAGACATGATCTATAAAAAATTCATCTTTCAACTGAAGAGTAAGTACATATGTAAAAATGATGGAAGAAGATCAACAAATAAAACATTGTGAGTGTGACGTGGGAGAAGTTAATCTCATCAATTGAGAAAATATCCTTTAGCATGACAAAGATAGAAGGTATAGATATATTCATGTTCGAAGTGTCCAAGTGCAAATTACTCCTTGACTATATTATGTCAAAGATATTAATCTTTATGCTTTGCTTTGTGATATCAGGCATATTAAATTTAATAATCAAATTATCATAGGGATTAAGACCAACTTATGTAATGGATTAGAAGAATTTCGTTGCCGACCTAGATATTATGAAAGCTTAAAAGATGAATTTGCTAAAAACTTTCTACCCCTTAAGATACCAATAGTCGGGATGGATATGAGAAGAGGAGGTTATTTACTAAGGATATTTTGAAAAATAATCTACCAATTAGATATTACTGTAGATTATAAGACTAATGTAACAATGATAGAGGCAGAGAAATTTGAAAATTCTACCCCTATACAAAAATCCAGAGGATGAATCCAATCCCCTGGAGATAAAGAATGATAGGTCATGCATATCTAGCTTTGCAACCCTGCAAAAATCAATAAGAAAAATGTAATAAAAATTGATAAGAATGGTAAAATTACCATTAAATCCCAATTATTAAGAAGTATGAGTGCAAGATCAGAATGGGGTGAAGGGTCTTCATTAGCTAGAAAAGAGCTTAAAGAAGATGATACAATTAATATAACCAGTGAAATGAGTGGAATGAGTTTTGAACCTGTAAGACATAGTGTAGATAGAAGTATAAGTCTAGATAGGAAGGTTATTGGGTACAAAATAAGAACTGTTAGTAAGCCAATAGATGAGGATGAGTTAGTCAAAAATATGACTATG
The DNA here is from genome assembly GCA_017589665.1 of Selenicereus undatus. Lineage (NCBI taxonomy): Eukaryota > Viridiplantae > Streptophyta > Magnoliopsida > Caryophyllales > Cactaceae > Selenicereus > Selenicereus undatus. The sequence goes on along the minus strand of JACYFF010031954.1, from coordinate 74,708,235 downwards.
GGGATATGCTATAAAGTCACCAATACAAATACTAATAGCATCTATATCCCAATAAATGTATGCTTAGAGGGATATAATAAATATGAATTGTCTGCTTACATAGGTAGTGGTTGTTCTGCGTCTTTTGAAAAAAGATCTTATTTCCATAATCTATGTAGAAAAAAGGCCGAAATCCTTTACATGTAAGAATAGCTGATAATAGCATTATGAGCCACAATGAAGCCCTAGAAGGATTATCCACAGAATTAGGAGGAGATAGCGCTAACAATTTTTAGAGACTATATTCTCTATGCACATAGACCATAAACCAAATAATATTTACAATCAAAGGTCACTCAGTTCCTATTGAAGAATTAGGTAAGGTTCACACTCATCAAAAGATTGAGCATACACATAGCCAGTGTGGTGAGAAGGTAATGCCTGTACAATGTCAGCTAGCACTGACAATGTCATTACTTGAGTTATCTATTATGCAGCAAATTACTGAACACCAAAAAAAATTATGCAAGGAACTTTACTCTGATAGTCCTTTAAACTTTTGTGATAAAGGTAAGACATTCGCAAAGATTACTTTATTAAATCTCAACTCTATTATTTGAGTCAAACAAATGGTGTATACAGGCCAAGATATCCAAGAATTTGATAAACAAATCAAAGAACTTCTTCATAAAAATCAAAGAACTTTTGGATAAAGGACTAATCAGGAATAACAAGAATCCTTACACTAGTCCTGCTTGTATGGTAAGAAATCATGCAGAGTAGAAAAGAGGAAAAGTAAGAATGGTAACAAATTACAAAAAATTTAATGATAATACTATTTTTGATGGTTATTATATTACTAACAAAACAGTCCTTTTCAATATAATTTAAGGAGCTTCTTGGTTCTCGAAAATGGATTGCAAGAATGGATACTAACAGATAAAAATAGATGGAGAAAACATTCCTTGAACTGCATTTAGTGCCTCACAAGGACATTATGAGTGAATAGTAATGTCATTTGATATGAAAAATGCACATCAAATATTCCAAAGAAGAATGAATAACATCTTCAAAGATCTTAATGACAGCTGTCAAGTTTATATTGATGATATCCTTGACTTTTCCAAATCCATAGAACAAAAGAAAGATGGTGTCCTAGTTATCACCCAAAGATGCATTAATCATGATATTATCCTTGGTAAGAACAAATGCATTTATATTGAGCAAGAATACGTGTCACGCCCCGAACCAGGACATAACAGAAGCCGCATACATGCAGTACTGGAAGTCCCATAAGTATGCAAGGCTCAAATGTCAACAAAGCGATAACAACCAAAGATAATCTTATTTCCCAAATTGAGCATAATGTTGGGGTTCAAGCTAACCATAATAAAATAGGACTATGAATAAGTGGGAATTAAAATGTCTTACGTCCTTAAAAATAGGTAACTCAATGAGGTCTACTCACATAATGCATAAAAATAATGTAATACTGCTCCCCTGGCTAACAAGTCCAGTCTCTAAGATTCATAACAACCATGACTGCAACTGATCTCCACTTCCTAACTCAGACACTAACAGAAATAAGACCTGAAAAAAATCGGAAGATGAAGGGATGAGCTGGAAAGCCCATTAAGTAGCATAACACTCTTTAGCTGGGTTAGGCATGCAAATAAACCACAGGCTGGGTCATTTATAATAATAACAATACGCAAATAAAATCACCAAGACTGGGTTTTGAAACATGGACATTTTATAAACTCATTTAGAATATGCAATTATACGACAAAACAAATCGTCTAAATAAATCCGTTAGAATAAACAATTTTGGGGCTAAGGCCACTATTCACCCAATGGCAAGGGCAACAGAGAGTCACAGGGTCAACTTGTCATAACCGACATCACAACACAGAGGGTCCCAACCGATCACAGATATGTATCATAATCACAAAATAGAATAGCACTTATGCTACAAATTGATCGACAGATGCAATGCATGCCTCCACTGGATAAGGCAAAAGACATAGTCCAAAAACAAAATCGATATCTCAGACTCATACAAAGTGATTCGAAATCAATTAAGTTAACAAATAGCATTAAACAACAATTTAGTAACAAACAACAAGTAACTTATCATAAGACATCAACCAAATACTTCAAACGATAAAATTGCAATAGTCAATCAGCATAGGAAAATTTATACCATTCAGGAAGGGCTACTTTGCAAATATAATGCTCAAACACAATAAAATCATAGTTATTTGACATAAGACCAATTATGATTAATGTCACAGCAAAATTGGCATTCAAACAGGCTATTTTCCAAACAGAAGTCAAAATGTAGCAAAACTGCACCTTTTGATAGATTTCAAAAATAATTCGATTCAAATAGTAGCATGCTAACCTGATTAACAAAACCAGTTTATAGATGGAATTTAACAAATAATGTTTTGGCACGAAATACTAAAAGAGTATTACACCACTTACCTGAAACTGCTAATTCAAATTGACCTATTTGAAAAGCTCAGGTATCACCTATATTTGGCGTGAGGCTAGATATTAATGATAGAAACTCACACCTATAGTAAAACCACCAAAGCCACCATAGGATGCCCATAACTAATCGTAGGTGACACAAAATTGAATTACTATGGCATGATAACATCATACTTTCAAAGGGAGCCCTTGCCATAAGGAAATATAGGGAGTAAGAGGGAGAGAGAAGTTTAAAACATTTGCAGAACTTGTTAGACTTAATAGCATACGATTGAGCGAGTAAAAATTCAGATTTTGGCATCAAAATGAAAATGTAAGGGTAATTACAAATTTGTTTCAGTTAGTCCTTCAAGTCATGAAAATTTGGAAACTAGGAGAAGGAAACAGATTGAGGTAGTTTAGTCAAAGTAATAATAATGCTCCTCTAAGAAATTTGGAGAGCATGAACTGATTAAATAGTGTAAAGGGAGTTACATTTCTCCTCAAAGGATAGAAAATTTATCAGGATCATTAATTAAAACAAATATTAGAAATAGTCAAATAAAGCTTTGAATGGGCAACTTGCTTAGCAATCATATCAAACCAGATAGTATAGCTTAGAGAATATCGGTTAAGCAAAGTTTTGTTTTAGAAGACCTGAACTTGGACTGAAAACAGAAGAATTAATACTTGTAACTATATAAGCATAAGCTTAGTAAGACAAGATATAGCAGATGAGTAGAAATTAAGCAAGAACAATTGGGATGTTAAAATATGCAATGATGGGCTATTGCCTCTTTGATGCAGATCAATAGCGAAGCTAAAAGCAAGGATGCATTAAGGAACTAACTAAGCGAAAACGGCAAGGCCCTAATCGAGAATGAATGAAACCTTTTCTAATAATGAAGGCGTGGAGACAGCATGAGTTTTGTAAGAAATATACTAATAAATTACACTGATTAGGAAGACAAACCAACCTTGACTATGAGTCTTCATATACGATCAGAATTTTTAGGCACATATCGTCTTTTCGATTCAGAGGTTCTCTCCCTTGTTGCCTTTAATCCTTGTAGGAAGAACTAACCTAGTTTTGAGAGGGGAAACAGAGTGAGACTATGAGGTTTTAGGGTTAGAGGTCAACTAAGTAGCCCCCGTAAGAGATTTAGATGATAGTAACCTCCCCCTATAAAATAGGTAGGCAGGTAGAGTTTTAGAGAAACCACACTCTTTTTTTTGTGTGGTGCTGGTTGTTACAATACGAGTTCTTAGGGTTAGAGATAAAAGTTGGACAAATCATCTTCCAAAAGCATATTCTAGAAAAAATGGAAAAATTTCTGGAAAGGATTGAAGATAGGAAGCAATTAGAAAGGTTTCTTGGATGTCTTACCTATGCTGCAGATTTCATCAAAGATCTAGCCAAATTAAGAAAACCATTGCAACAGAAACTAAAGAAAGAAGTAAATTGGACATGGACCCCTAGTGATTCAAAGATTGTTCAAAACTTCAAAAAGATGTATAAAAATCTTCATGTTCTTAATTTTCCTAATGAAGGAGATGATTTAATTGTTGTGACAGATGCTAGCAATGAACACTAGAGTGTAGTGGTCAAAATCAAAGAATGATAAAAACTCTGCAAATATTGCACGGGAAGTTTTAATAAAGCAGAATGCAACTATCCTATAATGGAAAAAGAAATTCTTGCGTTCATAAAGGGAATTGAAAATTTCCTAATCCTTTTAACCCCAAAATCTTTTCTAGTTCGAATTGATTGCAAAGGAATACTTAGTTTTGTGAAAAAGAATTTATCAAACATGCAAGTGTAAGGGTGACTCCTGCATTGACAATTATGGCTTAACCAGTTTTCTTTTTCTATTGAACATATATAGGGATCAAAGAACTCTGTGGCAGATAGTTTAACTTGAGAACTCGCAATGGTGATCATCAGAGCAGAACTCTTGCCGAAAAGAAGGAAATCCAAAATGAGATGCCATTACCGCTAGAACGGGTTTCTTCTTCTAGTAGAATCCTTATGAATATTTTGAAATTCTATACAAAAAGTAGATCACGCTTTGGTTTGCTATCTTCTGCCTACCTAATAGCCCAAAGATTTAGCGTTCTAGGATTACAAATAAATTACCTAACGTGTCATTATGATATTCAAGAAAAAATAAGTTCTCATGTTCAAGAAAAATGGTTCAATGAGTGGTATGTAACCTGCATAAACTACTATCATAATTGCTCCTATGGTATTTGGGAAGCATGGAGTACTACAATCTACTTTCTTGACAGATTTAGAGTTGGTGGTGCTAGTTTCCCAGTAAACTCAATCTCTCCAAATAACCGCGTCATTAAAGCCTAGGAATATGGGATGATGGTTTAGTTTATAGAAATCCCAGATCCAAAGTACCCATTTTTCTCATGTCTAAACTTCAGCAATCCATGTTCAAAAGGATCAATCGGATTTTCACATATCCTGATGGTCCAATAAAAATTCCACATAATAAATGCTATATATGGAGGTACATTGTGCATTAATCGAGTATGAAAATGGAAAAGCCAAACCAGCTTATTGTCTTGTTCATATAGCTAATTAACACAACCCTAATGATCGACGACAAGAATGGGATATAGAACTTCTTCAACTTGGTGAAGATTTTGATGATTATCTAGACAATGATGGCTAGGAAGATATTATTGCAAATGAAGGCATGCAAAATCTCAACATGGATGACTAGTCCTGTCAACACTAATGTGGTCTAAAAAGTTGTACCGTTATTGCATTTTAGTGAATGCCGGGTCAGGAAAATTATGCAGTCTACTATAGCCACGTGAAAATATCAGCACATACTGTAGCCTTTAGGGTATCCTAGGCAACCTAGCTCCTTTATAAAAGGAGAGGCAGAATGCTAAGAGGGGACATAGTCATTTGATCATACTCGAGCAGAAGAGAAGTCAGAATTTTCCATTTCCTTATGAGCAAGCATCTCTCATGATGTTAGTAGCTTAAGTCCCTTCTCAACTTTTCTATTATTATATTTTCACTTTAAGCTTTCAACAAAAGATTTTTTCTAGTAGGAATATTATTCAATTGAACCTTATGTCTTAAATATTATGATTTCTTAATTAAAGTCTCATTATCCTTTAAAATATAAAATTTTACTAGTGATTACGGTCTGTGGTAGGAAATGAAATATATCTGAGTTGTACCTGATCTAAGAAAGGTGTGGTAGAGATTAGCAATCTCTGTAAACTGGAAGCTAGATGAATGCCAGAGTCCAGCCCTGGCTAAGTTCAGGTAATGGTCAAAACTCTCTAATTAAGCTTTAATTATTTTATCAAGCATGGTGAGCTTCTAATCACATAAAGTATAATATTTATGATATAAGTAGTAGATTGTGATAACTAGTATCAGTAAAGTTATTATAAGAAGTTCAAATGACAATATAAGTTTAGTTTTAAAAAAACAGGCTAGAAGTTTGAGTCTTTGCATTTTGAAGCCCATTTGGGCCAAAAATAGAAATTTTTGAAAAGTTTAGGCCAAATGTAAAAATATTTGTCCTCTAAAAAAATATTAACCCAAACAGTTGTACTCCAAAAAATTATTACCCAAATCTGGTAGTTCCCAAAATCTTTATCCAAATTCCCTAGATTAATTAAATATTTACCCATACCATAGTGGACTCGAAAGCTAATTTTTCTGTTGGTGTATCTTGGTGGTTTGTCGTGGTTGTTACTTGATTTTTAGGATTGGAAGTTGAAACTTTACTTAACCCTTGTCACCCAGTTCTCATTATGTTAAAAAAAAGAAGCAAAATGAAAAAAATGAAGGAAAAAAAATGAAGAGAAAAAGGGCACTTGAAAAAAATGTTTAGCATTGGGAGCCCTTAATAAATTGTTTTAACCCCTTTCCTAGTACTTAGTTGTGGGGATAGTGGTAATGATCATATAATGGTGTTGGGTGGATGTTGATTGCTCTCTACTTGGCTAGTTGGCCCCCTTCCAAAACTCTCCCTCCTTACCCTTAACCTTAGCCCCGCTATAACCCCTAAAAAGTCCTCATGATCTACACTTATGCTTTATGTCCTTAGTGGCGAAGAATTGAGAGTTTTGCCAAGCTTACGGTAGTATACATGCATAAAGGGTGGCTCTGAGTGATCGCTTTATCTTAAGCACATGAGAGGAGCATTCCCTTTTTACCGTCAAAGGTGAAGATATACTAGTCTAACTAGGTCACCAACGATTAAGGTGAGGCATAACACGTCTAAGTGATTCAATATGAGGTGTTTATTCTTACATCACGTCCTAGTGATCTTTTGACCTGTTTTAGGACGTATGTCTTGAAAAATGCAAGTTTCACATACTGTATGATAAATTTTAGTGAAAAAAACAAAGTGCTGCAAGCGTACAACTTTCGCTGTAGTACTTAAGGGTTGTTTCCACAGGGACGATGGAAGAGATTTAGGTCACTAGTTAAACTATGGAAATAAGCTAATCTAACATGATTCTAAACTACTATTAAAGCCATAACAACTAAAACTGTTGATTACCAATAGATCTAAACTAAAATCACATGATACCAAATCCAATCAAACGAGAGTCATTCCAATGCTAATATAACCTAAATGAGAGCTACATAATTAAGACAAATAGATAAATAAAACAAACAGATGAGACGGAACGAATGGAACGGGTAAACAGGGCATGCCAAAAATTGAATAGTCACAGGCAGAGGAGAGGGGGAAAACTGAAACCATGACACCTCAACTTCAACTCAGTCCAGCTTCAAGAACTAAAGTTTTGGACTGAAAACAACATTAGACAATGAAAGAAAAGCCAATAAGGTCATTTAGGTTATGCGTCCCAATATAGGGGAGGGGAAAATAGAGCCGAGGCAAGAGCTATCAACAAGAGATCGAACACCATCAACAACCATTATCATCGTCAATCAAATTACCAGCAGTAAAGCAACAAGTAACCAAAACCAAAATCACTCATCCTGAATTACTAAGAACTGCTATTTTAACTATCATCAATCAAACCTAAAGGCACAAAAATAAATCTCAAAGTATAATCGACTAAAAATCATCTAACATCAACCACGATATCAACTCAACAAAATCGAAGAGCACAAACAGATGTCCCAGTCCAGAATCTGCTCTACTAACATCAAAACATAATTGATTCAACTAAGCCAAGAAAACCAGAAACTGTGCAAAGAGAGTTCGAATTCGCAGCAATCATCCAACAAGCATAAAGCATACATGAAGATTAAGAGTCAAACCCAGACCACGATCTGGAGCAGAACAGCGAAACAGGGCCTTGAACCATTACATCAACCGACCTCAAACCGAGCCTTCCTCTTGAAGTTTTCATTCAATCCTTGCGATTACAACCAAGAATTGACAAAATCTAACTAATTATACGCATTTGGAGGCCAAAACGATTCTGAACTTTCGAATTGAAAACCCTAGCACGAACCTTAGAACCCAAAAAAACGAAATTGAAACCTAACATTAATCTTAAAGCATGAATGAAATTGAACCCCAAATTCAGCCTAAAAATGGCTGTTATAATTCGAATCAAAATCTTCAAGAAAAACAGAATAAACCCTAGGCTAAAGTTTCGAATTGAAAAACAAAACCATCAATAAAAAACCCGAAAACCTAAAACTCAAACCCTAAATTATCTCTCTAACCTTACTCTGGAGCCAAATTCCTTCAATTTGTACCCAACAAGCTTCGATTTCAACCCTTGATTTGCTTGTGCCGTGGACAGTGGAGATAAGGATGTAGGTGACAATTGATGCGTGAAAGACAGTGATGTGCTGGTGTTTGGAGTGGTGGATAGGGATAAAGATGGTGAAGTGGTGTGGTGTTTTAGAAAGAAAGAGATGAGTTAGTGAGAAAGAAGATGATGAGGACGAAGATGGAGGAGCAGGGGAAAGGGTACCGGGTTTTGGGGGCTTGAAGTCGAGATAGAGGAGAGAGAAAATAAGAGTTAAAAGGGGGGGTATGAGTCACATGAGGTTTGCATTTTTTTTGTGTATTTAGCGTATTTTTATTTTTATTTTTGTGTATTTTTTTTTTGCATTTGTTCAAAAAGCTTCCCTCAATTTATTCAACACCTACAAAATAAAATAAAATCAATTAAAAACTTAAAAATAACAATTATAATGAGCATAAATCAGGTGTAAAAATATTGTTAAAATAACACATTTTTGACACGAACAAATGCCCCCACACCACGATTTTGCTTGCCCTCGAGGAAAATGACTAAACTAACTAAAAGGAAATGAAAAATAAGAAAGGGAAAATCCTAACTTACTGTCGTAGGAATTATGGTTGCATTTAGCGTATGCAACAAGCCCTTTAAACCCCTCGGTCTCCCAAGTAGACGAGTGAGGTCTCGTGAGGGTTTTTCAAGTGAAATACCCACAAAATACAAAAAGAAAATAAAAACAGAAAATCAAAAATATTTTTGGTTTTTTTCTCAAAGCTAGTATGTACAAAATTGGGGAAAGATATGTTCACGTTCTAATAAACTAAATCACTCATGTAGCCAAGATATTGACCTGCATATAAACAGAATGTACTTCAAAGCCTTCTACCCCATAAATGACATCAAAGCACTACTTTTTCACCCTATTGTACATCAAGATTCTGAATCCATCCCAGTGCTTGTGTGCAAGTGTATTATCATCCCAAGGCTTAGATTTACTAGAATTAGACTCAATCTCACTTGACTAACACAACTGCATTATTGACATATTAACATTGGAAGCAAGCTTTCCTAATAGCAGTATTGCCTCAAAGGGTAACATCCAATAGCACGTGCCTCAAAGGGTAACGTCCAGTAGCGCATGCCTCAAAGGGATACTTGTCATTCCAAATTTTATTTCATCTTTTTTTCTTTTCCTCTTCTTCATTCATTATTTATTTGTTCTCTTTTTTTTTTGAACGTGGCAAAAACCAGAGTAATCGTGTCTTAAGCAAGTGGGAGAATCATTCATGGAAGCCTAAGACCTAAAGATAATGATGAAGGAATAAACAAGGATTGGATTACACAATCCATAATGAACAATTAGGGTTAGAATTAGGGCTTAGAGTAACAAACTTAGGTCAGAGACCTTTCACGCACATCCTATTTACATACAAGCTAATAATCAAAGCACAGAGGATTTAAGCTAATCTAACATAGTACAATCGTCCCCAAAAGCAAAACAAAAATCTTTTTGGATTTTCAATTTTTTTTTTAAAAAAATATGTACACGTGGGCACCTTACCCCCACACCAAAATCTTACAATGTCCTTATTGGGAGTGGGAAAGACACACAAAGACCAAAAAGAAAAATCTAAAAAAAAAGCGTATGTTCAAAAGTAAAAACGAGACTCAAAAACAAAACAATCAATCATAGAAAAAGAAAAGCAACCAATTATACACAAAGAAACTGGAATAAAACAAAGGATGAAAAAGGGAGAAGAAAAGAGAGAGAAAAAAAGAGAGGAGAAGAGAAGAAATTTCTAGCAAACCAGGTCGGGTGCTAAGTACACCCAAGCTATCTCATATCACAATCATCGATCATGGTTTGGTTCGTGGAGTATCAGACACTCCACATCTTCTTCGTTTGGCAGCTCCAAAAATTGTTTCAAACGCTGGCAATTCACTTTGAAGGTGGCACCACTCTGAGGATCCTGAATTTCAACTGCACCATAGAGAAAAACATGTGGGACAATATCAGGACCCGTGCATCGGGACCTCAATTTCCTTGGAAACATATGGAGCCTAGAGTCATACAAGAGTACTTTCATTCCTGGGGCAAACTCTTTCCTAAAAATATGTCGATTGTGAAACAATTTCGCCATCTCTTTGTAAGACCGAGCACTCTCATAAGCCTCTACTCTAATCTCATCAAGCTCACTCAATTGCAGTCGTCTCTCTTCACCTGCCTCAGTCAAGTTATAATTAAGCTTTTTAATGGCCCACCAAGCTTTATGCTCTATCTCCACAGGTAAATGACAAGGCTTACCATAAACTATCCTATAAGGTGACATACCAAAGCGAGTTTTGAAAGCCCTCCTACATGCCCAAAGAGCATCCACTAGCTTGTCAGCCCAGTCTTTCCTATTCCGACTCACAGTCTTTTTTAAAATCTGTTTGATATGCCGATTGGACACTTCAACCTAGCCACTGGTTTGGGGATGGTAGGGAGTAGCAAGCCTATGGACTATGGAATACCTCTTCAATAAGGCATCAAAGATCTATTATTAAAATGGGTGCCCTGGTTACTAATGATAGCACGGGGCATACCAAATCCAGCAAAGATGTTGTCCCTAAGGAATTTCACGACGACTTTAGCTTAAGTGGTCCTAGAAGGGATGGCCTCAACCCATTTAGAAACATAGTCCACAGTTAACAAAATGCACTCATTCTTAAAGGAAGATGAAAATGGTCCAATAAAGTCAATACCTCACACATCAAAAACCTCTACAACAATGATGGGGTACAGTGGTGGCATATCTCTCCTGTTTATTCTACCCAACTGTTGGCATCTATAGCAACTCTTGTAGTACTCAAATGCATCTTTAAACAAAGTAGGCTAGTAGAAACCACATTGAAGAACCTTGGTTGCTATCTTCCTACCACTAAACATATCCTCCACATGCTTGGTCATAACAAAAAGAAAGGGCACTTCTCATCTCATGGTCGGGAATGCACCTCCTAAAGATTTGGTTAGAGTAGTACTTAAACAGATAAGGGTCATCCCAAATAAAGAATTTCACAAGGTGGAAGAATCTATGACTGTCATTCTTAGTCCAATCCTCAGGGATCCTATAAGCAACTAAGTAGTTCACAATATTAGCATACCAAGGATAAGGGTGAACAACATACAATTGCACATCGGGGAAGCACTTAGAAACACTGGACTTACTCTCTCTATCGTAGAGAATCCTAGATAGATGGTCAGCTATAAGGTTTTTAGAACCTTTCTTATCCTTGATTTCACAGTCAAATTCTTACAAAAGTAAAATCCATCTCACAAGTCTAGGCTTAACATCCTTCTTAGAAAGAAGGTGCTTAAGAGTATAGTGATCTATATAAACAATCACATGTGACCCAATCAGATAGGATCTAAACTTTTCAAAACCAAATATCAACGTATGACTAGCATAGTAAATAACAAGGGATTTCCTATCAATACGCTGTCCTAAAACAACCTCAATAGCATAATCAGACGCGTCACACATCAATTCAAATGGTTCTCCCCATATGGGAGGATGAAGAATAGGAGTAAAGGTTAAGGCTTCCTTAAGCTTATAAAATGCCTCAAGACACTCTTCAGAGAAATGACATGGCACATCCTTAGCTAGCAGATTGGACAAAGGCTTTGCAATCTTACTAAAGTCCTTAATGAAATGACAATAAAAGCCAGTATATCCAAGGGAAGACCGCACCTCTTTCACACAAGTGGGAGGCAGAAGATTAACAATCAGGTTAGTCTTAGCATTGTCTTCCTCAATTCCATCTCGAGAAATAATGTGTCCTAAGAATAAACCCTTTTTAACCATGATGTGAAATTTCTCCCAATTTAAAGTCAACCTTTTTCTCCTTACATCTCTCCAACACCTTTCTCAGATTAGATAAGTAATCATCAAAAGAAGATCCAACCATAGAAAAGTCATCCATGAAAATTTCCATACATTGCTCAACTAGATCTAAGAAAATAGAAATCATGCATCTTTGAAAGGTAGCAGGGGCATTGCACAGTCCAAACAATATTCATCTAAAGGCATATGTCCCAAATGGACAGGTGAAAGTAGTCTTCTCATGATCCTTAAGAGCAATAGAGATATGGGTATAATCGAAATATCCATATAAAAAGTAATAGAAGGAATGTCCAATCAACCTCTCTAGCATTTGATCCAAGAAGGGGAGGAAAAAATAGTCTTTCCTAGGAGCAACATTCAATTTCCTATAATCTATACACACACGCCACCCAGATTGAGCTCGAGTAGGAACTAACTCGTTCTTATTATTCCTGATCACAGTAATACCAGTCTTCTTAAGAACAACTTGAATAGGGCTAACCCACTTACTATCAGAAATAGGATAAATAATCCCATGGTCTAACCTTTTCAACACTTCCTTCTTAACTACTTCCTGCAAAGTGAGATTCAAAAGCCTTTGGTGGTCACGGTAGGACTTAGCATTGTCCTCTAAATGAATTCTATGTCGCACAATAGGACTAATACCCTTGATATCCCCTAAAGTCCATCCTAGAGCTTCATTGTTCTCTCTAAGTAAAGTAATCAGTTTGTCCTCTTGGTCCTGATCCAAATCAGAAGTAATAATGACAGGTAAGGATTCATCGGGTCTTAGGAATGCATACTTAAGAGATTCAGGAAGGGTTTTCAATTCAAGAGCAACAGGGGAAACAGATTTAGTAACAGATTCAGAACCAGCAGTGAGCAAACGATCAGCAATAGAGCACAAGTCATCAAAATTAAACACATTATATTCAGGCTCATCATTTATAAGTAAATGATTCATACTCAGCAGCAAATATATCATCAAAAGCATCATCGAATATAGAATCCCCTACCCAGTTAAGAGTAGAAAATTCCATATCATCAAATCCAGAAGGCTGTCTTTGCATGTTAAAGATGTTCAATTCTATAGTCATGTTACCAAAAGACAGTCTCATCATACCATTCTTGCAATTAATGAGGGCATTGGTAGTGGCCAAGAAAGCACGCCCTAGAATCACAGGAACTTGACTAGCTAAGTTGGACGCCTTCTCAGTTTCAATCACAATAAAGTCCACTGGGTAAATGAATTCACCCACTCTAATCAGCACATCCTCGACTATCCCCTTGGGCACCCTAGTTGATCTATCAGCCAGTTGAATGACCATCTTAGTAGGTTTCAGCTCACCTAACTCTAATCTCTCATACTTAGTAAAGGGTATCAAGTTAACACTAGCCCCTAGGTCAAGCAATGCTCTGTGAATGAGTTGGTCCCCTATGACTATAGACACAGTAGGGCAACCGGGGTCCTTATACTTCATTGGGATATGAGAAAGGATAGAATTAGCACCAGAGGTCAAGAAAGCCTTCTTAGGTACACCAGTTGCTCTCTTGGTCGTACATAGCTCCTTTAAGAATCTAGCATATAGAGGCATCTGCTGAATAACATTGAGTAAGGGAATGTTGATCTTTACTTGAGAGAAGTTCTCTCTTATCTTCTCAATATGATCTTGATCTTTCTTCTCTAGCCTATAGGGAAAAGGAGGTAAAGGCATTTGGATTTTCTCAAAAGAAGAAGGGGAGGAAGCAAGCTTAGAAAGTGAAGAACTTGCCGGGTTAGAGGTGTCTTTCTCTTTAAGCTCCTCTTTCTTACAAGGTGACTTAGGAGGGAAAGGACTATCTGAAGCATTAGGAACACCGTCAGTAGTATCCCCTGACTGATTGGATAAACCAATCTTTGAAGGAGAAGAGTAAGAAGAATTTTGGAAGAATTGGTGTGGTGAGGATACTTGCAAGGTTTATTAGGATTTCTCACTTGGTTATCAACCTCTTGACCAGAACGGAGAGATATAATCGCATTCACTTTCCTCACAGGCTCACTAAGGTTACCAGAAGAAGGGGAGGCGTGACCCTTAGGGTTCACCTCAGGTTGACTCGGGAAAGTACCTGGTTCCCTAGAAGATGAAGCTAACTGGGAAAACTATTCAGTCATCATTCTCATCATTCTTTCCATGTTAGCATTAGTCATTCTCTCCACATTGTTATTGATTCTCCTCTCCAATTTATCAATATCAGTATAGCCAGGAGAATGTTGAACTTGAGCTGTAGGAGGTGGATGTCTAGGTGCATTAGGCATACCTGAAAAAGTCGATCTCTGAAAGGAATTTAAAGGATGAGAGATGGATTGGGAGTTGTTTCCAGGAAATATCCTAGGTTGAGAATTAGGAACCGTAGTATTTGGTCCACTATTCCATGAAAATTTAGGGCGATTTCTCCACCCTAGGTTGTAATAAGGGGAGAAGGGGTCATTCTTAGGTCTCTGGAACGCCATACTCGTTTGCTCTTATTCAGTTGCTAACTGATGAGCAAAATAAGGATAAGCACTCAAAGAATGATCTAGGGTCTGACAATGAGAACAAGACTTTGTAGATGCCTGAGATAATTGGGACATATGGGAAGATAATCCCTTCAACATGTTTTCTAAAACAGCAATCTTAGACTCTAAGTGACTTACATCAGAAACAGAATGCAACTCACCCCTTGCAAACCTAGAACTCAGGCTGTCTTCACGAGAGGTTTTCCACAGCATGGTTTTCTAAGCCAAGTCCTCTAAAACCTCCCAAGGAGCTGTGAGGTTCTTAGAAAGAAAGCCACCCTGACACATGAACTCTACCATGGTCCTAGTTTGTTGGTCAAGTCCTTCATATACAATTTGGCACAAGCATGCTTGGTCTAAACCATGATGGGGACATTGGGCCAACAAAGTTTTGAACCTATCAAAATATTTTCAAAATGATTCCCTATCAAGTTCCACAAATTGATTGATTTCATTCCTCAGCTTAACAGTCTTGGCATTAGGGAAGTATTTTCTTAAGAATAATCTTATAAAATCATTCCAAGAAGTAATAGAATTAGCGGCTAAGCCATACATCTAACGTTTAGCAGAATCTTTCAAAGAAAAAGGAATCAATTTAGGTTATGCGTCCCAAAACAGGGGAGGGGAAAACAGAGCCGAGGCAAGAGTTATCAACAGGAGATCGAACACCATCAACAGCCATTATCATCATCAATCAAATTACCAGTAGTAGAGCAACAAGCAACCAAAACCAAAATCACTCATCCTGAATTGCTAAGAACTGCTATTTTGACTATCATCAATCAAACCTAAAGGCACAAAAATAAATCTTAGAGTATAATCGACTACAAATCATCTAACATCAACCACGATATCAACTCAACAAAATCGAAGAGCACAAACAGATGTCCCAGTCTAGAATCTGCTATACTAACATCAAAACATAATTGATTCAATTAAGCCAAGAAAACCAGAAACTGCGCAAAGAGAGTTCGAATTCTCAGCAATCATCCAACAAGCATAAAGCATAAATGAAGATTAAGATTCAAACCCAGACCACGATCTGGAGTAGAACAATGAAATAGGGCCTTGAGCCATTACATTAACTAACCTCAAACCAAGCCTTCCTTTTGAAGTTTTCATTCAATCCTTGTGAATACAACCCAGAATTGACAAAATCTAACTAATTACACGCATTGGAGGCCAAAACGATTCTGAACTTTTGAATTGAAAACCCTAGCACGAACCTTAGGACCTAAAAAAATGAAATTGAAACCTAACATTAATCTTAAAGCATGAACGAAATTGAGCACCAAATTCAGCCTGAAAATGGCTGTTACAATTCGAATCAAAATCTTTAAGAAAAATAGAACAAACCCTAGGCTAAAGTTTCGAATTGAAAAACAAAACAATCAATGAAAAACCCGAAAACCTAAAACTCAAACCCTAAATGATCTCTCTAACCTTGCTTTGGGGTCGAATTCCTTCAATTTGTACCCAACAAACTTCGATTTTAACCCTTGATTTGCTTGTGTCATGGACGGAGATGAGGATGTAGGTGGCAATTGATGCGTGAAAGATGGTGATGTGCTGGCATTTGAAGTGGTGGATAGGGATGAAGATGGTGAAGTGGTGTGGTGTTTTAGAGAGAGAGAGAGATGAGTTAGAGAGAGAGGAGATGATGAGGACGAAGATGGAGGAGTAGGGGAGGGGGTATCGGGTTTTGGGGGCTGGAAGTCGAGATAGAGGAGAGAGAAAATGAGAGTTAAAAGGGGGGGTTTACGAGTCATGTGAGAGGCGCATGGGTAGGCTTGGTTTAGGTTTTATTTTTATTTTTGTGTATTTTTTTTGCCTATTTTCACAAAGCTTCCCTCAATTTATTCAACACCTACAAAATAAAATAAAATAAATTAAAAATCTAAAAATAACAATTATAACGAGCACATATCAGGTGTAAAAAGGGTAAGTTGCTACATCTATTGATTTGGTATTCATTGCTTGCTTGAGGAGGTTGGTATTTCGAGGCAAGTCTCTCTTCGTTGATCCTTTGAACGATAATCTTGCTTGAGGACAAGTAAGATAAGTATGGGGGAGTTGATTAAGCTCTATTTTGACTTCATCTTAGCCCCTGTTTGATCAATTTTGTCATTGTTTTTATGTTGAATCTTGATGAAAAAGGGTCAATCTGCCTCTTTGGGCCGCTTTGTGCTTGTTGAGTGGTTGTCCTTATTTTCAGGGGTAAATGCAAAAAAAGTTGAGGCCATCACTAGTTTTGAAGGAATAGGAAGCTTTGGAGAAAAGTTTTGAGAAGGAAAAGAGGTCTTACAGAGTGCCAAGGGCTCAAAAAGCAACTATGAAGAGTCACGAGAGTGCATGGTTAGCTGTGCACTCAAACAAAACTGTGCAAGATCCCTGTAGTGAAGAAATTGAAAACCCGAAGAGGTGCATGATCGACCGTGCGTTGAAGTACAACTGTACGCCTTGCCAATTTTCACGAACTAATTAATTTTTCGGGTTTAATTTTTGGATATCTTAAGTTTTATTAGAGTACACTTGCTAGAGGCGATTTTTAGGGTTGGTGGGAGTTTTCAAGAATCTTTCGCATTGAATTGGTGATGATTAAAGATTTGTGGTTTTTCATCGCATTTAATCCAAGTTTGTTCCTCAATTCTCTTCTTTTCTGTGATTGTTTTTCTAGGTTTTCATATTCATCTATGCTCATTAAATTAGGCTTTAGAATAGTGATTTTCAATATGTGTAGGGGCTAAAATCCCAATATTGGGTTGGGAATGGCCCTATTATGCTTGATTAAGTCAATCATTTAAGCTTTTGTGAGTTCACCCATGTCTATGCCTTAGATTCTAACTTAGTACATCAAGTGTTTGATAAAAGTCTCAAAAGACGTCTATTTTACTGTTCTTAATTAGGATTAAGGAGTTCGACGAAGTTGGATCCTTTCTCTGAGTGTAACTTTGTGAGCAATTGAATAACTTAATGTGAAAACAATTAGGATTTTAATTTGGATTATTGAATTACTCAGTTTTGTGGTCTTGGTAGTTCTAATGAAATGAAAATAGTTAATTAGAATATATTGGCTAGTCTAATGACCTTTGAAAGAAGGCATAGATGCGTTTTAATTTGTAATCTTTCCACTTACATGGACAGGCTTGCATAGCTTAGTTATTGATTTGTAAAGCATAATAGTGTGGTGTTCCTCAACCTGAGATTCTTACCATCCATAGCTTAGTTTAACTTTTTATCATTCAACAATGTCAAACTGTTTTCAGTAATCTTCAACCTGAGTGGATATTTGCCTAGATTGAGTATTAAGATCAGATATGGTGATTGAAATTGAGTTCCTTGAGGACATGACCTATACTTACAGTATTTTACATAACACCCCCTTTTTCATTCCCTTCTATCGACATTTTCATGTTTTTAGAAATGTATGGATTAATTGTGTCGACACTTTATTGGAAATTAATTTCAAGTACTCAATGAAATTAGGATTAAATTAATTGAAATACTTAATATCAAGGGCCACATTAAGATACTTCAGAAAGATTACCTCTTAATGTCAAGAATACAACAACTGCATGGTACTGCACAAATGTTATAACCAGAATGTAAGTTTGTTTTTCCCTTTTTTTGGGGAGAGGGGGTACAATAGGACTGATGACCCATAATCATTTGCTTTCTTCATATCACTCACATTTCAAGATATAGTTCCTTCATTAAATGAGAATACAGTGAGTAAATTTCATAGTAGATTAAAAATACCATTTCTTGAATCTCAACATATATGGCTTCATATTTTAAGCTAGACAATTAATTTTAACTAGCCCTCAAACATGCGGTCTCCCTTTTTAATAGCAAACTAACTCCTTCACTTCAATTGAAGCAATGCAGTCTATAACTTTGGGAATTCATTAAAGTTTATTTAACTAATAAGAAACGAAGCCCATAAGAGTAAAAGGGTAATTTCTCATGAATTCATGTAAACCAATGAATTATGCAAAATTGAGCTTTGCAGATTTGACACTCTGATTTAAACATTGATTGGCTATTTTTTACAAAGCTGTTTTTGTTTCTTATGTGTAGTTCCAAAAACTGTTTTTGGAAGAAGTATATAGGCTAGTTTATATGATAAGTGTTTTTAAGAGTTATGCTGTCTTGGCCTAATTATGTACAACTCCTTAATTTATCACTTTCATTTGGTTATTTTTTAATGCTATGATTATCATATTTATTTTTTCTCATTAAAATAATTTTTATTAAGATAAATTTGTTCATTGCACTGTGAAATTAGGGAAAATTGAGTTATTAGAGAAACGATAATATATGGGAGAATGTGTGAAGCAAAATTCTACAATTATAATATTTTAAATAAAAAGATATAAATCATTAATCAAGATCTTATACCCTGCCCTGAGTCATTTATGGGTCGACTTTGAGTATCAAACAAATAAGAAAAACACATGAGTTCCCTTCCCCTACCCCAAAAAGAAAGAAAACGAATAACCAAAAACAAAAGAAAAAAACAACTGTACCTACTTGGAGATTGGTGCAAATATTGAAAAAGGTGGCTCTCTCCATAGGGGTAGTGTTGAACTCCTAAAATCACTTTAAAAAAAAACCCAAAAGAAATTAACTCATTTAGAGCACATATAGAGAACTGACAAAAACAAGTACTCTAAGGACATTTTCTTGCCAACAACCATTATATGGGTCACTTGACACCATCATAAACTGGCTTGAAATATGATGAATTCATCTATAGATTAAAAGTTGACACTACAGTTTTCTTTAATATAAATATTTTATGCGTGATCCCTCTCCACGTTAACAACCTTGGCCATGATTTGGATTTTGTAATGGAAAGTATAGGAAACCCGAATCCAAACATTCTAAACTCCCACTACCAAGCTGCTAGTCGCAAAGCTCTATTCAACTCTGCTTCTTCTTCAAATTCAAGGTTCAACACTTTTACGTATTTGGTAAATTCCTAGCCTTTTTAACACAACGCAACCCCCTAATAATTATATAACCCAAACAAACCCTCCCCCAAAAACCCACTCTTTTGTGAACCAATACTGCTCTTGTTTTGTTCATATTGATAATCTGAAAGGTAAAAATATAATAAAATTGCAACAAATCAAAATTGAAGATAAAAAACTCAGAAGCCATGACGAGAATTATGAAAGTATAGTTCCAAAACCTAGACAACACCCCCCTGAGCGGGCTTAAAGAAGGCACTCTTCTCTCAGCCACTACTACCTATGTCTTGTTCAACTTGACAATCCAAAATAAGGAAACCACGAAAATGAAATAATTGAACATTGAAGATAAAAACCCGAAAGGCATGAAAAGCAAAAGGCAAGCTTAATTCACATAAGGATACGTATTGGAAAAGCCAAAACATTGCAACCATTACTATGCTAAAGTAATACAATTTGTAAGTTTAGCTTCGCCTTCAATTTTAAATCGCCCCTTGGTAATTATGATCAAACTCTGACAGAATTATGAGGTCTTCATGATATGCTTTAGCACAATGAAACCCTAGGCTTTGAGAATTGTATCTACAAGGTTTCTTCTTGTTTTTAAGGACTTTTCAACGGCCTATAATACTAGGAACTTGAAGGTAGGTGATGTAGATGTGTGTGTGTGTGTGCGTGAGAGAGAGAGAGAGAGAGAGAGAGAGAGAGAGAGAGAAAGAGAGGTGTGACCTGCAGAGGTGATGTTGCTTGGGAGACAACAGGCGTGAATGGAGATGGGGGGCACTTTGAAAGGTGTAGCCGTAGTTTTAGACATTTAAAATCCGGCGCTAGTGAAAAAAAAAGTAAGATTGTGCAAGTGAGAAAGTCAACAAAAGTGATGAACGGATAAGATGCAAACTTAGGATAAAATCAACGATGGCTAACAAATTTATTTGCTAATATTAATTTGAATTTTGCTACCTAAAGCATCAAAATACTCACACCATCCTTTTAAACATTAAAAAAAATTAATGGGCAAGTTGAAAACGTTACTAGTGAATTTGTGCGTCATCCAACATATATTATTGTTCAACTTAGCATATACCTTAAAAGTATTATGATTTTAATTTAATAATAGCACATAAGGTACCATATGGTTATACAATCAAAATTTGAAAAGTATATTCTACATGTTAAATAATTATTTAATGATACTTTCAAGGTACCATATAATTAATGTTCTAAAGTATATTGATAGGTAATTAAATTACTTACTTTTTGTTTTTTTTTGTCCAGCGAGAAGATGAAGGGTGAGATATGTTAACATGAAAGTGCAATATTACTATCAGGATAAATGTATACTAACTAAAATTGTTGTATGTTATACACATAGAACATAAGAAAATCGTAACATTACCTCACTTACTATGTACTTGAGGTTAGTAGAATGACTCTCGATGGAGTGTTGTTAAATGTATTATGGTCGACATAAGAGTAAATAAGACGTAGAAATAAATACTTCTATTGGATGAAATAGGCAGGGGCGGATTTATGACTAGGCTAGGGGTGTCCATGGACACCCTTAACCCAAAAAAAACTCTAATAAGCTTATTTGGTTCTTGTAAAAATACTATAAGTGGACACCCCTAAAAAAGGCCATTTGTTTTTTTAAATATGAGCTTCTGACCTTGGATAATTTATTGGACTGGTGGAAGCTGATTGGACGCAGGACACGACCCATTTTCCAAGCCAGGTAGCAAGGCCAACCTTTATTAAAAAAAATAAAATAAAATTGAGCCCATTCTGATTCCCACTTTTCCAGCCTTGGACGACACCCACTCAAACTCCCATTCTCACTCTGCCTTCCTATCACCTTGCCAGCTTGCCTTATGCCCGACAGTTCTCATTCTGCACAGCAACCAGCCGCCGAACGACTGAAGGCACTACCGTGTCTGCTGGCTGGGACCCCGACGCCGTCGACCATCAACCACCGTCCGCCGAAGCCACAGACTACTGGTTGGTCACACTGAGCAAAGGTTAGTTGGGTTTAATGGGTTTTATATTTAGGGTTTCGATTTTCATCATTTGATGGTTTTAATTACTTCTAATTACTTGTTCTCAAAGTATGGTTTGTAGATAGCAATTGATTAGTGAATTTGTTCAACGCTAAGCATCTGCATCGACTCATCAATCAATTATGTTTGTTTTCATTTGTTCTTTACAAAATTTTCTGTTTTTTGGTTAATTTTTCATGCTCAAGTTCAATTTCTATGTTTGATTCCGGCCTTGGTGGACAAATCAAAATGTGGAATTAAGTTTAAGTATTAATTTGTGTGGATTTGTAATTGTGGAGTTGGTTGATGAGCATCCTTAGAATTCATTGCAATTGTCAATTGTTATTTGTTATTTGTTATTTGTTAATTAATTAGTGAAACTTGTTGCTTCTTGGCAGGAAATTGGTTGATGAATATCCCTAGAATCAATTAGTGAAAGTTAATTGGAAATTGCATGGTTTTTATTTTCCATTGATTAATTCTTGTACATAATTTAAATGGAAAGTGAAGCATGGAAATATGGATGGTTTTATGAATAATGATAATATTGGCTAATGTGTTGCTTGTTTTAACTAAGTGAGCTTAATTTCTAAATTTCATATATTTTTTTTCCTCTAGTTTATATGGATCGATCCATCTTTCTCGGTAATGAAAATCGTAAAAAATAGACTTCAGATGCGAATGTGTGATTTGTTTTTGAATGATTGCTTAGTTTGTTATATAGAAAAAGATGTATTTGACTCACTATCTAATGATTCGATTATGTATCGATTCCAAAAAATGAAAAACGTAAAGGACAGTTATCATAGGACATTATTGTAATATTTCATGTATTGCTTAAATTTTATTTTATAGTACACATGGTGATAAATGTTCGTAGGTGGACACTCCTAATTCAAAACCCTAGATCCGTCACTAGAAAAAGGGGAAGCTTTTGAAGGGTGAAGAACGTCAAAAATGATGCATAATATATACACATGGAGGTTTTATATGTTAACAATTTTTGAATTTGAATTTCAAAATTGTTCGCTGTTTGTTAAAAGTCGATATTGAAAAGATAAAATTCTATTTGAATTTTAACAACTAACAATTAACGTAGTTTAAACTTTGGTTGGCATGGTTTTTACAAGCCCCTTATTTGTTTAAGAAGTTTTACCAAAAGTTATTTTTGGAGAAATTACGAAGTGTTTGGGCTAACTTATATGATTAGTATTTTATGAGTTATGTTGTTTGGCCTAATTTTGTACAACACTTTAAGTTATCACTTTATAGGCTTTTTTCGTTAGGATTCTTATATTTTCTTTTGTTAAAGCATTTTGTTTTTCATAAGATCAGTTTCTTCATCAAAACATGAGAGTGACGCAAATTGAATTATATTAAAAACATTACAATTCAGTAATATGAAATTTGCTATGTAAAGTATCGCATACACCGCCTTCCCATTAACCATAAAAAAATAATCAATGGTTAGCCTTATTGTTGAAATCAATTAACCCATTTTCGTCTATATTATTGTGAAATAGTTTTAATTGCTATGATTGTGGTCTATTTTTTTTAAATGTTTATAATATTTTTCCTTATAATGGACAATTAGTTGATGACATATAAGTGAGGTTTATATTGAAAAAAAAGGGTTGAAATGTTGAATAATAGAGAGATGGAATTCTATGAAACCAAGAAAAAAAATAGAATTAATAGGCATTTGCCTACACAATTCAGGGGTCAAGAATTTTTGAAATTGATGTATGTCAAGTTAAAAAAAATAGATTTTTAATGAAACTGTCATAAATTATATTATTTTCATTTTTCAGTCCAAAGACCTTATAAAAAGGCAATTACATAATAATTGTTTTGAAGGGTGCACCAAAATTGCTATGTCCTAGAAATATTGAGATAAGATCACCAACATGGTGTAAAAATGAAATTAGAGGCTCAGAAACATGATTCTATGCAAAATAAAAAGTCAAATAATTAGTTTATTTTGTTAGTGAGGTATTACTCATAAATATACACTGCAGAACACCCAAAGATCCAAAATATACTGCATAGCTAACATCTGTAAGTTCAATTGATCAACGTCATTATTTGAGCCAGTATGCAACGCTCTAGCACTTAAGATCCATTGTTATATCCAGTAGCTAAATTTTGGTAAATTTTTGATATTAACTTGCTTACTCCTTGAATGTCATTATGTGCAAGGAATTATGATGGAATCTCTATCCAATTGGGTTTACTTTCTACCTATAATGAAATCTCTTTTAAGATACCATTATCTTTATTCAATAGCCAATCTACAAAATGATGCAAGTGTTGATATTCATGATTGCTTAAATTTAGATAATTCGGCCGTATATTAATCATGAGATGCTTGACATGGCATTGAGGCCAAAAAATTGATCGATGCAATGATGCTGCACTTATGTCTGCTCTATTTCCCTTTGTGTGAACTAAAGATATTTGTTTGAAATCACCACTAAAGACCATTAACTTCTATCCAAGAGACATATCATTGATTACAAATATCCCTTAATGTATAGTCGAGCTCTCAAACACAAGATGATGCATCATGGGAACTCATCACAGACAATCAATGATGTTTGCCAAATGAAGTCAACCAGCTCTGAATGCTTTAAGAATGAACAATGCGTTACTTTTGTAAGATTAACAAGGATCTTGAACATGGAGTGAATGATGTTAGTAATTGGGAGTATTAATGCAACCATTCTAGATGTTGCAACTAAAGAAATGATCTCCCCTTTTGATGTCAGCGCTACAACGATTGCCTTCCATAGATGTCTTATTAGTTCCACCACTCCCATACACAAAAATGCACCCCCGTTACTAGAATCACCAACATTCACTATAGCACAAAATATGTCCATTTGTTTCGAGTTCAATGAAGGGAGCATCATGATAAGATTCTTATCTTTTGTAGAAATGTTATAATTTAACTGCTCCCTAATAAAATGGTTTCTTAACTAAAGTAGCATATACAAAAAAAAAGGCAATGGCATAGAAGGGTAGTCCTTTAATAAGTGAACATCTTCCGTCATAATTAACTCTAGTTTATATAAGCATAGGTTTTTCTTTTGATCGACCATCACCTGTAACCCAGGATTCCGATGTTCATGTTGTAATCTTCATTCAAGGTCATCAAAAAATCTTCCCAGTGTTTATCCCTAAGTAGTTGAGGCTATCCCATTTCATTGTACATAAGTAAAGAGCAAAACATATTTCGTATTTAGGCCCTAGTTTCCTATATGGAAGCCTCAAATAGAGCATCATCCCACTCGTCAACTGCTAATCCTAGTGCTGAGCAAGCTTCACAAAAGGTTGCATATCCTGTGTCATCAATTGTTCTCAATTCTTCAAAAGAATTTTCACCATGAACAATTATAAGTAACATTCTCATATAGTATCTCTCTATGGAGTTAGGATGTGCAAAAGGAAGTCGACTAAGACATATGCATTTTTGCCATTTTGTTCATTGTTTGGCTCTTGGATTCCAAACATAATATTCGGCGAATTTAGTAACAATTTTTCTGAACATCAACTTGATTAACTTAAAACCATGGCATGAGCATACTAACACTTTGTTGAGCTCGATCAGCAACTTCATCCAAAACTTCATCATCATTAAGAACAATATTGTGTTGCAAGGGGAAGTGAAACTGTAGCATTTCTACCGATGGATAATGATGAGTTATTTCAAATTCAAATATGCCCCAAGTTGCTTCAATAGATGAAATATATCTACTATCAAGGTATTGATTTATCTCATCAACTTCCCTATACTGAGGTTTGCTTCCTCCCTTCGTAGTTTCGACATCCTCCTCAATAACAAATGTCACTGAATTTGGACTCTTATGTGTGTATTTGTGGAGGTACTCGATAACTTTTTTCTAGGTACATCATTCAACATGGATATGAGCATCATACTTCACACACAGATCACGATTGTAGGGAATGACCTAATGGTTATCCAACTCCTTTTCATTGTGATGATTCTTCTACCATCATTTCTCTGCCTATACTTGACAAACCCATTCTCCTCTATAGATGTCTCATTGTAGAACGATTTTGGATAATGCTGACTGCAATCTAAACCTTCCATACAAGGAGCATGGGAAATATTTCTACCACATGGACCATGTATCATATGTCACGTGACTGCATCTTACGCAAATGGATCAAGATCTTGTTCAAGGAGTTTTGCACAAATGAAGGAATCAATTTCTTCTAACAACTTGGCTTATCCTTATGTGCAAGGGTTAATAGAATATGAGCATGTGGCAACCCTCTCTTTTGAAATTCAATAACACATATATGTACAAAGGAAGCAACAAATGATTTTAGTGTGGTATGGCGAACTAAATTGATAAAGATTTCTAACGCTGGAAGACATTAAAATGTTGTGACACAATTATAACAAACTTGTAATGATATTTCCAGAGATATTTCTTTCTTTGAATCTCACATCAATACTTTTAACCTCAATTGGAAGGCCCAAACCACAATATTTGGCCTATTGTTTGCATGTTGTCCTAGTTGTTGGAGAAACTCGTAAATTTTTGGCCAATTTGGATTACATGTAATTGTGATGAGAAATATGGATAACCAATTCATGAGCATATGTCCTTAGCATCAAGAAAATGGTATCTTATGTGAAGGAGGCCTTATAAAAGTGGACGACAATATGCACCGTCGGCGAATACTACTTCCATCCATCTCTTTAATATTGATTACATCTTCTAGGCCTATGCAAACCTCTATATGTAATCGTACTTGATGCTACCTAACATAATGTAGGCGTCATTGCTCTATAACAGTAAAATAGTCAACAATAAATTGATGGAATAATCTACCCCCAGGAGTAAAACGTTAGCCTCATTCAATCGAAATTGTATCCAAAATGCATAATATTGATAAATCATCACTTCTTGACTACTGCTATTCGATCCTCTAGCAAGAGGAATCACCTTCCCAGCTATCTATTCCTTATGAAAATAGGAGCGGACATTGTAGAGCCATATAAGAAAGATGAGTTCCAGAAACTCATTGTTGGTTCCCGTCCAACTAGTGTACTATTAAGTCTATTATATCACTGCCCATTTCCTTTGCATCCTCACCTTCTACTATAAAGCCTACAACTCAATTAGCAATGGGACCGATATACTTTTCCCTTGGTTGTGATTGACAGATTTGAATGTGCATGTCATGTTCAACACCACTATGGAGGATATCTCTAGCATTTTTAAATAGATGTACATAGGGATTTACATTCATCCAACATGTGTTACAAGTATTCTATAGGAGATAGTCTAACTCTAGTGGAATTGTTGTTTTTGTTTAATGCTTGTGTTCGATTTCAAGATTCAGACTGCATGTCATATATGTAAAGCTGCGAAAATCTCTATCGTTTTCCTTCTGGTAGTAGTAAAGACCTAATTAGGTGATAATTTTCACCGTTTATATGAAACATGGAAAGTCTGCATCCATCAATGATAGAATGGTCAATATATGCTCTCATTGAAATGAAGGACATCATGGAGTTATAAGTCTGTATGTTCTCCATGAAAGTTCTATTATTAAATAAAGAATCAAGTAGAGGTGGGGGGTGTAGGTAAAAGACGCAATCTGCAATGGCAACAAGTATTAAAGCAAGATGGACCACTTCTTCGAATTTTAACCATTTCATCGTACCACATTATTACATTACAATCACCACATGGAAGCATGGTTCCAGTGGAGGACCAACTTTATTCAAACCTTCTAGTGGTGGAGTTTCTTCCTGCTCGTGATAGAGACAAGTTCCACAATCTAGCTTCTTGCTCGTATCATTGACGTTGAGTAATATAGCGTGGATCATTAACATTTGGAAATGTTCTCGTGCACGGCCTCCACTTAGCTTTCAATCGAGTCTCTTTATATCGCAACGATTTTCGGGTAGATTCAACATCTAACATGGTGTCATTCACAGCTTAAGAATGAAATAATATTATAGTCTACAAATGAAGGTTAAATAAGCAATTAATTTTAAAGTCGGGATATTGTCGATATCATAACATTTTACTTTGTGTGGTTAATATTTGTGTAGAAGAATGTGTTATTTTTTATTAATTTGCAACAATTAAATTTTGGAAGTAAATTAGGTTTTTAATAAAAAATTTTAATCTAAATTGTACATGTAAGAAAAGGGATATTGATTAATATTTAAAAATTTTGTTACTTTAAAGGGGTGGGACTTAATAAATAGCATAACATGTTAGTTCGTACAGTAACAATTGTATAGATGAATGCATAACTTTTTAATATTTTACAACATTAATATTCTTGAAGTAAATGTGTGTCTTTAATAAGAAGTTTTAATTTCAATTATACATGTAAGAAAAGGGATTATGTTAGTTATTTTGTAAATATTCTACTTTTATACATTGGCTATATTGAATATGTTCAACTATATATAGATGTTGGTGACATTTATGAATAGTATCTTATGTTTGCATTTCAAGAACATAGAAAAGTCAATTTTGAATGTTTCTTAATAAATTTGAACAACTGAAGTATGATGTTTTTAAATTGTTTATATTTGTAGAATTTGTAAGACATTGACGAGAGTGATGTCACCTTCCATGTGTTAACATTATTTCTAACTTTGTCACTATTATGAATCTCATATATAACATTTATCTATCTAAGGGACATGTTAGAAGTTAGGTGAGGGTGCAGATTAGGTTGGGGGAATTTTTTTTTTTTTTTGGAGGCTTTGTGGACCCAGATTGAATTTTTGTAATTATGTTTGTGTGATGGATATTGTGAAATTATAATATGAATTGTAAGGATGATCAAAAAATAAAATAAAATGAATTGTAAGGAACCTTTCCAGCAACTGAATGTTCTTATGGAAAAAGGCACCTTAGGTCACGCTTCTTTTGGGTTGACTTGGTATTTCTTATGATTTTCGTTCAAATTGTAAAATATTAGCCATTGGATAACACATTAGTTATCGCAGTGCATAATTGTATGAAGAACACGTTTTTTTTTTTTTTTTTGACAAAGTTACAATATTAATACTCTAGAAGTAAAACACAGGCTTTCTTTTGTTATAAAACCTTTCCATTTAAATTGTACATATAAGAAAAAGGGACATTAGTAAATACGTAAATACTTTTATGCTTTAAGGGTTGGGATTCAAAGATAATATGACATGTTAGTTCCTGAAGAGCGCGATTCAGTATAGATGAATACGTCACTCTTATTAATTCATAGCAATAATATTCTTGAACTAAAAGAGGTTTTTATGTTATTAATAAGAAGTTTCAATTTCAACTATGTACATAAGAAATGGGAGTATATCAATTATTATGTAATTCTTTTTATTTATGCATTGGTTAGACTGAAAATGTGCTACAATCTATAGATGTCGATGGCATTTATGAATAGTATATTATCTTGGCATTTCAGAAAAATGGAGAAGTTTAATATCGAATGCTGCTTAATACATTTGAATGATTACTCCTTTTTATCCTAATCGTCTATGATAGTCTGAATTACTTAATCGAGTATAAGATAAATTGGTATGAGTTCTTCTTCTATAGGGGTGCAATTAAACGGTTTTTGTAGAACAAATTTATGAATTTAGCCTTCACTACAGGCTTTTTCTATCTTAATTAAAGATGCCAATTGCTCTAGACAATCAAATCACGAAATATTAAATATCAGCAATTTATTTCTATAAACTAAGAGATATGTAACTGAGATGTTGGAGATTACCGTAGTAAACAGATCACTCCAAATCATTGATACTAATAATAGTACATAGGAAAAGAGAGACAGAGAGATATTGATAGTCCATATGAACTTAAATTGCCATAAATAATAGAAGCTTCAACAACAAATGGTACTGCAACTTAACTCCCTACTTAAATAATTATGCCTGGTCTTATTAATTTGGAAACCTAAGTTAAAACACCCACAAATGAATATGATAATTGAAAATAACATAAATTATCAAAGTTCCAATATAAGTCAACTGCACTTGAACTGCACCCCTAGCCATCACTTTCAACACTATTGGTCAAACTCAAAATTGAATTCCGACTTAAATCTAGTGTCTCTTGATTTTATATGCGTAGAATTTAGTATTCGACAAAATTAGATATATAATACTCCTAATATGTCAATAAAAACACAAGCATGAAATCAAGAAATCAACTATTGAAGCTTATCGAAATTATTTTTATTGATCTTATTTTTATAACAATAAAATCAGCCATTTTTTTGAACCCTTGACTTATCTAGAACTAATTATATCTATTACTGTATTTTATTTTTATAATTACAAAATTATACCTATATTAGTTGTAATCTCTATATACCAAAAAATATATTGTTCCTTTGTTTCTTCAACCAAAGTTGTCTGATCAATATGTTTGTGGAGGGCTACCCTTTACCCAAAAAGGGAACTGAAGTCCCTCTAAAAAAGACAGGATATAACTGCATGCATAAAAGTATTTTATAAATCACAAGTTCAAATAATTTACCTGACAAAGATACCATAATAACTAATATAATAGAGGCCTGTTATGAATAACAAAGTCAAATACATTTGTACAAAATCACAAGAAGGGAGTTTTACAACGAACAATACTTCAACTGAAGGGATCTTTATTTATGTGAATGAGTGATACAACCATGGCATATGTGGCTCTCATCACTATAGCAGTAGGTGAGAGATCCAAAAATCGTGTGGTAGAGATTTTTTTATCTAGTAGTATACTAGTATGGTTAAAAAAAAATTTGTTTGTTGAATAATACTTAAACATTACTACTCGTATTTATAACGATTGTGAAAGCACATGGGGATATAATTACCTCATCTAACTAAATTTCTTACTTCGTTAAGATTTAGTTCTGTAATTTATTTTTGTTATATTTATTGTTCGTGCCATTCTTCTTAAATAATTTGATGTATTTAAGGTTAAAAAAGGATTTATTTTTGTTAAAATTATCAAAAATTATGTTTATTCAATTTTCTAATCCAAACACTTCGAAAAAAAAGAAGGATATTTGTCATATAAAAAATCTAAGTATTGTGAAACCAATATCACAAATTCGTACGTCAATGAAATTTAAGTTTTTCCACCACACCCCACATAACATGCATTACAGTCCAATAGGATGGGTAGTTCCTAAAATTAGGCTTATATATTACATGTTTTGTTCTACCAATTAACCTGTAGGAATTTGAAGGTGTTCGAAATTCTAGGTTCTAGCCCTCCAAATCTCATAAAAAGAGCCACCCCTTCAAATCTCATACAAAGAGGCACAAAAATTCTACTCTATGCAAAACAACCTTGGGATATCAACATTGGCAGCTATCTTTTCTAACCCTTTCAATAAAGTATGAACCTGAACATAGAATGTATATAAAGATGCACTAAATATAATATCCAAAAAGAACACAAGCTAGCAAAAAGACTACCAGAGGTTAACAGTTAGGCTACGTGCCAAAGCTTAACGTTCTTCAAATCTTGATGAAAATTTACATGTGTATTGGCTTGCTCCAAGAATGAAATAAAAAAAAAAACTAAAAAAAACTTAGATACCAACGCATCACATATCACAAGGCTATATGACAAAGAAACAAAACACCAACTAGAACTACATAGATATTAAGATATGTATTTTCCTGCTTAAGGCAATTGTTGAAACCTTAAAAGGACAAGTAAAAAAAAAAAACTTTCGTAATTCAACTCTGACTCTGCTTTGTTCAGATTGATAACCAGAAAGTAAAGACGCAATGAAATTGAAACATATCAAAACTGAAGATTAAAAACTCAAAAGCCATGAAAAAAATAGGAGAAGTACAATTCTAAAACCCAGACATCCCCCCCGGGGGCTAAAAAATGCTTCTCTTCTCTCAGTCGTTCCCACCTTTGTTCTTATTCCTTGACAATCTTAAAATAAGGAAACTACGAAATTCAAACAGATCACAATTGAACATTAAAAACTCGACTGCCAAGCGGAAGTTTAACTCATATAAGGCCACGTATGGGAAAAACTGAAACTTTACAACTATTGATATGATGAAGAATACAATTTGTTAAATTCAGCTTCACTTTCAATTTTGAATAGACTTGATCCATGGGTCGGCTTTTTTTTGTCTCCGACCCGCCCCGACCCTCAAATTGAGGCTATCCGACTATAAAGAGGGCCGAGCTTGGATAAAGCTTTTGACACTCTGATCCGCCCTGTTGACCCTCATTTTTTAAAAAAATTAAAAAAATAAAAATAAGATACTTTCAGTTTCATTTATTCAAATTTTTTTTCGCTTTCACTTTCCCATCTCCCCTTAGCATCTTGCCCCCCCATTGACCTCACTAAATCTCACTGGTTCGTAACCTTTTAAAGCTCCTTTTCTGATGTTTGGAATAGTCATTTTAGTGAACTAATCGGTCTATTGGTTTAATGACCAAATTACGCATTAGAATGTTTGTAGTTGCAATATGCTTCAACATTTTATTATCGTTTGATCTTTTATTTTATAAGATGTTTAATGTTGACCGTTATAATAAAAAGAAAACTTAGTTAAAAATCTCATTTTCTATATCGGGAGGTTTAAAGGTCAGGTCTGACCCGTTGACCCTAGGGTACCAGCAGGGTTAGGGTTAAGGGTATGCTGGCCCGCATGAGAGATGGGTAGGGTCAAGGTTAAGAAAATCCTGCTTGTCGACCCTCATAGCCCGACCTTCAACCCGACCCGATCCTTAATTTGATCAAATCTAATTTTGAATCACATCCTTGGTAATTAGGGTCACAGTCGGGCAAAATTCAATGGTCTTTGTGATCTGCTTTAGCACAATGAAATCCTAGGTTCAAGAATGACATCTACAGTGAAATCCTTCTAGTTTTTGGAGGAGTTTTTCAAGGGGCGATGATATTGGTATCCTTAAGGTAAGTGATGTAGATGTGTGTGTGTGAGGGGGGGGGGGGGAGGTGTGACCTACAGAGGTGATGTTGCTTGGGAGTCAGGAGGCATGAGTGGAGTCGTGGGACACTTTGAAAGGTGTAACTATAATTTTGGGCATTTAAAATCTGGTGCTAGTGAAAAAAAGCAAGGGATTGTGCAAATGAGAAAGTCAACAAAAGTGACAGCGGATAAGATGCAAGCTTATGATAAAATCAACCGCGATTAACATATTTAGCCCCTAAAATTAAAAGGAGCGAAGTCAAAGGGATTCTTCTTTTATAAAGTGATAGACGTTGTCTTTAGCTAGGTTAAATTATTCCTAAAAGGTGCAAGTGTAGTCTGTGAAGTGGTTCACAAATTTCGAAATAGATATCTGATGGGTAGTTTCATGGTGAGTAGGGTGGAAAAGTTGTTGTTCTCTAGGATGGTGTTGAAATCAGATTACTTTCATTCTATCCCCAAATCTAACCTCAGGAAAATGATAATTTTGACTAAATATAATTAATTAAAGTAAATACACATTAATCTTAATCTAAATGTATTTAGTTAAACTAATTTAAAACAAGAGACAATAACACAACCAACTCAAAACATCACTATAACTAGCAATAAACTAATAAAGCATCTAATTTAACTAGAAAATCATTAAACTTACTAGCTAAAATAAGAGAGAGAAAGAGGAATACCTAAAAAGCTTAGGAATCCAACAATGGAAGATAGACCTCCATTGAAAGAGAAGGGAAATGGAATTTGTCGCTTGTTTCCACTTAATCTCAATTAATCTACTCTAATAAATACTAATCTAACTCATGATTAACCAAAAAGTCAAACTCGCAAAAAAGGGCTTTGAAACCCTAACTTAAGAAGAGAGAAAGGTATAAATTTGCAACATTTCGAGAAGAAATTAGAAATATTAAGAGTAGAAAAGAGAACAAGAATAAGATTAGAGAGAGAGAGCGAAATAATCAAATTCAAATTATAAATCAAACCCAACGCGAACAACTCAAATCGCTATACCAAGAACAAAACCATGGCAAATACGAAATTGCAATGAAAAGATTTTAAAGAAGAGAGAGAGAGAGAGAGAGAGAGAGAGAGAGAGAATCATTAACTAGAAAGCTTTAATAGCTTGATTGTGGTTATAAATTAAACTAATTCTCCACAACTCTACTCTTGAGCATAACCTAAGAATCCTAAAAACTAAGCTAAACCTATTTAAATATATATCTCTTTACAAATTGGGGTGGGGGTGGGGGGAGGTGTGTTTGTATAGACACCGAATAGTGAGTTTGGCCTAGCCTTGCCATGTGGCACAACCAGAGCATGCCAACTCTATGGAAGAAGAAAAGAGTGCCCAAATTACAAGGGCCATAGGTAGTTGGCATGGGTTTGTCAAAACTGGCACTAACAGTTAGCACGACGGGCCTGCCAAAACTGGCATTGGCAATTGGTGTGGGGCTGCCAAAATTGGTATTGGTAGCCTTTATCTTCCCCTTGTCCTTCTTGAGCTTAAATCCCGAGCATCTTTTTTGGGTGTTTTGACTTTATTAAGCCTCAAAAGCTATAAGATTGCTCGCCTTGGCTAATTTCCTACACAAAAAGCTCAAAACATAAATAAAAAAATTTCTAAATTAACCATTATGCTTTTTGAGCCCGAAGAAATACCCCTACACCAAGACTTTGCTCGTCCTCGAGCAAAACAAAATGAAATTACTAGAACCTAACTTACTTTTGAGCAAATCACGGTTGCATTTAGTATATACAACAAGTCCTTTAAAGCCCCCGGTTCCCAAAATGGACAAGTAAGGCATCGTAAGGGTTTTTAAAAGATATATGCACAATCTCTTTTTCACAATAAAGAAAAATCGTTTTGCTTTTTTTTTTTCCCAAATCATGATCATATATACAAGTGATGGGGAGATTTTGTACACAACTTGAGCAATTACATCTCTCTAGTAACCAAGTCACCAAATCATATACAAAAAGAATGCACAATCAAAGGACATCTAGGTCAAAAGATGCAACAACTCCCATTTTTTTCCTGTACAACAATATGCAATGATATGTATACATTGGTGCATGTGCAAATATGTCTCAATCCTTAGAAATCAAGTTGTTCATATTAATTTGATCCCTGTTTCTTTGCCTAATTGACTTATTTGCTCCTTTTCCTCCTCATTTTCCCTTGTTTCTTCAAGATAAAAAATGCACTAAGTTAAGACCCGTTTGACTTATAAGTGTTCGAGCCTTTCCTTAAAAAGAGGATTTTATTAAATTGTGCAAAATACTTATTTTATTGTCCAAATAGATGTGTAATCAAATAAAATAGCACATATTCGAGTCAATTTAAGATATAAATAAAAAAGCAACTTTGAACGTTGGTCTCAGGAAGAATGAGAGCTTTTTTCTCTTTTTCTTATTTTTACAAGAACTTAGAAGGCAACTCGAAAACAAAACGTTCACATGCCAACTTCGTAGCTAAACTCAAAAAATTGATAGTAAAGTGGGCAAGGTGGGTACAAATCACACATATGAGATGGGGTTATTATAAAATGCCAAAGCTACATCCTAAACTAGGCATCTCATCATGTAAGCTCTATTTACATATTACTTAACCTTCTAACAACATGGGATCACAATCACCTAAAACGACACAAAAGTGCCCAAAGCAAAACAAAATTTTTATTGGATTTTTCAAAATTATCGAAAAATACATACAAGTGGGCACCTCATCCCCACAGCAAAACTCTAGAATATCCTCATTGTGGGACCTAAGGCACCAAACAACGATCTCATATGCAAAACAACGTTGAAATCAACACAAATCCAGCAAATATACACAAACCCATGAGACCACCAAATAAAACACAAAACCAAAAACACTAATAGATATTCACAAAGCAAAATACCCTACTAACAACCACACATAAAACAAAATGCACAAAATAAAGAAGGGTGATCATAGCCATCTCTGCTCAACAAATCCCAAATTTCTCTCGAAATCAATCACCCGCAGAAAATCACAATCCCAGACATCCACAACTATGTACAAAAGAGAAAGAAACAAAAGAAAAAGGGAAAGAGAGGAGGGTTTGAACGATCAAAACAGGTTGAGTACAGAATGTACCCCATCAAGATGGTGTCATTGCGAGGTTTGAGGAGCATCAGCCGCCCCTCTATAGTCAAGATCAAAGGCACCACTCAAATGTCGTTAAAGCTCAAAGACGCTTATTGAATGTATGAGCACACAACTCAAAAGCATGTAAGTAAAAGAACATAAGCACAATTGTATCAATGATATTAAATGCTCTCTTGAACTTATTAGATGCCTTAGAGAAATTGGTAGAATGATGAATCATGGATGGTCACACGACTCTTCTAGGTAGACTTGGCAAAACTGACCCGAGGCTCGAAACGCGAACCAAATGACCCGGACCTATACCCGACCTGACACCCAAAATATGCTTACTCAAAAGTGGACTCGAAATCCGAATTGACCCCACCCGAACCATACCCAACCTGAAATTTTCAACAAAGTCGCCTATTTTGGCATGGCGAGCGTATTTCGCCTAAAATTGGTTAATCCGAAATCAACCCGAACCGAACCATATCCGACTCAAACCGAAACGACCCGAAATATCACTTAATCCAAACATGACCCGATCCGAACTTGACCCAACTCGTTCCCAAACCGAATGACCCATTTGCTAAGTCTACTCCTAGGCATGTCCTTGTTGACGCTGAAAATATGTTAATTTTACAGTACCTTTCTGCCTGTTTTATGCTCGAAATAATTGTTATTTTTAGGTTTTCATTTGATTTGATTTTTGTTTTGTAGTTCTTGAATAAATTCGGGGGAAAGTGCGAAAAAGATGAAGAGATGCTGAGAAATGAAGACTTGGGCCAAATGGACACAAACCCGAACCAAACAACAACAAAATAAAAAAAATTTAAAAAAGTGAAAAAAAAGACCCAGTCACGTGCGTGGCATGTGACCCGGTCACACCCCCCATATTAATCCATATTAATCCCTCTTCTTTCTCTCTCGTCATTTTCACTGCCCAGAAAACCCGATGCCCTCCCCTGCTTCTTCATCCTTCATCTCAATCTAACGCCATGCCTCTTCATCTACCACGCCAGTTTGGACCTCTCTCTCACTTCATTCATTCACTCCATTCATTATCAGTCGTTACCCATGGCTCTTCATCCGCCAACGTCGGCCCCTTCGAATGCCCTGCATCGTCAATGGCCGAGAGCGGATCGATGGCGATGATAAATTGGAAGGCCTCAGCGTAATCTGGGGGAGGAATTTGGGGTTTTAGTTTTAGTTTTTGATGTCTTATTTAGGATTTTAGGTTGTTGCAATCTCAGCTTTACTACTTTGGAGTTTTAGGGTTGTAATTGAATTTGTCTGTTTCAGTTTTAATTTCGATTTAGAGCTTGCGATTTTCTTTTATTTGAAGCTTGATGTGTTGTTCTTCGTATGTTCTTGAATCTGGGTTTCGCATGCTATTCGAGATCGGGAATTCGTGTCCTGGTTTGTTGAATTTGAGTTGAAATTTTGCAATTTGGGTTTGGAATAATATTAAACCTGGGTTCAAGATTGATATATTTCGTTGAATTCGAACCACTTTCTTCTCTGCTTTGATTTTGCACATTGCTGTTGTAAGTTTGGTTGCTTGGGCCTTTGGTTCATTTGAGTTATTCTCTTCCTCTGTTCTTCCCTGTTTTCTACGACTGAATAGGATAGCTTTGTTACGGGTTTGCATTGAGTGTTAGGATTACAATGTTCGGACTTGTTAGCACCAGACAATCCTTTTGGTGATCGTGTTTGAAATGTTCATTAATTGCTATTTCTAATTATTCGTAAGGCTAGTTCAATAAATTTACAACAGGTTATTTGCCTTAGTTTATTTTAGCATAGAAAATTTATTCTTCTAGCTAGCAGCCTAATTTCATAACCATCCCTGAGGGCAATACCCGTAATTCGTACAACGATAAACCGTACGCTTGCGGAAAATCACAACAAGTATTTTGGCGCCGTTGCCGGGGATGGCGTTGTGAAATTTGGTTGCCTCGAGTCGTAGTTTAGTATTCAAGTCGTTCGAGTTGTTTTTATTTTAGAGTTGTGATTTTTAGTTTTAGTTGAGTCGTTCTTTCGTTTTAGAAATTTAGTTTAGTTTTAATTTTGAATTTAGTTAGTATTTTGATTTTTGACGTTTGTCGAGATTAGCTTTAGAGTTTATTCATTGCTGAAAAAAAAAAACATTACTAATGTATTTTGTTTTTGTGCAGAAGCAAAGTAGAATTGATCTGGAAATATTTAAAGTGCAGATTTTGCACCGATTTTCTCATTTTGTTTGAATTTTCTGGGCAAATTTTGGTGTGATTTTTGCTATTTTGATATTTTTTATACATTTAGAAAAATTTTTAGAGCTTGTGTGAATTGTTGTAGAATTTTTGGAACTGTCATGATTTTTTTGTGAATTTTTGACTTAATAATCTGTTTGCATTTTTTTGCACTGTTCGGGGATAGAAAAAAGTTCGAGAAAGAATATATTTATGTCCCTTGTGATTGTGCGGAATTTTCTGTCTATTTAGTTTTGATTTTGGGAGTTTTATTTTATGTTTTAGTTTCATTCTTTAGATTTAGCTTGTTTAGGTTTTAGTTTATTTTCTATTTTTTTTAGTTTTAGTTTTAGTTTTAGTTTTAGTTGTGTTTTTGTTTTTGCTTTTGTTTTAGATTGAGTTTATTTCTATTTTTGTTTTTGTGTGTCAATAAGACAAAAATATTAAAAAATGCTCTTCTTTTGTGTTTGTGTTCATTTTATATTTTGTATGCTGTTTGAGTATTTTTGGTCTTTCTTTTATTTTGGTAGCATAGTTTTATTTTTGTTAGTTTATTTTGTTTTTTTATTTTGTTTTGTTCACTTGATTATTGGAGTATCTTCCTTTCATTTTAGTCATTGGTTTGTAAATAGCGTCATAGATGCATTTTCTTTCCTAAAAAAAAAGTCAAAAAAAATTAAAAACCTGAAAATCCAAAAAAATTGAAAAATTCTTAAAATTGAAAAAAAAAACAATAGATTCAAGAATGCCAGTTTTCAATTTTCCAAAAAGTGAGCATGAACATTTATGGTATTATTTGTCTAAACTTAATGATTATCGCGCTCAATTGAATCAACATTTTGAAAAATGGGAAATTTGTG
Source organism: Selenicereus undatus (assembly GCA_017589665.1). Lineage (NCBI taxonomy): Eukaryota > Viridiplantae > Streptophyta > Magnoliopsida > Caryophyllales > Cactaceae > Selenicereus > Selenicereus undatus. Next base: position 74,669,471 of record JACYFF010031954.1, on the reverse strand, counting down.
AGATCATAGCTCTGAGTCTAAATTCTGAATCTAGGGGTTATGTTGAGTACATGTGCCCAAAGGGTTTGCTAGGTTGTTATCTAAAACTCAAGATGAAGTGTGGGATTTCTTTGAAAACTTGGCCTGGAATGCTTACGAGTTTGAACAAGCTAAAATGAATTTAAAATACCTAACTCCTGCTGAGTCTGCCTTTCCTGCTAATCCTTACCCTTGGAACTCATATGATCCCTCTTATGTTTATGTGCCTCCTGTTTGGTGCGATTATTGTGAATCTTCTTGTCATGATGTTTGTTCTTGTCCGTATCATGATGCTACGTGTGCAAGTATGGAAAAGAGAATTAATGAATTGACTGATAAAATGTTAGAGATTATGAAAGTGAGAATTACTGAATATTCTCACTGTTTCAGTCAGAGTAGGGAGAATTGTAATTAGCCTGACTCTCGTTTAGGATTTCCTAAATTAGGAGTTAGTCATTTTGATGATTTTGAGCCCTATTGTCTTCCTAGGCCTAGCTTGAATGATGCCCAGCCTTTGCCTAGTTTAGAACAAGAGTATGACCTCCTTATGTCTCTATCTCCCGACCTTGCACCCCACACTCGCTCACAAAAGGACGTCCTAGTTTATACTGACCCACCCACCATTTTTGATGACTCTTCTGAGTCTGAAGAGGGTCAGGAATCTGAGAATGCTAGTGAGTTAGACATAAGCATCACTACTATAGTTGAGCGTCATGATGAGCTATAATACATTTCTGCACATGAGTCATGTGAAAAGGAAGTTGAGCCCACTAATTTGAAATTTAATGTTGATATTCTGTCTGTTGAATATGAATCTTTTTCATGTGAGTTTGATATTATTGCACATCTTGATGAGAGTTTTTGTATTGAATATGAATCATTATCTTTTGACCCTCTAATTCCTTATGACTTATTTCTTGTTGAATATGAGTCGTTCTGTTTTGATATCAATGTGAGTTTGACTGTGGACTTGTGTGCTGATTATGAATCTTTTTCTTTTGGGGCCATCCAAGTTGAACTCCTCTTTGAATCTCACAAGTCTGACTTTGTTGAGTCTGCGAATGTTGCCCATGAGAATTTTGCTTTAGACCAGACTCTTCCGCATATTGAACTTAAAGGACTTGTGGATTTAGGGCTCACTAATTTGCCTAGGCCATTCATTCATGATGATGTACTTTCTAGGCTGATGACCTCTCCCCTGGCTACTTTTACGTATGTATGCCTGTTTGGTGTTTGGGCCCACCAATTTGATAAGTTGAAACAAGCCTTACTTGTGTTGGTTTGGTATGGTGGATGTACTCTATTTGGTACCCACTCTTTTCTGTTCGTTGTCTTAATCTTCTTGAGAGTTGGTCTTGTTTGTATGATAAGCTGCTTTGAGTGCCAATGGGTTTTGATTTGACTAACAGCTTATGCATTGCGATGGAGTGACTAATGCTCCACAGTCCTCCTCAACCTTATCTGAGTGAGGTTATAGCTTGGGTGTAATTCTGCACCTAACCTGGTACGAACGTTCCACTCCCTTCTCTCCCCTCTTCTTTTTTGTTCTTTTTTCGTTTCTTTTAGTTGTGGATATTTAGGGTTGTAGATTGTGATGGGTGATCGATCTTGCGGAGAAATTTGGGATTTGTTGAGCCGTGTTGGCTGTGATCACCTTTTGTTGTATTTGGTTTTGTGATTACTTGTTAGTTGTGGATGTCTAGGATTGTTTTCTTATTAGTTGATTTTCTTTGGTTTTGTTTTTCGTTCTCTTGTGATTGTGCTTTTGGTTTTGATTTTTGTGATTTTGGGTTTTGTCATGTCTTAGTTTGTATATATCTGTGTTCTATCTAGGTTTCTGTGTTGCTTTTTGGCGCCTTAGTTCTCACAATGAGGATATTGTGGAGTTTTGGTGTGGGGGGTGAGGTGCCCCTTTTTCGCAAATTGTGAAATTTTGAAAAAAAAAAACAAAAAAACATTAAACTCTTCGAAAAGAAACCTTTCAAAAAAAAACAAAAAGATTTTTGTTTTCTTTTGGGAAAGCTTTGTACTATCCTGATCATCTTAAATCCCCTGTACTTTGATTGTTAGCTTGTATATACGCATGATGTGCCTAATAGATCTTTGTCCTCGGTGTGTCATTCTAAGCCTAACCCTAACCCCAATTGTTCATTCTTGATGTGCAATCCAACCCTTACTTATACGATCATCATTATCCTACGGTCTTAATTTCCCATTATGGGCTCTCCCACTTGTTTTTGACACGATTACTTTGGTTTTAGGTTTGAATTCCAAAAAAAAAAAATGAAAAAAAGAGAAGAGAAAAAAAAAGAAATGAAAGAATAAAAATGAAACAGGAAGAAAGAAAATAATATGAAACTTGAAATGACAAGTATCCCTTTGAGGCATGTGCTACTGGGTGATACCCTTTGAGGTAATATTGCTATTGGGAAAGCTTGCTTCCTATGTTGTTACGTCAATAACATAATTTGTGTCAGTCGAGTGGGGTTGAGTTTGATTCCGATAAGTTTAAGCCCTAGGATGATGATACACATGCACACACACACTGGGAAAGATTCCATGTTTTGGTGTGCAGTGGCGTGAAACATTAGTGCTTTGATGTCATTCATGGGATTGAGAACCTTGATGAGTATATTTTGTTTATATGCATGCCAATATCTTTGCTACATGGGTGATTTAGTTCATTAGAATGTGTATATCTTTCCCCAATTTTGTACATATTAATTTTTGAAAACAAAAAAAAACCAAAAAGATTTTCGAGTTTCTGTTTATGTTTTCTTTTATAGATTTTGTAGGTATATCTTCTGCAAGTCCTCACGAGACCTTACTCGTAGCCTAGGGGTAGCCTAGGGGTTTAAAGGGCTTGTTGCACATGCTAAATGCAACCGTGATTCCTACGAAAGTGAGTTAGGATTTTGTTTTGTTTTCTTTTTCTAGGATTTTTCGTTTTGTTTTACTCGAGGACGAGCAAAACTTTGGTGTGGGGGTATTTGTTGACGCCGAAAATGTGTTAATTTTATAGTACCTTTATGCCTGTTTTATGCTCGAAATAATTGTTATTTTTAGGTTTTCATTTGATTTTATTTTTGTTTTGTAGTTCTTGAATAAATTCAGGAAAAGTGCGAAAAAGATGAAGAGATGTTGAGAAATGAAGACTTGGGCCAAATGGACTCAAACCCGAACCAAACAACAACAAAATAAAAAAAAAAGTGAAAAAAAGACCCAATCACGTGCATGGCATGTGACCCGGTCACACACCCCCCCCCCCATATTAATCCCTCTTCTTTCTCTCTCGTCATTTTCACTACCCAGAAAACCCGATGCCCTCCCCTGCTTCTTCTTCTTCATCCTTCATCTTAATCTAACGCCATGCCTCTTCATCTACCACGCCAGCCTCGACCTCTCTCTCACTTCATTCATTCACTCCATTCATTATCAGCCGTTACCCGTGGCTCTTCATCCACCAAAGCCGGCCCCTTCGAATGCCCAACGTCGTTAATGGCCGAGAGCGGATCGAGGGCGATGATAAATTGGAAGGCCTCGGCGTAATCTAGGGGTGGAATTTGGGGTTTTAGTTTTTGATGTTTTATTTAGGATTTTACGTTGTTGCGATCTCAGCTTTACTACTTCGGAGTTTTAGGTTTGTAATTGAATTTGTCTGTTTCAATTTCAATTTCAATTTAGAGCCTGTGATTTTCTTTTATTTGAAGCTTGGCGTGTTGTTCTTCGTATGTTGTTGAATTTGGGTTTCGTATGCTATTCGAGATCGGGAATTCGTGTCCTGATTTGTTGAATTTGAGTTGAAATTTTGCAATTTGGTTTTGGAATAATATTAAATCTGGGTTCAAGTTTGATATATTTCGTTGCATTCGAACCACTTTCCTCTCTGCTTTGATTTTGCACATTGCTGTTGTAAGTTTGGTTGCTTAGGCCTTTAGTTCATCTGAGTTATGCCCTTCTTATGTTGTTCCCTGTTTTCTGCGGCTGAATAGGATGGCTTTGTTATGGGTTTGCATTGAGTGTTGGGATCACAGTGTTCAGACTTGTTGGTACCAGCCAATCCTTTGGTGATCGTGTTTGAAATGTTCATTAATCGCTATTTCTAATTATTCGTAAGGCTAGTTGGATAAATTTGCAACAGATTATTTGCCTTAGTTTATTTTAGCATAGAAAATTTATTCTTCTAGCTAGCAACCTAATTTCACAACCATCCTTGAGGACGATACCTGTAATTCGTATAATGATAAACCGTACGCTTGCGGAAAATCACAGAAGTCCTCCATATAAGCATGATAATGGTCAAGAGAGGGGTCATAACCTCTACAGATACTAAGGGACCCAAAAACATGAACCATATTTCCCTTATGCATATCAATCATGTGGTCCACATTACCCAAATCCAAACTATGATCATACATCACATGATAGTCAATGTGTCTCACAAAGTCATGTTTAGAGGAAGGGGAGGGTGATAAACAAGTTAGAGAACTGGGGATCAAGTCAAGGGGTTAGGGGACATATATTCAACAAACTCAAGAGAACAAGATGGAACCTCATACATAAGCAACTCACTTGATCCCCTAAAGAAGTCTCTTCAACATAGTGTTCCTCATCACAAAAATGTTTTGACTCATTGCAAGCATCGAATTCATCCATACTAGACTTATTCTTAGAGTGCTCTATTTCCTCAAGCTCCCTTACAGGAATTAAAGGAAGAGGGAGATTGGGAATGGTCGGGACATCCTTGAGGGAGTCTAAAGTCAATATAGTCTCTATAGGAGACAAATCTGCAAAAGAAGGTGAGGAGATGTCATCATCAACCACAAAGTCACACAAAGGGGCATCAACTTGAAATTCGAGGCTTTAAGGGGGAGATAACTGAAAATCATCCAATCTATAGCTGCCCGGTAGGGAGGATCCTACCCTAGGATTGGTCTTATGGAAGATAGGTACAATGCTCTCTGAATGGTGCTCAACTCTGAGAATTGATCTATAAATAAATTTAATATGTTCTCTATGGACTCTCTATAATTTTCTATTTCTTGCTCAATTTTCTCAAGTGTAGAGTTTATAGAAGTAACATCAGGACAAGACTTGATATAATGGTCGGATGTTTGATAATATTCACATGAAAAGGGAGCATATTCAAGGTATTGAGGGAGAGGAACACAAGATTCCACTATTTTTTACTCAAAGTATGATCTTGTTTGAAAGGCATATAGATATGGGAATGATATCCTGAAGGCACTTCCAACCTCCTCAAACTTATAAGTATCACTAACCAACCATATTCAAGCATATCTCAAGCTTTGTCCGTACTTTTGGAATAAAAATCCAAATACTCCAAAGCAGTATGAGTTTCATAATTCATACCTTCTTTAACAACACCTAAGATTTCCCATTTCCCATAAGAAAAACCACATTGAACACAATAAACAAGGTGGTCGTTTAATCGATTCTAGAATCAATAAACCATTTGTACTCATATTGGGGAAAATGGAAAATCGCCATTTTTTTTATTTTTCAAAATTTTTAATTTTTAGGGATTTTGGATTTTAAACACAAATCATTAATCAAAAGCACACTTATCGCTAAACTAAACACGAAAGAACTAAGAAAAACACAAAATGACCTAATTTTGCACCTAGCAATGGTGCCAATTTGTTGAGTAGTTTTCATGGTGAGTAGGGTGGAAAAGTTGTCGTTCTCTCAGAGATGGTGTTGAAATCAAATCACTTGTTAGTCTACCCCCAAATATAACCTAAGGAAAGAAATAAATACGGCTAGATATGATTAATTAAATTAATTACTCACTAGTCCTAATTCAAACATAATTACCATTTGATTTTCAGCTAGCTTCATGATTTAATTTGGAAAGCAAGATTTAAAATGGAAGCCAACCTCCTCCATCTGGAAACGCTATGCTAGCTACGTTGGCCAAACCTCAATTGTGTCAAGTTCTATGATGTTATCTTGATTGTGAGCCACCACTAATTTGGGGTTTTTCAAGTTTAATTGCTGTAATTTATCTCTAATTTTTCTTTCTAGATCGACTTCTTGATTTTCTTAAGACTTTTAGTGATTCTAGCCTTCGCTGCACCCTCATTTCTACCACCACTAGTCCTAAGGGCTTCCCAATGTTTTTGATGACCCCCTATTCTTACTTAGCAGCTTTTTCCTACTATCTTCTAATTTTTTTTTTGTTGCTTTCTTTCCCACCTTGCTTCTCTCAAGTGATTCATGAATGGAGAGGTCTAATCTTACTTGAGAGTTGAAGCTTGGAGGATGAGATATTTTTTCACTAATCCTTGGCTGAGCAGACCTATCCAAAGATTCAAGAAGAAACTCAACATTTTCATTTGCATAATTTTCGAAACCTGGGGCCATGTGATGACTATTGCCTTGCTATTTCTTGTACTTCTTAACTTCCAATAAATATTGTTCAGTGGTCTTAAGACATTCCTTTGAAAAACCATTTTGGCTAAAGCTTACAGTAATGGTTCTCATTTCTGAGTTAATGCTTTCACTTGGCTTGTCCCCTGACTTTTCATTTCTTTTAGCGGTTTTTCCATTGAATTCAAAATTTGGACACTCTTAAGCTGATTCATCAGCTGTAACACCTCAAAATTTCTAATCTCCAGTAATTACTAATACTTAACCTACTTGGCAGCAGATAATCTAATGGGGTGTTGCCGTCGGATTTCTTGTTAGGAAACACAAGGCTAAGTATCACAGGAAGTCCATTATTGAGCATTCAATGTTAAATCAAACCACAAGAGTCAAGTTAAACATGACAAGTTTAATCCAAATGCCCACTCTGGAAAATTTATTTCAAACAATAATTTATAAGTCCTATGGGTCAACGGCCTCACTCTAAACGAACATCCGGTCCCCATGCTCATGATCATCAGCTGGAAAACAATGCATTTTAAAGAGTGAGACAAGCTCAGTAACAACCACCTATAACAGTCAAAGTATTTGTAAATTCATTTCAAACAGTGTTGGGGATGGGGAACAGTAATCCAAACAATTCATACGTGGTGGTCAATCAATCCGATCCAGTTCCCTAAGTTCATTTAAGTCATTCTTACTTCAGATTGCAACATAAAGGCGAGCGACTTCACTAGGTCTGTTGGCCTACATCTAGTTTGAATGTAGCCCCTTATCCATTTAATAGCCAACCGTTAATTGGACGGTTACTGATCACCATAAAAATGATGGCACGTGGCTGCTAACCATGCGCATACGTAGTGAAGGCTAAAGGCCTTCTTATGATCGAAAGCAAACCTCCTTCTTCTTGCCTAGTTCATGTACAAGGTTATTGCATTTAAAAGTACATCATATGTGCAAACTTTCAATTAGCCTAAGCCAACCTAATAGAGGTCCAAAACCATTTTAAGGCACGTCAAAACAAATCATTTAAAGGCACATTCAAACATTTTAAGTGTTCATGCCAAAACTCAAGAATAACAATAAAATCTCACCACACATTGTTAAGTTAAAAATCATGCATTGTTTTTATAATTATTTCGAGTATATTATATATATTATTTCGTTTAATTTTTTTTGTTTTATATATTTTTCAGGGTTAGCATCAATTTAATAAAGAGGAGAAGAGAGGATGTAGAAGCTCGGGTTTTACACACTTGTTTACAAGACAGTCCAAAAATAATAATTATGAAAAATATTATTTTCATAATTATTATATTGGGTTAGGGTTTCAAGAGTTAGTGAAAAGCTAGAAGTCTTGAAGAAGAAGAAACCTAAGGAAGAAAGGAGAAGAAAACCCTAAGACACTAACCTTAGCCTCACCATACTCATTATATATTCATTTCTCATCCCCACCCATAAAGGAGCCACGACTGCTCTAGTCTTCATCACCATCAGCCATCTTCTTCACCATCTTCCTCCTTCACGATCACCATCATCACCTCCTCCTCCACGCACACCCCCAGGCAGCACCCTCTTCATCATCTTCTAACCCCTCACGCATCACCCTCAACTCCTTCATCATCATCATCATCATCTTTCATCACCATCGTCAAGCCACAACACCAAACTCACGCCACCATCTCCTTCAACGCAACACTAGCCCCATCTCTATACTTCCACAAACACACGCCGTCGGCATAATCATCATCGACATCTCCTTCATAAAAGTCATGACTTTCCTCTTCTCTTCAACCTCCTCTTCACACCATAGTAATCTCCATCTCTAGCCCTTCGTCACGTCCTCCTCTTTCCCCATCATCCTCTTTCCCCGTCACATCATCTCCTCATCAATCCATCGCACCCTCAAAAATAATCAGCCATGCCACCCCCCTCAAGCCAAAGTGTAGTGCTCCTTTTTCTTTATTTTTGTTTACTTTATTTTATTTTAGATTGTTTTTTCTTGTTTCGTTAATTACTAAACATGATTTATTTGGATGAAATGTGTAATTTTATTTTTAATATGAGTGAGTAATTTTTTTTTATGCTTAGTATAATCTTCTTGAAGCCAAGTTATAAATTAATTATTTTGAAACAAGTTTAATGCTTTAATGCCTAGTTGATTTCTATTCATGATTCTTTAACGATTAACGTTCATTGTTCATGAAATTTGTGTTAAATCGATTAGAATGCATGCTAGTTGATTAAATACAATTTCGATTGATAGTTTAGAAGATTATAATATGTAAAATTTATCATCTTTTAGGCCTAGGTATCACCCTAATTAATCATGGATGGATCAAACCCATCTCTTTTAATTAAGGAATCGCTTTAGATCTTTGTTAAATTGATTTGCTAGTAAATTGGTTACAAAGTATTAAATGATGTTTTTTAATTCTTAATGCTCTAATTTGGTTAAATTTTTGCGTTGGTGTAAAGATTATCAAATTAATAGGGTTTATATTAGGGTTGGACTTAAGTAAACTAAAATCTAAGGAAAAACGGGGAAGAACCGCTGGTGGATATCTTCTACAGTTTAACTCATGAATGAAATTAACCTGTGTGTTAATGATAAATATTAATTTGCATGGTGGATTGAGATTATACTAAGTATCCTTCATAAATGTGCTAACTTTTGATTATTATTTATTGCTTAGAATTAATTTGATTAGTTTGTTGATTTTTGTTCTAGTTTTATTAGCTTCAATATAATTTCAATTGCCCCCCAAAAAGTATAGTATTTTAGGAGTGTCTAGGTAATTTTAGATAGCTTAGATTTTGATTTTTAGAGTGGTTATAATTTTAGATTGATTTATATTCAGTTTTAGTATTTAATTACTGGTTTGTTAGAACTTAGACTAAAAATAGTTATTTTTGTTATTTTTCGATTTTTATTAATTCCTAGGGTTTATATAGTGTCCTAGTATGCTCATATGAAATTTTATAATTTTTGAAAATTATTTGATAATTGTTCAAAATTATTTTGTGAAATTGATTAGTGCAGGTTTTTTAGGTTATTAATTCTGAACATTTCGATTTTTAATTAGTAATTCACGATTATTAGGTATTGTTAAGTCCAGAAAATTGTGTCCTAGAATTAGGGTAATTTTATCAATTATTTTCGCATTTATATTTATGCAGATTATTTTATTTATGATTTCAGATCTAATATTCTGCATTGATATTCTGTGCTAATTTTCTGATCTGATTTTTCTAAAATAAATTATATACAATTTAGAATTTATACGCTTATAGACCTGAGAAATAATATTTTAGGTTACCGTTTGGTATTTTTAATATTTATTTTCTGACTACTATTTGCTGTTATTGATTTTTAATTAGAATTTCAGTTACTATTCTATTTTTATTTTTCTCAATGATTTAGGGAATCTTTTTACTGTTTTATTTATAGAATATCATTTAGAATATTTAGGTGCATCATTAGGTATTTTTCTAGATTTTTATTCATTAGATTTTAATTATTTTAGAATTACTAAGATCAGACTTAATAAATTAGATTAGTAAAATCTAGACTTGGCAAAACTGACCCGAGACCCGAAACCCGAACCGAACGATCCGGATCCATACCCGAACCGACACCCGAAATAGGATGAACCGATTTGGACCCGAACACCCGAAGTAAACCGATCCGTAACCGAACGAAACCCGAATTGTAGCGCGACCCGAAATTACCCACACCCTTAATGACCCGACCCAATTCAAACCCGAACCGAAGTGACCCGAACCGAAGTGACCCGAAAATGGACAACCCGAACCCGACCCGAACCGTACCCGTTTTAAAACCGACCCGATTCCTACCCGACTCAATTTGACCCAAATTAAACCCGAACCCGAGTATACCCGACCCGAATATGACCCGAACCGAAGCATACTCATAAATCATAACCAGTCAACCCAAAACTGTTCCTAATCCTGTAAATTTTATTGTTAAGGAATAAGGCCTAGAAGAAAAGATTCTATCACAAATTCCCAATTTAGCACAAGTTTGATTAAAATCTATAACCATAGTACATAACTCATTAAAACCTTTAACCAAGTACGTAAAATGTAATACTTTTGATATATTTCAACCTATTGCTTGTTGCCTTATTGGCTTGTTGCTACCCCGTAAATTGCTAATCCAATAAATTGTTAATCATTACAGTAGCTCAATATTTGTAAATCTAGCTTGGTCGAAGTATAAATAATGATCCACATCACAATGCCAAACTCAACGGGCCACCCACCCAGAGACATGGGGTTGACATCCCCCAAACTATGATATCAGTACCACATGCAAATTCTTAGTTCAACTATTACAAATGCAACACCAATCAAAAATAAAGTTTACATCAAATGTAAAAGTTCACATGATGATCATTCATCATCTCCTGAGTTACATATCTAAACGTTAATGAAGTTCACACAAATTACAATAATAAGAGGAAGACAACACGATTCGATCTCCAAATCTGAACAAGTAAAAGAAGCAACAATCTCAATGGTCTTCTAAACCTGAAAACTGAGACAATAGAAAATATTCACATATAACATCGCAACAATAAGACTTGAAAAATTAAAAAAGATTAGAGCAACTACCTTGCATGTCGCATCAAATCCATCCAAGAAACCTAATCCAAGGTCCTATCAAGATTTTAAAAATTCCAAAATAGTACAAACCCATGAGAGAAACCCAAAAACTAAGGACATAGAGTGAATTAACTAACCAAGTACTAAAGTAAGTGATCAATTACCTTGGCCATCATTTACGCCGAGGGGAAAATCTAATACCTTTAGTACTTGACCAATCCACATTTGATCCAATGAATTCTTCTTCTTCTTCTTGCGCTAAAGTGAAACAAAATGCACAACAAAAATTCACAAAAAGTGAAAAAAAAGATAAATATAAACAAATAAAAAAGATGATACTCAATACTTACATTGGAAGCCATATAACCAAGTCCGGGTTATTATCAATGCTTCGACATTCTCAGGAATATAAGAGCTTATCCACTTATTTAAAATCCTACCTCCAATGCTAAAGGTTGATTTCGAAGCAACAGTAGTGAGTTGAACGCTCAAAACATCCCTAGCTAGATGAGAGAGTTCACCATACTTCTCTTGATTAGTTTTCCAAAACTCTAAAACATCCAAATCCACTTTACGTTCAATTTTGGGATCCTCCAAATAAGTATCAAGTATTGACTTTCCACTTCCACTTGAATACTTGCTATCATTCTCATCAAATTCCTACAAAATATAAAATTACACTTAATACATAGAAATTAAAAATACATTTTTATCACCTTAATATCAATTTAACTTGGGGGAAAAAAACTTGATTGATCTCACATTCTCACTATGTTGTCCTTAAAAAAAAGAATAAGATAGTGTAGAGTTATAGAAAACATACCGCTAAATAGTCAAATTTGCGCTTGCGGTTTCCAATTCTTGAACTTGATCCACCAATGTGTGATGATGGTGTTGATGATACAATAGGAGTTGAAGGGAGTAGTGCTTTGGGTATACTCTCTAAGAAGCATCTCCAACTTGAATTGTATATCGCTCACTTTTCTGATTGCCATTTCCTTATTTTCATAATATTTCTCATAACAATACTTGATAAACACCAACTTACATCGAGGATCAAGAATTGTGGCAAAAGCAAATAATAAGGTATACTCACTCCAATACTTATCAAACTTTGCTCTCATCTCCATGACCATACTCCTGATAATTGGATCATCACAGTCTAATTGCTCTTTCAAGAACATATCAATCTTCCATACATTTTCAAAGTACAAATTCGATGTAGGATACTTACTACCCGAAAACATATGAGTTATATCACAAAAAGGTCCAAGAAGTTCATGAATTCTTGTAATCTTTTCCCATTCATCATCTGTCGGGAGAGCCTTATACATAGGATCAATTTGAGCAAGTAACTTAAAAGCATCAACATAAAGAAGTGCTCTATCAAGCATTTCATAAGTAGAGTTCCACCTAGTAGGCACATCCAACCACAAAGCCTTACTTTCCAAGATCATACACCGTTTGACACAATGTTCAAAAGTCCTCTTTCTAGACTCCGATCCCTTGACATATTTCACACTTTCTCTAACCTTAACAACACAATTATCAATTGTTTTCAAGCCATCTTTAACAACAAGATTCAAAGTGTGCGCTGCACACCGAATATGAAAATATTCCCCATCACCTAATAAATGTCCATTCTCATAAAGCTTGGATCTTAATTCATCTTGCATTTTGTCATTGCTAGATGCATTATCCAATGTTATTGAAAAGATCTTATGTTGAATGCCCCATTCTTGCAACAAATCATACACAACACCACATAAAATAGATCCAGTATGAGGAGGTTCCAAATGATGAAAATTTAAAACTCTAGTAGTCAACTTCCAATCAGAATCCACATAGTGAGCAGTCAAGCACAAATATCCCTCTGTTTGGCAAGAGGTCCACATATCACAAGTCAAAGAAATGCGTCCAGGAAGTGCAAGAAGAGCTAACTTAAGTTGTTTCTTAAATTGAGCATGTAACTTAAGACAATCAGCTTTCGTTGTGTTTCTAGTTATGGTTCTAATTAACTTCATTGTTCAAGTATGTATGAATCTCTCTATTTCCTTCATGCTCAACCCAAGAAAAACTATACCCATGCCTTATGATCGCCCTAGCTAGCAAATCACGATAAACTTTTTGTTCAAACCTTTTCTCACCTCCTCCTTCTTCAGATGACTTTGCAGATTGATATGCTTTACACTTCTCCAAATGCTTCTTCATATTACTAGTCCCATATTGTGCAATAGCAATAAAGGTTGCTGTCTTGCAATGTGAGCATTTCGCTCGCTTTTTGCCATCACTGAAATTGGCCCCATCAATCACAAGAAACTCATGCCACACCGAACTTCTTCTTTTATCATCTTCGACAAGGGTGTCAAGGGGTGTTATTGTAGAAATAGAATTCAAATTTTCATGGGCAAGTATTTCATTTCCTTGTCGTTCAATGTCCATAGCTCTCTGCATTTAATTCAAAAGTAGCATAATGTAACTCAATAACTAGAAAGTTCAATCCAAAAGAAAAGATGAACTATATATGCAAATATATAGAACAATTAGGCTTGTAACTAGGAACTTCATCAAGTCTATAAAATATGAAAAGTTTTTGTCCTGGATAGGATTAAAGTATACAATCAAACAAATTAACACAAAATCAGTAACATCATGTAATGAATCAGTAACGTCCTGGATACTATCATGTACTTAATATCTATCATGTACTTAATCAAACAAAATCAGTAACATCATTGGCCAACTTGAACATGAAAAGTGAATAATTTACATGATCAGATGATCTTCTCATATCGACACATATGAGACCAAAGTCGCCGACGATATGAATGCAAAGGACAGCAAGAGTGATTGAGAACCTCAGAAACTCCACAACCAGAAACAAGAATGCATCTACTAGAATTTAAGCATAAAATCATGCTAACAGTGAAATTCAATGAACTAGATGAGATAGACGCAACGAATACTGCACTGGAAAACCCAAAATCAAATAGGGTGCCCAATTGCTAACCTGAGGCCAAGTGATTTCAAGAATTGCTTTCTGTGCCCAATTGCTAACCTGAGGCCAATTGATAACCCAGAAGAAAATTAAGGGCAAAACTAAGAGCTTCAGGTAAACAAAAGGGAACCCAATCTGAATTGGAAAAACTTTGAGTCCCATAAAACCAGCAAGCGGGAAAACATTAAACATACCAGGTCCGTTCAGCACTTCAGGCTTCACTTGGTCCGTTCAGCACTTCAGGCAGCACATACCAGGAAAACATTAAACATTAAACATACTAGCAAGATATAATGGACTGAGAAGGGAGAGGAAGACCGAAGACATACCAGGTCCGTTCACTTGGTGGCTCCGGCAGGTTCTGCCCAGAACTAGAGGGAAGGCTTCACTGCTTCAGCCCTTGGCGACTTGGCGTCAACTGGTGACAAGCAACTGAGGGGACGACCGGCGACGGGCAACTGAGTGGACGACCGGCAGTGGGCGACTGTGAGAGACAGAGAGAGGGGTTGTGGGCTTGGGGGCGACTCGGGCGACTGGGCGAGGCGACGGTGAAGCTTAGCTGCAGAGGAAGTGAGGATTGAGAGACAGTGGGCGACTGTGAGAGACAGAGAGAGGGGTTGCGGGCTTGGGGGGCGACTCAGGTGAGGCGACGGTGAAGCACTGAAGCTCAGCTGCAGAGGAAGTGAGGATTGAGTTGAGGAACAGTCGAACAGAAGAAGTGAAGAACACGAGCAGGGCAGACGACAGCAGGCAGGGACTAGGGAGCTGCAGAAAGCCAGAAATGTATCTGAAAGAGTTTAGACTTTAGGTTTAGCAAATTTTTGGGGGGAGAGTTCTAAAATTTTTGGGCTCAATTTGGGTGGGGAATTTTAAATTTTTTGGGCTCAATTTGGGAGGGCAGTTTTGAATTTTTTGGGCTCAATTAATTGAGTTTAGGATAGAAAAATAAAATGACTTAAAATTTAAGAGAGACAAAAGTGACACAATGACTTAAAAAGTTAAAATTAATTGAGTACAAGAGTGACTTAAAATTCTGAAATTTGAAATTTTTGGGCTAAATTTAACGATATTATTTTACTAATGATAATCCACTTAATGACTTAAAGCATGCTACAATTATAATATCATTATGTGACTATCGTTATTTCGTCAAAAATATTACATTACTGATCTGCGATCCTAAATTATCTTCACAACATGCTTAAATTTTAATTCTGCACAGACAACACAGTTATATTCAAGAATATATGTTTGCATTAATTGCATATGATCTTATAATAATGTAACACATTTGAATTTTAGATAACTAAATTCCAAGCCTCGAGTTTCGATAAGCAACATTCACAATCACATAAATATAATGATAATTAACACATATTCATATATTGCAGTTGCTTTTGAGTTTTGACTCATTGAGAATATGTAAATCAAGTTGTTAATCTCACGAAGACAAATATTTGAATCTTGATATATGATCACTTTACGAGCTATCAAAAGAACATTGAATATTTGAATCAATTATTGAAAATGTCGACTATTTCTGTTTACCAGGGCTCAAATACGACAATTGACAAACATAAAGTTATGCACTAACACGGCAACACCAGGGTGAAATAAAAAACTTCATCATTTTTTTTTTGTCATTTTCCAAGGTATATATATAATATATTTTGGTGTTGAGCCTTACAAATGAGACAATTGACTCATGAATTAATAAGAATCATAATTGGAGACTTTGGCGTTAGGTTGGTTCATTAGTTTTGTCATAGACTCATAACATAACCTTAATTAAGAATTTAAGATACTTGAATCTTGACCTAACCTAACAACCCGTAATCCTTCAGATAATTACACATCACATCAGTCAGATATAGCCATATTAGGCCATGGATGGGATGTACTTGTAAGTTGTAACTTACTAACTTTCATAGTAAATGTATAATTAAACCTATGATTCTATGAACATTTCCATTACAAAAGTTCCTTCTAATTTTACTTAAGTTATATATGTATATAAAGTTATACACACACACACACAGAGACGTATAAACTATAAATATTAACGTATGAATCAAAACAAGAATATAGAATAAAGAAGCTTGTCTAATTAAACAGATATTATCTTTTAAATATAATTTAAGATTAGAATTGAACACATTCAAAATTCAAAAATCAAAATATACACTGGCGCGAAATTAAGTTAATTAACCCGACTTAATTTCTACCTAACCCGATTTACACCCGACCCGACATTCACCCGAACATTGAACCGAATCTCACCTGACCCAAATTAGACTCGACCCATACCCGATCCAAACCGGAATGTTGTAGACAACCCGAAACAGACCCGACCCGAATTTCACCCGAACCGAACCCGTACCCGACCCGAACATCATTGACCCGAAAATGACCCAAACCCGAACTTCACCCAAACCGAACCCGAACCCGACCCGAACATAGTTAACCCGAAAGTGACCCGACCCGAACTATGACCCGACCCGTACCCGACCCGAACGACCCATTTGCCAGGTCTAGTAAAATCATTTAGGATTAAGCTAGCCTTTCACAACAATCTTTCCTCGTGGATCGATCCCTACTTCCCTATGCTATAAAAAGTATTTAATAACCGAAGTAGTGGTTAAATTTGTAGCTCTCGACAGGCTTTACACACATCGACCCCGAATCATCAATTCAAACCAATGTAAGGATAGCCCACATAAAGCACAATTTTTTTAAAGGGGTGTTCAAGGGAGTTAGGGCATCATCGTTAACTGACCAAAAGCGATGCCTGAGTTTGAGCTTGAGTTTCTAGCTTGGGCCTATTCAATTTCAAAAAGCGGTTTTGTTAGTATTTGCCTTTAGCCTAAAATTGAACAGAATGAATTATGTCCCATAAATCACTTAGAACACTATTTCTATGCCCAATTAACAAGTTGGATTCCTAAAATAATTTTTAGAGAGCTTGTTAAATTTTATCTTTTTACTTAACCCTTCTATGGACTGTCCGGATTAGGGATAAAATTTAAGTTCAACCTCCGGAGGCCATATCTCCTGTTCTAGCTATCAAAATTTGGAGATTAAGCCCATTCTGGAAAGGTCAATTCATCTACTACAACTTTTATTCGAAGGAAATTAGCAGATTTTGGTCTTAGAAAGTTCAAATTTAGCCAAATTCTCGAATAGTTTCGACTGTAGCAGGAGCGATAATCTCTTAAGTTTTTGGTCTTAAACACTATCACCCATTGTCCCAAAGCCCTCATAATGCCATTGTACCATGTCCTCTTCATTCAAAACACAAGTCTCAATTCCCTGCTTTAATACGAGTTTTAAAATAACGAGGGTTTAAGATTAAACTTACCTTGAAAGAGTTTAAGTAAAAGGAGGCAGCTTGGAATGTTTTAATTCTTCAACACTAGAAAGTTCAAATGTGGAAAACCAAAGAAAGCATTAAGAACTCAAATTTATTGATCGACATGAAGATTTATGAAGAAAAATTTAAAAGAAGAGAACACTTGGGTTAGGGTTTTCATAAACCCTAGCCATACTCACCCAAAAGGAAGAAAGGAGGGTGGCTAGGCAGTTGCTAGTGGTGGCAGGAGGGGCGGTACTAGTGGGTGTAGTGGCGTTGGTGGTTGCGTAGCGGGGCTACACAGGAAGAAAGTGAGTGCCGAAGATAGAAACCGTGGGGAATAAAGGGAGTTGCGCGAGAGAGAGAAGGATGCATGGGGGAGAGAGAGAGAGCTGCATAGGAGTAGGAGAGTGTGAGTGAGTGTGCACTGATTATGGGTAGTGGGGAGTTCTCTTTATGGTTAGGGTTTGATGGCCGGAGGGAGAGAAGTTGGAGGAAGAAGATGGAAAAGGAAAGGGGATGAGGGAGAGAATTTTTTTTTTTTGTTGAACATAGCTGGGGGGGAAATTTTGTTGATTCAAAAACTTTACTTGCATAAAATAATTTTTCTTTAAATTTTTTTGAAATTTTAGGTGTAAAGAACTGAAAATAAATATTGTTTTTGCTTGGATTGCCTTAAACTAACTCCTAGAACTACACCCTTAAATTTTCTAAAAAATTATTCATCCTACGAGCTCAAACTCTCTAGGTCAGTCTACTTCAGAAAATGGATATTTATAATTATAGGAATTTTCGGGGTTTTACATCAGCCTTCTCCTCAGCCACTCTATCACCCTTTTCTTTGGTCATTGTATTAGACCTCAGTCGAGGATTTCACTTCATCATTAACGCCTTCAAAGCCAACCACTCCATCATTTGAATTTGTAGCTTCCATAGGCGATGCTCTTGCAGATGTATGGACATTTTAAATGACTTGAACGAATGACCTAACCTCTCTTACCTTAATTCTGTACCATGAGTCTTCAATGTGCAGGAGGATTTGACCTTCTATATTACTAAATTTATCAATATCAATCAAGACCTTCATTGATTTGAAAGATTTGTTTTTTTCTATATGTTGACCTTAGCAAACAAATCTAGCCCATGATTAGTCATATTTTTGAAATTCTCCCTGCTCCTACCCTGTGGATGGACTCCAAAGATCTCTAACAACACCCTTCTCATTTCACAAACTTCATAATTATCCTACTTCTTTATTTTAATGAACCATTGATCTAGCTCTTTGTTGTGGCTTAAAATATCCTCCACCTATTCCATTGTATCAAATGTCAATAGCAATTTGAATTTACTTATTAAGAAAATTTTAACACATTGCCCAAAGGCACTAATCAATATTGATGCTAAATCTTGGAAGTTCCTTGGCTCATGAGTTGTGTAGACAATGCTCCTATCCAAGCAATTAACAAATTCTTAATTCACTATTTTTATATTTTGGTCTTGCACATAATCAAACCTCCCATTGATGGCCTCATCCTCATTTTCTTGGTTTTATTTCTTCCTTCTCCATTCTTCCCTTGGTGAATGTCTCTAGTCTTTCCCTCTTCTTCTTCCTTTCTCATACCTTGGCAAGCAAACTTTAATTCTACAACCTCTAATTGTTAGAATTGTAAAATTTGAGAATACTCTTGATGGCTTCTTCCTTTCTTTAAGATCTTGCAAAGGTAAATCTTCCTTTATTTCCTATGCCTCTTTAGAAAGGGATGTAGGTATCCCTCACTCTCCCCACTTTATGAAATATTCCTTTTCATCCATATTGATTGAGATTTTAGGAATATTTTCTATAAATATGAAAAATTCCTTTATCGTCATTCATTTTCTTCCCCAATTTGCTATCTCTTTCTTTCGCCACATCCCTATTTCTTTCTCTAGATCCTCTATCCATTCACTTTAGCAGGATTCAATTATTACCACCTTACTTTCATGAAATTTGTACAACAGAAGATCTTTGAAAACTACATCTGCGTTGGTTATAAAACAACTAGAAGGCAACACATTTCCCAGGCACTGCCTTCGATTATTATCGCTTTACTTCTATGAAAATTTTCCTATCATTGATATCCATAACATTATGCTCTCCCATCATGCGTTTGTCGAAAGAATCTTTTGATGGGGCATCGATTATGAATTAAGTGATATGTCAAATTGTTACATTAAAAAAGAAAGGCATTTATTTTTTAGGTATACATCCCCTTATAGTAGTAATAATACATCTATTCAATTTTAAAACAAATACCTGGGACATACTTTAATGATTATAAAATAAGGACTAATAGTTGATGAGACTGAACGACCACTCTCTCAAGAGCATCTCCTCCCTTCTCTAGGGTTTTTGTAGGGTTTCCTTGCCCTTGTCTCCATCATTGTTGAACCTTCCTCTTCACTCTCTTACTATGCTCTCCTCTTGTTCAACGCCCTCCCTATGTAATTTATAGAATGACGTCCTATCATTTGTTAGACCCCTTTGGTGCTTTATCTTCCCTGCATTAGCACTTATGGCTGATTCAAATAGTGAAGTTGACCAACTGGTGGTACTTACTCAGAAACTTTGGGGTTCAGCTGAACAAACCCTACGATTGGAGGTTGATCTTATTATTAAGAACTCTCTTAATAACCTTTCTCTCATGGGGCGATTATGAGCATAATGAACCCTTAACAAGAATGTTGTGAAAAACACTATTCAATGATCTTGGAATCCAAGACATGGGTTGATGGTTATAGCCCTCGAAGATAATCTTTTTCTGTTTGTCTTTACTACTGTAGAGGATGTAAAATGAATTTAGAATGGGAGCCTTGGACCATTATGGGGCATCAACTAGACCTAAAGAAGTGATACTTCTATGCCCAAGTCGATGATCTTGATTTTTAAAGGTCCAGCTTCTGGCTTTGGGGTATGCGGGGTTCTGCTCATGATGCGGAACAAAACAAACTGTGAGCAATTAGGTGGCATGCTTGGATGGCTTGAAAAAGTGGATGTATGAGAAGATTGGGGCTTTACTTCATAATGAAGATGCAAATTGATCCGAAATTCTCACTTTGTCTTAGAACTTAGATCAAAGCTAGGGACTGCCAGATAAATGGATAGACTTCAAATATGAGCGACTCCCATCCTTTTGTGTCACCTAGGAAAAGCTTCGGCATAATGTAAAAGGCTATGAATCAGAATTCAAACAAGACAACTTTTGTGGCCCCCAGCTGAAGACAGAGGTAAAGGTGATGAGACCTATATTCATGTCATGCGAGGAAAGGGTAGGTGTTATGCAAAGGATGAAGAGCCTCAGGAGTCCATTGATGGAAACTTCTGATAAAGGGGTCATTTGCCATGACTCCTAGCCCACTAGCATGCATGTTCAAAGACCAAAACTACCATGTTTAACCAGGAAGGAAAGTAGCCTACCATGCTCTCTCTAATTTTCTTTGCAAAGTCTTAAGCATCATATTGTGCATGATTAGGTGGTTTCTATGACTCACATGACCCTAGGCCTAGTGCATAAAAGGGGCATGGACCAACATGTTGATGGGGGTAGTCTAAATTGGTTTCTAATGAGGCATTGCTTGGTGTTAAACTTGGTCTTGATGTTGGAGATATTAGCTTTGCTGTGGGCAAGGTTCCTGAATCAAGTAGTCGCAGGATTATCAAGGTTAAATGTAATTCTTATAAAGCTACCAAAGAAGATAATTTTTCCACTTGAGCTAATGAGGTAGCTACTGATGGTGCTATGGTTTTTTACTTCTAAAGCTGAGAGGGTGGGCCTAAACATGCCTCCAATGGAGCTATGAAGCTCCTAGCCTGGAATAGCCATAGGCTTTGTGGCTAAGTGCCTCATTTGGCAATGCAGGATATTGTCAACTCTGCTCACCTAATATTATTTTCATTTCTAAGACTAACTCTAAAGTCAAGTCCTTAATTAATTTTTTCAATAATTTAAGTTACCCAAAGGGGTTTTGGAATAATTGACATTGTTGGACTCTCAGAGGTCTTTTTATTTGTTGGCAAAATGGGATTGTAATTGAAACTGGTGCTATTAATAAATTTGTTGTTGAGCTATACTTTAGTTCTTATCCCACCTTTCAACATTCGGTCATGTGCTACGTTTATGTGTTATAGATGGTACCTCTTATGCTGAGTGTAATTATCAAATTAATCTATATGCACGTAGGTGCTCTATACCGTGGCTTATAATGGGCGATGTTAATGAAATTATTGAAGTTGTTGACAAGGAGGGGGATAGATAGTGGGAGGTGCTTCTTCCAATGCAATAGCCGACTTGGTCTTCTGTTATGGTTTAGTCAATCTGTGAGCTGTGTGGTAAATCCTGTCATGTAGAGCAATAGAAGGATGAAGCTCCACAATATTAAAGAACGTTGGGATAGAGATTTTACCAGTGACAACTGGACACTCCTGTTCCTAAGAGCTAGAATCATTCAGCTTGTTGCCCAATGTGTAGATCATGCCCAAGTTTGCTAGATACATATAGAGAGATTAAGACTTTGCCAAAGCCCTTCCGCTTTGAAGTAATATGGACCATTGATGGTTCTAGTAAAGAGCTTATTAGTAATGTATAGGGTACTTGGGCAAAAGGATCTACTTCTTTCAGAGTTATTCAAAAATAGAAGCCAATTAGGGAAGCTTTGAAGCAATTAAATAAACATCACTTTGGGAACATTTGCAACAATATTCATAGCTTGAGGCTTGCACTCCAACACATCCAGTTTGCACTTGTAGCTAGTGACAATCTGAAGCTTGAGGATGATATCTAGTAAAATCTGGAATTGGAGGACCAATAGGAGTTTCTTTTATGGTTTCGAAAAGCGAGGGACTTATGCCTTTTGAAAGGTGACTGCAACACTAGATTTTTCCATCCATCTATAGTCGTTTGCATGAGGTTTGATAACTATCAACTTTCTTATGTTGAGGGCACATATAAGATAGCTGCTAAAATTATTGCTTTCTTTGAAGACCTTTTTTCTTCCAAGTCGCCTCACTTCCGAGATGATCTTAATGGTCTTGTCCACATGGTTGTTTCAAATGCTAAAAATGCAGTACAGGAAATGTCACATCTATGCAAGCAAGTATTACTAAATTGATTTCAATATGCCTACAAAGTATGCATCCAGTACCTAAAAGTTAAGTTCCTTTGTAATACACATATGAGATTGAAGCTAAATAGAACAAATGGGGTGATCTAGAACTCCATAGTTCCAAGTGAACACTTTACAAACCTGAACTTTATATCCTATTTTGTGGCATGTTAACTTTGGTTTTGACCTAAAACCATTAAACCCATACATTACAGTTAAGTGCAACAAACAACACCACTAATTTTGATGAAAAGATCTAAAAATCTTAAGTGAGACAGAGGAAAATACAATGAGACACAAACTTATAAGAAGATTGCAAGATATAATATCTACATTAGCATTCAAATCAGGTACCCTCGCTCTACAAACACTATGTAACATCCCCAACCTTAGGATAATCTTTCTAGTAAATTTTGTGATTTTGGAAAAAAAAAATCGGTAGAGTTCCACCTAAAATTTAGCGATTTTTCTTTCATAACCTATCATAAAATGTAATAAGGAATAAAAGAAACTCTTAATGATCTCAATGACCATATGCTGGAACTAATCAACTCAGTAGGCCACACGCTTGGAGTATCTAACCTGTACTTATAAAAATTTAAAAATAAGAAAGACATAACTCGACATGCCACATGCCCAAAGTATCCATACAAGAGCAAATTCAATAAGGACACAATTTTGGTTCCAACATAATATGTGATTCCCTTTATAGAAAAGCAATATGTTTAACTATTTTGGCTGCAAATTAAATTCAAGAAGCACACAAATCCAAGAATCAATTACCATTAACAAATCTAATAATAAATCAAAATTTTCAACTGATACAGGTATATATATATATATATATATATATATATATTTCACCAAGGATATCCAAGTCATAAGCACACCAACTATAGCAACAAATTTTAATCAAGCCATAGCAGGGCACTCCAATCCACAACACAGATCTAACAACCAATTACCAATGCAACTTAAAATTTTTAAGCTAAAAGGTTGAACTTATAATTTTTACATTTTGTAGTATCTCTTGTAAAACCTTGTCAACCAAGCGTGGATCAGCCTTGTAATAAGAAGCATTCAAAACCTATTGTAATTACATCCAACTTGTTAAAACATGACATGAATCGATCAAATTTAAATTAGGAAAATATAAAAGATAAGACTATATTTACCATGCCTGCAAGATAACAAAGGATCAAAAACTTCGTTTCACCACGGCATGCTTTCTAATTGAATCAGGATTCTTTTTCAGTACCTTTTCAGTTATCTTCACCACTTCTTTATAGCTCAAATAGCAAAATGTATAAGTTTATAAGGATTTGCATGGAACAAAAGGGTATAGTCATGTAGAACATTAAACAAAGAAGTTGAAGCTATTATGATATTTTAATAACAACCTAAAATTTGTTATTATATTATAATATTTTATGGTATTGAACAACATATGTATGCCTAAATTAATTTTTCATGCAAACTTATGGTATTTGTCAATGTCATCAAGGTGAAGGAGTACATATCAAAGAGCTTGTTTACGACTTAATTCATCAAGTTCGACCAATTCCACATTTCCTTTGAGTTGACTAACTGTGTCAGAAATATGCATATCCTCATTTAGGTGGGCAAAATTATTTCTTTGTGGTTGGTTAAAAACCATTTTCACTCCTATAAAATACCTCAAACAAAGATGTATGCACTCTTGAGCAATATATCCTTCTGCCATTGAACCCTCAGGTTGCAGCCTATCACATACAAGTGCATTTAAGGATGCCAAAAGCCTATATCAAATATATGTGTATGCCCACGTAAATATATGTATAGAGTTAATATTTAAGCATATATTGAAAGTTTGAATTCTAACATTTCAATTGGGTAGATCCACCTATATTAAATTGGCCCTTCAAACTTTACTTCCTCAGTTATGTGTATAGTTAGATGCACTATAATAGTGAAAAAACTAGGTGGGAGCAGTTTCTCTATTCTACATAGTGTGACAACACATGAGCTCCAACTTTATCTGACTTCTCAATAGCAAGTTCTTTGGCACATACCTACTTAAAAAATGTCGAAAAAACCCAACTAATATCTAAAAGATCAATGTCTTTTTTTGCCTTTAATGCAATCAAAAGCAAGTCATGCATTAGAATGTGACAATCACAACCTTTCAAATTAAGAAACTTATGCTCTTTCAAATGCTTTAAAACACTAAGTAGTCATGTCTGCTCTTCAGATGGCAAAAATGTAAGGAGCGTTTGGGAGTTCATATTTGGCATTTAGTAGTAGAATGGGATGAAGTTCTGGCCTTATTTTCATCACTTGAAGATCTTTGCACACCTTTAAATTATCTTTAGATGTTCTCTCAAGGTTCAATAATGTCGCCAACAAATTATCACGTATGTTCATCTCAAGATGCATCACATTTAGATTATGGTGAAGAGTGTCAAGACTTCCAATATGGCAAATCAAAAAATGTACTCCTTTTTTTCTATATTTGTTGCTCGTCCTTTTCATCGGTCTCCGTGTTTTGAGTTTCATCCTTACCATACATAAATGTAGTTCCCTCCAACTCCGTTGAAACAACACTTCCATTAAGAGGCTCTGGAGGGTAACCATGCTCCATATTCTCATCAATCGGAAGGGATGGTCTTTAGGCAACCATTCTCTATGACCTATGTAACAAATCTTATGTCCATTTTCTAACCAAACTACCTATGTACCTTTCGCACCACATGGACAAGCAAACGATCGTTCGTACTCTATCTAGATAAATTGGCATATGTAGAAAAATCATTGATAGTGCAATAAAGAGCTCCCTGCAGTTTAAAATGCGTCATAGTGTATGCTTCAAATGCTTCTATCCTTTTTGCATAATTGTAACAACTATTTTATTAGTGGTTGAAGAAAAACATCGATATCCATGCCATGTGCCTTTTCCCCCCGAAATGATCATGGAAAGAATGGTACAGGATTGTTTCGTGTAAAGCCAGATGGCAAATTATAGGGAATTAACAATATTGGCCAAGTGCTATGGGAACTACCTATAAGACGAAAAGGATTCAATTCATCACTTGTGAGCCCCAATCTAACATCACTCGGATTTGCCACAGAAGTAGGATTTTTATCATCAAAATCTCTCCACGTCATACCATCTGCAGGATGCCTAAGGATGTTATTTTTATCTTACATTTATGATGTCAAACCATATCCTGAGCTATTTTAGAGAACTTGTACGTCCTAAGTAGCCTTAGAATAAGGGGAAAGTAGTGTAAAACCTTATGTAGCAATTTCTTTTCCTTGTCTCACCATCGTGAAGTATGACACTTATCGCACTCATATTGGTTTCTCCTCCCATCCCAATACAAAATGCAATCATTAGAACAAACATGGATTTTTTTATAGTAAAGTCCCAAATCAATGCATGGATTTCAATTGAAATCAATGCAAAAGGAAGGACAATTTCGAAAATTTTGACCCTAAAAATAATTCTTGTTCTACTTGCTCAACTATCCTTCTATGTCTAGCATCTTCAATGTGTTCTCCCTCATTTAGTACATCAATAGAATTGGGTTCATTATCAAATTCATCATACTCCCTAATCATAGGTTCTCCAATGTTAAATGCATTATTATCATTATCATTTTGAATGCATCCTTGCTTATTTATCCCAAAAATATCATTCAACATTCCTATAGTATCAACATGAACCAACAAATTAGGATCAACATCGGTGTCACTATGGCTTCCACTATATGGTTCCGAAACACATGACATAGAAATTGGTTCCCCATGATGCACCCAATGTTTGTAGCTTGGCAGATAATGTGTCATAACATCTCTAGTAAACCAATACTTCCATCCAAGCTTGCATTGCTTACATGGGCAAATTATCATGTTACTACCCTCGGAATTGGCAAAAGTGAAATCTAGAAACTTTTTAATTCCACTTATGTATTCCACAAATCCTTATCCTTATCAATCTCACTTTTGTCCATTTCTGTCATTAGTAGTAAGAAAAGAAAGTAATTGTTTCAATTAGTGTCAATTATTATATGTAGATAAGGGAACATATTCAACTAATAAATTGTCTGCCTTTAATATGCATGCTTCTTAATATTAAATTCCCCTATGAGGGCTCTAATTAGATATAAAGTTCAACCCCATTAAAACAACTTGAATCAGATATACTCACATGAACTTAGAGAAAGAGAGAGTTCTATTAAAAAAGAAAGTACGTACAAACAAGTGTTTATGCAGCACGAAGGATCAGATAAGGCAGAAGAAAGAACTTAGGTACAAGCTTCTCAGATTGCTTGGAAGCTCATCGCAATCTAGACCATGCACTTTTTTTGTTTAATAACTTTTTATTAATTTCTAAGTTAGCTGTGGCAGGATTTACTAATATCTTTTAGTTTTTGGCTAAACATCTAAATCTCTTTATCTTGGTACATCTGGCATGCCTAAAGCTTCAAAATAAAGACTTGGAAATAGAATCCATTTATATATTATTTAAACTATTTAGTACATTGTTTTGTTGGGTTTTAGCAACTTTCACAGATGTTTCAGGATGGCTATTCGTTCTAACCAAGAAAAGGACAAATGAATAAGACAATGCGAAATTAAATTCAAGGGGGACAAAAGTATGATAACTCTATCAAGAGAAGAATAGTTAATAATCAATGACATACTTGATCAGTGGTCTCACAAAGAGAAAGATAGCAACAATTGATGATAGGGAGACCAAAAACTATAATAACTCCATCAAGAAAAGAAACAGAGAATTAACAACAAATTAATTAAAATAATTATTTAATAAAGAGCAATCCCAATATTGATTGATAATCATCAACCATTCCTATGAACCCAATTTTTGAAGTAAGAAGATAATGTCCAATGTTTTTTCTTTGTCTTTCTGGTACATTACTCACCAATCATAATCTAGCAGCTCTTTCATTTTTTATTTTGGGAAAGTCACTACCTAATCCTCGAACTAACTTAGCATTCAGACTTCTCGATGAGAAAGTCATTAATATGATGTCTAAAAGTTACAAACCTTGTCAAAGATTGGGCCTAGAATCATTCAAGAGATCATGGCGATCAACCATCCCTATATGTTTCCTCACTTATTATGTATAGGGATAGTGTAAGCCCTCATTTTTTGCTTATTTTTCCATTACACTTAGCCATGTGTGGTTAAATAAGAGTGGATGCATAACCTTTTTTTGTAGTGATGAGTTGCTTTGTGTTGTCTCAACTGAGTGCAAAGTGCAATTAATGTCTTTTTAATGTGTTCCTATAAAGCATTAGGGCCAAATGGCTTCTCGTCAATTTTCTTCAAGCACTATTGGGATTTGGTTGGTAAGAATGTTGTGAGTCTTGTGCAAACATTCTTCGAGGAGGGAGGGTACTTACTTATGGAGCTCAATAACACTTTTATTCAATTGATTCCAAAATTCTAAGGAGCCATGAGGTAAAGCACTTTCATCCGATAAACCTTTTTAATGTTTGTTATAAGAAATCTCCAAAATTTGGAAAATAGATTGGCTCCTCTACTTCATAGAATGATACCTTCTCTTCAAGGACCTTTGTCTTGGGGAGATGGACTGTGGAGAATGTCATTTTAACCAAGGAGATTGTGCACTTCTTTAAGCATAAGCGAAGTGAGGGTGCTGTTTTGGGGGTCCAGGTCAATATGTGAAGGCATTTGATTGCGTGGAATGGAGTTTTCTTCTCAAGGTCATAAAGAGATTTGCCTTCTTTAGCAGGTGGAGAACAACTTGTTCACCAATGTATTTCAACTGTCAGATTCTCTATGATGGCTAATGAGTCTCCCTTTAGATTCTTTGCCCTTCCTAGATGATTCGACAAGGCAATCCCTTAAGCCCATATCTTTTCATCTTATGCACAAATTAAGTTAAGGCTATTACTGCGAAAGAAGGATGACGGAAGGCTCCATGGAGTATCTGTTGGCCACAATTGCCCTTCAGTCACACATCTAATGTTTGCTAATGATCTCATATTGTTTTGTAGGGGAAGTTGAGGAACTAAAAGATCGTCTACTTACTTATGAAAGATGGTCAAGGAAAAAAATTAACAAGGATAAATCATCCATCTTTGGCTCCGAAATTGCATCAGAGGAGAGAATTTAGGACCTTGGTGACATTCTTGGTGTCCCTAAGCCTTCCGGTACTCTGGAATATTTGGGGCACAAACTGGCGATGCGGGGAAGATGTAATAGAACATTTGATGCTATTGTGGAGAATGTCTTCTCGACTATGTGGTTCGTGCTCCAAGGAACTTTCATAGGCAGGGCGTGCTACACTTATCACATTAGGCTTGCAATCCATTCCCTTGTATACTATGAGTAAACCTTTTTCCTAGTGCAGATTTGTGACAAATTGGACTCCATAGTTTGTAAGTTTTGGTGAGTAGTTGATCAAGATAAAAGTCATTTTCTTTACTTTCTTCATGGGATAGTCTTTGCAAGCCTACACAGTTGGGTGGGCTTGACTTTCGGAAGTTGCGAGATATTAATAAAGTCCTTGCGTCCAAATTGGGTTGGTGTCTCTTAGCTGACTGAAGTAGGTCGTGTGCATCAATATTGCTTAACTAATATAGTGGTACAGCTTGTTAGCTCAATGGTAATATTGGTAGGTGTGGCCCCCGATTGTGAAAGGGCATTGTTAATTACGTTGACATCCTACATAGATGCATATGTTTTCGAGCTGGACATGGGTGCTCGATGGATGTGTGGAATGAACCATAGATCCCTTGGTTTCCTAATTTCAAACCAACACCTGTAGACTATGCTGATGAAATCCCAATGAAGGTTGGTGAGCTTATCCTTAAGGAATCAATAGAGTGGGATCCCCCAAATTGAATGAGATATTTGATGACAACATAGTGGACTTGGTGCTGAACATCTCAGGACACTAAAGGCAAGTTCTCTATGTGGTGATAAATATGGGATTTAAAACTCAATGAGTGGCTCAAAATGTTGTTGTGGATGGCCTATGCCAATTTACCTACTATGGAGCGCGTCCAACGTGTCCTCTACGTTGGTGATGATCATTATTTGTTATGTACTTCTGAATGAGATTTGTCATTTCACCTCTTTGTAGGAGTGACATTGCACAAAAATTATTCTTCCAGTCTGAGTAGGGTTGGTTCAGGAACCAGGCGTGGATGATGTAAGAGATTAGATTAGTTTGGCGGTCAGAAATGGGAGACTAGAAGCTATCGTTGGAGAGAGAGCATGTGATTTAACATTGATTGCAGTTTATGCTATGGCGGTCCTTTATGGTGTGCGAGAGGCTTTCAGGAGAAACAAGACCTCAATTATGGTGAAGGAAGGATAATCAACTTGTAATGAGAGCCACTGGCAGAGCCATGTGGAGGCAAGGGGGGTCAATTGACCCCCCAACTTTTTGGGAAAAAAAAAATTAAATGTGGGATATTTTTGCGAATAAGAAAAATAGATATATATTAGTTAGTTCATAAGTACACAGGAGTGCATAGCAGGGTGGTGGTTGCCCCTTGCTTTGGGTGGGAGGTCCTTGGTTGGACTCTTTGTTCTGCCTTCTCTGTTTTTTTTTTTTTTTGAAGTGCCCTTTAATTTTTCAAATCTCGCCCCCCCTTGCTTAGAATCCTGGCTCCGCTACTGATAAGAGCCCTTCAATTGGGTGAGAATCCCCCTTGGGAAGCTAGCATCTTGGTTGAAGAGGTTAGGGAGCTTGCTGCTAATCTCCAATCAATCTCCTTCAGCTAGGTCACGAGGGATTGCAATGTCTTGCCACACAAACTGGGTTGTTCGTCTTCGCTTGGTACGACTGCAGCACTCAAGGACATACCTGCTGGCGTACTGGGCTAATTCTTCATGCGTTTGGATCTCTCTATTTGTCTTGCATTTCTCTTTGCTCTCATTTTGTGTTGCACAGCCAAAAAAAGAGTGATTATAGAATAAAACTTAAACAAAAAGTAAACAATAAGCTACGAACCCTTGGCCCCACGCCGCCCCCCCCAAAAAAAAGAAAAAATGAACGCGTCTCCAGCGAACTGACTCACCAAAGTGCATATCCCTGCAAATTTGATGGGCTTTGCATTGGTACGTAAATCAAACAAGTAAACCTCAGAATATGGTTCACTGAATGAACCGTACTTCTATTCAATCCAGAAAATCAATGATGCTATTTTTCAACGAGTAATTTTGAGATCACTCCTAAAATTATATGCTTACTTATTAATTGAAATGTTCAGAAATATATACCGGTGACAATTTTTTAATTGTTTTTTATAATTCTTCCTATCATTTCCGAGTACTCGCTATGAAAGACATTCCCTTCAAATTGTAAGACACTTTTCAGAATCATATTAATTTGACAGACATACATTAAGTATAGATGGGGAAAAGGAAGGAGCCAAAAGGTACCAAAACTTCGCATATTAATCTTCCTGTATCCTTTGTTGATGATTAATATTTAAGAGTAACATTTAAAAAAATATTAACAAATTTTAGATAATATAGAGAGATTTGACGGAAGTAGAACAAAGATTAAGAACTGAAATTTCCAATTTCAATTTGAACAAACGTCTATAATTTTAGAATAATAATTTAATCCTTTTTTAATCATTGATTAATCTGGCAAAAACTAGAAAGTACAAGCCTTTACAAAGGCAAGATAACTACTCTTGGGAATTACTAGACACTAAAAACTTCACCCATAACCTAAATCTACAAATCAAGAAAAATAACTCAACGTATAATTTTAGAACCTCCTTATCCAACAAGAAAACACACAAATTTGTAGGTTTTTCATAGCTGCCACTATAGCCTTACAACCACGATAATCATCCACTTCTTACCAGCTTCGAGATGGTTAAAATGTGAAAAGGGTAAACACTCAAATAATTGCAGATGTCTTTCACACGCTCCAACCCCAACCCCCCCCCCCCCCCCCCAAAAAGAAGAAAGAAAACTGAAAAGGGAAACACAAAAATAATGAGCCTGAAAAATTTATTTACAAAAAAACACTATCCTATTTACATATTAACTCACTCTACACTTAATATAGAATTAGGTCTAGAATATGATAACTCCATCAATTTTCATATAAAAATATGTCACAAGATGTTTTGGTAGTTAACTTTTCTATTAGGCCTTTTATCTGTAAGTGATATCATACTTATATATCTTGGTTTAAGTAACTTAATACTTATTTTTCTTAAACAAATCTTAAATTCAAGTATTATGAATAGATAAAATTTATAACAGAACACTCTATGATTTTATGTGCCAATAATAGCTCGACTTATATAATAAAGGTTTAAAAGACTAAAAAAAAGAGTAATCTCATATCATATACACCGAGTTCAAATAACTTATATAACATTTTCTTTTTGAATGAGATCGGTGCTTAGTAAGTCATGAGAAAGACAGCATAAAAAAAAAAAAAAAAGAAGAAGAAGAAGAAGAAGAAGAGGCTAGTAGAAAACAAAAGGCTAATTGTCCCGAAAAAGACGGGAACCAGAGATAAATATCAATGTCTGCATTACACCTTTCATCTAGCATGAGGGGGTAAAAAAGTAAAAAACACTTAGGCCAGAGTAGAATATTTACCGATTTGACAATCAAACCCACGCACAGGGTGTACACGTTGACAATCGTGGATCACTTGTAGAATGCACATAGATTTGTGTCTAAAATTAGCGGCTTGCGAATAGCAAACCAACTTGATCAAGATATTTTTGGGTGAGATTTTAAGAAACTTTGCATATATCTAATTTTTTTTCAAGTTAAATAAATTGAACAATTTAAATGCAGGTTAAAACTTGATTGGAGAATTTTGTGATCCGTCCAATAGGAAGACAACATGTGGCGTTGATCAAGTCAACAGGGGGTTAGAGCTAATTACAAGGAAGAAGGATGCTGGAGCGGTATAGTGGTAATTTGACCCAATAAAGAAGGAAATTACCATCCTGTCGTTGAGTGCTAACGACAAAGCTATAAATACCCCAACATTTCCCATTCTGGGGGATTTTTACTATTCATAACTTGATTACCTCATTAACCATTTTCTCAAAATAGTAAACTTTTTCTTTTTTTCTGCTCTTTTATATCTGTCTGCTTCCATAATTCTTCCTGAGACTGACCTGAGTATTGGAGGGGTCTTCCTCGGGAAACAAACTCGGGGTCGACCTTCGTGCAAGTCTTCGAGGAGGTACAGGTTGGCTCTCGTGATCAATCCACATGTTAGACACACATAAGTACGGGCATCACCACCACTCAAGCAAGATTCTTTTGAAACAGACTGGCACTGTCTGTGTGGACACATCGGCAACATGGTTGACACTAAATCGAAAGCGTCAAAGTAAGAAAATAAGGGAAAATGTGGGGCCACCGAGGACCCCCCTAGCGGTGCATGGCACCTCTCAGCCCAACTCCGGAGAGAATTCAGTGGATAACCCTTCTGGTCAACAATTTGTCATGCCAGAACAATTGGGGGGGGCACTAAAGCAAGTGCAAGAGGCAGTGATCCAAGGAGTGTGTGAAAAGATGAAGGCAACTGAGCATCATCTCGAGCCCATCCGACGCCCTTAAAGGGATGGGAGTGCTTTGCAAGGAGGAGATGCTAGAAGAATCATCGAAACCAAGCAAGTTCTCTGAAACACCCATAATAGCTTATCTCCCTCCCAGTCTGTTACGACTCCCTACGCATCCAAGAGCCGAGGAGCCAAATGGTATGAGGAGCAAGAGGAGTCATCTCACTCCCGTTACTCGGAAGTGGGAGGCTCCGAAGAAAGAGTTCCTTAGCCGGCCAGGTCCATAGGAAGGACCCTGTGGAGAACTTGAGCACCCTGTAGCACTCATCCCCCCTCCAAATGGCCAGCGTCAAAAGGGGGCAAAAGCAAAGGTATCTTCCAAGCATTATGGATCACCTTCAGTGATTGAACTAGGCTATCATAGGCCTCCTGCACTTCGGATTGGGGGCTCCTCGAAGAGAGGATCCTTGCCTTCCTTCTCAACACCATTCAATAAAACAATTATGGAGACACCACGCCCCAAGGAGGTTAAGATGTCAAAGCTCCATCCCTTTGATAGAACTATTAACCATGATGATCATCTGGATGTCTATAAGGCACAGATTTATGTGCAGGATGTTGATGACGCAACTTGCTATCGTTACTTCCTTCCTTCAACTTGTTGAGTTGTTCAGCGCTCACGTTATAGAAAGCAAAAGAGAATGGAAAATTAGCATTCATCTTGCCAAGATTCGGCAAGCCAGAGGGGAGGACTTGAAGGAGTACGGGATGAGGTTCAATCGTGAAGTCATCTGAATCTTATATCTGCAGGATGGGGTGACTTACACGGCTTTTCTCAATGGATTGCTCCCAGGAAAGTTCAAGTTTTCCCTTGCTGAGAGCAAGGTAACAACGTCAGCAAAAGCCTAACACGAGCTTAGCATTTCATACACGCCACGAAAATACGCCCTCCATGAGGCCGATCAGACAATCAGAAAAGAGGAGGAGAGGATAAGGGTCCTCATACAGACAAGTGTCCAAGGAAAGACGAGGAAAGAGTCGAGCACTTCCACACCACCCATCGGAACATCCTCATGAAGATTAAAGGCAACCCCATGCTCAATTGTTTGAAGCCCATTGAAACTTCAACGAAATTTAGGAACAAGAATATGTATTGCGAGTACCATGAGGATTACAGGCACACTACCTTTGAGTGTCGTGAACTCAAGAAAGCCCTCCATGAGGCCAATCAGGGACAGCTCAATCATTTCTTCAAAAGAGGAGAAGGTGGGGATCATAATAGTCACAACCTGGAAGGGAAGAAGGACAATGAGGCTGACCGCAGCACAGAGATTATAGCAGCCATCATTGGAGAAGACGAGTTGAAGGCAGGATACCAAAAAGCGCAGATCCAGAAGCTCGGCCAGGTCATGGCAGCCAGAGAGTTGAAACTGCTCACAGGACCAATGTTGTACCAAAAATTTGTTATTTTTTACGGTACTTTTACGCATGTTTTATGCTCGTTATAATTGTTATTTTTAGGTTTTTATTTGATTTGATTTGTTTTGTAGGTTTTGAAAAAAATAACAACAAGTGCGAAAAATGCAAGAAAAATGTCGAAAAAATGCCGGGAATGGAGAACTGGGTCAAATTGACTCAAATCCGACCAAAACCTTTAGCACGTTAGTTTAGCCCAAAAAAAGGAAGCGAAAATAAAATTGAAAACAAACACCCTGACCACGTGCAGCTCGCGTGACCCTCATTCCCCACTACGCGTGTCGTGCACGTGACCCCCAAATTACCCCCTTAACTTCTTTCTCTCTCCTCTTCTCGGTTCTCAAAACCAGAAACCCGACTCCATTCTCCATCTTCCGCATCTCTCTCTCTCTCTTCGACAACGCAGCAATCACCACACCATCATCAAACGCCATCAGCAATCAAGCATCACCATCAACACTCCACAACTCGCCAGCACATCATCAAAATCAACCGTCCACGATTGCCTAGATTGAAGGGCCGAGATTGAAGAGAGTCTGAGCATAAAAGGAGCTAGCGGCGATTGAAGGAAGGTGATGAGGTTTTAATTAGGTTTTTCTAGGTTAGGTTTACGTTCTTTAGGTTCAATTTTAGGTTTCTTATGTTTAATCCGAAATTTGAGAAATCTAGGGTTTGTTCTATTTCAAGTTTTTGATTTGAATTTGTATCTTGCAATTTCAGGCTGAATTTTGGGTTTGATTTCATTCATATTTTTAAGGATAATTTTAGGTTTAATTTCAAGTTCAATTTCGATTTTCAGGAACTTAGGGTTGTTCTTGCTTGGATTTCGGTCTGCTTTAGCTTTGAATTCATGTAATTAGGTTAGATTTTGTTAATCCTGGGTTGTAATCGCAAGGACTGTGTGAAACTTTCAAAAGAAAGGCTTGTTTTGAGGTTGATTGATGCATGGCACTCGGCCCTGTTTTGATTTTCTGCCCCATATCTTCAATGCCACCCATGGTCTGGGTTTGAACTCTACTCTTTATTCTTGTCAGATGATTGCTGAGATTTCGAATCCCTTACCCCTTTACTTAGTTTTCTGGTTTGTTGATTTGGTTGAGTTGATTATATTATGTTTGGAAGTTAGTTTAGTACATTAGAATAGTTGATTCTGGATTGGAAACTTGTTCTGTTTGAGTTCTTTGACTAGGATTGTTCGAGCATATTTGCTGAGTTGATATTGCTGGTTGATGACAGCTGACTTTGTCGATGATATTTGGTCATGACTTAGCTGAGACTTTTGTTTATGCTTTTAGTTTTCTTTTCCTACAACTTGATGATTGATAATGGATGATGATTGATGGTGTTTTTCCTCCCCCCTGTTTCAGCCTCTGATTAATGTGCAACTTACTACTGAATTTTCCCTTTTTCTGTTTTAGTTCACATTAAGATTAATTAGTTAATTAGTGAATTAATTTCTCATAGTTTTGATTCACATTTTAGCGCTGTTTAATTTCAGTTTTCAGACTCCAGGTTTTAGTTTTGATTGAATGGTGGTTGAGTTAATAACTTCATTTAATCTACCTTATGAGTTGGTGAATGGTGTTGAATGTGTTAGACTCCTTAGTATGCTTATGTTTAGTTGAATGTCTAGTCGAATGCTTAGTCGACCGCTCAGTGGAATTAGGATATTAGTTCTCTTTGAATGATTTAATTTTGGGTTAATGTTGTTAACATTAGATTAATTAGTTAACCCACTTTTCGGTGACCATAATCTTTTTCATCGTCTTCGAGGACACGACCCTCAAGTACTACAGCAAAAGTTGTACGCTTGCGGCTTTTAGTTTACACTCGAAATATCCCAACAAGTTTTTAGCGCCGTTGCCGAGGACGAAGGCATGAGATTAGGTCATATTTTCATTTTCTTAGCTCCTTTCTTATTCGGTGCTTTGTTTTGTTTATTTCATTACTAGTTATGATTTGTTCATTAGATGTTTTGTTTATTAGGTGTGATTTGTTTAGTTGATTTGTTTTGCTCATTTCATGACTTTATTATTAGGTTACCTAGGTTTTGTTTTACTTTCTTTATTTTGGTATCGAGTGTAACTTAGCTTAGTTATTTCTTGTTTTTCAAAAATTCAAAAATCTAAAAAATTAGAAAAGCCTAAAATCCAAAAACATTAGAAAAACTTGAAAACCACAAAAAAAAATCAAATTTTTTTAAAAAACCTCAAACACAAAGTGGGAAGTTTATGTTTGAGCACTTTTCTTTTTTGGTTTTTATTGGATGTTTATGCTTTGGTTTACTTTGTTTATTCATTGTCAGTTGTGATATATTTAGTTCATTTCTTGAAAAAATCCAAAAATCCATAAAAATTTGAAAAACTTGAAAACCCCTAAAAGTTGAAGAACTTTAAAAACTTTAAAAACTTCAAATGCCAGTTTTCCATTTCCTGCAATATGAGCATGAATCTTTTTGGAGTTAGCCTTCAAGGCTTAATGATTATCATGCTCAACTGAATCATAATTTTCAAAAATGAGACATTTGGGAGGTCATTGTTGTAGGTCTAAATGTTGAGTCAAGAAGTTATGTTGAATCACTTTGTCCAAGCTGTTTAATAGAATTATTATTTAAAACTCAAGATGAAGTTTGGGATTTCTTTGAAAAATTAGCTTGGAAAACCTATGCGTTTGAACAAGCTAACGAGACTTTTAGATACCCAACTCATGGAGAGTATGATTTTCAGGCTAATTCTTACCCTTCAGGCCACTTTATGAAGTCAAATGACTCATAT
Organism: Selenicereus undatus; assembly: GCA_017589665.1. Classification (NCBI taxonomy): domain Eukaryota; kingdom Viridiplantae; phylum Streptophyta; class Magnoliopsida; order Caryophyllales; family Cactaceae; genus Selenicereus; species Selenicereus undatus. Next base: position 74,632,162 of record JACYFF010031954.1, on the reverse strand, counting down.
GACTATTATATGCCTCCTATTTTATGTGATTATTGTGAATCTTCTGATCATGATGCTCATACTTGTCGTTTTCGTGCTTATGTTGATGCTACATGTGCAAGTTTTGAAAAGAAGATTAATGATATAACTGATCAAATGATAGAGACAATGAAAGCGAGAATTGCTGCATATTCTCAATGTTTTAATCAAAATAGGGAGACTTATAGTGAGATTGATTCTAGTTTAGGATCTCCTAAACCTAACATTAGTCTTGATGATGATTTTGAACCCTCTTATTCTGCTAGGCCTGACTTGAATGAAGATATGTATTTGCCTAGTTTAGATCAAGAGAGTGACCTTCCTGCGTCTCTATCATCTGACCTTGCACCCTGCACTAGCTTACCTAAGGGCATCACTGATGATGTCCTGGTTTCTGCCAACCCACCCACCACTCGGAACGACTTTTATGAGTTTGAAGTGGGTGATCAATCTGATACTGTTAATGAGTTAAGTTTCATGATTTAGATGATTCGAAAGATATTCCACAGGAGTTATACGATGAGGTGACTGAAGTCACTACGTTGAACTTTGATGTTGATATTCTTTATACAGAATATGAATCTTTTTCATGTAAGCTTGATGTTACTGAAAATCTTGGTGTGGGTTTTCATGGTGAATATGAATCATTCTCTTTTGATTCCATCATTTCTGGCATTCTATTTAAATTAGATGATAATATTCTGTATGTCGAATATGAATCTTTTTATGAGTTTGATGTCCATGGAAGTTCTGATGATGGTTTTTGTGCTAATTATGAGTCCTTCTCTTTTGACTCCATCCAAGCTGACTTCCTTTTTGAATATTGTGAATCTAAATTTGTTGAGTTTGAGATTATTGCCACTAAGAATTTTGCTTTAGACCAAACTCATATGCATATTGGACTTAACAGACTTGTGAAATTTGCACCCCCTATTTTGCCTAAGCTGCTTGTTCGTGATGATATAGTTTGGAGGCCAATGACCTCAATACTGGCTCGTTCTGAGTATGTTCATTTCCTTTCTGATTGGGCCCAACTATTTGATAAGTTGAAGCGGGTCCTTACTTGTGCTTTATTGGCTAGATGGATGTACTCTTTCTGGCTCCAACTCACTGCTTTTCATTGTTGCTATATTATTGAGAGTTAGGCTTCTTTGTTAGATAAGCTGCTATGTGCTTTGATGAGTTTTGATTTGAGTTGCATTTTTCAGCTTAATATGGAGTGGCTGATGCTCCATAAGCCTCATGTTGCATCATCTTCGTTAGGCATAGTTTGGGTACAACCTGTATCCAACCTAGTATGATCATTCCACCCTCCCTTCTTATCTTTTTCATTTCTTTTCTTTCTTTTTTTGTACTTAGTTATAGATATTTAGCACTGTGAATATACGGATGATCAATCTTGAGGAGAAATTTGCGATATGATGAGTCGTGTGGGCTGTGATCACCCTTAGTTGTGTTCTGATTTGTGAATACTTGTTAGTTCTAGATATCTAGGGTTGTTTTTATGTTTCAATTTGTTTTGTTTCTTTAGTTTGATGAGTTTTGGTTTTTCTGTGGTTTAGTTTTGGTTTTATAGTTTCTTTTTGTTCCCTTTTTGATGTTTTAGTGACTTTGTTTTGGTCTTTCATTTTGCTTTTCTTTTCTTTTGCCTTTTGTCTCGTTTTAGGTTTCTTTTGGTTTAGTTTGGGATTTAGTAGGTCCTTCGTTTTGGTTTTGAGTTTATTTTAGTGAATATGTGTGTTTTGGTCTAGTTTTGATTTGTTTTGTTTGGTTTTGGTCTTTGTTTTGTTTTATTTTAGAATGTATTTTGTTTTGCCTTCTTTGGTCTTTGGCGATTTTGGTTTTTGTAAATATGTGTGTTTGCTTTGGTTTTAGTTTTGATTTTCATTTTCATTTTGGTGATTTTGTGTTTGGTTTTGTTTGTGATTTTTATTTGTGCTCTAGTTTGTATATATTTATGATTTTTTGTGGTTTTTCGATTGTATAGCTTATGTGCTTGCTTTTTAGCTCCTTAGTTCCCAGAATGAGGACATTGTGAAGTTTTGGTCTGGGGTGAGGTGCCCATTTTGAAAATTTTTGAAGATTTTCATTTTGTTTTTGGGGAGATTTGTACTATGTCTGATTAGCTTGAATCCCCTGTGCTTTGGTTATTAACTTGTATGTAAGTAGGATGTGCCTGATAGGTCTCCAGCTTCAGTATGTCATTCTAAGCCCAAGTTCTAACTCTAGTTGTTCATTATAGATTGTGTAATCCAATCCTTGTTTATTCCTTCATCATTATCTTTAGGTCTTAGGCTTCCATGAATGATTCTCCCACTAGCTTGTGACACGATTACTCTCGGAAAAAAAAATTGAAGAAAAAATGTATTATGAAAATAGAAAAAAAAAAGAAGAGAAAAAAAGTGATGAAATAAAATTTGGAATGACAAGTATCCCTTTGAGGCATGCGCTATTGGGCGTTACCCTTTGAGGCACGTGCTACTGGGTGTTACCCTTTGAGGCAATATTACTACTGGGAAAGCTTGCTTCCAATGTTAGTATGATAATAATGTAATTGTGTCAGTCAAGTGGGATTGAGTCTAATTCTAGTAAATCTAAGCCCTGGGATGATGATACACTTGCACACGAACATGGATTCAGAATCTTGATGTACAATGGGGTGAATAATTAGTGCTCTGATGTCATTTATGAGGTAGAAAGTACATTATGTATATATGCAGGTCAATAACTTGGTTACATGGGTGATTTAGTTGATTAGAATGTGTGCATATCTTTCCCTAATTCTGTACATATTAGCCTTGAGAAAAAACCAAAAAGATTTTTTTTTTATTTTTGAAATAATTTTTGTAGGTATTTTACTTAAAACCCTCATGAGACTTCACTCGTCCACTTGGGAGATCGAGGGGTTTAAAGACCTTGTTGCATACATTAAATGCAACCGTAATTCCTACGATAGTGAGTTACGATTTTCTTTTTCTTATTTTTCGTTTCTTTTAGTTAGTTTAGTTTGTTTCACCCGAGGACGAGCAAAATCTTATTGTGGCGGTATTTGTTCGTACCAAAATTTTTTTATTTTTTACGATACTTTTACACCTATTTTATGCTCGTTATAATTGTTATTTTTAGGTTTTTATTTGATTTTATTTTATTTTTTGGGTTTTGAACAAAATAAGAATAAATGCGCAAAATGCAAAAAAAATGCCGAAAAAATGCCGGGAATGGAGAACTGGGTCAAATTTTTTCAAATCTGATCCAAACCTTTAGCCCGTTAGTTTAGCCCCAAAAAAAGAGAAAATAAAATTGAAAACAAACACCCTAACCACGTGCAGCTCGCGTGACTCTCATTCCCCTCCACGCGTGTCGTGCACGTGACCCCCAAATTCCCCCCTCTACTTCTTTCTCTCTCCTCTTCTCAATTCTCATATGCAGAAACCCGACTCCTCCATTCTCCATCTTCCTCATCTCTCTCTCTCTTCGACAACGCAGCAATCACCACACCATCATCGAACGCCATCAGCAATCAAGCATCACCATCAACACTCCACAACTCGCCAGCACATCATCAAAATCCACCGTCCACGATTGCCCAAATTGAAGGGTCGAGATCGAAGAGAGTCCGAGCATAAAAGGAGCTAGTAGCAATTGAAGGAAGGTGACGAGGTTTTAATTAGGTTTTTCTAGGTTAGGTTTACGTTCTAGAGGTTCAATTTTAGGTTTCTTTGTGTTTAATCCAAAATTTGAGAAATCTAGGGTTTGTTCTGTTACAAGTTTTTGATTTGAATTTGTATCTTGTAATTTCAAGCTAAATTTTGGGTTTAATTTCGTTCATATTTTTAAGGTTAATTTTAAGTTTAATTTCAAGTTCAATTTCGATTTTCAGGAACTTAGGGTTGTTCTTGGTTGGACATCAGTCTGCATTAGCTTCGAATTCATGTAATTAGGTTAGATTTTGTTAATTTTGGGTTGTAATCGCAAGGATTGTGTGAAACTTTCAAGAGAAAGGCTTGTTTTGAGGTTGATTGATGTATGGCACTCGGCCCTAGTTCGATTTTCTACCGCATATCTTCAACGCCACCCATGGTCTGAGTTTGAACTCTACTCTTCGTTCTTGTTGGATGATTGCTGAGATTTCGAATCCCCCGCCCCTTTGCTCAGTTTTCTGGTTTGCTGATTTGCTTGAGTGTATTATATCATGTTTGGAAGTTAGTTTAATAAATTAGAATAGCTGATTCTGGATTGGAAACTTGTTCTATTTGAGTTCTTTGACTAGGATTGTTCGGGCATGTTTACTGAGTTGATATTGCTAGTTGATGAAAGCTGACTTTGTCGATGATATTTGGTCATGACTTAGCTGAGACTTTTGTTTATACTTTCAGTTTTCTTTTCCTGCAACATGGTGATTGATAATGGATAATGATTGATGGTGTTTTTCATCCCCCCTGTTTCAGCCTCTGATTAATGTACAACTCACTACTGAATTTCCCTTTTCCCCTTTTTAGTTCACATTAAGATTAATTAGTTAATTAGTGAATTAATTTCTCATAGTTTTGATTCACATTTTAGCGCTGTTTAATTTCAGTTTTCAGACTCCGGGTTTTAGTTTCGATTGAATGGTGGTTGAGTTAATAAGTTCATTTAATCTACCTTATGTGTTGGTGAATGGTGTTGAATGTATTAGACTCCTTAGTATGCTTATGTTTAGTTGAATGTCTAGTCGAATGCTTAGTCGAATGCTCAGTTGAATTAGGATACTAGTTCTCTTTGAATGATTTAATTTTGGGTTAATGCTGTTATCATTAGATTAATTAGTTAAGCCACTTTTCGGTGACCTTAATCTTTTCCATCATCCCCGAGAACACGACCGTCAATTACTATAGTGAAAGTTGTATGCTTGCGGCTTTTAGTTTACACTCGAAATATCCCAACAACCAACCATGACATTTGGTCTGGGGGACATGCGTCCCCTGCAAACCCCTCACAATGATGCCTTGGTGGTACAACTCAAGATACTGACCACCAATGGTTCGCCAAATGCTTGTTCAGTTGATATCATCACTCTTGAGTGCCTTAAGAATTTGCAGTACAATGAAAAAGGCTTAGAAGCTGTTAACACTCATGTTGTGGGGTTCAAGGGATAAGCTATGTATCCCTTTGGAAGTAAAAGACTGTCTATCTGAGCGGGCACAAGGACAGGGGATGAGCTGTAGACATATACTTTCTAGTGGCAGACGTCCCTATGGCATATAATGTCATATTGGGACGACCAACCCTTAATGTCGTCAAGGCTGTTGTGGCACCTTACCTTTTACTCATTCAGTTTGAACTAGATGACGAAAAGGTGGGAACGTTATACGAAGACCAAACGATAGAAATGGAATGCTACTATGTGAGTTTGAAATCCTTGGGAAGGAAGGAAGAACCCCCCACAAGGGAGACATCTCGACCAAATAAGGTTGGAAAGAAGGTGGCCACAGAAGCAATGGTAATTGTTTTAGCCTCAGCAATAAAGCACTGAAAGCCCCGCCTAGAGCCCACCTCTGAAGTGGTGTTCATACCCTTAGACCCCAGTTGCCTAGTGCAGACCATTCAGGTTAGCACGGATCTCAATCCCATAATAAAAGATGGAATCGCTAAACTCGTGGAGCAATATAAGGATGTGTTTGCATTCGATCCCGACATAATGCAACACAAACTATGTGTGGATCGGAGTCATAAGCTGGTCATTCATAGACAAAGGCACTCGGGGCAAAAAAGGAGCGCGACTGCGATAGCAGAGGTCCAAAAGCTCTTGGAAGCAGGATTTATAAAAGAATGCCAATACTCTGAGTGGGTATCGAACGTCATTTTGGTTAAGAAACGCAATGGGACATGAAGAATGTGTGTCGAGTTTATTGATTTGAACAAAGCATGCCCCAAGGACAACTATCCATTACTGAAGATAGACAAGCTAGTCGACTCTACAGCTGGCCACGAACTCCTTAGCTTCATGGATGCTTTCTTAGGCTATTACCAAATTCCTTTGGCCAAGGAAGACTAAGAAAAGGTGACCTTCATTATCGACACTGGTTTGTACTATGACAACATGATGCCATTTGGGTTGAAAAACGTTGGAGCTACCTATCAGCGTCTCATAAACAAAGTCTTTACGACACTCATAGGGACGACAATGGAAGTGTACGTCGATGATACGATCACTAAGAGTGTCAAAGAAATCAGTCATGTAAGGAACCTAGAGGAGACCTTCAAGATACTGTCGCATTACGGAATGAAGCTCAATGCCAAGAAGTGCACTTCCGGAGTCAGATCCATAAAAATTTTAGGATACATGATTGATCAAATAGCCATTGAGGTAAACCCCGACAAAATCAAGGCGGTGCTAAACATGAAGTCTTCAACAATAGTAAAGGAGGTACAAAAGGTTATTGGCTGCATAGCCGTGCTTCAGAGGTTCATGTCGAGATCAATTGATAAATGTCTTCCTTTCTTCAAAGTCCTAAAGAAGAAGACGTGCTTTGGCTAGAATAAGGAGGCTGAACAAGCTTTCAAAAGCTTCAAGGAATACTTAGGAAGACTCCCTCGGATGGTAAGCCCTACCATAGGGGAACCGCTGTTGGCATATCTTGTCGTCTCTGATCATGCAATGAGCACAGTGTTGCTAATAGAAAGAGATGGACAACGCTTGCTAGTTTACTATGTTAGCCACGTCCTAGTGGGGGCCGAGCAATGCTACCCCCTCATTGAGAAGTTTGCATATGCTCTGTTGATTGTGAGTCAGAAGTTGCGTCTATACTTCAAGTCGCATCAGATTGTTGTTTTGACTAACCATCCCTTGCGAAACACTCTTGAGAGGTATAAAAGCTCTGAAAGAATGTTAAAATGGGTTTCCAAGTTAGCACTCGATAGCATCAGCTATGAAGCAAGTAGAGTAATCAAAGCTCAAGCCCTTGCCGACTTCATTGCCAAATGCTCAATCCTGAATGAGCCTCAAGAGATGGATAGCAAGGCATAGATGTTACACATCAATGGATCAGTAACAAATACGGGGAGTAGAGCTATACTGATCGCGGTATCAGTTGAAGGGCACTCGTACGAGCATGCATTAAAGATCATTTTCAAGACGTCCAACAAAGAGGCTAAGTATAAGGCCCTATGGACTAGAATGGAGATCTGGAACACTCTAGGGGCTTAGTACTTAAAGGCTTTCTCTTACTCCCAACTGGTGGTGAGCTAAGTAAGGGGCAAATATGAAGCTTGCGATCCAGCCATGGTAGCTTACTTGGCTAAAGTAAAAGAGAGATCCTCCACGTTCAAAAAATTTGAAATTGAACATATACTTAGATTGGAGAATCGACAAAGCTGATTCCTTGTCGAAGCTAGTCAGGTCCTCCCCAGATGGATATCCTAATTCATTGGGAAGATTTTATCAGAGTGGATGATTGACGTCAAGAAATTGGTTGATCGATAGGAGAGAGACATGGACGTAGCTTTTCATGAGTTATTTACATGATGAAACCTTACTGCAAGACCTAAAAGAGGCCAATCGCATTAAGAAAAGATCTTAATGGTTCTTGCTATATGAAGGGCTCTTTACAAGAAGGCTTTCTCACATCCCCTCCTAAGATGCACCACCCCAGAAGAAGGAAAGAAGATCTTGGCCAAGATACACAAAGGGGAGTGTGGATCACACATCGGGGGACGAAGCTTGGCCGCAAAGGTGTTGAGAACATGCTAATATTGGGCCACACTTCGGTTAGATGCGGTCGAAATGGCTAAAAAATGTGACAAGTGCCAACGATTTACCCTCTACACCACCAACCATCCACCCCATTGACAACAATGCATTCCCCATTGCTTTTCATAGTGTAACACCCCTACTACCTATTAGGGATGTCACACCGCCAGGATCCCCCGAGGGAGACCCCTAAGGCTCTTAATCTAATTACTAACTTCAGAAGTTTTACCTAACTTTAATTTAGTTAGGGAATTCTGGAGCGAAACTGCAAGAGTTCCGCCTGTAATTGCGACATTTCCAAAATTTACACTTGGTACCTGCAACATTACAACCAAACCCAAAGAGAACTAGGAGATTCTAGCGAGTCACACACTCGCAGACGAGGCTTAAGCCTTTACAAACAACTATTTACAAGGATTTACAACAGTCTTGTACTACTAGAGCCACTACATGCCCCATCTCATGCACTTGTCAAGCAAAACATCATTCAGGTAGCTTCCACATCATAACTTCCACACGCACTAGCTGGTACAACTCCATTTATTCATCACCTGGGGGGAAGGGAAAAAGGGGAAAAGGATTGGAGTGAGCTACCACATGCTCAGTGAGTGTCCCTCCGCTCCTTAAAACAAAACCTTGCAAGCAATAATACTCATAGCATTCACTTATCAAGCATTTAGTTAATACTAACATAATATTACGAGACATATTAGAAGACATAGGTGATATGACATGAACATCTGGCAAGCCACGACTTATGTATGCACCAGGCACATATGCATATCATTACAGGATTCATTTAACATATCGCAATTCTAATTAAAGACACAATCAATATATGTAAGAACATTTCCTTTAAATCAGCAACGAAACTTTCTTTGAACATTTGAAAGCATTCCATAACCTTGAGGTTCTTATTCTTTTGAAAGCGTTTACATCTCGTATATGTCGTAAAACGACTCTTATAAACATTTCGTACTCATTCCATATGACCTCTTTTGGCCCGTAAAACATTCTTTTCCTTAAAACCTTAAAACATAATGAATGGCAAAAGCCAATTGCTTTTCTTATCTTTATACAAAGTACTTCTGGCATAAGATCATTACAGGGTGCTGATTAGGTGAGAACTATTCTCGACCTCATAGTGAGACCTAACGCTCACGCTTAAGCTCTTATTCCCGGGATGGCTACATATAACATATCGGACCTTTACATCAACCCTCGTCAGGGCCTCTAGGGTTTATTCGGACTTATCCCCTAGGTAACATTATTCATAACATTTCATATTGTCCGCAGCACATTATCTTAGCCACTTAAAGCGTATCGGCCATAACGGCTATAACTTTGCATTTCAAATCGTAAAATCATTTAACGTATAACTCACACTTTTATAAAACTCTTTAGGGATTCCCCCGTTCAAGCGAGTTCACTCCCAAAACTGTTTTCATTTAATTAAAATAGGCCATCATGCGTTAATAGTTATGGCTACTATCTTTTCAAAACATGAAATCTTTCTTTGGGAAAAACTCACTCTTATGCATATAAAGCAATTTAAGCATTTAAGCACATACATCACATATATCACATTTAAGCACTTCAAATCAATCACATCAGTTCAACCAATAAGCCACACAAGGCCTCGCAATCCACACGATTGCGGTAATTCACAACCCAGTCTCCCTCCTCACTTTCACCATACACACAAGACCTCAAACGCTCATGATGTTATCCTCGAACCAACCAACTACTAACTCGTTTCATCAATTTATTTTCCATAACATGTTATCACAAGGGCTTATTAAAAAGGAGGAGGGTTAGGCTCTTACCTGTGCAAACAGCACCTTTCAGCCACATATACATATACATCCATACTGCCTTAACTTGAAATAACGCTTAACTAGCCTACTAAACATGCCATTTTCAGAACATAACAAATTAACTAAACATGTCATTTTCAAGCATAACTATTCAGCTAACCATGTATCGATTAAAAACATTCTTAGGTTATTTCATGAATCGCTAATTATTCGAATCAACACTAAATATATCAAATCAACTTCGTTTTCGATTCTTTTAAAACCATAGCTTGCTTTAGTCATATTCTAACTAATTACACCTTTATAACTTTAAAAGTAATCCATTTTCAAGAGTCGCTAATTACTCGAATCAACACTAAATATATCAAATCAACTTCGTTTTCGATTCTTTTAAAACCATAGCTTAATTCAATCGTATTCAAGCTAACTACGCCTTTATATTCTCAAAATTAATCCATCTTCATACATGATTCCCTTTTACACGCACATAAATTACATCGAATTATAAACCTAAGCATGAACTATCACAATAATTCAAATTCGAACATGCATAGCCATTTCTTGATATTTCTAGCAAGTCTAGCTAGCCCTAAATCGACATGCAACATCAATCTGCTGAAAATTCATTTCGAAAATAGTAATAACTTAGGAGGAAGAAACACTCACACGAAATTGCTTAATAATCCACTCGATTTAGCAGCAAACACGCACCCAAACCCTTCAAACTCGAACCCCGGTCGTCCCTTCGAAAACCCGAAACCCTAACCTTCGTTTTCGAGCTGATTGAGGCGGATTGGGGCTCGATTCTGGGTTCTAATTTATAGGAGAGGTTAGGAGCGAGGTGGGTTGTCGATTTCCGGTGCGTGGACGGTGTTTTCTGGTGGCTAGGACGCGTGGGTGAAGTGGTGCGAAGTGGAGGGAATTTGACGGTCGAAAAGGGCGGTGGTGACGCGTGGTGGGGGGACCGTTCGTCCCTTTCTCTCGCCGGCGACGCGTGGTCGGCGGCAGCGCCAGGTGGCGTCGCCGGTGAGAGAGAGAGCGAGGCAGAGAGGGAGACACGGGAGTGAGAGAGAGAGCGAGCGTTCGAGAGGGAGAGAGGGTCGGGGCTCCTTTCGGGTGCCTAAGCCCGAGAGCCCCCCCCCTTTTTGTTCTAATTTCCTTTTCCTTTTTTTTTTTTGACAACTAACATCATTCAACTGATCCCCGGTCCCAAACTCGTTAATGGTTAGGCTAAACTCGGGTTGAAACGATTCACGACGAACATTTCAGTTTAAGCGTTGGAAATCGATTTAGTAAAATGGAAAATGATTTTATAAACTCGGTTTAGCGTCGATTCAACCATTTTTATAAATAAGCAACGTCAATAGTATTACTAAGCCAATAATCGTTCTTTTAGTAAAACTAATAGTTAAAAGCTCACACACAATTGACTAAATATTTTTATCGAACAACAATTCAAGGCAATTTATAAATTTAGCAACTAGAACAACTGATCGGCAATAAAACAATAGTGTGGCCCTAACACATAGAGTGAAGCATCAACATTTTCGGGCTTTTTCAAAGGCAATGGGACAGCACAAGTTCTTATTCGTCGCGATAAATTATTTCATCAAATGGTTAGAGGTAGAAGTAGTAGCATCCATCACCAAGAGGGAGGCGGACAAGTTCATATAGAAGAAGATCATAACAAGGTTTGAGGTCCTAAAAGCAATGGTATTTGACAATCGACAACTGTTCGATACTGACAAGGTACGAGACTACTGCTCCCAGTATGGCATCCAAACAAGGTTCACAACTGTCGCTAGACCCTAAACAAATGGGCAAACCAAATCCACTTACAAATAAATCCTCAATGGGCTCATGAAGAGATTGGATACTGCAAATGAGCTATGGGTTAGTGAACTCCTGGCCATATTATAGGCCATTTGGACAACCGAGAAGAGTGCAACCACCCCTTTTTGCTCATCTACGGATCTGAGGCGATGCTTCCGATTGAGGTTGCTATCCACACCCAAGGAATCACCACCTTACAGGACGACTTTAACAACAACATCCTAAGGGAGACACTTGACTTGTTACCCATGGTAAAGGGAGATGCCTATCTTAGACAAAAGGTTGCAAAAATCAGAATGGCTCGATTTTGCAACGGTAAGGTCGGGGAAAGGCCCCTAAAGGAGGGAGACTTGGTCCTATGAAAAATGGAGGCCACCGGAAAGGGGGCAACGTAAGGGAAATGTTTAGCGTAATGCGTGTGAATTTTACACCTCATTCTACATAGATTTAGCTCAAATAATTGGTAAATTAGGTTATTTATTTGTATTTTGTTGGTTTTATAGGTAATAAATAAAATTGCGCAAATGGCAAATAATTTGTGTAAAGTATGCCAAAAGTTAGGCGCGTTAACCTAGAAAACCTTGGAGGATAACCTGGGATAACCATGAAGCAGGGTTAGGTCAACATGCACAAAAAATTGTGGGAGAAATAAGGAAGAAGAATACCACAGAAATTAGGCGGCAAGGGTTGCTAGTGCCAGGTGGCACGGGGTGCCCATGCCAAGTGGCATGGCTGTCCCAAATCCTGTTTTTGCTCTATTTTATGGGCCGAATTCCATAAACTTGGCACAGCCACCTCGTGCCATGTGGCATGATTGTGTTACCCGATGGCATGCCTTGCTTCCGTTGTTGGCTTCTAAAGGTTTGGCATGATTTACCCATTCCACTTAGCATGACCATGCCAAACGCACTGTGTCTGGATCTATTTAAAGCCCCATCCCGCATTTATGTAATTATCCAATTTTTAGGCTTTAAGAATAGAGTTTAGCTTAGAGTTTAGGAGTGATTAGCGTAGATTTACTTTTATTTTGCAGCCACATGTTAAGAGTAATGAAGTTTTGATGCAATTGGCTTTCTTTCTCTCTCTTTAATCTTCATTTTCATTCAGTTCTCACTTTTTTGGTTTTGATTTACTTGTTTAATGCCAAATTTACATGCTTTTGTTAATGGATTAGTGTCCCCCTTTCCTAATCATACCTCTGTTCTCTTATCTACTCATAATCTCTCATTCTCTTTCTTCAAGAATGCAAATTTCAAGCGTTTTTTCTCTCCGCTATCTTTGTAAGACCCGCGTTCTTTGTTTTACAATAAGATGACTGTCTTGCCTTCTATGTTATAAAAGTGGTATTTTTATTAACTATATGAGTTAAATTATTATCGATGTGCTTATATGAACGATAATTTTATTAAAAAGAATATGTTGTTGCTATTTATATTATTATTATTATTATCGTTAATTATTTAGAACTTTTTTGAGTTGATGCTAACCCAAGCCTTCAAAATCGTTTTTGATTTATTTAGTCGTTCCCCGAATCTAGTTAGAATGCCGGTTTTAGAACGTTTCAACCTGAACCTAGACTGAGCATCAATGAATTTGGGATCGAGAATTTAGCTATGTAGCAATTAAAGAAAAAAAATGTAGAACAAAATGGGGCAGAGCCCCCTTTTCTCTTTCAAGGAAAACGCACCAGGGGGCTCTCTACGGCCTAGCCCCGCGACCCCAAACGAAGAGAGAGAAGAGAGAGTGAAGGTGAGACCGAGAAAAGAGAGAGAGAGGCGACGGGCAACGGTAGTTGGCTGGCAGTCGGTGCACCTCCGCGCTGGCCTTCCTCAACACCACGACGGAGAGAGAGAGAGAGAGAGAGAGAGAGAGAGAGAGGGAGAGATCGAGTTAGGGGCGATTGAGCAAGTTAAGTGAGGGGACCAGGACGGCGGAAGCCAGGGCGGCCAGCACTAGTGGCGGCAAGCCCCCCACCGGCCGGTACGCGATTTGGGCACGGACAGTAGCAGAAAATAGGGCCTGGATTGATTTGTTTGGGTCTGAGATTAACAGCCAACAGGGGTGAATTTTCGGGTTCGTGTGCACTCAAATCAGTCCCAAAAGCCCTTAGAACATGTCCTTAGCTTGGATTCGAGGTGGGTGTTTCTCGCCTCCTATGTATTAGTAATTTTGAAACTGTTTTAGCCCTTAAGTTGTGATGCATGTCAGTTTAGGATTAGTTAGATTAATTGGGATTATGCATATTCTATTTCAACTGAATTCAGTTTAAATCAATGCATGTTAGTTTAGAATTAGTCAGACAAATTAGGTTGATTTTTACGCCTAAGATTGTCCTCAATGATGTATGTTTAGTTTAGTTAATTCATGCCTGAAAGCTACTTTGAAATAACCTAATAATGCTTTGAATCGATATGTGTTAGTTTAGTTAATTAATGCTTGAAGGTTGCTTCGAATCGATATATGTTACTTTAGTTAATTCATGTTTACAAGTGACCTTTGAAACAACCTAAGCACGCTTTAACTTGTCGCTTGATAAGTTAGTTCAATCATGTTTAGAAGTAGCCCTCGAAACAACCTAACGTGCTTTAAATTGATGTATGTTGAATTAGTTGATCCATGCTTGGTCATGTTCTCCAAACAACCTAAGAATGTCTTAAAACGATGTATGTTAAGCAGGCTAGTCATGTTGCGAAAATGGCATGAACTTGGCATGTTTACCTCCTATTTGCGAGTTATAAATGTAGGCTACTTTCATGTCTTGTGAGTTCATCTCAGTTCGTTAAGTAGTTATTTCAAGTTAATATAGTATAGATATCTATGTGTATGTGTTTATATATGCTGTAACGCACCGACAGATGATGGTTACTTGCTCGGTAAGTTTAAATGCTGCTATTTCACATTCCTTGTAATTTTTATGAATGTTATGCTATGGTTATGGAAATGAAAATCGAGTTGGTAGTTGGATGGCTTGAGAATGAACTGATGAGAATTTTGAGGTTCGTTGTGGTCGGCGTTGCATGAGAAGGGAGCTTGGATTGTGATTCACCACAATCGTGCGAATTGCAAGACCATGTGTAGCTTATTCTGCTAAGTTGAATTATGAAGTGTTATTAATGTGCCATGTGTGAAACCTTTCCCTCTTGAAATTGTTAAAGGATGCTATGTGAATGCTTTGCAAACTTAGTCATCTTTAAAAGGGTCATTAAAAGCATGTTTTCACCATTTTGAATGTTTCTAAAGGTTCACCAATTGCCTGTTGGTTTGTAAGATGTTTGTAACCTAAAATGATCCTATATCATCGAACTAATCAGTAACCGACCCAACTAAATAGTTGATAGGTTTACGAAGTTTAAAAGCGAACTAAAAGCGAGTTCGAAAATGTTTTAAGGCTTTGGTTTGTTTATGTCTCCTTCTTTGAGTTCAAAAAGGATTGAAACGAAGTGAAAAAGGGCAACCGAAGGTGTTTTATGACGGAACTTAGTTTGAGTTATATTCTAGCTAAGTACTTTAAGCTTCAAATGAGTTTTGAATTGCGAGTTAGCAAATTCATTACGATTTTAAAAGGGTTTTCACGTTGAAAATGAAAGAACCATAACCAATAGTAGGGCTATCGGCTATTTTGCTAGATAAGCATATGAATAGATATGAGTATGCATGTATGTAAGTAATTATGTTTATGTTTATGTGTACATGGAGGAGCTACTCTAGAAACTTTAAGCTTAAGTCTAAGGCCCAGGGAAGGTGGCTTAGTATCCCGCCTGGCATAACATAAGCTATGTTAAGATGACTCAGGGATGGTGGTTTGAATCACGCCTGAAGTCTAAGTATGTAAGTTATGTCTCCGCATAGTAGGATGTCTGTCCGGATAGGCGTATATTGCCGCTCAAGTTTGGCCGACTCAGGATGGCAATACCAAAGTACCTCTAAGAGTCTAGTCTCCTCGCTTATGTGATCATATCATTATGTATGTTCCTTTTAATGAACGATGATCTTAAACTAAGGGTATTTTGCTACTGAGTAAGAAAAACAGTTGGCATTTCGCCTTTTTAAGTATTTCAGAAAGAAAGTTTTTAAGGGTCATTATGGGACCAATACGAAAGAGATTCTTTTAAAGCATAAAAGCCTCAAAGAGGCTAAGAAAAGGGCTTTATGAGCCTCTTGAAAAGAGTTTTCATGAGCCTAACGAGGCTAAGTAAAGTGTTTTCAAAAAAAGAAGGAAGGATTTTTGTGCATATCATGTGATTAGGATTTTAATTGTAGTATGAATGAAATTTCAAGTACAGCATGCCCTTATCCTTGTGATGGATCGAGTATATGAGTTTGAATGTGCATGTATAGCGAAACAAAGCTCCTTGCATAATCCCTACTCCATGTGTTTAAGTATCTCATATGAGTGAATTAGATAGATAAGGCATAAATCACGAATTATATCACATGACCTATGAAAGAAAGCTCTTTGCTTAGCGTCGTTACTTGCTTATGCGTTTGACTGCTTGTTAGTAAAGGAACCTAGTCATTCAAGGACCTAGCAATGGGTTTGAGTGGTTAGAATAAGGTTTATGAGTATTGATCCATCCTTGGGGACTATGTTTACCTAATATGATAGTAATACATTGATATGTGATATGTGACTATTAAAGATATTACTGCCTGTAACAGTTTTGGTTTTAAGGGAGTCAGGAAGTACTCACTGAGCATGTGGTTGCTCATCCCATTACTCTTTCCCCTTTTTCCCCAGTTTTGCATTATGACAAGTAGAAGTCAAGTCGCTTATGCCAAGATGGAGTTTACCCTTGCTTGCAAGGTGTCATGTGTGCCCATTTGAAGGGGTCTTACATGTTTAACGAAGTCATGTAATGTATTCTTAGAATTGTAAACGTTTGTAAATAAGTATTCTAGTTGATGTACTGCATTCGGTTTAGGAATTACTCTATTTGGCCATGTGAGCCAACCATCTAATTTGTCAGTTGTTCTTTTAGCTTAAATCAGTTACGTTTTGGGATGTAAACCCCAGTCCTCTGATTGTGTGAACCGTTGAGTTGTATCTTTCATTTCTTCTGTATTAATGAACTATACTGTTTGATGTACTCCGAGCGAGTTGCTCGTTGAGATATGAACTCCGGCGTGTAGCCGTTGAGCTTATCTTAGAATGTTTTACGCTTTCTTTGTTTGCAGGGGTTTATTATAAGGCATTTAGCCTGAAAACAATCAGTTTTTAGGGAAAACTCGGTCCGTTTCGCCCTGGAAGTTAAACAAGAAGTAAGAAAACGTCACGTTGTTAGCCCTAGGGGCTGGGGGTGTTACATTGATGGTATCAGAGCGAGGTCCTACAACCACAGGCCGCGACCTGAGTCTTGCATTTTATTTAGTTATCTAGGAACGCGGTCATGATGATGTGATATATGCTTGCTTTGGTGTGCAAATGTGAGTTTTATGTGAATGCTAGCGCGTTTACCTAGTTAAGTACGGCTTGAGTGAGCTCATTAACTGAGTGAATGAACGAATTGCTAAGCATATAAGCCAAATAACTTGTATTCTCATGAATGAGTTAAGTGTTAGCTCAATCAAAGTTGTTTTGCTTATATGCCTTGGTGATTTCAATCGACAGTTTAAAGAACATATTATTTGAATTCAAATGATTGGAAAAACCTTAACTGTAAGCTCATCTTTGCCCCTAAAGTACGATTTGCTCCTCGGGCCCCATAATGGAGTGAGCAGATGCACTCTATGGTTGGTAGGGAATGAGCTAGAAGCTGTTACGCCATTCTCCTTTCGAAACATAGAGTTGTTATTAATATGCGGATTGAGTCTAGATGATTGAAAGTCTATTTTCATTTTTAAAACAAGTTTGATATGATTTTCCACACCAACTCATTTGCCCCTCTTCTATGCGTTTTCCCTCAGCGCCTAAATAGAGCAAGTAGACGGTTGAAGAGGATTGGCGAAGAGGAGACTGGATATCATAATCCTCTTTTTCGATTAGAATTAATTGCAAAACAAGATTTTGGATTTTAGTGTGAGTTGCGTAGGTTGTGTCATGTATGTGCACATTTTAGGTATGACCGAACATAGCTTGGGACTTTCGGGGATGAAATTCTTTTAAGGGGGGAAGAATGTAAGACTCGCATTCTTTGTTTTACGTTAAGCTGACTGTCTTGCCTTCTACATCATAAAATTCGTATTTTTATTAACTATATGAGTTAAATTATTATCGATGTGCTTATGTGAATGATAATTTTATTAAAAACAATATGTTGTCGCTATTTATATTATTATTATTATCGTTAATTATTTAGAAAATTTTTTAGTTGATGCTAACCCAAGCCTTCAAAATTGTTTTCAATTTATTTAGTCGTTCCCCGAATCTAGTTAGAATGTCGATTTTAGAACATTTAACCCGAACCTAGACTGAGCATAAATGAATTTGGGATCGGGAATTTAGTTGTGTAAAAATTGAAAAAAAAATGTAGAACAAAATGGGGTCGAGCCCCTTTTCTCTTTCACGGCAAACACACCAAGGGGGGCTTTCTACTGCCCAGCCCTGCGACCCCAAACGAAGAGAGAGAAGAGAGAGTGAAGGTGAGACCGAGAAGAGAGAGAGAGGGGTGACGAACGTCGACGCACCTCTGCATTGGCCTTCCTTGACACCACGATGGGGAGAGAGAGAGAGTGAGAGAGATCGAGTTAGGGGTGATGGAGCAAGTTAAGCGAGGGGAGCAGGACAGCGGCCATGCGACGGCAACGGCGGCAGCCAGGGCGGCCAGTACTAGTGGCGGCAACGCCCCCACCGATCGGTACGCGGTTTGGGCGCGGATAGTAGCAGAAAACATGGCTTAGATTGATTTGTTTGGGTCTAAGATTAGCACCCAATAGGGGTGAATTTTCGGGTTCATGTGCACTCAAATCAGTCCCAAAAGCCCTTAGAATGGGTCCTTAGCTTGGATTCGAGGTGGGTGTTTCTTGCCTCCTAAGTATTAGTAATTTTGAAAATATTTTAGCCCTTAAGTTGTGATGCATGTCAACTTAGGGTTAGTTAGATTAATTGGGATTATGCATGTTCTATTTTAGCTGAATTTAGTTTAAATCAATGCATGTTAGTTTAGAATTAGTCTGACGAATTGGGTTGATTTTTATGCCTAAGATTGCCCTAAATGATGTATGTTGAGTTTAGTTAATTCATGCCTGAAAGCTACTTCGAAATAACCTAATAATGCTTTGAATCGATATGTGTTAGTTTAGTTAATTAATGCTTGAAGGTTGCTTCGAATCGATATATGTTACTTTAGTTAATTCATGTTTACAAGTGATCTTTGAAACAACCTAAGCACACTTTGACTTGTCACTTGATAAATTAGTTCGATCATGTTTAAAAGTAGCCCTCGCAACAACCTAACGTGCTTTAAATTGATGTATGTTGAATTAGTTGATCCATGCTAGGTGATGTTCTCCAAACAACCTAAGAATGTCTCAACACGATGTATGTTAAGCTGGCTAGTCACGCTTTGAAAATGACATGAACTTGGCATCTTTACCTCCAATTTGCGAGTTATGAATGTAGGCTAGCTTCATGCCTTGTGAGTTCATCTCAGTTCGTTAGGTACTTATTTCAAGTTAATGCAATATAGATATATATGTGTATGTGTTTATATATGCGGTAACACACCATCAGATGATGGCTAATTGCTCTGTAAGTTTAAATGCTGCTATTTCACATTCCTTGTAATTTTTTTGAATGTTATGCTATGGTCATGGAAATGAAAACCGAGTTAGTAGTTGGATGGCTTGAGAATGAACTGATGAGAATTTTGAGGTTCTTTGTGGTCGGTGTTGCGTGAGAAGGGAGCCTGGATTGTGATTGACCACAATCGTTCGGATTGCGAGGCCACGTGTGGCTTATTCTGCTAAGTTGAATTATGAAGTGTTATGAATGTGCCATGTGTGAAACCTTTCCCTCTTGAAATTGTTAAATGATGCTATGTGAATGATTTGCAAACTTAGTCATCTTTAAAAGGGTAGTTAAAAGCATGTTTTCACCATTTTGAATGTTTCTAAAGGTTTACCAATTGCATGTTGGTTTATAAGATGTTTGTAACCTAAAATGATCCTAAATCGTCGAACTAATCAGTAACTGACCCAACTAAATAGTCGATAGGTTTACGAAGTTTAAAAGTGAACTAAAAGTAAGTTCGAAAATGATTTAAGGCTTTGGTTTTTTTATGTCTCCTTCTTTGAGTTCAAAAAGGATTGAAACGAAGTGAAAAAGGGCAACTGAAGGAGTTTTATGACGAAACTTAGTTTGAGTTATATGCTAGCTAAGTACTTTAAGTTTCGAATGAGTTTTGAATTGCGAGTTAGCAAATTCATTACCATTTGAAAAGGGTTTTCAATTTGAAAATGAAAGAACCATAACCAGTAGTAGGGCTATGGACTATTTTGCTGGATAAGCATATATATGAATAGGTAGGAGTATGCATGTATGTAAGTAATTATGTTTATGTTTATGTATACATGGAGGAGCTACTCTAGAAACTTTAAGCTCAAGTCTGAGGCCCAAAGATGGTGGCTTAGTATCCCGCCTGCCATAACATAAGCTATGTTAAGATGACTCAGGGATGGTGGTGTGAATCTCGCCTAAAGTCTAAGTATGTAAGTTATGTCTCAGCATAGTATGATGTCTGTCCAGATAGGCATATGTAGAGCTGACAAAACTGACCCGAAACCCGAACCGAACGACCCGGACCCATACTCGACCCGACACCCGAAATATGCTCACCCGAAAGTGGATCCGAAACCCGAATTGACACGAACTGAACCACACCCGACCTGAAATTTTCTACAAAGTTACTTGTTTTTGCATGACGAGCGTATTTGACAAAAAATTGGTTGATCCGAAATCGACCTGAATCGAACCATACCCGACCCAAACCAAATTGACCCTAAATATCAATTAACCCGAACATGACTCGACTCGAACTTAACCCCGACCCGTAGCAGAACCGAATGACCCATTTGCCAGGTCTAGGCGTATGTTGTCGCTCGAGTTTGGCCGACTCGGGATGGTATTACCAAAGCACCTCTAAGAGTCTAGTTTCATCGCTTATGTGATCAAATCGTTATGTATGTTTCTTTTAATAAACGATGATCTTACGCTAAAGGTATTTTCCTAATGAATAAGAAAAGTAGTTGCCCTTTTAAGTATTTCAAAAAGAAAGTTTTTAAGGGTCACTATAGGACCAACATGAAAGAGATTCTTTTAAAGCATAAGAGCCTTAAAGAGCAAGAAAAGAGCTTTATGAGGCTCAAGAGGTTAAGAAAAGAGTTTTCATGAGCCTAAAGAGGCTAAGTAAAGTATTTTCAAAAAAAGAAAGAAGGATTTTTGTGCATATCATGTGATTAAGATTCTAAGTGTAGTATGAATGAAATTTCAAGTACAACATTGCCATATCCTTGTGATGCATCAAGTATATGAGTTTGAATGTGCATGTTTAGCAAAAGAAAGCTCCTTGCATAATCCCTACTCCATGTGTTTAAGCATCTCGTATGAGTGAATTAGATAGATAAGGCATAAATCACAAATTATATCACATGACCTACGAAAGAAAGTTCTTTGCTTAGCGTCTTTACTTGCTTATGTGTTTGACCGCCTGTTAGTAAAGGAACTTAGTCATTCAGAGACCTAGAAATAGTGGTTAGAATGAGATTTACGAGTATTGATCCATCTTTGGGGACTGTGTTTACCTAATACGATAGTAATACATTGATATTTGATATGTGACTATTAAAGATATTACTGCCAACAACTGTTTTGGTTTTAGGGGGTCGGGGAATACTCACTGAGCGTGTGGTTTCTCATCCCAGTACTCTCTCCCCTTTTTCCCCAGGTTTGCAGTATGATGAGTAGAAGCCAAGTCGCTTATGCCAAGATGGAGTTTACCCTTGCTTGCAAGGTGTCATGTGTGCCTATTTGAAAGAGTCTTACATGTTTAACAAAGTCATGTAATGTATTCCTAGAATTGTAAACGTTTGCAAATAAGTATTCTAGTTCATGTACTGCATTCGGTTTAGGAATCGCTCTGTTTGGCCGTGTGAGCCAACCATCTAATTTGTCAATTGTCCTTTTAGCTGAAATCAGTTACGTTTTAGAATGTAAACCCCAATCCTCTCGTTGTGTAAACCGTTGAGTTGTATCTTTCATTTCTTTTGTATTAATAAAATATATTGTTTGATGTACTCCGAGCGAGTTGCTCATTGAGATATGAACTCCGGCGTGTAGCCGTTGAGCTTATCTTAAAATGTTTTACGCTTTCATTGTTTGTAGGGGTTTATTGTAAGGCTTTTAGCGTGAAAACAGTTAATTTTTAGGGGAAACACTGTCCGTTTCACCCCAAAAGTTATGTAAGAAGTAAGAAAACGTGACGCTCCTAGCCCTAGGGCCTAGGGGTGTTACATTCTTAGGTTTTGAAAACCCATTTCCACAAGATTGAGTTTTTATCTCTCAATGGGTTAGACTAGGAGTAGTGGAGTTAGATTAGTGAGAATAAGTGGAGAATTCACCTCCAATCATCATCCACTTGCTCCAACAATAGAGGCTAACCTCTATTGTTGGATTTTCAAGCTTTTGAGGTACTCCCCTTTCTCTCCCCTGTTTTAATTAGTAAATTAATGTTTTCTTAGTTAATTAAATGTTTTGCTAGTTATTGTTACCTAATACAAAGTTTGTGGTTGATTTTGTTAATTATGCTTCGTTTTAGTTTAGTTCAATTAATCATGTTTAGATTAGAAATTAGAATTAATAAGTAATTAGTTTAGTTAATCATGATTAGTGATATTTATCGCTTTTTCTAGGTTAGGGTTGGGCTCAAAAACAATTGGTGACTTGATTTCCACACCATCCCAGAGGACGACAAATTTCTACCCTTACTTCCCCCTCAAAAACTACATCTACAAATTAGTGCTGTTGCGGGTACAGTGCTGCAAAATTAAGTCATTTCTTAGAAATATGCCTCCCTTTAGGTCATTGTGTGCTAGTGTAGTCTCTTTTATTGTTTCTTCATTTTTTTTCTCTTGAGTTATTTAGTAGCTACTTGTTTGGATGACATTGCAAAATACAAAAATGTTAAAAAATGTGAAAAATCCAAAAAAAAATTGAAAAAATTGAAAACCCAAAAAGTTATGGCTCATTGAATATTAATGATTGGATTGGGAATTTTAAGGAAGCAAATGTGATTAATGTTGAGCCTAAGTCCACTAAACTTGAAGAGCCCATTCTTGAAAGAGTGAAACCCCCACCATGCTCATTGAGGGAGCACTTCCATCCTCCCTAAGCTGTCCCACAATCATGTTTTAACCTCCCTCTCATCCCTAAGGATGTGACGTTTGAGTTTAATCCAGATTATGTTGGCTTGCTTCCTAAATTTATGGGCTTTGAAGATCCTTATTTGTTTATTCATGAGTTTGAGGACGTGTGTTCGTTAATTCACATGCTTGGGATACTAAATGATGTTATGAGGATGAAATGCATTCCCTTTCTCTCAAAGATGATCTAAGAGGTAGATGTATGGTCTTAAGGTTGATTCTATTAAATCTTGGGATTCTTGTGTTGAGATACTCCTTAAGAGATACTTTCCCACTAGCAAGACCATTAGAATTAGGAATGAAATCCTTTCTTTTGTCTGACTTGAACATGAGCATTTTTGAAAGTATATAAATAGGTTCAAGGAGTTACTTACCCAATGCCCTGACCATGGTTTAAAGAGATGGAATTTGTGTCAAATAGCTTAGGAGGGTTCGGATGTGAATACTAGGACAATGGTTAAATCTATGTGTAGGGGAGAGTTTCTTTGTAAGAATGCTAATGAAGCTTGCGACTTTCTTGAGGATTTAAGTGATAAGACACATGAGTGGGAGACAATTAGGGAAGCCCCTAGTATTACATCTAAGATTTTTATGGATAATGAAAGCAAGCTACCTAATGACTTCGTTGCTTTAGAGGATGTTACGCTTCATTGCGAGCATCAACTTGAAGTTCCTCTTTTTCAACCTCGCCAACCTCATGACTACATTCCTCCCTCTTATTCTTGTGATTTATCTTAGACTACAGTGTTAGCTCATATTCTCACCCTTTTAATCAAATGTCTTTTGAAGGCATCAATGATCCTACATTGCACCCCCTAATGATCAACCCTCATCTTAAGACTCGGGATACTCTTAGGCACGATTTGGTTTTTAATGATGCACCTTTTCTTTTAGTGCCCTTGAGAGAGAATGATGAGAGTGATAAACTAGTGGTTAAGGCTAGTTGTGGTCTTGAGCATGACATGATTGGGTTTCTGAGGATATTTTTATCGAGGAGGAGTATTCACTTGAGGAGACTCCTTTGGAAGAGCCTTATGTTGAGGAATGTGTTGAGGTCACACCTTCTTATGTAGAGCTTATTCATGCAATCCTCATTGAGTTCCCTCCTTAGAACATCCCAATTTCTAGTGTCTTGGCCTCTTATACTCCATCATCTCACTCTTTCATAGATCCTTCAATTTCCACCTTTCCCGAGTCCCTGACTGCATGATCTATGCCCCTAAGTTAGATTGGATTCATAAACTTGATGTGGCCATAAGGCTTAAGGATTGGGTACAGGATTTAGGATTTATGCCTAGTTTGTGTATTCATACTTCCTATGAGACTTCTAGGCCATTATCGTCTATATTGAGTGATGATAGGCATGTGTGTAACTCCTATGATTGGGCCTAGAGCTTTGATAAGCTTAAGAGAGCTCTTACTTCCACTTCGGTGACATGCTTTCTTTGGAACATCCTCCTTTTTATTAATGATTTTAACTTTTTTTATGACTGTTCAAGTTTATTTGATAAGTTGCCACGAGCTTTGGTAGGGATTGATACAAGTGGCAACTTGATGATTTGACGGAATGGTTGATACTCCTTGAGTCTTTTGTACCACTCTTAGTGAGGCATAGTTCTACATTGAGTGATGATAGGCATGTGTGTAACTCCTATGATTGGGCCCAGAGTTTTGATAAGCTTAAGAGAGCTCTTACTTCCAATCCGGTGACATGCTTTCTTTGGAACATCCCCTTTCTTATTAATGATTTTAACTTTTTTTAAGACTATTCAAGTTTATTTGATAAGTTGTTATAAGCTTTGGTAGGGATTGATACAAGTGACAACTTGATGATTTGATGGAATGGATGATACTCCTTGAGCCTCTTGTACCATATTTTAGTGAGACTTAGTTTAGGTGCACTCAGCACCCAACCTGGTATGATTGTTCTAACTCTTCTCTCTTCTTGTTTTTCTTTTCTTTATTTCTTTTAGTAAATAGTTGTGGATATTTAGTATTATGATTGTGTGGATGATCAATTTTAAGGTGAATTTTGGGATTTGTTGAGCTGAGATGGCTATGATCACCTATGTTTGATTTGTGTATTTTGTTTTATGTGTGTTTGTTGGTGGTGTATTTTGTTTTGGGAATATTTGTTGGTATTGTTTGGTTTTGTACTTGTTAGTGGTGTCATAAGTTTGTAAATACTTGTGAATTTATGTTTGACTTGTGGTTAGATTGCTTATTTGCTTGTTTTTGGCGTCTTAGTTCCCACAATGAGGACGTTGTGGAGTTTTGGAGTGGGAATGAGGTGCTCATTTGTATATAATTTTCAAAATTTTTAAAAAATCAAAAATATTTTTGTTTTTCTTTGGAGATTTGTTTTCTTTCGTTGGTGAATGTGATCTCATGTTGCTAGGTTATTGAATTATATGTAAATAGAGTTTGCATGATGAGATGTTTAGTTGAGGATGTAGATTCGATTTTTTGGAGTAACCCCATCTAATATGGGTGATTTTGTGCCTACCTTGCTCACGTTTCCAACAATTCTTTGGGCCTTGTTGTTAAGTTGACATATGAACTATTTGTTTGTCAAAGTTGCTTCTAAACTCTTAAAAAATGCGAAAAAAAGATGAAAAGGGGAAAAAGTCTAAAACATGAATACAAACCCAAGCACCAATGTTCAAAGCGACTATCTTTATTTCATATTTTTAATTGGCTTGAATATGTACTATTTAACTTGATTGCACAACTATTTTAGGCAATGAAATAAGTGCTTTGTGCATTCAAATAAAACCCCCTCTTAGGGAAGCCCCGAATATTTTGTGGATATTTAGGATTGTGATTGCGTGGGTGATCAATTTTGATGTGAACTTTGGAATTTGTTGAGCCGAGATGGCTAAAATCACCTATGTTTGATTTGTGTATTTTGTTTTATGTGTGTTTGTTGGTAGTGTGTTTAGTTTTGTGAATATTTGTTGGTGTTATCTGGTATTGCACTTGTTAGTGGTGTCATAAGTTTGTATATACTTGTGAATTTGTGTTTTGTTTGTAATTGGATTGCTTATTTGCTTACTTTTTGGCATCTTAGTTCCCACAATGAGGACATTGTGAAGTTTTTGTGTGGGGTTGAGGTGTTCGCTTGTATATATTTTTCGAAATTTTTGAAAAATTAAAAATATTTTTGTTTTTCTTTGGGGATTTGTGTTCTTTCTTTGGTGATTGTGATCCCATGTGGCTGGGTTATTGAACTATATATAAATAGAATTTGCATGATGAGATGTCTAGCTGAGGTTGTATGTTCGATTTTTCATAGTAACACCATCTCATATGGGTGATTTTGTGCCTAACTTGCTCACTTTTCCATCAATTCTTTGGGTTTTGTTATTAAGTTGGCATGTGAACTATTTGTCTATCAAAGTTGCCTTCTAAACTCTTGAAAAAAGCCCCCAAAAAAAATTGAAAAAAGAAAAAAGTCTAAAAAGTGAATAAAAACACAGGCACCAATGTTGAAAGCCATTATCTTTGTTTCATATTTTAATTGGCTTGAATATGTGCTATTTTACTTGATAGTGCATCTGTTTTAGGCAATGAAATGAATGTTTTGCACATTTGAATAAAACCCCTTCTTACGGAAGGCCCGAATATTTGTAAGTCAAGTGCGTATTATTTTTGTTGAAAAAGAAAAAGGAAAAAAAGGGGAGCGAAGAAGGTAATTAGGCAAGGAAACGAGGATCATGTCAATGTTAGCAACTTGATTCATAAGGATTGATGCACATTTGCACATGTACCAAGGTGTACATAACATTGGATATTGTTGTGAGGGGTGAAAAATGGAGGTCGAGGTGCTTCTTATGACTTAGATGTCTTTTGATTATGCATTCTATTTGTATATAATTTAGTGATTTGGTGACTAGGGTAACGCAATTCCCTAAATCATATACATAATTTTTCCATTATTTGCATATATGATCATGATTTTTTTAAAAAAAATAAAAATATTTTCCTTTGTTTTTGAAAAGATTTTTGTGGCAATTTCACTTGAAAATCCTCACGCGAACTTCACTCATCTACTTGGAAAACCGATGGGTTTGCTAAATGCAACCGTGATTCCTACGAAAGTGAGTTAGGATTTTCTATTTCTTATTTTCTATTTCTTTTTAGTTAGTTTAGTTTGTTTTGCTCGAGAATGAGCAAAGTCTTAGTGTGAGGGTATTTGTTCGGGTGCAATGCGTGTGAATTCTACACCTCATTCTACCTAGATTTAGATCAACTAAGTGGTAAATTAGGTAATTTATTTGTGTTTTGTTTTAAAAAATGGTTTTGTAGGTAATAAAGAAAATTGCACAAATGGCGGATAATTCATACAAAGCATGCCAACAATTAGGCACGTTAACTTGGTGGCAAAGGCTGCCAATGCTAGGTGGCAAGGGCTTTCAGTGCCAGGTGGCATAGGGTGCCACGTGGCACGGCCATACCGAATCCTGTTTTTGCTCTATTTTATGTGAAGAATGTCATAAACTTGGCACGAGGTGGTCGTGTCATGTGGCACGACTGTAGCACCCGTTTGTCCTGCCTTGCTTCTGTTGTTGGCTTCCAGAGACTTGGCACAGTTTGCCCATGCCACTTAGCACAACCATGCCACACCTATTGCATCGAGATCTATGTAAAGCCCCATCCCCCATTTATGTAGTTATCCAATTTTTAGGTTTTAAGAACAGAGTTTAACCTAGGATTTAGGAGAGATTAGTGTAGATTTACTTTTGTTTTGTATCCACATTTCAAGAGTAATTAAGTTTTTGGGCAATTAGTTTTCTTTCTTTCTCTTTAATCTTGATTTTTATTCAAACTCTTACTTTCTTGGGTTTGATTTACTAGTTTAATGCCCAAATTTACATGCTTTTATTTTTTGATGGACTGAAATTACTGCCTTCTTTTCCTAATCATCATTGTCTTCGCTTATCTACTCTTAATCGCTCATTCTCTTTCTTTAAGAATGCAAATTTCAAGCTCTTTCGCTCTCCTCTATCTTACGGTTTGAAAACCCATTTTCACAAGTTTGAGTTTTTAGCTCTCAATGGGTTAGATTAGGAGTGGTTGAGTTAGATTAGTGAGAATAAGTGGAGAATTCACTTCCAATCATCATCCACTTGCTCCACTAATAGAGGCCACCCTTTATTGTTGGATTTTCAGGCTTTTGAGGTACTCCCCTTTCTCTTTTCTTTTAATTGGTAAATGTAATATTTTCTTAGTTAATTAGATGTTTTGCTAGTTATTGCTTGTTATATGAAGTTTGGAGTTGATTTTGTTAGTTATGCTTCGTTTTAGTTTAGTTCAATTAATCATGTTTAGATTAGAAATTAGAATTAGTGGGTAATTGGTTTAGTTAATCATGCTTAGTGACATTTATTGTTTTTTCTAAGTTAGAGTTGGGGTTGAAAATAACTAGTAAATTGATTTCTATACCATCCCAGATGACGATAAATTTTTACCCTTACTCCCCCATCAAAAACTACATCTACAAGAAGCTTACACCTAATTGGGAATGGCCATACATGGTCATTGAAGAAGTACACCCTAGGACGTTTCGCCTCTCAACCCTTCAAGGAGAAAGGATACCAACAACATGGCACTCCGACAACCTTAGGAGATACTACATAGGATGTGGGTAGAAGATAGTTGTGTGTTCCTGTAAAATAAAGGTTTGTTTCACTTTAGTATGTCGGTTGTACATTTGGTTGGCCCCCAACTTCATCATCTATGAACATCAATGAATCATCATTTTCCTAAATCTGATTTTGTTAATTGTCGTCAAGTTTGGGCACATAGGGGCTTAGAGCGAGACAATAGGTCCAACGACGCAGTAAAAACTTAACGACAAAACCAAACGGTAAGGTATGACAATGCAAGGATCAACTCGTTTGACTGGTGTCCAAACTTCTCCCATGAATACCATGGTAGGCAATAGGAACGATATGACGTCGGCCTTGCAATCGAACTCTTCCTCTCCCCTCAACGGAGGGGTCTAACCAAGCGCTATAGTTTGGTTAAACGACATGCTAATGCAAATATTAACTCGTTCGGATGGTGTCCAAACGTAACTCACGAATGCCTTGGTTAGCAATGGAAATGATAAGATGTCGGTCTTGCAACTGAACTCGTCCTACACCCTCAAGGGAGGGGTCAAATCAAGTGCATTAGTTTGATGGGTGTCCGAACATAGTCCATGAATGCCATGATGGGCAATGGGAATGATAGAATGTCGGCCTTGCAATCGAGCTCGTCCTACGCCTTCAAGGGAGGGATCTAACCAAGCGCAATAGTTTAGTTAAACGACATGCTAATGCAAGGATCAGCTCGTTCGGTTGATGTTCAAACTTAACCCACAAATGCCTTGGTTGGCAATGGAAATTGTAAGACACCGGCCTTACAATCGAACTCGACCTACCCCCTTAAGGGAGGGATCTAACCAAGTGCGATAGTTTGGTTAAACGCTGCACCACGTTAGGCCCATGGACGTCGTGGTAGGCCATGGGAGGTAGAGCGTCGATCTTACTATTGAACCTTTTGTACACACACCTTTAGCCCCTAGGGGCTAAGGAATGGATGTATGGCAATACTATGCTTACCGTTCCCCTCTCGCAGGGATGGAGGCGAAGCCCCCTTAGCCCTTAAGGGAGGAACTTCAAATCAACAAACAACACAAATCCTTCGATACATGATATCAACACATAGCAACAGCAAAAAATGCAAAGATATGACGAAAAACAAAGCATCCTCATACAAGGAATGTCACGCACACCAACAAGACAAGGTGTTGCAATACATAGACATAAGTTTTGAATAAACAAAGCAAAGTGAGAACATGCCCATACAACCTTGGCTCAAAGGCCCAAGGCGTAACCAATCGCTCACAAGAGCGAAGTTAGCAAACTAGAGAATAGTAAGGCAAAGGATAGAGGGGAAGTCAAGGCTAGGCGTCATCATAATCATCTTTTGCGGCTCCACCATCAGCATTGGCTGTCTTAGCACCACCCTCGAGTGGATCCTCTAGGCCAAACTTAGGGGAGGATTGATGGGTAGCAGACAATCTCTAGGCAAGCCTCGTCCTTCCTTTAGGCATGAGCGTTGGCATTCTACATCTTGATCACCTCAACCCACTATAAAAAAATCTCCTAATTGGGCATGAACTCCCCTCTGCCCCTATCATACTCTTGGGCAGCTCGCGCCATCAGGTCCATCATGGCCTCCTGCCCCTTCTCGTAGGAAATGTTGGCAACGTCAAGTTGAGCTTGGTACGCTTGCCTCTCCATCAAAGTCTTGCCGACTCCGAACTTGCGTTCTAGCTCCTTCAGGCTGTGTTTCAGCTCCTGGTTTTTGTGCCCTTCGACCCGGATCCTCAATGAGGGATTCTATCTCTTTCTTATTGCACCTCACTGTCCCCTAAGCGAGTTGACCTCAGCCTCAGTGAAACACTGAGAGGGAACTGAACAAAGGGCGGAGAAAGCGCGAACTGATGCCTGCAACCGAGAAATGAGATGATTACGAAGAAACGAGAAACACAAAGGAGAGAATAAGTTGCAAACGCTAAGGACCCGCACCTCCATGAAGTAGACTTGAGCGGCCTCCAGGGTGCTGGGGACCTTTTCCGAGCCCGATGCAAGGGCAAGCTCTCACTTTTGGTCGAGCTCTTGAAACAATGCCACCTTCCCTTCATAATCGACGGAAAGGAAAGAGTTTTGACCCTCGGAAGAGCGATGATCAGCCAAGCCGAGAGGAGTGATGACTCACGGAGGTGGCCTTCTCTTCTTGGTGGGAGGGCAGCTTGAAGGTTCACCACTCGTTCCACCTATGGAAGGAACATCGGCAGGGCTGGGAAGATGCTCTGTCAACCCTATCAGGGTGCATCAGATTCTTCATCCGCTCCACCATTTGACTCTTGGTCTATGATTCCAAGGCGAAAACCATGTCATAAGGGGAGGACGTACACTTCAGAGGAAGGACACATTTGGTGAGCCCAGGCTTGCGAGGCCGAGAAGAACAACATACCGAGGGAAGGTCCTGGACCTCTTAGATAACATGCACCCTGACCTGCTTCTCTCACCTCCAATCGTCGAGGTGCCTCCTCTCTTCCTTGGTCATCTTGTCCAGCTTGCCCTTCATGCTGAGCAATATATATATTGCTTCCTCTACAAGGAGCAAGAATCAAATAAGTAAGGCTAGCAAAGAAAATGTATATCAAATAAACAAAGCGATAAATAATTTATCACAGTGGATAGCCGAACTAAGCTCGGTGGCGTAAAGGAAGCGCTCATAGCTAAATAACACGCTCCAAGGAAGCCAATTGACCATAACCTTTACGGCCTTCCCGGATCAGGGATGAATGGAGTCAACGAGTCGAAAGTAATTAACAGTTGTCAACTCCTTCTCCCCTGGAGTGGTACGAGGCTTACCCTACTTCTTATTCGGGCCTCGTCTGTTCCAAATAAGGATGAGCCAATCCCTATTCACCCTCTTTACATAAACAAACTTATACTTCCATCTGTGGACAGAGGAAGGCTTGTCCAAGGCGGACATATAGCAGGGTTGGCTCACTATCCAATACCAACCTTTTCCCTTACACGTCTTATTGTTGCGTTGAATGATGTGCACATATAAGAAGGCCAAGGTCGTGCACTCGAGATGCTTAAGCTTGCAAGTTACAACAAACGATAGAATGGACGCTCACACATTGGGGAGAAGTTGGGCGATCGCAATATCGTACATTTGGAGGATTTCCATGACAATTTTAGGAAGCGGGAACCAAATGCCATACTCTAAGGCTTCTAAGTACACACATATACATCCCGGTTGGGAGGTTATCTATGATATCTGTGTATAAGGGAACGATCACCCTACAGTTGCGTCAAAAAGAATACTTCACCTCAAAGTCGTTGATTTTCTTATGCTCATCACAGACGAAAGGATTGATATAATGGAAGCTAGACCTGGAAATCTGACCTAGCAAGGCCGCTAGAATAAGCTGGATCATGATCTAGCTCCTCATCTATGACTGTGGGCAGCATATCTATACTAGCAAAATGCCCAGGAAGCTGGTTAGCTAGGGACACCTCCTGAACCATGACTATGGACGGCATACCTACGGTAGCTTTTGGAGCTCAACTCAACAATGTTTGGATTAGATCGAAGGAAGTCCCACAACGGAATCACTGCGGGAGGATTTCAAGGGTGCCTAGAGTCCAATTCAAAGTTATTTTCATAACATTCTAAGAGACCGACGTCTTCCTCAAGGGGTGAGGTTGGCCATGGGTCGGTGGGGTTATTGCTAGACATATCCTCCCTAAAGTCTAACGAAGGGCTAGAGGATGATCCTAGCTAGTAAGCAAACGATGACATAGCTAAGTTACAAGAACGATAAACGAAGAAGGAAAGGATGGAAACCGTAATGATGGGCAAGGCAAGGGAATGACTCTTTCAGATATTCTCTCTCTAGCTTTCTCTATCTAAAATTTTTATAAGGGCAAGTGAATGAGAAGGAGAAATGATTTGGAACTAAGGCCCTGTTCTTTTGGGTGGGAAATCCACCCAACCCCCACCCACCCACTTTTTCCCCCCTCTTCCCACTCTTTCCCACACTTAAAAAAAAATACCACTCTTTCCCACATTCACCAACTTCTTCCCACATTCACCCACTCCTTCTCACACCTACATAAAACAACCATTTCCCATATTTGAAATTTTTTTATACTTTACGTAATTGCGTGTGCGAATAATCTGATAGCAATTATGAGCAGTTTTCATTTTTCGGATGTTATGGAACAATTTATTTTTTTTTCTTTTTCCTTAATTTTTTTAATTTTTAAATTTTTTTTAATCTTTTAATTCTATTTTTTAATGTTTAATTTTTAAATTTTTAAATTTTTACATTTTTGGTATTTATTTTTAATTTTTAATTTTTTAATTTTGAGTTTTTTATTTATTTAATTTTTTAATTTTTAATTTTTCGGATGTTATGGAACAGTTTTATTTTTTTCTTTTTCATTAATTTTTTAATTTTTTTAATTTTTTTTAATTTTTTAATTCTAATTTTTAATTTTTAATTTTTATTATTTTAGAATTTTTTAAACTTTAATTTTTTTTGTATTTATTTTTAATTTTTAATTTTTTAATTTTTAATTTTTAATTTTTAATTTTTTAATTTTTTAATTTCTTAATTTTTAATTTTTTGGATATTATGGAACAGTTTTAGTTTTTTTCTTTTTCATTTATTTTTTAATTGTTAACTTTGTTTTAATTATGTAATTCTATATTTTAATGTTTAATTTTTTAATTTTTTAATTTTAGTTTTTAATTTTTTAATTTCTAATTTTGCGGATGTCATCGAACACTGTTATTTTTTTCTTTTTCATTAATTTTTTAGTTTTTAATTTTTTTAAATTTTTTGATTCTATTTTTAATTTTTTAGTTTTTTAATTTTTAATTTTTTTTATTTATTTTTAATTTTTAATTTTTAATTTTTAATTTTTAATTTTTACTTTTTTAGTTTTTTGATTTTTTAATTTGCAAAAACATATTATTACAAATAAAAAAATTAAAAAATTACAAATTACAAATTCAAAATTAAAAATAAAAAATAAAAAATACCAAATACAAATGCAAAAAGACAAATTAAAATGAAAATAAAAGTAAAAAAAATTTAAAAAATTTAAAAATTAGAATTAAAAAATTAAAATTTAAAAAATT
>JACYFF010031954.1:74550726-74588685 GCA_017589665.1 Selenicereus undatus | reverse complement strand
TATATATATATATATATTTATTGTCCAATTTTATCACTCATTGTATTTTTTTTTAATTGTATCCAACATCATTCTATTTTCACTTTCTTTTTGCTTCTCATTTTTCTCCTCTTCTTCATGTTCATCATCTTCATCAATGATTTTCATCGTCAATCTCTGCAATTACTTCTTGAGTTCTCTAACCTAGTTATTATTGTCCTTTAAGAATTTTGTAATCTGAGACACCAATCGTCTCCCCCTTCGCCATTTTTTTTATATTTGGGTTTAATATCACTCAAATTCTACTGGGTAATATCTGGGAATAGTGAAAAAATTGAGATTCATTAATGTTGACTCTCTCTTTTTCTAGATTTACTACGGGGTATATTTTTTGCTGGTGTTTTGGTTTTGATTTCGAAGAGAAAAGAGAAACATAATTCATTGGTTGAGTCGAAGCAGTAAGCATGGGAGGGGGTTAATGGTAAAACGAAATGAAGTGATGGCTAGGGGGGTTCATTCTATCAAATAGCAAAAAATGAAGTGGAAAGAAAATGGTTTTTCATTCTACCAAACAGCTAAAAATGTAAGTGAAAAATCATTTTTCTTGGGAAAATATTTTTTATGAAAAATGATTTTCTAAGAAAATGATTTTCCACTCCCCCAAACACACCCTTAAACTCATTTATTTTTTTTGGAACATGGATCTAGATTCACCTTAGATCTAGGTCTGTAAAGATAGGACTCAGATCCAGATCCTGTGAGTTTGGCGGGTCTATAGGTTCTAAATAGGTTATGATTACTTCTTACATTAAAATTTATTTTTTCACATCCTAGCGCAAATTATCACTTTCTAAAGATAAAGAATTAAATTTAGAAGATATTATATTTAAATAAAAACATTCTAATAATACATGTTATAACTAAGTATTCTTATTTACATCTTACACACTAAAAATTAGGGGTATGGCCTACTGTTGATGCCATCAAATGACAAGGAGTATGCGTCTAAGTCTGAGATGTGCGATGCGAGTATGTGACAGTGGGAGTGGCTGGTTGACTGTAGCGTGCAGAGAGAACAAGAGTGGTATGAGTGACTCTTGGATCAAGCCAGTGAGTGACTGTGAGCGACTTAGTGATGGAGGAATGAGGTCAAAGGCGGATCTTTGTTGAAGCCCAAGGCGGCCTCCCCCCTCCCCAATTTTATTTTATTTTTTTGCATTATTATGTATGCATATTGTGTTATCCATAATATACATAAGACTAATGGTGGAATTGTGGCACAACCCTTTTTATCTAATCAAGAGGTTGGGAAATCAAATCTTGACCCCTCCAAATATTTTTTTGCAAGTTCCGCCATTGAGTGAGGCTAAGCATTAAGGAAATTGGAGAGGGAAATGGGCAATAGATTGTGGTGAATAGTGAGTCTTAAACGGGCAACAACCGAGGGCGGGACGTGGTACCAACGTAGCAACTAGCAAGACAACTTAGGGTTTAGAGTCTTTAAACTTTAGTGAGTTTAGTCAATAAATTACCACATTTTTAAAAAATACAAATGAGTCTTAAATAGGTCATAGGTCGCGTCTGGGTCTCAAATTTTCAAACCCAAACCTAAACCCGACTGAGGGCCCTTAGATCTAGGCCCGCTTAAGACCCGATGGGTCCTATTTCATTAAAGCCAGACCCTTTAATTTGGCTCGAATATGATGGTCGGGTACATGACCCATTGTCATCCCTTGTTGGAGTCCTTGGAGAGATATTTTGAGACGGGGTTGTGAAAGGACATGGGATTGGCATTCATTTATGAGGGCATGTTGTCTTTTTTCTTTTCCTTTTCAATGAGATATTTTATTTGATGCCGATGTGTTTTTACAAATTATTGTAAAAATATAGTAGGCTTTGCATAAAATAAACCTTCTTATTATTAATGTAATACAAATGTATTTTAGGGTAATGTTTTAGTAGTTATGGGTGTAACTAATTACTTACCTAAGTTGATTTTATTAAAATCAACCTTAAAGGATATAAATTGTTCCATTTCAATTACCAATTACTATTAAATGAGTTATAGTCACATTAACATGTCTATAAAAAAAATAAATAAACCCGCCATGACCACTTTAGTGGATAAGTCTCAGTTAGAGTTAGGAAATAGGTTGGGTCGTGCTTGTGTTCATGTCAAATTTAAACGCGCTGAAAATCTCTCGACTTGGAACTAACTCATTTATTAAATGGGTTGGAAAATATTGACCTATGCCCATTTAATTTTTAAACCGATTGACCTGATTTTGACATGTCAACCAATTTATGATAAATGGGCTAAGTTCAAGTCACTTTACCCCTTTAAATTTAAACTAATACCTAATTGTATAATAGAAAAAATTAAGTTTGCATAACATATTAAGCGATTACTTTTTAAAGTTCCCCCAATTCATCACAATTCGCATTTATATATAACATTTTTAATTTTTATATTCTTAATTATCAAATAAAAGTGTAAGCTAATTATTAGATTGCCTTGTTTAACCCATTTAATTAAATAGGTTAACAATGTATTTTTTTCGTGTTGAGAATCTCAACCTAAATCTAACCCATTTAGATAAATGGGTTAAATATGTCAACCCATTTAATTAAACACGATGAAAATTGGCACACAAAACTACTTAAATTCGTGTCTATTTCGTGCCAATAATCGTGCTAGGTCAGCTTTGCCCAACTTTAGTTTGAGGGCGCCTTTGTGAGTGGCAGGTCCATTATACACAATATAGTGATATGTGAGGACTTGGTGAAGATGTATAACAAGAAGAATGTATCTTCCTATTGCATTATGAAAGTGGACTTAAAGAAGGCATATAACTGTTAGATGGGGTTTCCCTGGGAACACTACCTGTGGGGTATGGATTTTCTATGCTATTTGTAAAACACATTATGACCTACATCTTCACTGCTCATTTTTTTTTGTCAAATTAACTCGTGAATTACATGGCTATTTTGGAAGCAAAAGAGGACTTAGACAATGCGACAAAATGCCAGCACTCATTTTTGTCTTAATCATGGGCTATTTGTTTACAACACTAAAAGTTGCCACTGAGTAGGAGGTCTTTTAAATTCCATCATGGTTATCAAGAGCTCAAGTAGTGTTCCTTAAGCCTTGCAAATGAAATGCACTTTTTTTATAGAGGTGATTCCATGAGTGTGCATTGCTTAAGTACCATCTTTATAAATTATTTTGATTGCACTAGACTTGAAGTAAACCTCGATAAGTCCATGATTATCTCTGTGGATGTAGATGCTGATATAGTTGATCAACTGATGCATTTGACTGGTTTTTAGTAAAGTAGCCTTGCCTTTAAATATCTTAGTATCTTTGTCAAACACTAGAGACTTAATAGACCAGATTACCAGATCCTTGTTAACAAGATGATGGCTAAAGTAAGGAGTTGGCCTGGAAACAGTTTGACATATGTAAGGAAGGTATAATTAATCAATTCTATTTTACTACATATGTTTTCTTATTAGGATTAGATTTTAGATTTTCTTGTTATTTAATTGGGTTCTTGAAATGGTAGCTCAAATATATAGGATGTTCTAGTGTAGATCTGAACCTAAACAATGGAAACCCCCTTTGGTTGCTTTGGATGTCTTATGCTTATCTAAAAAAGAATGGGGGTGTGGGGATAAAGAACTGTTTTCATTGAAACATTGCTGTGATTGCTAAGCTTGTATGGCATATAGCTAAAATGAGTGGTAATTTATGGTTGAGATGGATTAATCACTACTATCTGAAAGGGAAAACTATTTGGGATTGAATTGCATATATCAAGGATAATTGTTATTGGAAAAGAATCTTAAAAGTAAATGACTAGATGATGGTTAGATTTGATATTAGCACCATTACATGGCTTGGGGCTACTAATGACAAATATTCAGTCAAATCTAGATACGAATGGCTAATGAAGAGACATGACAAGGTTATTTGGCATGATCTAGTTTGGTATAAATCCATGGGTCCTTGCTAGGCACTCATTACATGGCTAGCACTCAGCAAAAGCTCCTAAGAAGAGATAAATTGAGGAATTTTGGTACGCAAGTGGATGGTAACTATGATTTATGTCTATAAGAATTAAAATCTCATTCCCACTTGTTCCTTAGTTGCCTTTTCACCAGACCTGTGTTAATAAACGCTTCAACTGAACTACAAATGATAAGACCTTCTGTTTTCACATGAGAAGATTGGCAGACTAAACTATTGCAATTCAAAAGCAGCAAGAGATGGTGCAGTAAGATCTATGTTGTTGTAGATGCAGTCATATATCATTGTTGGAAAGAGAGGAATAGGAGAATCTTTCATAAAGCAAGTAGTGATGGTTGGTCATTGATAAAATTACATGGCAAAGTGACACTTAGTACATTTAAGGGAATAAGGAAGTACATTTAAGGGAGTAAGGATGTAATTTTATTCTTTTAATTTAATTGTATACTAGGGTATGCCTGAGCTACTCTTGTAATGTTTTTGGAGAGTTTTGCAATACAAATTTAACTAACCTTTCACCAAAGAAAAAAAATTCTCTAAAAGTCATCTCTTAATGAGCTAATGTCATGATGACGCTTCTATAAGAAGATCTTACTCAAAAATTTATAATGGTCATTTAGTTAGGATCTAGAAGATTGGCCCTAAACAAGTGAAGCTAAGTTAGAAAGGATAAATTGTTTGTGAACCTCATGCCTTAGGGCCTAAGAAGTATGCTCTCAGGGCAACTCAATGGACGATTGCTCTAATTGGCTTCCGGCTTGTCCTAACCTAGCATGCACTAAGGAAAAAGGAGGCAAGATCCTCATCTCGACCAAATCGCCTAGAAAGAGACATATGTCTATGAGATAAAAGTACTTAGGAACGAAATCTAATCCAAGTAGAACTAGAATCCTAATACAGAATCTGTAATTGATTCTCTTTGACCTCTATAAAAGCAACGCTAGAATTAATACCAAGGGTAAGCTAATTTAGCTTTCTACAAGTAATTAAGCTAAGCTCTTTATTCGATCTCTCTACTCCTAAACTCCCTCTCTTTTGAGCGTCGGAGGCTCTTTAAGAGGGAAGTACCACTCTCCTCTTAGAGTTCTTTGTAGGTTCTTGCAACAAACATCCAAGTTCCACCCCTCACAAGCCACGAAGACATCCTCTCTAGTTCAGGTTGAAATAGCTAAAAACAAATGCATGATATAGCAATAACATTGATTGACTTATCTTTTTATAACATATCCACATTTATGTACTATTCATTAAATAGATTTATCAAGAACAATGTAAAATTGCTAAGCTTATGATATGAATGCTTTAGCAAGAGCTTCTATCCCTTGTGGGAGTCGCCAAAAACCCTAGCTTTTCCATTACCATGAATTTTTGATCTTTCATTTGTCTGAGCCTTCTACCCAATGTTTTCCGATTAGTTCTTGCTTGATTTTGCACTTAATTGCCCCAATTTAGCTTCCATTTTCCCTCATGAACCCATCTTAAAAGAAACGGAAAAGGCCTCTCGATTTTTGTTGCCTTTGCCCCGTGTCTTCCTTTTTCCTTCAGTTTCTTAGCCTGTCTAAATCTATTTGTGATGTTGTTCTTAGCCCTCTTCATGTCCTTTCTTCTAAACAAGCTCCCTAGGTCCACTTTGCTCATTTGTATTTGTCCACAATTACGTTAATTATTAT
This sequence comes from Selenicereus undatus, assembly GCA_017589665.1. Classification (NCBI taxonomy): domain Eukaryota; kingdom Viridiplantae; phylum Streptophyta; class Magnoliopsida; order Caryophyllales; family Cactaceae; genus Selenicereus; species Selenicereus undatus. The sequence continues at coordinate 74,583,006 of JACYFF010031954.1, read as the reverse complement.
TGTTCGTTCTTCAATTAATTTATCTTTTTTTATCGCTCATAAGCCATGTCCCATCAATTGTTCTCATTTGATTGATGTGAAATTTCACCTCTATATCAAATTTGGGTTGTATATGGTTTGAAAGAGCAAAATCTATGGGGATTACTTGACATGTGGTTCATAAGAAAACCAATTGTACGATTGGCTTTCACAATTTGCACCATATGGGGCTCTAATTTAGGAAGGGATTTTTTTAAGAACCGTTAGTTCTCTATGTCCAATGCTCTTTGCTTTAACTTTATTGTGAATTCCTAGACACTTCACACTTCTTTATATTGGACCTTTTGCATCCTTGGGATTATTAACTCTAGCATGTTAGTTATGGATAACAACATCGATTGAGATTCTAGATTGTCCACACTGCCTTGGTTAATTGTTATCTTCCTTTTTTGCTTTTGCATCTTCTAGGTATTATTTCCTTGTCATTATTACATCTCTTGTTTGCTTAATGGTATTTTTCTTCTGCACTTTCAATTGAGTCCACAAATATAATCAGTTTCATCAAGATTGTTAGTAGTATACCCCTTTATGAGTTATGTGCCTTGTCTTATTGGTTAATGATTATGTTGAATTTGAATTTGGTTATTTCTGTAAGGAATTATTATGATATTGGATTAGTAAGAGAACTTGACTCCTTCATAGATTCTTGATGTTCTAGAGATCTCCTAGGTTTCTCTTCTTTGGTCTTAGCTATTTTTGTCATGGTTTGTTTACTATTAGTATTTATTGGACTTAGGGCATGATACACCCATAAGGGGTGCGAGTCCAATAAGCATAATATCTTGACAACTTAAGCCACCTTAGAAACCATAGTTCCTTGACTATCCATCCAATATAAAAAGGGGACCAGTGTTAGAGGAAGAACACACAAGAAACATTGAGGGCTCTTGAAAGTGAGTTTTTTGCACAAAACCCTAGGGCTTTTAGGTTGTGGGCTCGTGAAGGCTTTCCAAGTAGCGAGTTCCTACCTCGATCAGTGATTCGAAGCCAATGTTCGACCGTCTTCCGCTGTAAGATTAAGGTAAATTTGTTATATTAATTCTTTCATTGTTGTCAGAGCCAATCAACTTGTTTTCTAGTTCTATTACTTGTAGAGCTTTCTTGAATTTGGGCCAAAGATTAGGTTTTTAATTTTTATACTCGAAATTTCATGCCATTATTTCATATGCAAATCCTTGATGAATTTTTATGAAATTTTAGATTCTGATGGAGGTTGGTCAGAGCATTAATTTGATATATTATAGGCATGTTTTGGCTGAGTATTTTGCGAGCAATTTCAAATTGAAATCCTAGGGTTCTTCCCAATTGAAACCCTAATTTGATTTCATGAATCAACGATTTCACTCGATGAACTTTCTTATCAATGCATCGACTGCGTTGTCCGTTTAATTTCGACTAAACCCTCAACTTATCGGTCGATTTGATCGAACATTTGCTCCAATTTTGGCAAACAAGTAGCCATGAAATTTAGGGTTTATTTCGATTGATGAACCCGAATTTTCGATCTGTTTGGGTAGTTATTTTTCCAAATTGATTTGGGCTTTCTATTGTTCAAGTGATTACGAGTACAAGCCCTTAAATTTCTAGTCCATTTGACCAACAATTTGGCCCCCTATTTCGCGAAAAAGTCGCCAATGGAAACTACGATTTTGGTCGAACATACGCGATTCGGTTTTGATATTTTTTGGCCCTTGTTTATTGCAAATGATTTATGATTCTTGTTACTCATAAAGTTATAAGCGAAACCCCCCCTAAAATCTACCGCCAATTTGCCAGAATTTGACCTCAAAAGGCCAAAATTTGCTGCTAGCGGCAATTGTTGTAATCTAGTTTTTGAACTCGATTTTTTGTCTTTTTACCCATAATTTTTCACAATTGTTGCTCCAAATCCATCCTAGAACATGATTAGGATGAATTCCAGTAATTGTTTTGTATCAATTGAGCAAAACAATGGCAAATTGGATGGGTTTTTGGTCGTGGGTCTCCGAGGATCCCTTTTTTTCCTTGCTCCAGGTCGGTGACCTGGCTAACGATGAGCCCACATGCGGGTCACGTGACCCAAGGGCTGTGTAAGTAAGGAGTGGTTGTTTCATTAAAAAACAACTAAACAAATAAATAAAAATTGCCCAACATCTAAAACATTTTCAAAGTTGACCAAATGGTTGACTATGGTTGATCAAAAGGGTTGACTTGTTGGCCAAAGGGTTGACTATATTGACTATATAAGGGTTAACTTATTATTTATTTTTGGGCATATGAATTTGTATAATTTGATTGAAATTTCTTATGATATTTCTCAAATATTATCTTTTTGTGAGTATTTATTACTTGATATCTTTTTTTGATATTGAAATATTATGTGATTCCTTGAGAATCTTTTATTTAAGCATATTTCATTATATTGAATTTCATAAGAGAGATGAGCATATTTGTTTAATATCATTGAGATTATTTTGGGTAAAAATATTATGTGAAATCTCTATGATATTTAGCTCATTTTTTTCCAATTGAATTTCATGCTATACATAATAAATATATATATGCTTGAGTGAAATTCATGAATATTATGTGACATATATTTATGAAAATATTTTTCATATATTGTAACCTCCAAATTGCATATAAAATTTATATATCTATCCTCCTTAAATAAGTTAGGTGAGAGGACATTGAAATCTCTCCCTAAAAAAATATATTTTTTGAGAATTTTGTTAAATATGCAAACTATGTCTAAAATGATTAAATTCATTTTCATATATTTATGGATATATGTTGAATTCTCTTGAAATATTCTTGTGGTTAGAATGTCCTCATTGATTAGAAATTTGAGAATTTATTTTAGAATATTTCAATTTGTGTTGAGTGTTCTGGTAGCTTGGAATTAAGTGACAAAGTTAACTACGCTAAAACATTAGTGCCTACGATGATGACTGAGAACTATATGTGAACCTTCGACTCCAGAGTTTATGTTTGTGCATATTAACTCAGTCGGTTATTATCAAGTTACATGGATAAGTATATGCTAAAATATTAGACATATGTGTGCTTTTGTGCTGATTGTAAAACTTTTTATTTTACAAGCAAAATATAAGTTGTTGCAATTGTTAGACTTCGGTCTCTCATTATTAGGTTGAGAATTATAAGAAGAGCCCATATGTCTTCATGAGGGAGCACCTCAGGCACATGTCAAACATGATTAGTGAATTGGCTGAAATGCGGTATGAATTGATCAATGAGCAACAAGTTCATGTCGTAATTCGTTCCTTGCCTAATAACTGGGGTCATATTAAGATGGTCCTGTCATGAACTAAATATATCGTTACTTTTGACGACATTATGTGATGACTTGGGTTAGAGGAAGAGCAGCAAGGGGCCATTGAAATGACAGGTGCAGAAGTGCACATGTCAAACTCTAATTCAAGAAATGGTTCTAAAAGGAAGGACCAAGGCAACTTGATTGGCAAGGCTTGGTCAAATTATGAACCTAAGCATAACCAACAAGGCACAGAAAAATGTACAAGGAAGAAGGATTTAATGCAAGCTGAGTGCCTCAACCATGACCAAATGGGTCATCATGCTCGTGACTGCACTCAGCCCAGGAAGGTTCAGGAATCTGAACCAAAGAGCTAGGGACCATGAAGCTTTATTGGGCTTCCAATAGGTTATTATATGGTTCGATGAGAACACATGTGGAGAAAATAATAAGGTGTTTGTTAGACGAATCAGAACATGCAAGCTAATCCTGCATAGCACCAGATACCTTATCCTATGTGAAATCCTACTCAAGCCTAAGATTCGTTGGAATAGTGTTGCTATGTTGGTTTTGTTTGACTATGTTCATGACATTGAAGCCTAGTTAGCTTTTTTAGAACACCTTTAGTTTTAGTTCTGCTTTATTACAAAAATGGTTTGCTTGTAATGGATTGGATATTTGTTCCATTAATCCTAGTGTTTTTTTTTTCGGTATTCATGTAATTATGATGATGTGAAATGTTTATTTGTCATGCTAGACCAGGCCATATAAGCTCAAAGCAAATATTTGTAAAAGTTAGCAAAATAGGATTTGTTAGCAACGTAAGTGTAATAGCCCACTTGTGAACATAATTTGGCAGGAAAAGTAATAAGAAAGCCATTTAATTTTAAAAAGGTTACTAAGAGTCTAATTTCCATTGTAGTTAATTCATTTGAACATTTATGGTCCAATGAATATGATAATAAGGCATAGAGCTTCTGTGTTTCATCACTTTTCACTTGATTTGGTCATGTTCATTTGACCTCAGATGAGTTTAAAGCGATAAGTTGCTTTAGAAAACATGTGAGCTTGGTTGAAAATCAAATAAACCTAAGTGGTTAAAGCCTCAAAGACCAAATCATTACAAAATATTTGTGGGCACTATTTTGGTGGATATTGTGATGAAAAAGGAATAGTTATTAGCTAACTATCCTAAAAGTCTACAACAAAATGTTGTTGGGGAGAAAGAAAATAGAATGCTTCTTGATATTGGATCAACAATTGCACAACATTTATGAATCTCCTATTAAAGAGACCTCTTTTTATTGTAATCTATGATCGTGATCTTGTACTTGTAAAATAAGTTGCTATCACTCTATATGAACTATGGATTCAAGCCCAGTCTAAGAGTCTTTGGACCTTAGGGGTATATGACCCCTGAACAAAATCCCTCATATGGAAGTCCCAAAGGGGGAAAGAAGAGCATCTTCATGGGATACTCTAACCCTGAAAGTTTTTTGACTCATTTGGCTGCAAGACAATAGAAGTGGAACTAAAACTTAAACAATATACATAACATTCTAAAGAATGGATTTCCAAAGATGGGTGAGATAGGCTAAGTCTTATTTCTATTAGTTCTCCAAGCAAAATCAGATCCCTTCATTTGAGTGGGAAAATTTTAATTGATGATGAATAAGTTTATCATTAAGGTGCTCCTTCATCATCAAGAGTGAATGAAAGTGATCCTATTCTTGTTCCAAATTGGAGAAAATTTTATTCTTGTTTCAAGTGAGAGTAAGATGATTAGTCTTGGTTTAAGTGGGAGCAAAATCAATCCAAAGAGGAACAATTTAAGATTATATGAATATCTACTAAGACATGGTTCTTGGAACCATTCCTCGATGCCAGTTGGGCAATGAGGTACATGCACTCCCACAAAATGGAAATGAGCAAAAATGTCCTTTCCGACCCTATCAAGGACAGGTGGACTAAGGTAATGGAAATAAAATAGATAAATGAAGGTCAACTAGTTGACCTTTTAGGACACAAAGTTATTTGAGAACAGAACAGTTCTCAAATTATAAGGATAATTGCACAGTTGACGTCAGGCTTAACTTGTTTTAAAAAGATACACACAATTGAATAGGATCAATTATAAAGAGTTTGCCCTTCTTATTGTGTACTTTATCCTAATTTCACCTTTATCTAGCTATCATTGCTAGTTTGGGCCTAAAGTCACATTATATAGATGTGCAAATACCAATCTCGAATGATGTTCCACTGAAAAGGATAACAAACATGAGGTTTGTGGACATGTGACATCAATTGTGACCTTAAAGTCTCTTCAACAGATTGGCTAGCTTGTTTTTCACAGTGTGATTCTCTCTAGTGGCTACACTATAATTGATAGCAAAAGGTTCAAAAGCAATTTTATAGTCAAGTCATTGTATATGGATGACTTACTAATAGCTAGAAATAGTGTAGAGTTACTAAGGCAAAAGGCCTTGTTATCATCTGACTTTGAGATGATTAATATGGGTAAAGTAGCGCTCTTGAAATAAAGGTTTTCAAAGAGGTTATTCTTTTTCCTAAAGAAAATGACATCAAAAGGTCTTTGAATAATATAATACGCACAACTATGACCCTATTAGTGCTCACACCAATAAAGGTGAGGCCTTGCAGTAAAATGTGTCCACACTCTATTAGAAAAGGACTAATAATCAAAACTTGCTTTGTTAGGTGTGGTTAGAAGTCTAATGCATGATGTGATGCATATTAGACATGGTATCTTTACATATATATAAACTAGACCTGTGACTAGCATAACGGTAGATAGTTAAGTCATGAAGAACCTAAAAGGAACCTCCAATCATGCGCTTTTGGCACATAAGCAATAACTTGCATTAAAAGGGTGCAATGGTCTCGACTATGGTAAGTTTAGATGAGAAATAAACCTCCAAATGTATCTTCCAACTTAGCAACGGTGCTAAAGTGGTAAGAACCAGTCATATGTTGCCTTGTTATAAGAAGATTTCATGGCTTTATCCTTAAAGGCGCAAGAGTTTGTTTTGTCAAAAAGGTACTTGGATTTATTGGTTGGTAGACCAAATAGTATTTTCCAGTAATGGTTTACTTGGACAAGTTGTAATCACATGTACGAAGAAACTTGAGTGTTGTCATAAGACCAAATGGATTGGACGTAAGGTTCAATTTTGTAAATGACATGGTGACACACAAAGAGAGTGAACACAAAGAGTTTTCCTACGAAGGAAATGGTTGGAGAGCCATTGAGCTAGCCCTGATAAGGGGATGTGCTTGTTGAGCACAAAAATGCTTCATAGATGACAAGTATGTCCTGACATGTTGTTCACCAACTGTTTTTTCGACATTCACAAGTGATTGTCTAATATTATGAAATTCACCTAAGTTGTCTTGTATATACTTATTATTAGAATGCTTGAATATGTATTCTTATTCATGGATGCTTGTTGTGTATTCTTGAATATGAAAAGTATGTCGAGTAGACCTGAGGTTAGACCTCTCACATGGGTAACTGCCTCCATTGATTAGAGTATCGATGGGAGATAAGACAAGATTTTAAGTACAATTATCTGAAGGATAATTATGAGAACCTAATAACTTAAAATTACTAATGCCACCTTGATAATGACAAAAGGTCATTATAACATATAGGTAAAAAATGAATTTTACCTAATCTACCTCAAACAGGCCAGATATAAGTTCAAGTTAATGAGTAGATTTGGAAACTCAGTTTGGACAATATGATGTTCAAATATCATATGTACAACATTTTGGATAAAGAATCAAAAGACATACACTCTATAAGAAATGAGAGAATGTTGTAGCACATGTTTCATACCATGTGTGCAAGAGACGACCAATTAGGTTAACATAAGTTAGATCTCTACTTATATTTGTGTGAGACCCTATAAGGTTATGGCCTTATATTTGTACCCTTAGGACACCAATTAGTGACTTGAAACTCGATTCAGTCTTTGCATCTTAGTGTGCCGCCAAAGGATCATGAATGATTTGGTCTAGCAAGACATTTCTAGAAAACGAGCTATATTTGATCAAGAGTCTCATAAGAAAAGGAAGATCATTCACGAAATCTCATTAGTTTCTACTCATTAGTGCACCAGTTATGACGTATGGGTCATAGTTGTGAATATGAAATGTGATAGTTTGATGAGATCAAAGTGAGATATCTTAATGAGATTGAAATGGCCTAGGGTACTTGCATACTTCCAACTGCTCATGTGCGGTTCTCGACAAGAGGTTATACATTCTTGATAGATGTATAGCATAGATCTCTTACAAATATGCTAGTCGTATGGCCTATTTGCCCAATATGAAGATTGGGCAAAAATAAAAGAAAAATAATTTTTTAAAAGTGGAAATAAGCACTCTCTTATGTGTGAATGGGAGATGTTGGACTTAGGGCACGATATACCCATAAGGGGTGCGAGTCCATTGCTCAATAAGCATAATATGTCGATGACTTAAGCCACCTTAGAAATCCTAATTTCTCAACTATCCATTTAATATAAAAAGGGGGCTAGTCTAAAAGGAAGAGCACACAAGAAACATTGAGGGTTCTCTAAAGTGAGTTTTCTACACAAAACTGTAGGGCTCTTAGGCTGTGGGATTATGAAGGTTCTTGAAATGGTGAGTTCCTTCCTCGACCAGTGATTCAAAGCCAATGTTCGATCATCTTCCCCTACAGGATTAAGGTAAATTCATTTACACTTATGTAGCGTTTGGTTGAAAGTAATGCAATCACTATGCAATGGAATCAACCATGTAATGCAATTGTTAGTGTAATGGAATGGGACAATAATTGCATTACAATGTTTGGTTACAAAGTCTTTACAAGTGTAATTGAATGAATTCATCTACAAACAATACTTAATTTTACACGTGACGTGAAGTACTTGCAATTCAATTCGCATTTTATTTTTGGCTATTTTAATTATTTGTAGCTTCATTGATAAATATCATCAAATATTTTATCATCATGATTACGGTATTTCGCATGAGAATTACATCACTCTATTTCTTATAGATTACAATAATGTAATATTGTTCAAGTTTACCAAGTAGAGAAAAAATGATGATGATGATGACGACGACGTGAGAGAGAGAGAGAGAGAGAGAGACATGATGTCTAGAAGGTACAAAAATACAGTTACAATAATACGATCATGGTCTAAGTTAAATTTTATCTAATATGGACAGGAGAGAGAGAGAGGGGTGAGTGGAGCTTCAAACCTTTAAAAAAATGGTGTCAAACTAATAAGAGAGGGGAAATAGAGGAGAGACAATGAAGATAAGAGAGAGAAAGTTCCCAAATATAATAGCTTATAGTTGGATAGATTTTGATTCAAAGGTATGCAATCAAAATTATGTAGGAAAAGTCAAGTAATTGTTATTGCATAGATTGAGGTAAATGTAATTACAATGCAATCTTGATTACATTACTTAATGGTAACCAAACATGGTAATGGAATCACGATTACCATTTTGATTGCATTACCACTTTGATTACATAGAACCAAACAAGCCATTATTTCATTATATTATTTCTTTCAGTATCTTTTTTTTTTTGCAGATTGGTATATTTTTATACTAAACTTATTCATGTGACTAGAATATGCATTATTATGAACCATACTTTCCATTCAGGTATTCACATCATAGGAAACTTACCTAAGAGTATAGTATCTAATTTATTATCTGTCATGTATAGAATCAAAACTTAATTCTCAAAATAGTCCATTTTTTCCTTCACGACAAGGGCTAAAAGTTGTTCCACTTTAATTCCTATTTCAAAATGAGTAAATTAACTATCTAACAGTGTAAAAATAAGCGCAGATCTCTATAGCTACTGATATGACATTTTCTCATGAATGGAGGACTTCACATTTTATCCATGTTACTCAATTTCTTAAGGCTACCCCTCAAGCTCATTCTCGTCTAACTATGTCTTCTGCAGATTGTTGTTGCTGTCTTTTGGTCACGGTGGCATTGGCATCCTTGCTAGAAGATCTTAGGTTTGTTCTCTTTCTGGCCCTATGACATCATCGATACGCCTCTTGATATCAAGGGTGTATTCACATGGATCACAAGACAACATGCTTGGACCAGATGACAACAAGCTTTGACGTTATTTTTAGACAGTATGGTATCATGCTTGGGATAATATGCACATATGCTTTGAATGCATATCCTTATTATTAATCTACCATGTTCGTGATATTGTGCACATTTAAACAGGCATCACATCTCTTTACTCATCAATCTTCATAACTTTGCTAAATACTAAAAATTCTAAGGTGGAATGTAGAAGGTGCTAATAAACAACAAAATTCGTAAGGAAGTTTTTTCTGTTGACCAAAATTCAGCAACCAAATTTTTTTTTATTTTTGTTAGAACTATAGTCAATGAGACCCACACTAAACAGTCGATATTTAAGTTGGGTTATGAACACTACTATTATTATCTTCATGTTAATCATTCAAGAGGAATTTGAATTTGTTCGAATAATAATAGTATCATGGCCAATGTTTTGCATAAAGATTCGAGAGCCATCCATTTGCTTGTTTTTGATACTTATATTCAACATTTTAGTATTGTTTTTGCGGTGTATGCCCTAGCTCAATTACATGATAAAGATGGTTTTTGAGATCATCTTCCTCAACTCAATCAGTTATAGACCAACCATGGTGTTCAATTAGGGATTTTAATGAATTAGAATCCACTTATAAAAACACTTATGGAAATCCTACCTCTAGTAATCAGTGCTAGCATTTATCTAATACTCTAAACTCAATTTCTGCTTTGAAAATAGAGTGCCAAGGTAGGATGTTCACTTGGTAAAAGCATATCCAAGGTTAGCTCATTTATAAGGAACTTGATTGTAAAATTGGGCGCTCAATTGGCTTAATCTCTACTAAAAATATGTTACCTCATATGGGCCTTTCTTTTTCTTGAATCATTGTTATATTTTGCTTAATACTTCTCAGTCTTAGCACTATACTAAAAAGTCTAGTTTTCGATTTTAACCAAACTAGTCTAATATGATAAAGCCAGTTTGATTACAAGAAAATATTGGAATTCGAGAGTCATTGGCACCTCTGTGTATCACATAACTAGGAAATTAAAGGCAACTGAATGTGATCTCAAATGTTGGAATGAAAAAGTGTTTGGAAATTATCACACTAAAGTAGAAATCAATCACCAAAATTATAGTACATTGATAGTAAATTGACTTATAGTCCAAAGTGTAATAGTCTTAATTCATGGCATTTTCAACTTGTTAGAGAAACTTATGCTTTTCAACCAACACTATTGGGGCAAATACGTTAGAAAAGATTGGTTGATTAATGGTGATAGAAATTCTATTTTTTTTCATGAATGCACTACTATCGAAAAAGGGAAAATGATGATCCTTAAGTCTTAAGGACGAGTCTAGAGTTTGGCTTATAGAAGCTTCTATATTATAAAATGATTTATAGATAAATTTACTAGTCGACTTACATCATTGACAAGTCCTGGAAGTAGCTTAGATCATGTGAATGTTGCTAGGTCTGTAATAGGTGATGAAAACATGAATTTAATTGAGCCGATAATTGATATTGAAATTAAAGAGGTTGTGCTTCAAGTCAATCCATACAAAGCTCTAACAAGATGGATTTGAAGCATCGTTTCACTTACATTGACGCATTGTTCATGACCAAGCTATGTGTGATGTTAAGCAATTCTTTATTTTTGAGAAGCTCCTAAAGGGAGTCAATCACATGTTAATTGCCTTTGTTTCTAAAATAAACAATCCCAAAAAAAGCTAACCAATTTGGATCAATTAGCTTGTGCAACACTTTATACAAAATTATTGCTAAGATTATGGTGGATAGAATGCGACCCATTCTTAAGACTATTATTCATCCATTACAATGTGTATCTATCCCCCAGCATATCTATTCATGAAAACGTGTCAGTTGCACACAAAGTCATGGGTAGATTTAAGAACACAAAGGGAAGAAAGGATATGCTTTTTTAAGTTAGATATAGAAAAAACCTATGATAGTGTTGAATGGAACTTTATTTACAAGTGTTTACAGGAGATGGGATTTCATGAACAATGGACCCTTTGGATCTATGAATGTGTTTTAGCTGTCTCTTATTCTATTGTTGTTAATAATGAAATGTATGGATTTTTTAAACCTACCCCACATATACATCAAGGAGACCCTTTGCCATCCTATTTGTTTAGTTTATGTATAGAGGTACTTGTACAGAGGTTGCATGTCGTAACTTATAAGTGTAATTTCGAGATCGGTGTTAAAATTGCACATATACTAATATTTTTCCATGTTTGCTTTTTGTAGATGACAGTTTGCTTTTTTTTTTTTGTAAGGCTACTTATCAGGCTTGCAATAATTTAAAAAAGATTCTCGAATTATTTTGTACTCAATAAGGCCAGATGATTTAAGTTTCATAAGTCTATTATGGTCTTTTCCAAAAATACGAAAATGAACATAAGCAATGTGTTTTAGGTATTTTTATAATTCCACAAAGACATTCTTTGGGCAAATATCAAGGATGCCTATCTTTCAACGTCGTTCTAGAACAAATTATTACCAGGGTGTAATTAGTTTAATTAATTACATAGGTTAGTTTAATTAAGTCATTTTCTTTGTTAGACTTTGTGCTTATACAACGTTTTATTTTTGGTAAATAGATGCTCATAATTAATTTTAGTTTAATTGATTGTTTTAATTTTTGAAATTTAAGTTTTTATATTTGTTGTCCAATTTGTGTCAATACTAGTTGAATTGGGTCAAACCCAATGGTGGTTTTTTTTTACCTAGTTCAATTATTGGCTAGGAGAGAAAAAAGGGGCGGGAATTATGTGGTTGGGGATTAACCACATAGTTTTAGCTTTAAAGAAAAGGTGAAAGGGGAAGGAGGGCACGGCTCATCAACAACAAAAAAAGGGCGATGTTTTACACAAAGCACACAACATACTCAAAACACAGACAACATACTCAACTCACACGCACACACTTCACGGCAGAGAGAAAGAGAGGAGAGGAAGAAAGAGCCGAAAGAGAGAGGAATAAGAAAGGAAGAAGAAGGGAAAGAGGAAGAAGAAGAGGAGGAGGAAATGCTTGGGGATGGGGATCGTCACCTTGATATTGCATTCCTTGTACATTCAATCAAAATTTTCAAGTGGATAACTCTCTCCGCAAATTATATTAATTTGAAATCAAATTGTTTTTTGAGTTTATGCTGAATGTTGGTGACTATGAGTAGAATTTAGAGCCATTTAGTTGATTTATGAAATTTTGAAGGGAAAGCAAAGTATAATGTTGATAGTTAGGGTTTGGTGAATTTTGAGAGTTGTTGGATGTGCTAGTGTTTGGATGAAAAATTTGTGACTAACTAGGTAGATCCTTTTTTTTTTTGGGTTCAATAACCATGACATTTACATGGAAATTATTGGATTTGTGTGGGGAAAAAAACTAAAGAGGAGGGTTGGGACCATAATTTTGATAGTTTATGGATTAAGGCATGCATGATTATTGAATGAGGTAGGAAATGATTAATTTAAAGGGGAAAAAAATAAGGGAAGTAAGGAAAGGAGAAACTTGATAGAGATTAATAAAGAAAAAGAGGAGTTTCATACACTAAGTATACTTTTAAGGCTTGGGTTGAGTGTTCGTTATTGAAAGTATTATATTAATAATAGGTAATGGAAAGTCTTGGACATGGGTCCTAAGTCAAGTTCCTTTGACTAAAGGGATATTTTAGTTTAGTGTGACTAATGGTCATGTGGTGAGAAAGAGATATTTGAGATCGTGAATTTTACTTGAAGACTTTTGGAAGTTTTCTTGATTATGCTAATCGATTGTTAGCCTTGTTAATATTTTTATGATTATTATGGCATCCTTATTATTTAAGATGTTTTGTCAAGTAATGAATTGTTATTTTGACAATGACTTGTGAAGTTGTTGGATGCTTGGTTAAGATGATGGTGAGCTAAATATGTATGAATTTGTTTTAAAAGTAAAGTATGCCAACACATGTGTTTGGTGCTTATGATTGGAGCTCTTGTTGCCATGGCTTAAGTGTTTTTGGAATGCTTATCATGTTTTGAAAATTTTTTCGTTTTCTAAATAAAGTGGGTCTAGTGGCTAAAGTTTTAAAATGTGATTGTGTTTGTGAAAGTTGTGTTTTTTTTTCGTGAAAACACTTTGTTGTGAGAATAATTAAAGGACTTACATTAAAGTCGAGTTCCAAAGAATTGTGCGGCCTATGCATTCTCAGCCAAGGGATTCCCGATGTGTTTCGAGTTTCCCGATATCAACTTTTAGTTGCAAGTTAGTATTATACTGACGAGGAAAAAGTACATTACAGACTTTAGTGTGTCCCGAGAACCTAAGTGTCTAACTGGTATGCGTCTCACCCGTGTTGAGAAGGAACTAATAACTAAAAACTAAATAATGCCCTAAGAATGAATATTAATCCATTAAATGAAGTGTTGTGAATTTATGTGGGTTTTGACCCCAAATAGTGTTTTAAAAGAGATTTTAGTTTCATTCTACCGAGAGTTGCAAAAAACGATTTCTTACACTACACTACTATTATCCGCTTATTTATTGAGTATGATTAAGTAATGTATGGTATGCAAATGTTTTGGGTTTTAAGGGTGCTACGTATTCACTGAGCGTATGGTTTACTCATCCCCTTTTTTCCCCCTTTTTTCCAAGTTCAGAGTAAGTTATGTGTTCAGGGAAGAACAATTCTTTTGCTTGTCACTATATATTGGAGGATGTTGATGCATTGGCTCATTTTGGTCTAATGCTTCTCTTGTAATTTGGTTGATAAGTAGTTTTATCTTTTGGACTTGTAACATTATAATGCATTATTAGTTTGGCTCTGTTCTGCTCTTTAGGGTCAATGCCACCTAGCTACCTTGTCCCCGCACATGTTGTAACATTCCATTAAGTATGACATAACTTGGTGGATATCCAGGTGTGTGACACATGAAGACTTTGTTTATTCCTTGAACTTATTCAATAGTTAATTTTTATTTGATGATGTGAACTCCGAGCGGGTAGCTCGTGGAGTACATGACGTAATTATCAGCAATGTGTTTTATAGGGGTTGACTTGTTTCAATCCTTGCTTATGGCTATTTTTCAAGTGAGACCTAACGTGTTTCCTTGCAAAAAAAATTTCAATCTTTATTGTGTTGTGAGCTCTCTAAGGAACGCTTTTAACTCTTATTTTAGGCTTAAGGACTCCATAATGGAGTAATGATGATGTAATATTCCTCCAAGGGAAGGAGGAATGTTACATTTCGTAGTATCAGAGCCATAGGTGATATTGTAATCTGCTATGTGTGTGTGTAAATTGCTTGAAAGTGTGTGATTGATGCGGTAATCATGATTATTTTCATGATTTATGAATATATGTTTATAGAAAAAGTAACTCTGAGGTACCCTGAGTTTTAAGATAGCAACTTTTTCGCCACTGACTTTTTGAAAATAACACTAGCTATGTTTTTTGAATAAAAAACTCTTGGATAGGTCCTTTTTCTTATTATTTTGGCACGTAAACTTTTAGAAATTGCAGAAAGCCCCCTAAGTTGGATAAAATATGTAAATAAGCTATTTTTAGGGTTCTTTTAAAATATATGCTTGTTTTAAATGATTAACCTTGTTATTACAATTTACTACTTATATTATAAATATTATACTTTATGTGGTTATAGGTCTACCATGCTTAGCAAAATAATTAAAGCTTAATTAGAGAGTTTCGACCATTACCTGAACTTGTCGGCATTGGACTCCAATGTTCCTCTAGCTTCTGGTTTACAGAGATTACTAATCTCAACCACACCTTCCTTAGGTCAGGCACAACATAGATATGTTTTGCTTCCCACCTCAAACAGTAGTCACTAATCAAGTTTTATATATTTTAAAGGATAGTGAGACTTTAATCAGGAAATTATAATATTTATGACATAAGGTTCCACTGAGTAATGTTCGCTACTAGAAACCTTCTTTTATTGAAAGCTTGAAAGTGAAAATATTAAAATGGAAAGATTGAAGAGGGACTTAAGCTACTAAGATCATCAGAAATGGTTGCTTATAGAGAAATGGAGAATCCCGACTTCTCTTTTGCTCAAGTATGCTCAAATGACCGTGTCCCTTCTCAGCACTCAATTTCTCCTTTTATAGAGAGGTTGGAATACATAAGATGCCCTAGGGGCTACTGTACATACTAATTTTACACATGGCTACAGTTACATTCATATGGTTATAATAAACTACCTTATTTTATAGACCACACTTGTTAAAATAATACAATAATAGAGCAACCACTTTTTAGAGCCTTTTAATGCTGACAAGACTAGTCATCTGTATTGAGATTTTGCATGCCTTCATCTCCAATAATATCTTCTAGTCCATCATTATCTAGATAATCATAAAAATCTTCATCAAGTTGAAGATGCTCTGGATCCCATTTTTCAAATAATTCATGAAGATATTTCTTTCCTTTCTCTGATAAGAATTTTCTAACTTCAACATCAAAGAGATAATCAAAGACATCTTCTAAAGTAGCTCCCTCTATCTCCATATATTTGTTGAACTCATTATGATAGGCAAAAGTAGTATTTTTACAGTGCATTACTATTACTCTTTGCTCAAAAAAATACCCATATTTGATGGTAAATATTGAAACAACCAATGACTCTTGCTAAAGCGTGATTAGTAACTAACCCATGTCATTTCAAAAACCATTCTTGTTGTTGTTCTCTAGGATTGTCTAAATCAACTAGTTGAACCCGATAATGAGTTGGTTTGGCTTTTCCATTTCAATTAATGCACAATGTACCTCCACATATAGGCATCTATTGTATGAGATTTTTATTGGACCACTAGGAGATATAAGAATCTAATGGATCCTTCTAAACATACACTTGTTGAAATTTAGTTAGTCTTAAGAAAAATGGGTACTTCGGATATGGGATTTTCATAAGATTAACTACCATTCCATAATCCCAAGCTTTCATAACTGGGTCATTTGGATATATTGAATTTGCTGAAAAACTAACACCAGCAATTCTAGATCTATCGAGAAAGTAGATTGTTGTGCTCCAAGATTTTCAAATATCATAGAAATAATTATGATAATAGTCGATGCAGGCTGCATAACACTTGTTGAACCATTTTTCTTGAACAAGAGAACTTTTTTTTTAATATTATAAGGACATCGTAGGTTATTAATTTGTAACTCTAGAAGGAAAAATCTTTGGTACTATAAGGTAGGCAGAAGATAGCAGAACAAAACATGATCTACTTTTTGTGTGAAATTCTAAAAAATTATTGGTGCCAAAAATATGTTATTTTTACGACACCTTTACACCTTATTTATGCTCGTTATAATGGTTATTTTTAGGTTTTTATTTGATTTTATTTTGTTCTGTAGGTATTGAATAATTATGAAAAAAATGCGATAAAAAGATGAAAAAATACGGGAAATGAAGAATCAAGCCAAGATGATTCAAGCCCAACCTATTTCATCCATCAACATAATGAAAAAATAAATAAAATAAAACGTAAATAATTCTACCCATTTTCGCCCCCCCCGACGTGCATGTCATGTGCCCTCCTAAACCCCCCCATTTATCCTTCTTTCTCCTCTGGGATACCCAGAAAACCCCAAAATCTCCCCCTTCATATCACTCCATCATCTTCATCCTCTCTCCCTCTTCGATCCAATTTCTCTCTCTCTCTCTCTCTCGAACTCCAACCACCAGCATCACCATCGACGCTCCGCAGCACGCTAGCACATCGTCATCCCCATCTCGACCGTCCACATCAGGCAGAATTCAATGGTAGTGATGGAGTTGGGCTCGGGCATAAAGGAAGCGGCGACGATTGAAGCTAGGTAATTAGGTTTTCTTCTAGGTTTTAGTTACGTTTTTCAGGTTTTAATTAGGTTTTACTTTAGGTTTAGGTTGAAGTCTTTCAAGTTTTAATGAGGGTTTCTTGTTAGTTTAATTTCAGTTTTTAGATTTTTACGCTTGAATTTAAAGTTTTGTTTCACAGATTTTAGTGTTTACTTTTCAATGATTGGATTCTGATTTTGAATTTTAGATCCATTCTCTAGCCTCAATTTTTGATTTGGAGTAGGTCTGATGAATTTCAACTTGTAATGGATTGTTATGGGTTTTTGCTTGGCTAATTTCGTACCCCTTCTCCCTTGTTCAGTTCCTCTATTTCGGCTTTAGAGATGTTGGATTTATGATTTTCAATGATGAAGTTTGGGTATTGGACTTGCTTAAAATTTCTTGAGTGTTCATCAATGGAGGTGGTTCACATCTAGGTTGAGCTAGAAGCAAGGATACCTAGTGCGACCCACATCTTTTTCCCTCTTCTTATTTAATTTCTAGTTCAAACTTATTTTCCTAAGCCTCTAGCTCTTTTCGCCCCTTTCTCTCTTTTTGTTCGAATCTGGGTTTAGTGTTCTATTTTGCCCCAGTTTTGCTGTTTTCGGTCCAAAACTTCAGTTCTTGAAGCTGGACTAAGCTGAAGTTAAGGTGCCATGGTTTCTATTTTCCCCTTTCCTCTACTTGTCACTATTCGGTTTTTGGCATGCCCTGCTTACTTGTTCTATTCGTTCTGTCTCCCCTGTTTGTTTTATTTCTCTGTTTGTCTTAATTATGTAGCTCTCATTTAGGTTGTATTAGTACTGGAATTACTCTTATCTGATTGGATTTGGTATCATTTGATGTTGGTTTAGATCTATTTGTAATCAACAGTTTTAGTTGTTATGGCTTTAATATTAGTTTAGAATTATGTTAGATTGGCTTATTTCCATAGTTAATGACCTCAATCTCATTCTCGTCCCTGTGGAGACGACCCTCAAGTACTACAACGATAGTCGTATACTTGCGGCGCTTTATTTCTCACTCGAAATTACCTTACAAATATCCATAAAGATTTTACTAGAAGGAGAAACCCGTTCTCGTGGTAATGACATTTAATTTTTGGTTTCCTCCTTTTATGGTAGGAGTTCTGCTATGATGATCACTATTGGCAAGCTTGTGAGTTAAACTATCTGCTAGAGAATTCTTCAATCCCTATATATGTTCAATAGAGAAGGAAAATTAGTTAAGCCATAATTACCAACGCAGGAGTCGCCCTTGCACTTGCATATTTGATAAATTCTTTTTTACAAAACCAAGTATTCTTTTATAATCAATTCGAATAAGAAAAGATTTTGGGGCTAAAAAGATTGAGAACTTTTCAATTCCCATTGTGACTTTAAGGATTTCTTTTCTTATCATGGGATAGTTGCATTCTGCCTTATTAAACTTCTACTGTGATATTTGCAGAGTTTTTATCCTTCTTTGATTTTGAGTATTGCACTCCAGTGCTCATTGTTGGCATCTGTTTCAAGAATTAAATCATCTTCTTCATTAGGCAAATTAAGAACAGGAAGATTTTTACACATCTTTTTGAAGTTTTGAACAATCTTTGAATCACTAGGAGTCTATATCTGACTTACTTCTTTCTTGAGATTCTACTGCAATGGCTTTCTCAGTTTAGCTAAATCCCTAATGAAATCTTAAGCATAGATAGGGCATTCAAGAAATATTTCTAACTGCCTCCTATCTTCAATCTTTTCAGAAAATTTTTCTATTTTTTCCAAAATATGCTTTTGTAGAATGATTTGTCCAACTTTTATCCTTAGACAAAAACTCAATTTCTTATTCAACATAAATGCACTTGTTTTTACCAAGTATAATGTCATGCTCAATGCATTTTTGGGTGATAGATAAGACATCATCTTTGTGCTGTTCTATAGTTTTGAAAAAGAGAAGGATATCATTGATGTAAACTCAAAAATAGGGATTAAGGTCTTTGAAGATGTTATCTATTCTTGTTTGGAATATTTAAGATACATTATTTAGACCAAATGACATTACTATCCGCTCATAATGTCCTTGAGGGGTACTAAATGCAATTAAAAGAATGCTTTCTTTATCCATTTTTATCTGCAAATATCTACTTTTGCAATCAATTATCGAGAACTAAGAGGCTCCTTAAATTCTATTGAAAATGACTGTTTTGTTAGGGATATAATAACCATCAAAGACATTATTATCTGCTAGTATTTGCTTTTTGTAATTGATTACCATTCTTTCTTTTCCCCTTTTATCTTCAACATAACTTCTTACCATAAAAGTCAAACTGGTGTGAGAACTTTTACTATTCTTGATTAATCCTTTATCCAGAAGTTCTTTGATTTGTTTATCAAATTCTTGGATATCCTGGTGCGTATACACCATTTGTTTACTCGAATAATAGTGTTGGGATTTAACAAAGTAATCTTTGCAAATGTCTTATCTTTATGCCAAAATTTTAGTGGATTATCATAGTAGAGTTCTTTGCATAATTGCTCTTGTTATTCAGTAATTTGCTCTTTAATAGACAGTTTGAGAAATAAGATTGTCAGTGCTACCTCACATTGTGCAGACATTACCTTCTCACAATGCTGGCTGCTTATAATCTCAATTTTCTGATGAGTATAAGCCTTACTTAATTTTTCAATGGGAACCGAGCGACCATTAATTGTGAATATTATTTGTTTTATGGTCTGTGTGCAAGGAGAGTATAGTCTCTGAAAATTATTTATGACAATCATATCATGAAGGGTTGATCAGTAGCCTATAGAACTGGTATAATGTATTGAACTCCTCCTAATTCTGTGGATAACCCTTCTATTGCTTCATTATGGCTCATAATGCTATTATCAGTTATCCTTACTTGTAAAGGACTCTTAGTTTTTTTCCAAATAAATTCTAGAAATAATGTACTTTTTTCAAAGCATACAGAACAACCACTATTTACATGAGCACATAATTCATATTTATTATATCCCTCTAAATATACCTTTATTGAGATATAGATACTATTCGGATTTGTACTGGTAGCTTCAGAGTATATCTCCATAGTCATGTTCTTAACTAATTCATCTTCATAGATTGACTCACTAACAGTTCTAGTTTTGTAACCAACGACTTTTCTATCTAGACTCACATTTCGGTCTACCCTGTGCCTTATGGGTTCAAAACTCATTCTACTCATTTCACTAGTCATAGTAATTGAATCATCTTCTTTAAGCTCTTCTTTAGTTTATAAAGACCCTTATCCCCAGTCTGATCTTGCACCGATACTTCTTAATAATTGGGGTTTTATGGTAATTTTACCATTCTCATCAATTTTTATCACATTTTTCTTTTTGATTTTTGTAGGGTTGGAAAAGCTAGATATCCGTGAACGATCAATCTTTATCTCATGCGGATTGGATTTAATCCTTTGGATCTTTTGCATAGGGCTAGGACTTTCAAATTTTTCTACATCTATTATTGTTACCTTAGTCTTTTGATCTATAGTATTATCCAATTTGTAGATAATTTTTCAATATATTCTCAGTGGGTATCCTTCTCTTTTCATATCCATACCAACTGGTTTTATCTTAAGAGATAAAAAGTTTTTAGCAAACTCATCTTTGAGGCTTACATAATATCCAAGTCGTCAATTGAATCCTACTTATCCATTACATAAATTGGTCTTAATCCCTATGATAATTTGATTATTAAATTTAGTATGGCTGATATCACAGACCAAAGCGTAAAGATCAATATCTTTCTCATAATATTGTAATGGAGCGATTTGAGCTTGGACGCTCCCAACATGGATATACTTATATTTTCTATCTTTGTTATGCTTAAGGATTTTTCCCCAATTAATGAGATTAACTTCTCGCGCATCATACTCACAGTCTTTGTTTTTTAGATCTTCTTCCACCATTTCACATACGTATTTGCTTTTTAATTGAAAGATGGACTTTTTATAGATCATGTCTTTCTGAATTATTGGAAGGATCCAATCTCCTTGGACTACTTCGTTATCATTGTCTAAAACAAATTCTTCTCCTTGAAGATCATCAAGACTAATCGAGTTACTTTCCATCATATGACTAGTTTCTTCATAATCACTTTCTTCATAATCATCTTCTACTATAATTTCAACAATTCCTTTGTTGTTATTTACGGTTAGGTCTAGTGCCTCTTCCTCACTAAGCTCAAAGTAATCTAGGCTTCCTAGAGTTTCAATAAGCTTGTTATTCTTCATATTTTTGCATTCATTAGTATAATATCCTAGTTCTCCGCATACCCAGCTATTGCAGTTTTTTTCCTTACAGGATAATAAGCTGTTTTTCTAAAAAATCTTTGTTTTTAAGGACTTAGCTTGTTATAATATTTTCTTTTATGTTTCTCTCCCATTTGCTTATTAAAGCTCTTTTTCTTATAAAATTTTCTTTTTCTTCTCCTTTCAAGTTCCTTTTCCCAATAGTGAGGTGAATCCCAACAAGCTAGAAATTGATTCTTAATTTTCCTTTGCTTTTGGACATCAAGACATTGATCATTGAACCATTTTCTTAAATAACATATTCTTGAACCAAGGGTAATCTGCTCTTTCAAGCAATGCAATGTATTTTTCATTAGTTATGAAATTTGTCAGATATGGTAAATTCTCATAGAACATGCCAAGATTAGTTTCATTATGCTTAATTTTGTAATAATATTGATTAAATTTAGCAATATAGTTCTTCAAATACCTCATATCCCATAAATCTATATTATTAATCTTTCTTTGTCATTCTCTTGCTTTTTCTTCAAAATCAAGTTTCGCTTCAATAAACTCAGTTTCAATTTCCTTACATAAATTTTTGACATTGCAGCTGATGTTTTCATCATTCTTAATGCATTTTTACCATCTTCATTTAATGAATCATATCAGTCAGCCACAATGCCAGAAAAATTGTGCTCGATATAATTCAAGAAATTTCTTGCAGTCCATGTGGTATTTAAATTTAAGATACTATTCATTCCTCTTTTTCAGTGCTCAAACATTTCTTCTTTTATTACGAACTTGATCGATATTTAAGATATATCCTGTTAGACTAATTGGGATAAGGTCAACCTCTTCAAAGGTCATAGTTTCGTTGGGCGTAAACCCAAAAGAAAAGTTAGTTGTACTACTAGAACGTACTTAGGCCTCATAAAATGGGTATTTCTTCTAAAAGGTTCACCAAATTCATTGGGTTTAGGAACTATATTGTTAACTAGATTAGATTCAATTTCATCTATATTAAGCTCTTCTCCAATCTAGTTAATCTCGTCATCAAATACCGTTTTACCATATTTTTTTAATTTAGTTTCTTTCTAATTTCTTCTAAAGGTACAACATTAAGATCTTCTAACATAATTAGGTTCATCTACTGATATATTTCTTCTTCTAATTGGACATTATTTGTCTCTTCATTATCATCAGATAATATATCCTGTTTATCAATAATTGCGCCCATGATTTTGTTTAATATTTTTGGATTTTGTTCTTTCTCAAACATATCCTATAGTTCGTTAAGATTATACTGCTTATACTCCATTCTCTTCTTCTCTCTCAGACTTTTCAGATGATTTTTCAACTGATTTTTCTCCTACTTTTTTTTTAATTTTTATATCATGCAAAGGAAATGAATTTTTATTTTTTGGGTTTTGGAAAGGATTATGCTGAAATGGAGTACTAATACTTAAAGTTGATTTTCCATTGTGTTTGATTTCGTTAACTAAAGAAAGATGGATTACAGATAATTGTGTCTTAATCTCCTCGACTCCATTCTTAATTTTTGCTGATTCAGCATTTAATTATAAAACTATATCAGTGATATAGTTTAATTGGGGATCTACTGAAGTGGTTCATTCTAGGGAGTGAACAATATGTGAATAGTTAGGAGCAGGACAAGTAGTTCATGATTTAAGCATTAAACACACTTAATTAGCTTAACAATCTTAATTATTTTTGGTCATGTGGATCTGATACCAGATCAAAGAGGGTTTGGTGTAGCACCAATGAGCAGAATATCACATGCACAAATTTAAATTTTTCGAAAGCAGGTTTTTAAGGATTGGGGTTGGATTTGCAAGTATGAAAAGACTAGGGTGTTATATAAGAATTAGAATAGTAAATCGGATCATTTTAGTTGGTTATATCATAAGTTGAGGTAACTGACAATTATTTTTAAAAACTGATGGTCCTTTTTGTTGTTTACACAAAACTTGAGGTACCTTCGTGTATTTTTTCCCCATGTTTACATGTTTGATGCCATGGTTAGGATGGCGTTTGCCCTTAGTGACTTTGTTTTTATGCTCTTTTGGTTGGCGGCTTGGAACGTTGTTTTCTTTTGGAGACTTACCAAACAATTCAACCATATGGGCCCAGAACGCATCACAGCTGACCATAGAGTCAAGTACTTTATGAGAAAAATTTTGACCTCAAGTCCTTGGGTTGAGATTGCCACCAATCTCCGCCAGAGGATGCTCCCTCGTAGATAGATTGATTTCACCTATCGCGAGATGGTCACTTTTCTTCTCCAAGTTGAGTCTCATCGTGACAACCTGGGCGATAACCTAGTAGAGACGCAAGCAGCACCCTACCAACTCGTTCTAAATAAGCTGGTACGTCCTGTTCAGGGCAAGTGATTCCAGGGGGAGAAAAGGGAGGATAAGGTTCAAGAATCACCAAATGTTGGATTTTTTTATGCAGTCCCTTCAAGTAGTGAGGTGTAGGATGGTAGCCTATATGTGGGTACGATGGGTAAATGCTAATAGGTTAAACTATCCTAGGGGTTGGGAAGGCACTATAGTTGTTCAGGTGAAGGAAGCAAACCCATATGAGACTATCCTAGGAGTTAGAGTTGGACCACAAACCAATTAGCTAAATCTGATGATTTTGACTAGTCTGTTGTAGTCAATCCTAATCACATGGAGGTGAAGGAAGCAAACACATATAAGACTAGCTCTTCAGGTGAAGAGTAAGCATCACCACCTTGTTGGCATGGAATAGTAGGAGGACCCAATCCTACCTAAGCTATATTAGCTTATCTTAGTATGTAGTGGAGTACTTAGCTAATTAGTTTGTGATCCAAACTCTAACTAGGATTTAAAAAGTAGGTGGTAATCATTCAGTAACTATGAGTCACAAAGTTTGTAACTAACTATTTGAATGATACTGAAATGCCTAACAGCCGGTAAGTACTTGAAGTACTTGTAATTATTTATCTATGTATGGCGTACGAATGCTACTATTATTATACAATTAAATTAGTATGTTTGTGTCATTATATGAATTGGTATATGTGTTTGAATGATGCTTGTTAATGAACTATTATGAATGTAACTTTTCTTTTTAAGTAAGTGGAGCTAAGTTGCATTATATGCGTATGTGTATCTGTGTGAGCAGATGCCACCTAGGAGAACACCACCGCCACGTCCTCCTGAGCCAACACTCATGGATATGGTCTATAACTTTAACAAGCTTGAACCCCCAAAATTCGAGGGAGGACCTGACCCATTACTATATGAGGAATGGTTAAGGAAGATGTAGAACTTATTCACTGTGATGGAATGTCATTTAAGCTTTAAAGTTCAATTAGCGACTTATCAATTCAAAAAGGAGGCAGAATATTGGTGGGAAAAGGTTAAACCCCGTGAGGGAGAGCAACCCTTGACATGGGATGAGTTCAAGAACCTTATAGATGCTAAATATTACCCTACAGATGTTAAGTGCAGAAAGGAGCAGGAGTTTCTTAGGTTTAAGCAAGGGAGGAAAATGAGTTTGATAGAGTATGCAGCTAAGTTCAATAAGCATACTGGCTTTGCTCTTATTTATATGGCCACTGATGAGATGAGGATGAAGCGATTTGAACACAGGGTAAAAAGTAAACTTAAGAAAGCAGTAGCGGGCCACTCCTATGCCAACTTCCAAGAGATATACCACAGAGTTGTTAAGATAGCTCGGGTAGTGGATGAGAATGAAGTTACGAAAAGAGAAGGGGTATGGGTAAAAAGAAAGTTTGGTTTGGGAAGTTTTAACCCCCAACCTAAGAGGAGCCTCAAAAGGTTCAACCCTGGCTAGTTTTAAAACAAGGGAAAGCAACCTGAAAGTGGTGAGGAGAAGGGATGGCAATGGGGCAGGTTGAGCCGTACCCTTACCCATATCCGCTTTCGAAAATTGTACCCGTACGGGAACCCTTACCCATCGGGTATTAAAAAATAAAACTCATACCCATACCCATCGGGTTTTACAGGTTTACGAGTTTTATTCGGGTTCACATAGAAAATGAAAATTAATACTCATATGAAACCCATATCCAAGTACGATATATGTTTTTGTCATTATAAGATTGTAAAGTTATGATATTTTAAAAATACATTGTTTAGAAATGTGAAATCAAATACATTATTGACTAATTTTTTTGTTAGGACGGTTTGGATTAACTTAAACCGGAAAATATTAATCGAAAATAATTTTTTTCTTATTATAAAAACGGGTACGGGCATGGGGCGGGTGAGGGCTATACCCATACCCATACCCATACCCGTTTTTCAATACCCGTCCCATACCCATGAATTTTAGATGGGGCGAATTTTGCGGGTTTTAAATGGGTACGGATTTTATTGTCATCCCTAGTGAGGAGAGGAAGCTCTGTGACAAGTACTTCTGCTACCACATTGGGCCTTGTAGAGGCTCACGGGGTACATTGTTATGGTTGCGGTGAATTTGGGCACTTAGCTAATTGCCCAAAAGCTACATGGAAGTACTGAGACAACCACTAAAGGTAGAACTACCGACCTCAGCAAGCAGTGCCACATAGTCACCCTCCAATTTCTAACAAGAGATAAGGCAAGAAGCCTCAAGCTGCAGGCCGAGTTTTCTATCTTGGTGAAAACCACGAGGAGGATCCTAATGTAGTCGTGACAGGTACTTTGCTTCTTGACAAAACTCATGCACATGTACTATTTTCTTCTGGAGCAAGTCATTCTTTTGTGACTTCCGAATTTGCTAAAAAACTTTCTAGAGATCCATATGAAATGGATCATGTATTGTGTGTCATTATCCTAGTGGGTTCTGTGCTACAAACTGATGTTATATATAGAAAAATCTTCCTGTTGACTTGGTGAAAATAGAAGTGCAAGGCTT
Organism: Selenicereus undatus; assembly: GCA_017589665.1. Lineage (NCBI taxonomy): Eukaryota > Viridiplantae > Streptophyta > Magnoliopsida > Caryophyllales > Cactaceae > Selenicereus > Selenicereus undatus. The sequence continues at coordinate 74,556,586 of JACYFF010031954.1, read as the reverse complement.
TGATGTTATTTTAGGGATGGACTAGTTAGTGAAATATCAGGTGACCATTGATTGCAAAGAAAACTAGTCCCTCTCATTACTCCTGAAGGAGAGAAGCTTGAACATAAGGGGAGCAACCCTCAAAAAGCAATCTCGATCATCTCCAATATACAAGCTTTTGGGATGATAAGAAAGGGATAGCAAGGGTATTTGTGTGTAGTAGAGGTAATTACCTCCGATGAACCCAATTTGAGTGAAATCCCTGTAGCAAATGAATTTCCCGATGATTTTAAGGAAGTTCCTAGATTACCGTCAGATCGGGAAATCGAGTTCACTATTGACTTAGTGCTTGGTACCACTCCTGTATCCAAGGCTTCTTGAATGGCACTAACATAGCTAGCTGAGCTAAAGGTTCAATTACAAAAACTGTTAGATAAAGGACTAATGCAACCCCTCAATGGCGAGCTAATAGTGCTCTTTGTTAAGAATAAGGATGGAAGTTTGAGGCTATGTATTAATTATAGAGAGCTCAATAAGGTCACCATTAAGAACAGGTATCTTCTACCAAGGATAGATGATTTGTTTGATCAGTTGGCAGGATCAGCAGTGTACCCTAAAATTGACCATAGGGCAGGTTATCATCAATTGAAAAATTAGAAAGGATGATGTGCCTAAAACTGTCTTTAGGACCGATATGGACACTATGAATTCTTAGTGTTACCCTTTGGGTTGAAGAATGCTCTAGCTTCCCTCATGGACCTCATGAGTTCTTAGTGGTTTTTATTGATGACATCTTGATCTATTCTAGATCCAAGGACGAGCATGTTGAACATTTAAGGACCATACTGAGGACTTTAGAACAGCACAAGCTATGTGCTAAACTCAAGAAGTGTGAATTTTGGTTGACCAAGGATGGGATATCAGTATATTCCGCTAAGGTGCTAAGGTGGAAGCAATACTAAATTGGGCTAAACCCACAATTGTGACAAAAGTTGGGGGTTTCCTAGGTATGGCAGGCTATTACAGCATAACATTAAGTTTGAGTGGTCCGAAGAGTATGAGCAGAGTTTTTAAGAACTGAAGAAGAGGCTAGTATCAGCCCCACTTTTAGCAATTCCTGAGGGAACTGATAGATTTGTAATCTATAGTGATGCCTCTAAAAAGGATTTAGGATGTGTCCTTATGCAAAAAGGAGAGTAATTGCATACGCTTCTCGCCAATTGAAATCATATAAAGAAAATCACCCCGCACATGACCGGCAGCTAGCAGTGGTAGTGTTTGCTTTGAAAATTTGGAGACATTATCTATGGGAGTTAGGTGTGAGATTTACACTGACCACAAGAGCCTTAAGTACATTTTCATCCAAAAAGAGTGTAACATAAGGCAAAGAAGGTGGTTAGAACTTTTGAAGGACTATGATATGGAAATCAAGTGTAATTTGGGGAAGGCGAATGTAGTTGCTGATGCCCTAAGTAGGAAATCAACAGGGTCATTTGCCTCTCTATTGACTCAAGAAAAGAAGCTTTTGAAAGAGTTTGGAGAACTCCAGATCGAAATTGTGTTACCTTGAGATAAAGCATACTTGGCAGCACTCCAAGTAGCTCCCCTCTAGTGGATGGGATTAAGAAGCGATAGGGTGAAGACCCTAAGTTAATAAAAATCAAGAAGGGAGTTGAAAAGGGAAAGATCAAAGACTTCCACCTCAAGAAGGGCGTCCTTTGGTTTGAAGGGAGATAATGTGTGCCAAATGTTGCAGAACTCAAGAAGGAAGTAATGAAAGAAGCACACAACTCCACTTTTACTACTCATACTAGGAGTACTAAAATGTAGCATGACATGAAAACTCACTTTCGGTGGATTGGGATGAAAAGGGATGTAGAATTGTTTTTGGCTAGATGTCTGACCTGCTAGAGAGTGAAGATTGAGCACCATAATCTAGGCGATTCACTTCAATCCCTACCAACCCCAGTGTGGAAATGGGAGCATGTCGTCATGGATTTCATCACTGGCTTACCTAAGACCATCAAGCACCATGATGGCATTTGGGTAGTGGTTGACAAACACACCAAAGCTGCTCATTTTTCACCATCAGGATCACATTCACTTCAGAGCAACTTGTTGACCTCTATATCGAGGAGATAATCAGATTACATGGAGTGCGCCTTAGTTTTGTGTCAGACAGAGATACTAAGTACACTTCCAAATTCTGGAATGGGTTCCAAGCAACAATGGGTACTAAATTGCATTTAAGTATAACTTTTCATCCTCAAACAAATGGGCAGTCAAAAAGGAGAATCCAAACCTTGGAGGACATGCTAAGGACTTGTGCCCTGGACTAAGCGGGTAGCTGGGATCGCAACTTACCTCTAGTAGAGTTTGCGTACAACAATAGCTACCACGCTAGCATTGGTATGGCCACATTTGAACCATTTTATAGGTGTAGGACGCCAGTTTGTTGGGATAAAATAGGGCAAAGAAAACCATCTAAAGTAGAGTTTATTGACCAAATTAATAAGGTGGTTAAAACCATTAGGAAAAAGACTTCAAGCAACTCAAAGTAGACAAAAGAATTATGCGGACGCAAGAAGAAGGTCATTGGAATTTGAAGTAGGAGATCATATGTTTCTAAATGTTTCACCTCTTAATGAAAGTCTACGATTTGGGCAAAAAGGTAAGCGTAGCCCAAGGTTCATTGGACCACTTGAAATCCTATAAAAAGTGGAATCGGTCGCTTATCGATTAGCCTTACCACCCTCTCTACAAGGCATACATGAGGTATTTCATGTTTCTAACCTCAACAAGTATGTATACAATCTGAATCACATAATCCGCTATGAACCCTTTCAAACCAAGGAGAACTTTAATTCTGTGGAGGAATCGATATGCATCTTGGAAAGAAGAGAAAGGAAGCAAAAAAACAAAATTATTCCTTATGTTAAAGTTTTGTGGAACCATCACAAAGTGGCCGAAGCAACCTAGAAGTCTGAACACAAGATGCGAGAGAAGTATCCCATCCTTTTTACTACAGGTATTCTAAATTTCAAGGAAGAGATTCCTTTAAGTGAGGGAGAGTGAAAGGTCCATGAAATTGAGTTTAGTTAATTACATCGGTTAGTTTAAAATTGAAGTTTTTATATTTGTTGCCCAATTTGTGTCAATACTAGTTGAATTGGGTCAAATCCAATTGTGATTTTTTTAGCTAGCTCAATTATTGGCTAGGAAGAGAGAGAAAAAAAGGGAAGAATTATGTGGTTGGGGATTAATCACATAGTTTTAGCTTTAAAAAAAGGTGAAAAGAGGAGTGGGCAGATCTCAGCAGCCAAAAAGGGGGGGTTACACAAAACACACGCAACACACACACTTCACGGCAAAGAGAGAGAAAGGGGGGGAGAGAGAGATGGAGAGGGAGAGAGAGAACAGAAGAAGAAAGAGAGGAAAGAGAGAGGCAGAAGACAGGAAGAACAAGGTAAAGAGGAAGAAGAAGAGGAGGAAAAGCTTAGGGATAAGGATCAACCAAAATTTTCAAGTGGGTAACTCTCTCCCTAAATTATATTAATTTAAAATTAAATTATTTTTGGGTTTATATTGAATGTTGGTGATTATGAGTAGAATTTAGAGCCATGTAGTTGTTTATGAAATTTTGAAGTGAAAGGAAAGTATAATGTTGATAGTTAGGGTCTAGTGGATTTTGAGAGTTGTTGGATATAATAGTGTTTGGATGAGAATTTGTGGCTAAATAGGTAGGTCCATGTTTTTCATTGAACAACCACGACATTTATATGGAAATTGTTAGATTTGTGTGGAGAAAAAAAAAGTAAAGAGTGGAGTTGGGACCACAATTTTGGTGGTTTATGGATAAAGGCATGTGTGATTATTGAATGAGGTAGTCAAGGATTAATTTAGGGGGGGGGGGATAAGGAAATCTAGGAAAGGAAAATTTTGATGGAGATTAATAAAGAAGAAGAGGAGTTTATGCACACTAAGTATACTTTTAAGGTTTGGGTTGGATGTTGGTTATTAAAAGTATGATGTTAGTAATAGGTAATGGAAAGTTTCAGACATGGGTCCTAAGTCAAGTTTCTTTGATTAAATGGATATTTTAGTTTAGTATTGACTAATGGTCATGTGGTAAGAAAGTGATATCTGAGACCGTGAATCATGCTTGAAGACTTTCGGAATTTCTCTTGATTATGCTGATTGATTGTTAGCCTTGTTAATGATTTTATGATTATTATGGAATCCTTATTGTTTAAGATGTTTTGTCAACTAATGAATTGTTATTTTGACAATGACTTGTGAAGTGATTAGATGCTTGATCAAGATGATACTGAGCTCAATGTGTGTAAATTTGTTTTACAAAGTGAATTATGCCAAAATGTGTATTTGGTGCTTATGATTGGAGTTCATGTTGCCATGGCTTAAGTATTGTTGGAATGCTTACCATGTTTTGAAAATTTCTTCATTTTCTAAATAAAGTGGACTGAGTTATTAAAGTTTTAAAAAGGGGTTATGCTTGTGAAAGTTGTGTTTTTGTGAAAAAAAAACTTTGTTATGCGAATAATTAAAGGGCTTGCATTGAAGTCAGGTTCCAAAAAATTGTGCGGCCTATGCATTCCAAGCCAAGGGATTCCTGATGCCTTTCGGATTTCCAAAGATTAACATTTGCATTGTAGGTTAATATTATCCTGACGAGGGTAAAGGACATTATAGACTTTAGTGTGTCTCGAGAACTAAGTGTCTAATCGGTATGCCTCTCACCTATATTAAGAAGGAACTAATGACTAGCAACTAAAGAATGCCCTGAGAATGAATTTTAATCCATTAAGTGAAGTGTTGTGAATTTCTTTGGGTTTTGATCCCAAATAGTGTTTTAAAGGGATTTCAGTTCAGTTTGTTGAAAGCTACAAAAAGCGTTTCTTACACTAAAGTACTATTATGCCCTTATTAATTGAGTGCTATTGAGTAATGTATGACATACGAATATTTTGGCTTTTAAGGGCGTTAGTTATTCATTGAGCGTGTCTTTTTCCCTTTTTTCAGGTGCGGAGTAAGTTTTGTGTTCATGGAAGAACAATTCTTTTGCTCGTTATTATATATTGGGGGATCCTGATGCATTGCCTCATTTTTCTCTAATGCTCCTCTTGTAATTTGGTTGATAAGGAGCTTTGTCTTTTGGACTTGTAACATTGTAATGCAATACTAGTTTGGTTCCGTCCTCCTTAAGGTCAACGCCACCTACCCTGTCCCTAAACATGCTGTAATATTCCGTTTAAGTGTGACATAAGTTGGTGGATATACGAGTGTGTGGCCCGTGATGACTTTGTTTATTCCTGAACCTATATAGTAGTGAATTTTTATTTGGTGATGTTTACTCCAAACGGGTAGCTCGTGGAGTAAGTGACGTAATTATTGTCAATGTGTTTTACAGGTTGACTTGTTTCGATCCTTGCTTAGCGCGACTTTTCAAGCAGGACTAGACCTGGCAAATGGGTCATTCGGTTCGGGTACGGGTCGGGTCAAGTTCGGGTCGGGTCATGTTCGGGTTAAGTGACATTTCGGGTCGTTTCGATTTGGGTCGGGTATGGTTCGGGTCGGATCGATTTCGGGTCAACCAATTTTTGATAAAATGCACTTGTCATACCAAAACAAGCAACTTTGTTAAAAATTTTGGGTCGGGTCAATTCAGGTGAGCATATTTCGGGTGTCGGGTCGGGTATGGGTCCGGGTCATTCGGTTCGGGTTTTGGGTCTCGGGTCAGTTTTGCCAGGTCTAAGCAGGACCTAGCATATTTCCTTCCTAAAACAATTGTTCTTTATTGTATTGTGAGCTCTTTAATGTTAAATTTATCATAAATCAGGCCTTAATTCACCGAGCAGTGCAT
>JACYFF010031954.1:74479735-74550716 GCA_017589665.1 Selenicereus undatus | reverse complement strand
TCCCAAGCTTATAAGCATGCTCAAGGCCCTCTCAATCTTTCAATGTGGGACTCTTACCCACTTTATATTTTTCTCCAACATTTAAGGACCATTTTTAACTCTTATTTTAGCTTTAAGGACTCCGCAATGGAGTTTTAGCAATGTAATATTCCTCCTAAGGAGGGGTGATACACAGGGTTAATAGAAAATTGTTTATGGAAATCTAAGGCTTTGTCCAAAGCACGGAGAGTAGTTCTTCTCCAATCTGATCTTGGATCATTATCGAATTCTACTATACGATGTTTTCAGACTCTTAATTCAACTGCAGATTCGTTGGACAAGATTAATATGGATTTTTTTCTGGAGAAAATCTAATATAGAAAAAGAATTGCCATTGGTGGCTTGGGACAAAGTTTGTGGACCTAAGAAATATGCAGGTCTTGGCCTAAGGAAGAGTGGAGCAATTAAAAAAGCTTTCATTTGTATGTTAATTTGGAAACACTTCAATAAGCCTTCAAATATCTAGGCCAAGAAAATGCAAGGTAGATGTTGTTTACCGCAATAGTTTTTTCATTACAAGAAAAAAGAATATCACTCATGTGTTTGTGACAAACAGAAAAACACAGAGGGAGGCTTTGGAATATTGAGAGCGTGTTTTTATTGATTCAACTCTTCTATTTTCTCATAATCAATATGATACATATATATATACACTCATGCTTGCCTACAACTCTATGACTTACGTTTCCTTATTGGAATACACCTATAAAACCAATGTCTCCTTATTGGAGTACAACTATGAAAGCGTAATTTGGAATATAACAAACTACTTGTTAACACTCCCCCTCAAGTTAGAGCATGCAGATCGATAATGCCCAACTTGGACTTTAAAAACTAAAATTGATCTCGGCCGAGAGGTTTAGTGAGAAGATCAGCTGGCTGTTGCTTAGTGGAGATCTTGGATAATGCAAGGAGCCCAGCCTCTAACTTCTCGCGAACAAAATGGCAATCAAGCTCAATGTGTTTGGTTCTTTCATGAAAGACCGGATTATTAGCAATATGAAGAGCTGCCTGGCTATCACAAAACAAGCGCATAGGTCGATCAAGAAAAATTCCCAAGGCTGCAAGGAATGATTTTAACCATACGAGTTCACTTGTAGCATCTGCTAGGGAGCGATATTCTGCCTCTGCGGAAGATCATGATACAGTTGTTTGCTTTTTGGTTTTCCATGAAACGGGAGACCCTCCAAGCATCACAAAATATCCAGTAAGAGATTTGCGTGAAAGTGGACAGGCACCCCAATATGAATCACAAAAACCTACAAATTGCATGTTACAATCCCGACGCAACAGTAGTCCTTGTCCAGCAGTACCTTTTATGTAAGAACCACTTGCCGCACTGCCTCCATATGAGCTTCTTTAGAAGCTTGCATAAACTGAGATAATATATGTACTGCATATGTGAGATCAGGACGTGTGATGGTAAGATAGATAAGACGCCCTACTAAGCGTCGATAAGGGGTAGGATCGTCTAACTCTCTTCCTTCAGCTAGTGCTAATTTATGGTTTTGCTCCATGGGAAACCCAGTAGGCTTTGCACCCAATAGGCCACATTCATCAACAATTTCCAAAGCATACTTCCGTTGACTCATAAACAAGCCTTGAGGTCCTCTCGCCACTTCGATCCCTAGGAAGTACTTTAATGTGCCCAAATCCTTAATGCTGCAACAATTATTCAAGTACGATTTGAACTCCTGGCAGGCCGCAGAGTTGTTTGTTGCAAGGACAATATCATCTACGTAGACTAGAAGGCCCATAAACACATCTCCCTTTCGATAGGTAAATAAGGAATAGTCTGCATAAGATTTAACAAATCCATATTCACAAAGCTTGGACGAAAGCTTGGCAAACCACTGCCTTGGGGCTTGACGCAGCCCATACAGAGACTTTTTCAACCTGCAAACTTTATTAGGATTCGAGGCCATATAACCAGGTGGTATTTTCATGTAAACTTCCTCATCTAAATCTCCATGAAGGAAGGCATTGTTTACATCCAATTGATGTAATGCCCAGCCTTTTGCAATAGCAACGGAAAGAAAACATCGAACACTAGTCATCCGAGCTACTGGAGCAAACGTCTCAGTGTAATCAACACCTTCTTCCTGGTGATCTCCCCGTACTACCAAGCGTGCTTTATATCGATGGATGCTCCCATCGGAATTATACTTGACACGATACACCCATTTACACCCAATGGGCTTCTTTCCTGGGGGCAAGTTAACTACTTCCCAAGTGCCATTGTTTTCAAGTGCTTCTACTTCCTCAATCATGGCTTGTCTCCACTGGCGTTGCTTGACCGCTTCATGATAAAAACGCGGCTCATCCACTTTCATAATAGCTGCTAAGACCTGTTGATGTGAAGGTGAAAAATTCTTACAAGTGACATAGTTATGCAAAGGATAACACGTACTTGAGGGTTCCTTTGGGCATGAGTGAGCGGTGAGGACGGGGATTTTGATATGGGCACTATAGCAAACATAATCGTCTAACTTGGCCGGCGGTCGTCGTGTCCGTTGAGAACCATTTGGAACTCGCTGAGCTGTCTCGGGAGCTGAGGCGTGCTGCTGTGGGGCGCTGTATTCAGGTTCTGCCTCAGGCGTGAGGGGGGCAGCTTCTGCTGGCCCAAACATAATGGTGGACTGCTGCCCACAACTCCCCCTGTTGTCCACATCTACTGGGTTATTTACTGGGCTTGCATCCTTGGCTGACCCATTTTCTTCATCAATCCACATGTTATCCAATTTTGGGGTTGGAAAAGTATCTTGTGATTTGTTTGTGTCGTGGCTAGCAAAGGGAAAAATTTCTTCACAAAACCGTACATCCCTACTCTCAAAGAATTTGTTTTCTTCTAAGTCATACAACTTCCACCCCTTCTTGCCAAAAGGATACCCAACAAACACACACTTTTGACTTTGTGATGCGAATTTGTCACCCACTTTGTTCCGAGCAAAACACATACATCCAAAGACCCTAATGTGATCGTACTTGGGTTCCTTATTAAAGATCAACTCATACGGAGTTTTTCCCTTCAATAACCTACTTGGAGTTCGATTAATCAAATAAGCCGCCGTCAATACACATTCCCCCTAAAAACTTAAAGGTAGGTTTGCTTGGAATCTGAGTGCACGAGCCACATTTAAGAGGTGTCTCTGTTTCCTTTCTACTCGGCCGTTTTGTTAGGGGGTTTCAACACAACTAGTTTGATGAATCATTCCACACTGTGCATAAAACCCCTTTATCGATCTAGACTTAAATTCAGACCCATTATCAGTCCTTATGATTTTAACAACTTTGTCAAATTGGGTCTTTATCATGGCAACAAAAACTTTTATATATTTTTCGGCCTCACTTTTCTCCTTCATCAAGTACACCCATACACCTCTACTAAAATCGTCAACAATAGTAAGAAAACAATGTGCACCGCAAGAGGAGGGAATTTTATATGGCCCCCAAATATCATAGTGAATCAACTCAAACAAATTTTCAACTTTATCATGGCTTAACGAAAACTTGATTCTAGTCTGTTTCACTCGTAGGCAAATTTCACATATTCGATTTTCATGACTACTACTACAGTATTTTAGAGAATGAAGAAATGAAGACATAACTTCCTTGGAAGGATGGCCCATTCGATAATGCCAGAGTTGCCCCGTTTTGACGACGTACGCATGTTCTGTCTTGTCTTGTGCCCTTTTGTAGTATTAGACCCCGTCTCGTTGCTCACCCATACCAATCGGAATCCTCATAGTGCGGTCCTGCAAGATACAAGAGTTCTCATCAAATGTCACTGTACAATTTAGATCCTTACAAACACGAGAAACTGATATGAGATCACAACTCAAAGAGGGCACTAGTAACGTTTGGTTTAATTTCAAGTCCTTCTCTAACAAGATTGGTCCTTGCTTCGTGGCTACTGTTTTTGCTCCATTTGGAAGATCGACGATCACTGGTGAGATGCCTTCTACATTCTCTAGCAGCTTTACTTCCCCGGTCATATGCGTGGATGCTCCACTATCAATCAACCAAGGAGGCTTGGGAACGTAATTACCTGTTAGTTTTTCACCATCTTTGGGGGTCTCGATGAGACTCAGAAGCCGCTGGATTTGATCAGAGGTCAGTCCTGGAATAGGTGACGTTGTACCTGGTTGCTCACGACTCGCGAATGCAGCAGTGCTGACTGCAGCACTTTCTGTTGTTGGTGCATCAACAGTCATGGCTGCAGCAGTTGTCCCTTCTCGTCCTGCTCCGCGGCCACCTCGTCCATAACCACCTACACGACCTCCTCTTCTTCCTCGAGCGCCGCGTCCACGACCTCTACCTCAGTTGCTCCAGCCAGGCGGATAGCCAATGAGTTCATAACAGTTTGCCTCTTCATGCTCGATCTTCCCACAGTGAGTGCAAATCGGTTTTTCGGCCATGGTTCCATCTCTTCCGCCTTGCCTGAAGTTAACAGCAAACGCAGCCATGTCCGCCTTATACTCTCGTCCCATCACAATTTGTTTGTGCTGCTCTTCTTGTCGCACAACGTTAAAGATCCTCTCTAAAGTGGGTAAAGGTTCCATGGCAAGAATTTGCCCATGAATAGGAGAATACTTTTCGTCGCTCAACCCCATCAAGAATTGATGGGTCCTTTCCTCGTCCATGAGCTTAGCTACTTGACCTGCAATATCACATGTGCACTTTCCGCAAGAGCACTTCGGCAATTTGATATAGTTAGCCAACTCGTTCCACATATTTCGTAGTTTGGCATAAAACTCGGCCACGTCAAGCCCTCCTTGCTTACGGGACGCAATATCATCCTTTAGTTGATAAATCTTAGGCGTATTGGGTGTGGAATACCTTTTTTCCAGATCATCCCACAACTCCTTCGCTGTGTCCGTGTAAGGTAAGGTTGAGTGTAGTTTGGGATTGATGGAGTTGAGAAACCATGAACATAGCATGGAATTTACTCTATCCCATGCATCCAACTCGTATCCTTCCGTAGTTGGTTTAGTTATTCGTCCATCGACAAATTTCAACTTGTTCTTAGCATTCAAAGCGGTTCGGACCGCTTTTCTCCATAACTCAAAATTGTTTCCGTTGAAGAGAACCAAGGTGATTGATGCTCCCGGACCTTCGGATGGGTGTAGATAATATGGTGACTCGACAGAGATTAAAAACGGGGTTGTTTTGGTTTTAGGTTTCGTATCATCATCACTCATTGTATCAATATTAGGATCGATCAAACCTGATGCTCTGATACCATGACAAACAGAAAAACACAGAGGGAGGCTTTGGAATATTGAGAGCGTGTTTTTATTGATTCAACTCTTCTGTTTTCTCATAATCAATATGATACATATATATATACACTCATGCTTGCCTACAACTCTATGACTTACGTTTCCTTATTGGAATACACCTATAAAACCAATGTCTCCTTATTGGAGTACAACTATGAAAGCGTAATTTGGAATATAACAAACTACTTGTTAACAGTTTGGAAGTGTATGCTTTCTAAACATGATTTATTCCATAAAGGGTTGAAATGGAACATGGGTAATGGCAAGGCTATTAATTTTTGGAAAGATAATGGGTGTGGTGATTCTAATTTGATCGAGCTGATGAATGTTAATCCTATCGCCCTTGCATAGCCTAATGTTATGGTCAGTGAGTTTATCAACCTTAAGAAATCCTGGGATGTTGCTAAATTAGCAAAATTCCTCCCATGCTATGTTGTCCAAAAAACTTGCCCTCTTCCTTTGCCTTTTAATAATTTACCTAATTCTGTTTGTTGGGTATCTCGAGAAATGATGAATTTACTAAAAAAATCGACAATGTGGCTTGTGCATAATAACTTACCCATAGATGCACAATCTTGAAAATTTAAATAGAATTGGAAACTAGATGTAATGTTAAAATTGAAAATTTTTATGTGGCAGTTATGCCGCAATACTCTATGATCTAGAGGTACTGTATTAAAATGAGGCTTCAATAAGATCATGTTTGCCCTTCATGCCAAAACGATATTAAGTCGTCTGATCATATTTTCAAAGAGTGTCAAATCATTCAAGTATGGTATCTAGTGGTCTTCCATCAATGGCCAAGCACAAGGCCTTTTAATGGCACTGTATCACTTATGGAAGCGCTACGCAAATGGCCTAATAAAAACTCATCGTAGTTCATGTGCATCGTCATCCTTTGGAGTATACGTAAAAAGTAGAAATGCAATTATATTTTTTGTAATGAGATTTCTCACCAATGGGCACCTTCCTCAGAGCTAAGCACAATTCGCCATAATCAAAGGCTCAGTCTACTTCACCACATCCTTATTCATCACCTACCTCCTCCACCATCCATAAGAGCAACCATTCACCACATCATCATTCATCACCTACCTCCACCATCCAGAAGAGCAACCATCAGGTGGGATGGTCCACACCACAAGAAGGATTCGTCAAAATCAATTTAGATGGATCCAAATCATGTGTAGCAGCCGCCGTAGGATATGTCATCAAAGGTTGGAAGGGAAAATTCATTGCTGCAAACTCTCAATTTATGGAAAAATGCATCAATTTAATTGTAGAAGTCGTACTGTTGGAGGACGATATTAAAGCAACCCTTAATATGGGTTTTAAGCATATCACAATAGCAGGAGACAACAAAACAGTTATTCAATCAATGCGAGAAGAAGTCTAGATAACATCGTAGATTCAAACAATTATCCAGACATAAGGATATTTATCTAGTAATACGCCAGAATTAATTTTCATCATATTTTTTGGGAAGTTAACTCAACCTTAAACCTCTGGTTTACAAAATAATTCACCAAAAATTAATGTATGCATTTTTAAAACCTTCACCCTAGCTCTTCTTTCTTTTAAATTGTCATAATGCAATGGACAAGAAATTTTATTGCTTTTAATTGATTAACTAACAAAATAATGAACCAATATAAATAATGAGCAAAAATTTATTAAAAATATTAACTCTTGTGGATGCTCTATAACTAATTAACATTCTCATATCCAAAGTAAGAAGTCAAATAAGTACAATAACTTTTGCCTTTTCAATGGTCAAAGTGATAATAATTCTCTAAAAGTTGTAAATTTTAGCATTACGAGCGATAAACAAGATCACATCAAGTACTAATACTAGCATGATAAAATTAGATGTTTATAAATCACTGTCTCTGTATCTCAACTTTCAGAAGACTAACAGCTAACACAAATTTATCATCAAATGATACTTAAAATGATATTTGCTCCGACGAATTTATCATCGACTTTAAAAAGATATATGCTCCCAAGTAAAAGGAAATAATGGCCCAATGAATGTAGTAATGTACTGAGTCTCCACATCATAGTAGAAGGCCTATGAATCTATGCCTGCCATCAATGACTAGAAGCGAATCTAGACATTTAGGACAGCAGTGTCCATCTATTAAAGTCATCACTAACATACACTAGTCAAGAACAATTATATAATACGTACTACGGCACTCTACTTTGGACAGAGTATAAATATTTTGTTTTTCGTTTTGCACTTCTACATTAGCGCAACTTGACATGCAATAATAATATACACTATTTTTAACTGAAAGAAAAATGATAATCGCCTATTTATTTGTTCTTTGTGATTCTTCGTATTTTGAATTTGATACATAAATTGTGTTAAACCCATAAAATGTTATAATCACCTACTATTTATTAAAGTCATTGGTTGTTTAATAAGTCATCAACATCAAATAACAAAACCCAAAATAAAATCAACATTAAGTCTTAAAGTGAACATGCTGAAACATTAAATAAAACTACAAATAACTCAGTAGAATTTTTTCAACATATATTTAATTTTATTTTTCTATCTAATTCCAGCATCATCACAGCTATAGTTTTTATATTTGAAAATCTAAAAATTCAACTATATAGATTATATATAATAAGAGAGTGCCCATAACTTTTTAAATTTATTTTACAAGTGTCCACCATGGTTGAGAGAACCGGACCGGACCGGCCGGTTCAACCGGTTGGACCGGGAACCAGCCACAGCACCGGTCTGAAGTTTCTCCAAAACCATTTAAGCTACCAAACCGGAAAAAACCGATACAACCTGGTTGGACCGGCTGACTCGGTCAAACCGGCCTACCCGCGGTTGGATCGATTTTTCCTAGCTTTTTATAAAAAATCAATATTTTTCTTTGGCTATGAAAATTTTGAGCACAACTCAACCCTTCAATAGCATCCTTGGCTTCCCTACTCCTTCCATGCTTTTTTATAAGGCTACCAAGTTTGAGAATTTTCTCAAAATGGCGATGTGGGACTTCCCATTTTTCACAATCTAACAAACCCTATATTTATGTAATGAGGGTATTACAATCACCTTTTACTCTATCAATGTGGGACTATAATTAAATTTCTTATTTCTCTTCTTCCTCATTATTTTGTACTTGTAACTTTTTTTATTAGATTTTAGTAATTTATGTTGTTAAATCAAAAAGTATTTTTTTTTATCAAATATATAATTTAATGATCTCTTTTTCCACATTATTTTGTAGTAGTTCATTTATTGTAATTTTTATTTCATTTAATGTAATAAATGTATATTTTTTGTTTATCATCAAACTCTTGTAATTTGTATATTCAAGCATGGTTTACCAAATTATTATATCCAAATCAAAAAAATTATGACCCTCTAATTAGTTGTGTTACTACATTATTTATATCTAAATTATATTATTTTTTTTTTTGGAGTGTGAATGTCAATTATAGGTGAAAAAAACACACAAAAACCTTGAGTTCTTTTACAAAGCATAGCTTTAATTATAAGCCCATGACTTTGTATTGTCTTTTGCTTGCCTTCCATGCTTTTTTATAAGGCTACCAAATTTGAGAATATGCTCAAATTGGCAATGTGGGACTTCTCAATTCTCATTCTATAATAGAACTCATATTTATGCAATGAGAGTCTTGTAATCACCTTTTACTCCATCAATATGGAACCATAAATAAATTTCTCATTTCTCTTCTTCTTTATTATTTTATACTTGTAACTTTTCTATTAGATTTTAGTTAGTAATTTGAAAAAAATATATATAACAAATATATATAAAAAAAATTTTAGGTTCACCGGGTTGTGCCGGTCTAACCCGGTTGGACGGTAAATCGGATCAACCGGTCCAAACGGTCCGACCGGTTGAACCATCGACCCACTCGGTCGACCGGGTCGATCACCGAATCGGTTCTCTAAACCTTGATGTCACATATACTAATCTACCACCTTCAAAATAATACAGTATAATTTTATTTTTTGAATAGAGGCGTCCGTGCACACTCCAACCATCAAATAGATCCGCCATCATTATTCTTTAAACTAGATTCGAAGCAAACATCATGCGGTCATGCCTACGCACATTAGGGGAAGGGGTCTAGTGTGCCTGTCTTTCTTTTAGGGGGGAGCCTACACGTGGCGCGCTGGTACCTTTATCCAAATATTGAAGCAAAGTTATTTCCTTTAAATCCTAAAGCAGATACACTGCATTTAATTGTCTGTAACCAATTTCTATATAATATTTCTCGAAGTATCTACTCCTATACATCACATAAATACATATTAGAATGTGCCTATACAACAAATATAGATGAATAAAAATTATCACCACTTATGCTAGTATATACTCCATGAACAAATCATAATCACACTTCAAAATGGAATTTCAGTCCTTCTCCCCCCCCCCCCCCCCACAAAAAAATATTGCTAGCCAAAAGGTGGGGAAATAGCAAATACCAAACTCACAAACGCAAGTCAGCTATGTGTAGAACACCAACTTACGGAACAGCAGAAGCCAAAACATACGGACAGATAAATAGCCTAGCTAAAACATAGCAAACACAAACCAACTCATCCATATGCGAACAAAACTAAATGCCTGGCTAGCAACTATCAATTGCATTACATTTCTCCCTTTGAAACTAGTTTGTCAGGTCGAAAATCCATTTCTGAAGAGTGAAGATTCTGAACCATACCCAGTATCACTATATCCATCCATCCATACATACATACATAGAACACTTCCTTAAGCTTACAGAGTTGCAATAAATATATACATCAGCCAAAGTTAAAGAGAGACCTGCAGACCACAATCACTGGTTCCCGTGCAGATGAGAATGAAAATCAGCGGCATAATCCCCGAACTGCAGGTCAGAAGGAGGATGTAGATAAAAAACATAAGAAATTGGACTTGATCCAGCTAAAGGCCTCTTTGTGTTAAGAACATCCCGCAACTCTCCAAAGCTTGACTCATCAAATGGGAATGATTCGGTAAGGAAGAAGAAACACTCTCGACCCAACTTCTCTACCTGGTGTATTGGAGAATAACAAGAGACACAGAGATGAATAACACAAGCATTCATTCTGAAGTTGCGTTTATTCTTGGAAGCAAGTAAATAGCTTGGAATACAGGCAGCAATCCACAGTGAATTGGCCAACTCAAACAATCGACCTAAACAGCTATGATTTGGATTGCTATAAGCTTAATATCTAGTAGTTAAGCATAGTGGGGATAAGCCTAATTTCCCACATGCACGAGTTGGGTCCAAAGTTGAATAGAGGTATGGAGTTCAACCCTCCCCACCCACCCCCCCTCCCTTTTCAAAAGTTGAACAGAGGATAGAAGGCTAATAAACAAAGGTTTATGTCGATCTTGTTTGAATATGGTTGTAAGGGGAGCGGAGGGAAGGGGGTTTTGCCCCCATTCACCCTCAACAAGGAGGTGAATAAAATTTGGGATAATGGATATGATTGGAGGTGAAAATCTCCCCTCTTTTAATTTCTTCACATGAGAATAATGGGAGTTATAGCTAACCTTTCTTCCCCCTCCTGCTGCGAATGAAGAAGAAAGGGAATCTATCTAATATTAGGAATCTAGCATTTCTTTTAACATTTGAAAACTTCTGATATTTTGATAATTTCATGTAATTTTTGTAGGTTTATTTTATAGGCAATTTTAGAAAAGTAAAAATAAAGATATTTAGGAGTATTTATAAAGTTTCTTATTCCATATAGGTGTGGTTTAGGTAGTTTCCTCATAATATTCCAAGTCCGTAGGCCATTATAAATAGATAACTTGTCTAAGGTAATTATTATCTATTATACACTATTAACTATTGATTATTGAATTAATATTGATTTGAGCGCAGAGATATCAATCCCTTTCTTCCTTCTCTCTAAGTTTCTCCCTTCTTCCCTTTTTCTCTACCCGATCTCTATCAACTTGGCATCAGAGCAAGTTCTCGATTCCTAACCAACCCACATACTATATTCCGCTGCCATCCAACCCAAAAGTTTTGAAACTGTGAGGGGGGAAAAAATCAAAACAAAGCTACTCTAACCCTCGAACACCAAACCTTCCATTTCTGTCATCAATCACTCACTGTCGTCGTCCTACTTACTGCAGTCTTTTAGCCCCAAAAGTTTTGATCTTTGACCTCAGAAGGGAGGGGACAAAAAGGGAGGGGGAAAAAGATCCGCCTGAAAAAATCATTCTAGAAACCCCAGATCCAGTGTCCGCTACTACGCTGCTCATGTTCACTGCAATGTTTGCTACATTTTTATTTTTTTTTACTAGTGGTTGATATTCAAGCATGGATTATGATGACCTAGAATGTTTACTATATGTGATTATTCATCATCAATTTTCTCTGATAACAAAGAGGGTTCCTTATGAAGCGTTCTCATTGTATGGATGTGGAAGAGGTTATAAGATGTAAGCAGTCAATTGATTGTCATAATTGTATCAAATTTTGCTAAGGAGAGATGCAAGAAGAGCTTTTCATGAACTTCAAGGAAAGTATATATGTCATGATTGGTGTGAGTTGGAATTATGACCTGTGCACTCTAGCAATCTCCCTAGTTGTGGAGCCTATGTAGCTAATTTAGTCACTGCATCTTTGAAATCTAAACATGTAAGATACATGGAAACATGGAGGAAGTCATAATTGAATTCGAGTTTGATGGGCAAAACTATGATCTAGGTACTAAGGTTTGAAAAGAGTCATTCAACACCGGAACTTTAGTAGCGAGAGAACAAAATCTAGAATAACTTGCCAAAAAAACAGGAACAATTGCAAAAAGGAATTGAGGATGATATTTTAGAATTTGCTAAAAGAATAAATGCTAGGTGGAATGAACTCAGAGAATCAAGGCACGAAAACTTGTTTGGTATTGAATCTCAATCAAACAGCACTAAAGAAGTACTCGTACATGAAGAAACAAAAGAAAAGTCCATTGATTCAGTTTTGACAACTCTACCAGAGGTTGCTGAAACTACTACAAAAGCTACTGAAGTTAAGAGTTTTACTCTAAAAATATAAGTTCAAGAAACCTACAATTCAGAAAGTCGAATTTTGAACAAACGAAATTGACTATGAATTAACATGTAAAGACGTCATTTTATTGACTACATCAGCGACTCATATCTCTTGGCTGTCAAAGACGTACATCCGATTCTCTCAAGGTTACTTCTCATGGAGAAATTTCGAAATTTTTTCCATGTTGCTGCTTCTTACATCTTGATGTCAGTTTCATGCTTCAACTTTCTTATTCTAACTCTTTATAAAACTCAAGGACAAGTTTCTTACAACAGGGGAGAATGATGCAGATTGAAGAAGAAAGGGAATCTGTCTAATATTAGGAACCAATGATTTATTTTAATATTTGGAAACTTATTGTATTTTGATATTTTTATGTAATTTTGGTAGGTTTATTTTATAGGCTATTTTAGATAAGTCAAATAAAGATATTTAGGAGTATTTAGATAATATTGAGCTTTTTATTCTACATAGGTTTGGTTGAGGTAGTTTCCTAAGAATATTCTAAGTTTACAGGCTATTATAAATAGATTATTTGTCTTAGGTGATTATTATCTATTACTGATGGAGGATAAGAGTAAAGAATGAGTAAAACGATTTAGGAAATTACAATATGTTGATATTGGAGATCTTTTGTATTTTTTTATTATTTTCATAGGTTATTCATATTTTAAGGTAGCCAAAATAAGGATATTTAGTGATCTTTTATTAAGATTTAGTTTCCTAATCTATTAGGATAATATTAGGTTATATATTTTATCATTTTCTAGTTTATATCTTATTATTTAGGTTTCCTAATACTAGTTAGCCTCTTGGTTATATAAACCCCTTTATGTAATTGGTGAAGGCAGATTATGAATGATATTGATTAAATTGACTAAGTCATATTTCTCCTTCTTTCAATCCAACTAATGCCCTTCTTTCTTCTCTTTATGTTTATCTCATTTGCCACACCATACAAAAGAAATCCAAACAAAAACTTTTTCGTATCAGCTTCTTTGATTCGATATTCTAGACCTCCAACGGTCCAAATCAGTTTGCTACCTGTCAGATTTAGGTATGAAGTTTTTCTTTTGTTTGGGTGAAGATTATCTACAATGAAAATGAGTTGGTGTAACAAACACCATCGCGCCCTTTTCGTGGTCATACATAACAACCCATGGCCTGTGACAACAAGTGCTCTTTACCACATTTTCTCCCTTTATGGGGATGTGAAAAACATCACTAGGCTTTGGACAATGGGTGAATTTCATGCTCGAGTGAATTTTTATTCCCCAAGAGATGCTATGAATGCCTTTTGCAAGCTTCAAGGGCATCAAATTTACGACTATTGTTGTGAGTTGGATCTTTATTTTGCTAGTGAATTCTTGTGGCTGTAGGCCGTATATTCCGAGCTACAAATTAGATTGTGCATGACCTAGAACTCCGATAATACCTTGGCAGCACTTTGTAGAAGATTACAAGGTTTCTTTCCAAAGGTTCTCCACGAAACAATCAATTTCTTATTTAAAAGAGACAAATCCAGCATGCACATAGCCTCTCTACAGTCAGGGATATCTGCAGAGGTAAGGTTATCTACATCTGAATCTCCTCAGACCTCGCGAAAGCGGGATGCACACTGAAAGGTGATGGTGGTGGTGTTATATCCAGCATGCATAGAAGCACATGAAAGGGGAGGGGGAGCTACCATTGGGGAAATCAAAAAGGGAATTTTTCTGAATCAGCCCACAAGAGAGCATGTCCCAGGAATAGAAGTTTTGGATTTGAACAAGGAAATTGATGTTAAGGGCAATTCTTCTGATCAAGTGAACGCAGCAGATTGCATAGATGATGACATTAACTCTTCGGTTCAACATATTGCACATGATCAAGCAAAAGTGACTGAGCACTCTAACATTGATGAAGGCATTCTTTCCAACATTCAAGGCAGGAAAGAAGAGTTGTCAAAAGATACTTGTATCATTCCAAGAATTGTTGAACATGATGTTGGATTCTTAATCCCTAAAAAGCTCTTTCAGAAAATTGAAGTTCATCCGCTGCACACATGGTTATTGGTGCTCGAGAAGATTTCAGAACATGCAATTAATAATATCTTTAAGGAAGTTAAATCAATTCTCTCTTCCTCATACGCAATTCCTGCTCATGTTAAAACTCGAGGATGAGTTTTTTCCAACTAAGGGAGAGTGATGCAAGATAGGAGTCAAGAATGGGTAAAAAGATTTAGAAAATTACAATATTTTGATATTGAAGATCTTTTATACTTTTTATTGTTTTCGTAGGTTATTCATATATTAAAGTAGCCAAAATAAGAATATTTAGTAACATTTTATCAAGATCTAGTTTCCTAATCTATTAGGACAATATTAGATTATATATTGTTATCATTTTCTAGTTTATATCCTATTATTTAGGTTTTCTAATACTGGTTAACTTCTTAGTTATATAAAAACTCTTTATGTAATTGGAGAAGGTAGATTACAAATGATATTGATTAAATTGAGTTTGTCATATTTCTCTGTGTGAGAATTTTCTAGTAGGAATCGCTCTTATAGCGTCCTACAGCAATTGTTCCCCTTGGTAGGAATTGTTCTTAGAGCGTCCAACATCAATTGTTCACCTTGGAAGGAATTGCTCTTACAGCGTCATACATCAATTACATAGTATCGAATATTGATTATTGAATGAATATTGATTTTAGCACAAAGCTGCCAATCCTTTCTTCTCTCTTTTTCTCCCTTATTCCCTTGTTCTCTACCTAATCTCTATCAACTATGATAGAGATCAAGAACAAAGGGAATCTATCTAATGTTAGGAATCTAGGATTTATTCTAATATTTAGAAACTTATCGTATTTTGATATTTTTATGCAATTTTCGTAGGTTTATTTTATAGGCTATTTTAGATAAGTCAAAATAAGGATATTTGAGAGTATTAAGATAATATTGAGTTTATAATTCTATATAGGTCTTGTTTAGGTAGTTTCCTAATATTATTCTAAGTCTATAGGCTATTACAAGTAGATGATTCGTCATAGGTGATTATTATCTATTATACACTAGTGAATATTGTTATTGAATGAATATTGATTTGAGCACAAAGATATCAATCTCTTTCTTCCCTCTCTCTAATTTTCTCCCTTCTTCCCTTTTTCTCTCCCGATCTCTATCACCTCCCCTTCCCATCAATCCAAACACACTGTTAGGATTAGCCAAACCCCCAGTCATATCCTTAACTCTGCAGGTTTCAGAGGGGAAAAGAAAAGACAAAGAAAAAGAAGTGCTATGCACTCACGCGCAATAGAGAGAGAGAGAGAGAGAGAGAGAGAGAGAGAATGCAGTAAGCCTCTAGTCTCAGATATGCATGCATTGTTGCACCCAAAGCAGTAAAACAGTGCCACAGATTGCATAACATCTAATTAAAGCAGCGGCACAGCTGTCAAAGCAAATAATAGAAAGCAATACATGATGGCAGTATGTGAACGCATCAACTTGATAAGGGGTCACAGCAGTGGTAGGATATTGATAATCTGAATATAAGTTGATACTTTATATATACCTGTAGGTGTGCGAATCTGATATTGTTCATGATGAGGATTACATGCACGTCGAACAACGTATCAGCAAATATACGAAACGCCAAATGCTCAAAGAAGTTCTGCACTAGACGTTTTTGTAATGCTGAATTTTCAGCACAAGCATCAAAATTCGGAAACCAGAAGATGTACTTCACTTTGTGCCAAGGAATAGGACTTCCAAATACTTCTGAGGTAAAAATTCTGAAAGGATTTTGTATACCCCACATAATATTAACACCAGACAACAATGGGTCAAACATAGAGGTCTCTGACAAAGATGTTGTGGATATAATTTTTGATGGATCATAATGCTGAGAAAATTTTGACGAAAAATGTAAATCAGCATCGTCTAATAGCAATAAGTAAGCATCAGAAGATGTTGGAAATAGTTCAACTAGCGCTGTTGCATCTGCGTCAACACCCTCTGGAACACACAACTCAGATGACAGAACTTGTGGACCAAGATCATGAGAGAAGAAACACGAATCACCATTTCGACAACCCTGCACCATAGTTCATACCATTGTTAGATATTGGAACAACCATGAAAGAAGACAAAAGGCCTTAACAGTTGACCTAGCTGCAGACCAATAATAAGCACCATAAACCAATGCGAGCGTCTCTGGGGCCCTTTATCTCGGCCAACATGCTTTCGAGAAACTTCCCAAGAAGCAAGTTGTCCTAAAATTGGTCCAGCCCACCAGCTAAGCATGCTAAACCATGAAATTTATTTTTAAAAAAAAAGGTTCTCAGCCCCCCAAAAAAAAGAAAAAAGAAAAAAAGGAAAGAAAGGTGCACCTTGGTGCTAAAGGTAGCACCAAGAATCCGCATCACCTCCTCTTACGCTACATTACAGAAACACAATCTGTAAGGGAGGAAAAATGATAGAATGCAATAAAGAGAAATAGCGGCAGCAAGCAAGAGCAAAGGGAGAAGGTTCAAAAGCACTGCATGAATCAACAGCAAAGGCAAAGTCAAAAGGCTATGTATTAGATACGATGATTTTCCAAGGATCACATTGGTATTGAGCATCTCTATCATCATGGGCGAGTGATGAGAGAGTAGATATACTTAACGTCTCGTAGAGGTGGTCTAAAGTTATATCATAAGAAGGAGATAAAACCCAGCTTCAGAATATACAAGGTCATGGAACATAGTACCAGAAGCATCAGAGGTAACAAAGCCAAATGACCAAGGTACAATGACTCGAGCATAAGTTTGAAAGAGGTATGCCAATGTTGTAATACAGACCAGATATACTGCCATTTCGCCCAATCAAACCGCAGGCATACCAAGACTAGATTTCCTCATCCAAGGACTACATGGCCAAGAAAGGTCAACAACCATTGAACCTCAAGAGCAATAGCTCCTACATGCAAACAAGACCCTAGTTAATCAATGGTCCTTCTTTCAGTAAATGTTATGCTCCTTGGTCTACAAATAATCCAGAATAATAGCAACCCTGGCATGTTGAAGGAGATTGAAGGCCAAAAGTTTGCAGCCCCTGTCATATAAAATGACCAGAAACTAAAACATATAAAATGTCACATCCCAAGGCAACATCAACCTGGCTACTGGAGTGTGGACCTTTTCCATATTTCCATCTGCAATATAACACCATCAGACCGATTCTAAGGTCAGCTTTTGCAATAATGTTGCACAATGCATTGGGCGTAAGTTCAGAAAAAAATGACGACTTAGTCCTCACTCCACACCAGTCATTGGGCAAAACAAACAGCAAAAGAATATGATATCTTAGGATTTCTTAGCACAGTTTAGCCCCTTAGCCCACATCCATCCACAGAAATCACAGTCTCACCATAAAAGAACATTTAAGTAACAGAACTGCATTTCAACAGTTCAACACTCAAACGTCAAACTCACTCTCCTTCATACAACTCTTGCATAACTCTAAAAAAGGGTCTCCTCTGCAGATTCTAGTAGAGATATACGCAAGAAAGCCTCTCAATGTTTCTTACATATTTCCTACAAGGAATCACTCTCATCTCTAAATCAGGGTTTACAACCCAACTTCATTTACCTCAGTGGCCACCATTTCAACAAAAAAGGGGCTCCTTGGCCTTCATGTGTTCACTCACCATGATCGGGGGGGGCGGCCCGAAATTACAAAAAAAAGGGCTCCTCCAACCATCCAATATAGTTGCCATTTAATGTGTTGAACTCAAGTTATGACGCTTATCAACTTGAGCAGGCTCTTCATGCGTCTTTGGCCTTCATGTGTTCACTCACCATGATCCCCCACCCCCAAATCCAAAAAAAAGGGCTCCTCCAACCATCCAATACAATTGCCATTTGATGTGTTGAACTCAAGTTATGACGCTTATCACCTTGAGCAAGCTCTTCATGCGTGATTATTTCTATACCCATGTATGCAAACATAAGTACCCAAAACAATGAACCTAGATAATAAGCGATGCATCTCCATTAAAGCTCATTCCCTTACTTTTTATGCATGCACTATCTAAATCCATCACCTCTTGCTCTTAATCATGCATTAAAAATAGGTAAAAGACAACAGGTAAATTATACGTGCACCACCCATATTGGCAAATGAACCACATCAAATTCCCCGGGCACTTGTATTCCCAATGTCATTTACGTACTTTTCCCCAAACAACGACAGAATTTAAGAAGATTGATTCCCACAGGTATGATGGATAAGAAAATCTGAAGCATACTTGCTACACTATTTATCTTCATTGCGCATAAATCTTCTGCTGACTGAATGTAAGGAGTGAGATAAACTCCACATATTCAAATATAGCTCCAGCTACTTCATGTGTATAATCCAATAGTTGCCTATAAATCACCCATTCAAAGATACAATAACTTTCCAAATCAATCCTTGACGTTTATATTGAGAAGAGGACGAGGACAGCAACCAAATGTCAATATTAGAAGAAGAAATAACAACGATGACAAAGTGATGTAGGACGCTCTAAGAGCAATTCCCACACCTAGACAAATCACACAAACTTTCGGAAACTCAATAATTCAATTCATTCAAGTATGTCTTTCCCCAAAGCGCGAGCGGGGTTTATATAGGAAATAGGAATCAATACAACTGAAAAAAATAATATAAAATAAATCTAAAGATTACGATAAGATTTTGATAACTAAAATAATCTAGGAAAATAAAAAGATTTTATCCTAAAAGATAACCTACAAAAATAATAAATTATAAAAATACTTCACATATGCCAATATTCAGATATATCCATATCTTCTTCATTCTTCTTTATCCTTATCCTGCATCATTCTCCCCTGGGTGAAAAAAACTCGTCCTCGAGTTTTGTACATCGGTGGAAAGAAGGAATCCAAGTAAAGAAACAACTTCACTGCACTCCGCAAATGGAAAAACTGTAGAGCTTTCAACTTCTCCAAGAAAAGTAGTAATGCAATCAGCGGATGAAGCTTCTTGCCAACTAGAAGTTCATTAGAGATGAACAAATCAACATGCTCACTTTCAAACCTTGACATCAAATGTAGAGTATTATCCATGAAAGTATTACCAGGGATTATAAATGCAGCATCAACATGTATACCGATTGCTTGGTCAATCTCGAATTTACTTTGCAAGCGATCAGATTTTTTAATGTCCTCTTAATATTCATGGGGGATAATGAAAGAGTTGTTTGCTATTATCGTTGATTCTTCATTCACTTGTATTAGTGGTTGGACATTGTCCTCATTAGGTGCCTCAGTAAAAGCATCCACATTGCTATCTAGAATGAACATTCCTTCATTGTGGACGTCATTTGCATATGACTCACAGTCCCCAACTTGCACTTCTTGATTCACAGAATCGAGGATGCTATTGTTAAAATCATTTGCCTCGATATCTGAAAGTTGACGATACTCTATGACTTGGACATCTGCTTTCATATTTTCATTTTCTAAAGTCTCTTCTTTCTTGTTCTCAATGATAAATCCCCTATCATATGCATCATAATATATTGGATCTGTCTCATGCAAATAAGAAGTCGGTTCTTTCCTGTAAGATCTTAGAGATGAAATCCTACAATCTCCAATGAGAAGCTTCGAAGGAATCAAAGGAGCTTTAGGAAGTTCATGATCCCACATATACTGAGGAATATAGGGCTTGCAACTACAAATGAATTGACTAGCAAAGTAAAGATCTAACTCACAACAACCGTCGTAAATCTGGCGACCTTGAAGTTTGCAAAAAACATGGACAGCATTCCGGTAAGAATAGAAATTCACTCGAGCATGAAAATCACCCCTTGTCTGAAATCTAGCAATCTTTTCTACATCTCCATAAGAAGAGAAAATTTGGTACAGAACATTTGTCGTAACTAGAAGTGCTTTATCATGAATTATCACAAACAAAGCCCGATGATGTTTTTCACACCAAGCATGGTTGCCACAATAGCAATAAGCGGATTCTAATAGCAATAGTAGCACTAAGAGCAGCGAACAGCTGCACTGGAATTGAAACAAGGGTCGCACAGCAGCAGTGAGAAGAAGAACTCATAACCCACGACTAGGAGACGGCTTGCAAAGGCATTTTATGACAAGAGGTCACTTGGCTGCGATGGGACGGAACGACCAAGATGGATCCGGCCCTCTGTCAATTTGTGAAAGCCCAGAAGCCTTCCGTTCACAAGTACAAGGCCGTTCGCGACTCAGGGATTACGGTGTGATGGCCAATCAATTGAAGCAAGGTTTGATGCGATTTACCTCAATTGTTTTGGGGGTTTTGGACGAAATTTAGTGGGTAATGCCGGAATGAAATCGATTTGGGATGAATGTGAGGGATAGGATGTGAACTTGGGGTGATAGGGTCGACAATTTGGGCCAAAATTGCACCCAGGGTTTGCGATTTTTGGAAATTAGGGTTCCTGCAAGCGGTTGCCGGAGGTGTGGGTGCGGTGTGGTCGATCGGAGGTTCTGAACGAGGGGTAGTAACGGGGCTGGGTGGAGGAATCGAGCGCTAGTGGTGCGTGGCTAGGGTTAGGGTTTGCTGAATCGGGGAATTGAGGCTTCCGGCGACGGCCGGTGGCGATGGACGTCTGGTGGTGGTCGGGCCGAGGTGGCGAGCTCCTGGTGGTGGTCGGAGGTGGTGGTGGCTGATGGAAAGGGTGCGTCGAAGCTGGCAGCAAAGGTTTGGGGCTTTCTGGTTTGTTTTTTTCTTTTTGTTTTTCTTGGGTTTTTTTCTTTTTTTTTTTTTTGGCTGATTCGGGACGCAAGGAGCAGGATTGCAGCAGTTCAGATCGAATGGCTCTGATACCAATTTGATGTAAGACGCTCTAAGAGCAATTCCCATACGTAGATAAATCACACAAAAACTTTCAGAAACTCAATAATTCAATTCATTCAAGTGTGTCTTTCCCCAAAATACGAGGGGGGTTTATATAGAAATCAATACAACTGAAAAAAGGAATATAAAATAAATATAAAGATTACGATAAGATTTTGATAACTAAAATAATCTAGGAAAATAAAAAAAATTTATCCTAAAAGATAACCTACAAAGATAATAAATTATAAAAATACTTCACATATGCCAATATTAAAATATATCCATATCTTCTTAATTCTTCTTTATCCTTATCCTACATCACAAAGATTGCAGAAAGGACAAATATTGCAAAATCAGAAAGGAGAACATGTTTAAACACGTAACAATAGTCATAAATTATTTATTTCCCATCTATTGTTATGTCCACTTTTTAGACAACTGAAAAAGTCACTTTAGGTTCCCCCCCCCCCCTTTGCATGAATAAATGTCCACACGCACATGACCTAGGGAATAGAACCTTCTCTTGTGGGAATCAAGCATCCCACCACTTCTGGATTTTTCTGTTTTCAAACAAATTCTCTCACTATACTATAGTATATGCTTCTTTTCCAGAGTCATAGGCAGTCAATGGTTTTTCATTAGTGTCTTATGGACGTGACCACTTCGCACTTGTAGTGAGATTGCTACATACCCCCCCCCCCAAAAAAGAAAAGAAAAAGAGCCCCACCTTTGGAGGGGGGGCTGATCATGGATTTGGACATTTCTTAGCTCTATTGTGACATAAATGACATATATACAAAGAAAACTGAATACATAAGTATCATTTTTTTATTTTCTAAAACTTAGAAAAATGTACTGACCATGATTTGTGTTATTAAAAAGTCTTGTAAGCTAGATACAACATTGTTCATAAACAGTTTTCTTTTTTACTACAACCGCTAAGGCCCTGTTCTTTTTTGCACGAAGCCATATTAAGCTTATAGATTACAACTTAGAGTTTCTTACAACTTTTTACAACTACCTTAAAACCACTTTATTATAGCTCCTCATAATTTCTTACACCTTACAACTTAACATTATAGTAAGGTGGGGGGGGAACCAGAGGCCTAAGGTCCTGTTCTTTTTAGCTGTAAGGTTAAGTTACAAACAATGAGCAACTATAAAGCGCTATAAGAAATATTTCTAATGCTGTAAAAAGATTTACAAATTTTTAAAATTTTTATATGAAGACTAGAAAATTTGTTTAGAGAAGATAATGTGGAGGATATGCCTACAATTTGTTTTTGTATGGTTTATGCCAGTTAAAACATAAACTTGATAATTCTTGTTATACCAAATGCAATGTGTGATTAGTAAAAAAAAATTATGGATGACAAGATTATTTATAGATCTGTTCTTTACGGATAATTTTAGGGTTTGTATAATGCATGATTAGTCAGGCTAAATCTTTTTGCGAAAATAAAGTATGTGTATTGTTCTTTGATATTAATCAAAAAATTTTATACCTTAAATACATAATCCCTCTCCACCAGATCTTTTTCTTCCTATTTGAATTTTTGCTATCTTCAAGATAATATTTTGACCATTAATTTATATCAGATTATCAGTATAGACTATTAAAAATTACAAAAACATATTATCATGAAAGTAGTTTCAAAAATGAATCCAATGGTAGAAGTTTCACACCATGAATCAACACATATTTTTGACAAATTAATGGTCAAATTTTTGGAAAACTTTGACCTTAGAAATCAAATTAGGACAATATTGAAGCTAAGGCAGGAGTACATTAAAGTTTTTAAGAACTACAATAATCTAATTTTTCAAAAATGAAACCTTGAATTTGTAAGTGGGTACAACATTTAGTCGTTATAAAAGGTAATTTTTTTGACAAATGCTTCATTCAATTATTATCAATTGTAAAATAGTAATATTTGGTGAACCGTTTGGCTATGTTCATCACTTATTCACGTTGACACTCAAAGTTAAATGAAATATTTGTATTATTACTAAACTTTGTAGCGTCTCTCTTGTGATCTTTCTTTATATTTGTGAAAAAAATACAAGTATGTTTACCACAACATTATTACATTATATTCTTTAACAAAGTACTATATTCTTCATAATAATTTTTAACAAGTAAATAGATGTCCGTCCAAAAAAAACCTGTCATAAACAATAAAAAAGTTATAAAATGAGAACAAATTTTCATATTGGTAAAAATGTTACAAAAACAATCACAAAATTGTAAACAATATTATAAGTTTTGGAAGTAACGGAAAATCAATGTGGCTGTAGAGGTATAAGGAGCTGTAAGAAACTATACAAAGCCATAACAAAATGTAAGCTTCAAACTTGGCTCTCCTTAGAGCTAAAAAGAATAGGGCACAAAGGACATATATTTGCTTTAGTGATTATAGTGTAAAAACACAATGTGAGTGCACTATAATTCATAATTTAGATTTTACATGTCACATATGCAGATTTCATACTGCAGACATTAATTTACCCAGACTTCATATTTCACACTTAAACTTTTCTAGATTTCTTATTTTAAGAATCCAGATAATATTCACTTGCTGGATTATACCCCCAAAACTTATGTCTGGATATTTTGCAAGATTCTATTTTGTTTTATGAAAAGATTATTGTCCTAGTGAATATTTTTTCCCCTAGAATCTAGTATTATTAGGAAATTATTATTTCTAGAATTCTATTAGAAATATGAGTAATGAAGAAGAGTCCCAAGGGAGAAGCTTCAAGCTCAATATTTACATAGGAAAAGGGTATATATTGAGTACACCAAAGTGTAAGTGTGGAGGAGATCCTTTCAAACCCAAGAGGAATCTAGATAGATGTACCATACCTGGATATATAACCCAAGTAAACCAAATCCCAAGCAAGATTATAGGTATTTACTAGCCATTGTCAAGTCATGGTCTTTTCCTTCATTGTGCTGGAGGGGTTTTCCGCATAAAGTTCATGTTATTCCTCTTGAGGTGTGTACGTATGCTTGCATATATGTGATTAAAGCTCATCCAATGCTTCAATTTCCCACAAGAGGTATAAGCGCATAGTTATAGGGGTGGCAAGTCCATAATCCCAACATTTTTACACATTTCAGCAAATATACCACACTTACATAGATATTAGGGTCCTTAAATTATTTCCCAGAGATTCTGAAAGGAAAGAAATGAAACAAAAGCAAAAAGCAACTTCCACAGGAAAAGAACAAGCCCTTACTATATGAACATCCCCCATCCCTCTGCCCTTAGTATTTGCATTAATATTGTTTTTTTAACTTATGCTTGAAGACAAAAAGGCATGAATATTTGGGGGGGGGGGGGGGGGTTACAGCTATCACAAAAACTAGATGCTTCATGCTATTACTTGTATTTATTCATCTATGCATTAGACTATTTTACAACCTTGAACCTCCAAGCCACCAAGGGGGTGCTCTGATGTGATTGGTCCACCTTCCATCAGAAGCATGGATTCAAAACCCACTAGAGGCATGGGAGAAGTACAGCTCCTCCTTACCTCCCTTCCTCTCTGTCATGGTTTCTCTCACAAGGGTGTCATCATAAGTAACAGGGCCCCTAGTTATGCAACCTTATATAGCCTCTATTTGCAAGGTTGCTTACATCACATCTGGAGATAACTTAGGCCGGACCTTAGGTGGGATGCACATTATAATTGTTGTTGTGTTGCATTGAATTAGTATGCATGGTGCTTGTGTGAATCAAAAGCAAGTACTGAAGATGATTCAGGTGCTTTTCTGATGTGAATAATATAGAAACAGTCAAGTTTTATTTCCTTTCCTTTTATTCATGTAACGTAACCACCAAGATCTCCATGCTGCAGTGAAATATCTACTACAGCAACAACCATGAAAAGCTGCTCCTCCACTATTATAGTATTATCACTGAAATTAAGGCAAATACGAAAGAAAAAAAAGTAGATGGAGCTCTGTGGATCAATACCTGTAAAGAGGAAAAGAATTTGCATACAGGTAGCTTGGCTTGGATTGAATGGGAGAAAGGACAATTGCTGCCCCTATTACAAAGCCCTCGGATAAAATACATACACATTGATGCTTCCCCATTAGGATATGGCTGCTCCACAACAGCAAATTGATGATGATTCTCAGTCAAGCCTTCTGTGTGCTCAACTTTGATCTGGTAAACGCAAATGAATAACCAGTTTATAAATTGAGATTTGCAAAACCAAAGTGGAACAAAAGCACAATGCAGATCCTACCTCTTTAATAGCTTTAGTGAGCTTCTCTGTCACACTTTGAATTTGAAAGTGGTGTGAGGCAACAAACGGTATTGCAAGGCATTTTCTTGTTTCATTGTGGTCACTATCCTCAGAAAGAGCGACAGCGTCATCACTTGGCTGAGGTTGTAGAAGGCACATATGTCTAAACTCATAAGGATCATAATAGGAAGGCAAACCAGAAGATGTGGCAAGGAATTTAGGCCGATAACGATGCAGTGAACACAAAATATCATCATCTGCATAAAGAACGTTCCATATCAGTTATACACCTAAGCAAGAGCGCAAAGTTCCAAATTGAGTTAGAACATACATATTTCAGAGATTTGATGCAACGATGACTGCAAGATATTATGAAAGGAGCACCATTCCTCTTCAATTCTGGGGAGTAATGCCAGAGAAGCTTGCATCTTGTCAACATTTAAAAGCATCTTCAAATGCTGCAGACGAAGCTTATCCTTCATAGTGATAAAAAATAAACATTATGGCATTATTCATCGCTCCACTTACATCAAAACAGATATCCTTTTGGCTTCTATGCATGCGAGCAGAACATCATTTACCTTAAAGACGCGTTGCCAAAATTGATAAGCACACAGATTTGCCAAAAAAACTACCTCCTTCCTACCAGTTAAAGAAGGGTTCTCTTCATCCACTGTGTAGTAGGAGTCTGTATATTCTGTAAACTACAGAAGATGATCAAATGTTAAGACGGAGGTATGCATACAAAAGAAAATGCATGATGAAACAAAGCCAAGTTGAGCTACCAAGTTTTCCTGGCCAAAAGGACGAATAATGGGTTGTGGCTGCATATCCATAATTATGCCAAGTAAAATGCCCTCACGCAGCATTCCGGCACTACCGAATTTGACAATTAGCACAGAAGCATCAAAGGACAAGGAGAAACTTGCAAGCAATCGGCCATAAAACGTAGGCTCAAATCGACCCCTCGAATGCGCTTTTTTAAGTGCCTTCATGCGTTCCAGTAAGTCCAGGGCATCCTCTGCAACGTCAGGATCTGGTGCGTCCAAAGCCTTTTGCAACAGAACTGCATAATAAACAACACATCATAAACCCACTTAGGTTGGATTCCTTCATCTACATGTGATCTACAGAAATCAAGTCATATGCAAGGCAAAAAAGCTCAAAAGCAAAAGCATTGCCTTCTGTTATACAATGTTAGGACACTAAACAAGGTAGAACAAGCAAAACTCTAAATAAAACTGACTAAATACACAACGACAAGATTTACGGACAGTGCCTGGTCCTAAATAAGGCAACTCAAATTCTTCTAGGAGAACAAACCCCGTGGAAAAAGGCATAACATTGTCAAATATGCAATCAACAAACCACCCGATCCACAAGGAAGAAGCAGAAGACCAGAAGCAAAAGGCCAAAAAGAAAAATGAAGGAAAAGGGGAAACAACCCCCCCCCCAAAAAAAAAAAAAAACAAAAGGAAACCTTACTTCTAGGGTCATTGATTGATCTTGATTCTGCACAACAAATAAGGAGGACCTGCAGTCTTAGTGATAACTTCAGAATTGCAGGAGATTCATACTCCGGCAACCTAGAAAAGAATGATCCTGTCACCAACCTATAGATCTGTCCATCACATGTTCGACCTGTTCTTCCTTTCCTTTGGTCAGCCTACATCATAATCAGATCTAAGATTAGAATTTAAATGTTTGAATGTTAATCTCAATTATAATTTCAATAAACTCTAGTGACACCTGAGATTTAGAAACCCAAACAAGCTCAGCAGTATCCCGTTTCCGATTGACATCCCAAAACACTTGCAAAGAACGGCAAGAATCAATAACATATGCTACTTCTGGAATAGTCACAGATGATTCCGCAATATTCGTAGCTAATATCACCTGCAAAGATAATATTGACATACCAGACAAGTCAGGACAAAAATAAACAGCTCAGAACTTGGACAAATTTGCAAACAGAGAACAGAAATTGCAACAAATACTCCTTATCATGTTATGCTGTACAAGATCACTCTTGTCACCATCCTCAAACAGCTTGGCTCAAACAAGAGCGCTTCATCCAGCAAGGATGGCCAACATTCCTGTTATTTACCATATGTTCAGGCCTTGATGTTCTACCAGTTCAGCAGAGCAAATCAAGGCGTCAATGAGTAGGAGTTTTTACAAATGGAAGACAGGTTGTTGTAAGTGGAACACATTAGTGTTCCACCTTACAAATGGAAGACAGGTTGTTCTCACTCAGAAGGATGCTTTAATGGTGTATTTCATGAAGAGAAAGGAATAGCAAATTAACGAAAGGAATTCAATAAGGAAAAGGGTAAGGGAAGAGAGTATCGCCATTTCTTTTTTTGTTCAGGTGGCATAGCAAGGGGACTGAAGGTGAACCAGGGATAAAAGGTGAAATCCTAGTTAAGAAGCTTGCTGTGACCACCATTTTGAATGTCAACAAAAAAGAAAAATAAAAATTTATATTGGATGCGAAAGTGTGGTTTGTGGATCTCTTGGATTCAGCCTCTCTACGGGCAGTCAGGCAGGGATGCCGGTAGAGGTAAGGCTGCCTACATCTGGATCTCCCCAGACCCCGCAAAAGCGGGACCCACACTGGGAGGAGTTGTTGTATGGATGCGAAAGTGAACCCCCCAACCACCCACCCACCCACACACACACACACACACACATTATTCTGTATAGAACAAGGGAAGAGAGGTTAATTAACCTCCCTGTTTTCCCCTTTCCCTTTTACCCTCGATCCAAACCTAGTGTAAAAGGCACAGATAACAAGCAAAAAGTAGAACCCAAAAACAAAGATGTAAGAAATTAAAGTAAAAAGGATATTGATCTCTCAACCTCATTCAAGAACTGGCCGTGGTTGGGTAGACAATTGAGTAACCAAGGGCATTACTGCAAATACAGTCAACACAATGGTAGAGTAGGGGGCCTTGCTTGTAAAACTAAAACAAGAGAAGTAACTAAAAATGTACAAGAAACTAACACACAGAATCTACTTTTAACATTCTATCATGTGTGACATTAGGTTCTAATGCATACATAAATGTACATGACCTAGAGGATCACTGTACATTATTTATAATTATAATAATGATGATTCTATCACAGACTAAGAACGTTCATGGCAAAGAAAAAGTCAGTGTTCGTGATGCAAAGTAGGAATATGCACGGTCTAAACACTAAAAACATAAAAATTTATGGCACAATTGTGCAAGTACACATTTTCTTCATCTTAGTTAACTGCTATAATAATAAATTGGCAATATTAATTAGAAATTAGAAATTCTTCTTTTTAGGTGTACTATATATTATTAACTATTAATTTTATTTTATCGCGTACATAAAAAATTAAAAAGAAGAAACTCTGAAAATTATTGTGAGATCCAAATTGTCAAAATTTTTCTTTTTTTTTTGGGGGGGCGATGGGGGAGGGAGAGGGCAAAATATGCCAACCAAAGGCCCACCTCTATAAGAGCATATAAGGTGTAGAAAGGCATGGGGGTGACGGGAAAGTATTAAGGGAGGGAAAACTCTCTCATGCACTTACCTACTTCAGATCCATGATGGAAGGTGGGGCAAATGCTACTAAACCATCCTTGAGATTACACTTGTAAATTATGTGTTAAAGCAAACGGAGAACAAGGAAAAATGAAGATTCAGCATTTAAAGGCAGGCAAGCTTTACCTTTGCAAGTAGAGGGGCCACTTATACATCACATATTGTCCAAACTTCATATGATATTTTGTCAATTTTCCCAAAAGTAACAAAAAAGAGAGAAACAAAAGACTAGACAAAACGGGGCATATTGAGGACCCTTTCCTAGGGGGCCATGCTCTCGTGACCACAATATATTAACAAATGGGTAGAAAAGGCCCAAAAAAAAATTCCCAAATATGCAGTAACCTAAACAAATTTATGGATGAATGGACAGAAGATGAGAAAAAGCTGCTGCAAAGTTCATGTTCAGATGTGAAAGGTTACATATATCACTTTAGAAATGATATCATGCTTTAACAATTTCTTAGACTTTGGAGAGTATAAGGTGAAACATTTAAAATAAAATCAGAAAAATACGCGAATCAAAAATATATGTGCAAGAAAAAAGGGAATCCTCTATGGCCTATCCTATATTACTCATAGATAGCACGAACAGTAGAAAAATGTACAATTTAAAAGAAGCCTCTATCACCTATCCTATATTGCTAGTTCACCATAATCACCATTGATTGGACCTATAGTATCCAAGAACACAAAGAGAATAGCCAATTACAGCAACATAGAGGGAGTCAAGCCAACCTTACGATGGGACTTCCAAATCTTCATAGCCATCAGAGCTTGTTCTGTATCAACACTGCTGTGTAAAATATGGACCTTGAAACATGAACTATAGGGCCTTAACAAGAACCATTGCTGCTCCAGTGAATAGTATGTCGGAAGAAAAATTAAGATGCTCTTTTCAATGTCGGGCTCATTTTTATGTATGTAGATGACCAGCTCATGAATAAGCTTGTGGACGTCAGGCTTGATATCAGCCTTGGCCAATGATGGAGAGGTGCCACCACAGTATTTTGTAGACAACGAGTCTGAAGAATCTGAACTCTCCTCAAGAAGTTCAGCAACCTTTCAGTAAACATGGTTAAATAAATCTTTAATCTATAAAAGCTAATAAGCCAAGTTACTATTCATATAAAATTCATTATTATTCAAATACAATTCATTGCACCAAATAATAACAAAAGCAAAAAAAACACCAATCACGTGAAGAATAATGGACAAGTATATTTTGATGAAAAAGATTATAGAGAAAGTTAATTAGGACGCATTTTTCCCTGGGTTGGACACCAATGCGAAATGAGCAAGTTAATTTAGGATGCATTTTTTCCTGGGTTGGACACCAGTGTGAAATTAGGCTTTTTGTTTGGGCTCACTCTTTATTTAATATTAATAAAACTATTCTTCTTTAGACAAGAAAAGAGTAAGAATAGATTAATTTCTCTTCCTTAATTGTATGCCTCTCTACGTTTAAATTTCAATGTATGATTAGCCCAAAGATTTAGCATTGATTATACCATTTTAAACACATACCAAAGGTAACCTACAACACCATATACCAAATATGGCCAAGTAAAATTCAAATAAGTTTACTGTTTATACAAAAGTTACACTATTCATTGGTTATATGACTTGACTTCAGGAAAATAAGATTGGGTTGTTTGTGAACAAGGATATGATTAATCAAACTAAGCAACTATGAGCAAATTAATGTGACCCTCACTTACTAAAAAGTGACCACTAATGACCAAAGTAGCCCACATAAGACATTTTGATAACACTTGAAAACACATATACAAGGTACATAAACAAAGTCCCCTAACCACAAGCTCCCATAACAATCAACTAATTTAACTCATGGACTTCAATGAATCAAGTATAATTCAGTATCATAATTACCAGAAAAGCTAACATGAGGGAATTGATACTGTATATTTTTGTTATGTTCCCTTTCAACTGCACAAGCTATTTTGTACATTCATTTATCCTCACGTACCGATCCTAAGTTATCAAAAATAATACAATTGCAAACACTTTATAAGTGTCTATTTCATTTTTTCCAAGTTGCATAAGCTCACTATCTTAACCGCGTGAATTATAAATACTAGTAAAACAAAAATGAGAACCGGTCAAAATGTAATGTTATATATCTCTCTTTCAATGACCAAAGAAATTGCTAGTCTGCAAATTGGTTGCTCCAAGTAACTATTAAATCAATATCAAGCACATCTAATTCACAATGGTGTCAACAGAAAAGTGTACCACTATAACAATAACTCCTTCCACTGTGGATCCCACGAGCTACGTGTAGCTAGCCTCTGACCTAAATGGGCTTAATACCTTGTCACATCATCAAAGTAACTATAAACCCCATCTCAATGAAACCCAATAATACTTTCTTTGAAATTGGAAAGTGTTAAAATGTAAAGGGGAAAGAGAAAGGAAAATATAAAGGGAGACAAAGCGCAAATTTAAAAAATTGGTTCTAGACAAAAGTGAGCCAGAAAGAAGGAAATAAGAGGAGAGAGTAAAGTCTACTACACATTTCCTACTCTGTAATCCCATAGAAAAGGTTACCGTATTTAACAACCCTTTCATAGCCTATGATCCTTAAAGCTTAAAGATGGGGGTTATAGTGATTTTGGCGGGTTTCATACTCTATAATCCCCACCAAAAACCTTGCATTGCAATTGCTCTTATCCAATGAAGCAAAGAGACTGAATGTAAGAGAACCGCAAAAACATTTTGTAGAAAATAATTTTTCAAAATAAAAGCCTTCTTCCCTTCTATGAGAAAAATAACAAATGGAGTACGGAAAGGAATGCAATTTAGAAAGTCCGTAGCATACAACATAAAAACTATTACAAAGCATAAAATAGCTAAGCAATCACATGAAGCTTGACAACTAAATTCACCTCATGGGAAGCCACGTAAAATGAAAGTGGCAACTGACACCACACTATGGTCGCATAGACACTAGAGTTTGGGCAGAAAAGTGCATAAATAAGACACAAACAAACGGGGGGAAAAAAAATGTTAAAACACCTATGTAGTGGGATGCTAAGAACTCAAAAGCCAAGAATTTGAAGAGAGTCAATCATCTACAGTCATCTACGCTATCCCCATCCTGGACCTCTATATACTGCTATACTGGCCATGTCTAGCAAGTTGCGCATAAGCCAATCCTGATTTGATATCTTCTTTCCCATGGATTCAAAATGTGGCCATTTCGCAGATGAATTGGCTGCGTCGGAAAGGTTTTAAAGTTGAGCAGACTGCATTTTCTCCCCGCGGCAACCGCCATATGTAATGCAATTGGAGCACTAGAGCGATTTTTGTTATGTTGCAGCTAAAATCACAATCACGATCGAAACTGCATTTTGGATCCTTGCTCTTCCCTATTCTTCTTAAGTCTTCCTCTCCATCTCTTATATTCCAAAATTTTAATGTTTTGCACCCTGCATCTGAAATCCTACTCTTCACCATCTGAACCATCTGAATCCGGCTTCAAATCCAACGACAAGACATTTTACTTGAGATAACCAAACTCTTGTTCAGCCAGCATACTCCAATGAAGTCCAGCCTAAACACAAACACGCATAAATCTTAAATAATGCATTGAAGCACACAACCCCTATAAGTTCCCACTGCCCATTAGCATCCTCTTTTTCTCTAAGTGAACTAACAAAAAAAATTCGGCTCTTAGCTCCCTATCCACATATCTCCCCCACCCCCCCAAAAAAAACCCCCTCGGGAAACAGAATGTGGCTTTATTGGAGAGGGTAGTGAAGGGGTAATGCTTTTTGGCTTCAAGATCTTCACTCCAACAGCACTCAGATGGCAGAATGCAGTAAATTTTTAGGTTTCTCTTTCCTTTTTTTCATTGGTTTTTTTTGGGGGGGGGGGGGGTAGTTTGTGACTTTTGGTAGGTTGCATGTAGGGTGGTAGCAGGTGTCTAAAATCTGAAACCAAAACTTGGATGTCATCATGTCCGCCAAATAACGCATCACCTCCCTAGGCTAACTCCACACCGCCCTCCCCCCCCCCTCAAGAAAATAGCCCATAATTGCCAAATACAGTGATCTATTGATTACCAACTGGCACCTAAAACCCAACCCAAGACTGCTACATTTCTTTGACTCCAGTCCTGCCAATTCTTTCAATTCATTTCTTTTTTACCCCCCAGATTTTTGTTATCCATCACCCTCCATATTTCAGTAAGGTCTTCATGGGGTTGTTGCTGTAATTCTTTCCAGTGCTCACTGCCATCACACATTTCCCACTTTTAGACTCTAATGTGCCATGGAACATCGATGTGATCATTTAAGACACCAGCAAGAATCAGCAAACATTTTAGTCATATACCCTTAATCATGTCTATTGAGAGGGATATAAACCAGATGTCTATTGACAGGGAAATGAACCAGCTATTTGTTAGCAAATTTGGGATAATCAGTTAGTTGACATCGATGTGCTCGAGTAAAATTCTTGAGAGAAGAGCTTACCAGTTCTTTTTTACTTTACACAAACCCTAAACCCTACCCCCTTCGCCCCCCCCCCCCCAAAAAAAAAAACTGCTTCGCTTCCTCTAGTTTACATCATACAATACATTTAACAATTAGTAGTAAAAGCATTGCTGCTCAAATTCAAAGCCACATCCAAATCCAAAACATAGAGTCCTTCCTATGCAGGGATTCCCTGTTTTTGTTTCGTTGTTTTGGTTTTTTTGGGGGAGGGGGGGGCATACAACCTTGCTCTTGAACTAGAGATAAAAGCATTATCTCTCTGCAACCAGTTATTGTTTTATAACCACTTAGAAAGTGGTCATCATGAAAAAGACATAAATGATCCCCTTTTTTGGATAAGGGAAAATATAAACGATCAAATGAAATCCGAGTGAAAAATAGTAGAGAAACCCCTTCATGGTCAAATATGCATGTTTTAGCATGATTTGACCCTTAAGCAAAAGGGCCAAACATGGCTATATTCATTTGGCCTTCTATTGATTTTTAAGGCTTATTTTAGAGCTTCACTAAAAATGTCAGACCTCTGCTAAATGTTTCAGGCTCCTCTCAAATTTCAAAGCCCTATTGCAAATTTTAATAATTCCTCTTCAAATTTGAAGCCTTCTCTACAATTTCTTTCCCCCGAGGTAATAAAGCAAATGATTTTATTACCACTTTAATAAGACTCAGATCGTTTGGTCATGTGAAAAGGAGTGTGGACGCTCCAGTGAAAAGAGGTGAGAGTATTACCATCCCAAGGGGTAAAAGAGGGAATGGATAAACAAAGAAGAGTTTGGACGAGGTGATTAGAGAGAACTTGAAAGTTGTAGGGTTAACGGAGGACATGGCTCAGGATAAGAGACGGTGGCGGGATAGGATTAAGATTTTAGATCGCAGAGAGTTAACCTCGTAGTTGGTCACTCGATTGCAGTAGAGTGGGTTTGGTTGTGGTTTTTTTCTTTTTCTTTTTTTATCGTATGTTATGTTTGCATGCAGGTAGTTCATGCGTCTAGAAAGAGACATTGTTTGTCTACCTCAGTTTGTTAAGGTACAGTATCTCCCTCTTCCTTGTTGCACTTATGGTTACATAGTTACTGTCACCTGATTTTTTCGTATTTTTTAATTCATTCTCTGCTACTTATCCTTAGTTTTTCTCCATAAAATGTTTTCCATAAAAAAAGGTTTTCACAAAATGTTTTCTATAAATGTCTTCACAAAATCCTTCTTCTATAAAATGTTTTCACAAAATTTGATTTTTGTGGGTCTCTTGGAATCAGCCTCTCTACGGGCAGAATTGCCGGTAGAGGTAAGGTTGCCTACATCTGGATCTCCCCAAACCTCGCGAAAGCTAAACCCACACTGGGAGTTGTTGTTGTTGTTGTTTAACTATCATGCTCTCTCAAAAAAACAAGGCTTACATCGCAAACTATACTATACATCAGTCATTCTATATACTTCACTACAATTTTCAGATCTTGTCCTAAAATTGCGCAGCTAAATTACAAATTTTCAGGGCTCCTCTACCAAAATCCAAGACTCCCTAACTTTCCTACCGATAAAATCATAAGCGAAAAGTTGATGTAATCTTTACCAGTATAATAAATGTGAACCAAGAACTACATACAGGGACTCTTCTTAGAGGAGCAACTCTTCCCAAAATGTCGAACAGAAATATTAAGTCGGAATCCCATTCAAACTGGATTTTGTGATTCTAAAGGATAGAGCTACAAAGCCTACAACACAAGAGACCCAGAACGTGCCTCATTATCCACCCCCCCCTTTGGTCCAAAGAATGCTAGTTCTAAGAATAAGTTATTCCTCTTCTCTGTCCAAATGTTGCCCAGCCTGGAAAATGATTCTAATTTTTATGTTAAATATGGTTTCATGGTCAGCATGTGACCCAAGATGCTAAATTATCCAATGGGGCAGAAATGACTGCATTGGTCTATGAATTTTACTTCCTTCACTGCATTCCAGAGAACATCAATGGAATCTTCCGCCAAGTAAATTACATAAATAGCTATAATGATCTCCATTGAAGTTCATCCTACTCTATGAAACAAGATAACTACCAACAGGGATCAACTCGACCAAATTGGGAATCCTATCTCTCTAGAACAACCTCATTTAATAGAGCCCAAAAAGTACTAAACCAAAAATTTAGTGATATCTAAAAGTAATTTCATTGCTAGTAATGAAATTGCCGTAAATTCTCTTCACTACAAGATCAATGAACTATCAAGTGTCAGCCAATAAGGGAAGGCAACAATTCCTCATCAAACCCAAATATAAGATTCATTTGCAGTTGTTTTGAAGTGCCATGGCTGTAGAAAGTACTACAGCTAGCATCTGACCTATTTTATTTTTTCTTAAATTAAAAAAACAGAAGAAATTCTCAAAGAAGAATCCAGGGCTTGAATTATTTTTACAAAAAGAAGTAAAGAACAATCCGGAATAGAAACTGAGATTTGAAAGTTTGACAAATCCAAATCCAAATCCCTCACAATTCATACAGAGAGCCGACTTAGAAAGAATCAAAACAAGAAAGGACAATAATAAAAATATAAAATCAACAATCCACAACAATAAATAAACAAATAAATATACCATTGAACATGGATTCGAAAAATATACATCTTCCAAACAAGAACACCACCTTCCCCTCACTCATATGGTGAACCTTTTGAAGTTTTGATAAGGAAAAGGTTATATATTAATCTAGAAAGAACAGAAGCTCAGCTGCACAGTGAGCATCATACAAAAAGCTATATACAACCTAAATATAAACTATCCACACAATCAGCCAGATCAATAGAGGAAGAGCTAAACTTCCCATTCTACCAAAAGTAGAGAATCTTGATGAAATTCTCTTTCCGACGCTGAAGAGGGGTTTCTATGCTTTCAAAAACTCTTCTGTTTCTCTCTCTCCAAATACTCCAAAAGATGACATGAGGTAAGACCATGACTTCCTCCCTCTTCTTCTTCTTAACTTTCCTACCAAAGAAAACCTCCCAGGCCAAAAGATGGGTCCTAATAGAATCAGGAGCAACCCAAGAAATGCCCAAGCAACTAAAAACTAGATTCCAAAGCATGCTCACAAACTGACAATGGAGCAATAAATGATCCATAGATTCAAAGTCCCTTTTACACATGAAGCATCTATTCACCAAAATTTTTCCCCTTTTTTGTAAGTTGTCACACGTTAGAATGTTCTCATATGTAGCTTCTCATACAAAGAAAGAAACCTTTAAGGGGGCTAACGACTTCCATATGAGTTTGCAAGGTAAACCTTTTTTAGAATGAACCTCCCGTGGAGAAAACTTCCCATCAAGAAGCTTCAAATAAAAATATCTAACAGTGAAGCACCCCTGAGTGATTAGATCCCACCTTATCCTATCAATTGAAGATTCTCCTAGTTTAGCCTCATTAAGCTTATTAAAAAAGCTTACCAAGGAATCATCATCAACGAATTCATCTCGAACAAAAATAGGTGCCCAAATATTGTTACTAGAAACCTGCTCCTGATAACCAGCAACAGAGGCATTTCTATCCACCGCCAAAACATAAAGGCTAGGGAATAAGTCTTTCAAAGGAATCTCGCCGCACCAACGATCATGCCAAAACAAGATTGAAGAACCATCTCCTACCTCAAAGGAACAGTGTGGAAAGAATCTCCCCCAACCTTAGGAGATATATCTCCAAAGACTATACCCGTAAGAGCCCTTCGTAGTAGAGGGAAACCATCCAAATCAATCGTCCCCATATTTGATGGTAACTTTCTTTCTCCACAGATTGCCCTTTTCACTCATATGCTGAACTTGCTGTTTAGCTTAATTACTAAGGACTCATCCCCTCAAAGGGATTTAGATTTGATGAGGATTTCAGATGAAAATGGTCTGGAGATGGAAAGCAATCATACTAAATCCTATTTCAAATTCAAGCCATTAACCCAATCCACATCCTTAAGAGGTGCTACTGGGTCAAATAAAGTAGACCAGCCATTAAGCAAACTGTGGATAAAAGATATTTTAAATGTACTGTGAGCTATTTTTCCTTTAATAGCATGTTTGTTTCATTGAAAACACCTCACTAAAGGCACCTCACTGAAAGCATTTTTAGATGTACCTCATGGAAAGCACTTTTTCATGCCCCTTTTTATATATACACAGAAAGCACTTTTGTTAACTGCAGCTCATAAAAGTTGCCAGAAACCACCAAAGGAGCTTTGAAAACAACTTAGGAATTGTGGACAAACCCCAAAGACATAATTAATTTACCCACTATGAGTCAAAGCCTTGTGGCTCAACAACACCAATAAAATATTCCCAATTTTCAACAGAGAGCTTCAAAGTTCAAACCCTCTAATATCTAGCAACAGTACAGAAGGCAATCCCATTCTATGTTCTTGGTAATTTTATAGTGGCCTCTCAAAGAATTTTATAACCTGAATCTCATAGTCACTAGGAAATTTACTCAACCATCAGCTGGGACCAACAGAACATCAGGAAGGAAGCACTTCCCACATCTATTCTGAGTAACTTCTAACATCTCTTAGGGCAGATTCTGGCAGAACATATAGCATGTAGAAAACTACCAAAGAAAACGCAAGGGTAAGTGTGTGAACATCCGTGCAAAAGAGCAAAACAATAACAAAGCATTCAAGTTTTAAAAAACCTGCTGTTATCAAGTATTTTCTGGGAGCCTCTACTCATCAGAGTTCAGATAGCAACTACAACAAGAATACCCATTAGTCACT
This sequence comes from Selenicereus undatus, assembly GCA_017589665.1. Classification (NCBI taxonomy): domain Eukaryota; kingdom Viridiplantae; phylum Streptophyta; class Magnoliopsida; order Caryophyllales; family Cactaceae; genus Selenicereus; species Selenicereus undatus. The sequence goes on along the minus strand of JACYFF010031954.1, from coordinate 74,512,375 downwards.
GCTGATTTCCCTACTATAGGCGCCTGGGGAGGCCAAGATTACAAAAGCTCACATAAAAAGTAGTCAGGACAAGCACAAAGGTGGTTTTATTCTTCAGATGGAACATGACAAATTAAATCAAGTTCAATCAATGTGTAGACGAGATTTTCATCAAATCAGTTTCTTGATTATGCATTCTTATAAACATATTTCATATTCAAAAGCAAGTTCACTGCTGAATATGAAACATGCAAAAAGAAGAATCACAACAACGAGTATGTACACAAAACTGCATTAGTAGATTAGTACTGCAAATCCATGAAGAATGATGTTGAACCTTTTACCTGCTCAAGATACATAACTTTTCGCTGAAAATTGGAGTGCTGATTGGAGCTGGGGATAGCGAGGACCTCCACTCTCTCATCCCTACCAAGATCTTTAAAGTAATCCCTGTACCTAGAAATATCAGCAGTGGCAGACATCAACACCAGCCTGCAAACCAAAAATCCATCACAAACTTAGACATGCTGGCAAATGTTGAGATTTTAGAGAGGCATGAGTAAGCTTTTTCCAGTAATGCACTAAGCATCCTACCGAAAACTATTACAGCTAGAATCCTTGTTCGTTACATAACTTTTTGAAAGTTGCATCATATTTAGTAGCACCAGCACTAGCAAGTATAATAACAATGTACCAAAAAAAGCATAATCAATAGATTTATGGACTTTTATTAGTTTTCCAAAATGGTTGCGCTCCCTTCCAGGGAAGCTATTATATCACTACAATTAAGACGAAAAAAACAAATATATAATAAACAAATGACAAATCTGTCAATCTCCCATGCCTAAGACAAAAATCTGAATCGTCAGCACTTCCATCGCTGATGTAAACAACCAACTTAATACCAGTTCAGTCAGTCTCTTACTCACAACTTGTGCAAGAACAGAGATGGGGATTACTCGTAACCATAAGCAAGGAAACACATGAGAACCTTATGTCATTGTTCTTCAGAAGAAACTGCTTTATACAGACAAGAACAAGATCAGATTCTACAGATCTCTCATGCACTTCATCTAAAATGATCGCCTTGTACTTTAGTGCATTCATGCCTTTGTCTCGCATTTCCTCCAGCAAGACACCAGCAGTTTTGAAGATGATCTTTGAACTACACAAAAGTAGGAACAAGAAAATGCAGAAGGCAACTTAGAGATCAGTAATAAGTTGACGACTGTGAGGAGCAGTAAAAAACAAGCAAATATACCAAAGAGGGACATGATCTCTTTATTGTTTGCACTATTTAACTGTTAGGTTAAAAAGGATTTCCATTCTTCCATTCAACTAAAGCATTTTAAGTAAATAAGCACATGCAGTTTACATGCACAAGCATGGAAGGAAAAGAAGCCACACGCAGATGCATGTATATGAAGAAAAAATTTAGAATACAAGTTCATGTCAAGCATTAGAATCCAACATAGATGATTTCCCAGTACAAAAAAGGACTTAAGTGCAATATGTTTCTATAGAGAAACATGTGTTCACACTCATATTTGTGCATGTACATTCAAAGACATAAACAGACAGGCAGGCAGGAGGGCAGGTTCCTCTAACAGCATATACACCCTCTTGTAACTATTTTACTCAGATAAAATTTAGAAGCCTCCACAGAAAGAATCATTAAGCACTAGTACATATCATGCATGCCAATTGCCAAGTTGAAGAAAAATGACACCAGATTTGAAACATTTAATCTCCCAGGGCGCGAAGATTAAGACATTCATTAAAATAGGCACCAATATGTTTGAAGGCTACAGTCTCCAGAAATGCCATGTACTTAAAAGGAGTGAAAAATGTAAATGATCAAATGATAGTGTTGCTAATTATGTATCTTACATCTTGTTAAGGAAAGATGTACAACATACAAGTGTTATCATTCATCAATTCAAGTACACGTGCCACATACCTGGATGATAGGACTTTAGAATGACCAATGTGGTATCCCACCTCTTCTCCAACTTCACATTGAAGGACTTTGGCAACCATTTTAGCCACGGCTACAACAGCAAATCTCCGGGGCTGTGTACACAAAACAGGGGTCATATTTGCTTCTCGGAGAAACAACGGAACTTGCGAGCTTTTCCCTTGAAAAATCAAATACAATAAATGTCAAACCGAGCACAAAGGGAGCATCACTGGTAACAGAACAATAGTTAATACACCTTTCCATGTATTAACCAGTTGGACAGTATTAATGAGCTTAAGCCGCTAGCTTTACTAACTCTCGTCCAAATGACATCGATATCCCAGACCCTCACCTAACTAGGAGTGCCTCCTTCCCCTGCCCACCCCCCCGGGGGGGAGGGTCAGCGAGAGCAGCCTTACGGCCCTAAATTATAGAGAGACCAGTTTTGTTGACACTGAAGCATCATTCTTTTTCATCTTCTTCTCTCTTCCCTACACTCTTGGCATTCGCTTGGGACTGCCAATGTGCTTCCAGTTACATACACCACCACATTCGCAAAGGGGTGAAGAACCACCTATTTAATTCTTTGTTTACATGTAAATATTTTGTACCAATTTAATTCTCTCACTGGCCTAGTTTTTAGAACCACCACTGTGATCATTCGATCTTCCCACAGACTTCCAATAATCAGCATAAAAACTTTGAAAGAGGAAAGCCCAAATACAACCAAAACTAAAGATTGTAAAAATAACAACCCACATTCAATTCCCCCCCCCCCCCAACCCAACGTTCCTTCTCTCCTTCCAAACACTCCCCTTTGATGTGGCGAAATTAACCAACCTGCAATTACTAGCAAAAATGCAGCCATAATGAAAACTAAATCCGGCTCAACATTCTCAAATTTTAAACAGCCGTACGCACATAAATTCAGAATACACAGCAAGTAAGCAACGATCAAGCAAAGAATAAGACACACACACACACACAGAGAGAGAGAGAGAGAGAGAGAGAGAGAGAGAGAGAGAGAGAGAGATACCGCAACCAGTTTCGCCAACAATGAGAGTGACGCGATTCTCCATGATCTTCTCGACAATTTTCTCTCGCAGTGCCTTGATCGGGAGAGAAGCAAACTTCGAAGACGAGAACGGGGATGAGTACGACGAGCAGCACGAAGACGTCGGCGAAGGCGGCGGTGGCGCCATTGCTACTCCGGCGAACGTACAGATAAAGGGAAAGAGAGATTTTCTTCCTTGTGCTCTCCTACCGCGGTTGCTATGACTACTGTGGCACCCTGGACCTGGAGGCCTTTGTACTTCTCAGGGGGCTGGTTATCGGGTGTAGCTCAAAAGTAGTGCGGGTACGCGTGGGGGCTTGTGATTGGATGTTGACTAATTTGATTAGCAATATGGATTAATTGGACGGTGGAGATTAGAGAGCTTCATGGACAGTTGGCGTTGCGTTTTCTTCCTCTGCAAGTTCGCCCGAAGAAAGTTGAGCAGAGAGACCAACAAGGAGGCTTTAGGGTCCACACAGTAGACCCGAGGAAGACTCAAGGACGACGAAAAAGATTCGCGGGAGCATGACATCTCCAAGGCTCCAATCCTTGCAATTTTGCGAACATTTTTGTTGGCACTTGGCAGTACAGTACAACGGAAAAAGGTAACGAAATTAAGGTCGTGTTTTTCTTTTTTTCTTTTTTTTTTGCAATAAGATGCAATTATAAGCACCTGTTTTTTTCGTGAATTAATTCTAAAATATCAATATTAACCCACTCCAATTTACTTCAACTTACTTTAACTCACTTTAACTTACTTCAACTGACTTCCACTATTTTAACTAAGTTCAATTTATCACACAAAAAAATTCAACCATCTTCAACCCACTTCAACTCGCTTCAACCTATTTCAACCTACCTCAACCTATTTCAACCTACCTCAACCTATTTCAACTCACTTCACCCTTTAACCCACCCCAATTTACTCATGAAAAGAACAAACTCTAAGTCATAAGAAAATATAAGATTAAGTAAGAAACTATAAGAAAACATAAAGTTGGTTTTTTAAGATTGTAAAAAAACTGTGAGATTTTTTTAAAAATTGTAAGGTATTGAAAGAAATTGTAGGAATAGGTGCAAATAATTGTATAACTATTAAAAAACTATATTCATATGTATTTATTGTGAAATAAATTATGTTATAAAAATAAATTACATGTAATGTATATCTGATTTTACAAAATTAGCTTTATAACTTTGCTCGACAAATATTTTTTAACAATTAATACGGATAAATTTTGATCATCAATAATTCTCGTTGTCGATCAACAAAATAATAGTGAAATGACATAATTAACAAGAATAACGTATAAAAAACCCAACTAAATAACAATAAAATATATATATGACCACAATTATAGAACCAAATCATATATCATAAATTATATATATAATATAAAACTAAATGGATTGGTGTATGATTGATAACAATGACAACTGTCACATCACTATTGGTTTTTTCCTTAATTTCAATTAGCCCATTATTAATTGTTTGTTCTAAATTAAAATAATACTAGTAATAAGCACTTAATGTTCGCTTTTACTCAAACAAGTCTTGAACCTAAAAAATATTTTACAATTAAATTTAATTTGTGAATAATAATAATTGAAGATTTGTGTACTCCATTATTTATAGGGTTTGAGAAGTTAAAAATGGCTTTGCATGTAATAAAATAAGAATTAAAGTATTAATATTTTATACAATTATTTTGGTGGTGATAAAAACTTCATAAAGATAATAATGGTTAGAAAATCAATGTAAATTATTATAATTATAACAATGAAAATAATGTAGCTAGGCACACTAAAAAGGCACAAATGCACAACATACTAACATCAACAACGTAATACACAATTATTGTATATGCATATAAATCCAAACTATACGTGAAAAAGAAAATATATTATAATATTACGATTAGACTACAAATACTCTAAAAAGATGACAACACTACAAAACTTCAACACATGCTCGTGCAAAACAAGGGATGCACACTAGTATACATACAAAAGTGAGTCCGAACGCTTCGGCTTTGACACGTGTCATCTGAAGCATTTATTAAGATTTTATTTAAAAATAAAAATTTAAACAATATGTAATTTAAAGTCATCATAATAAATAGTGTCTTTTTAACTACTTCAATAAAGAAAAAAAGAAAATAAATTATGGATATATTAATGTTGTTATTTCTAAAAATTTAAATTATAAGATTAATTATAATATTTCTAAAAATATTTTAGTTGAAATTTTAAAACAAATCTTACGTAGCGCTGGTTTAAAGACTAGTATGTTTTGAAGTTGAGGTTATTTTTTAAATTTAGTTTCATCTATTTATAAGTAAATAAAAAAACATTTAATTCAAATAAACCCTCAAAACTATTTAAATTTAAAAAATTAGAATTAATATTTTTGAGATAACATTACCAAAAAAATATAAAAATAACCTTTTGAAAATATTAAGCTAGCGTTAAAGAAATATAAAAACTTTCTAAATAAAGATAGTTATAGTTTATATTTTTTGGGTTAGAAATTGGAGAAAAAAAGAGAGATGAAAAAAGAAATGATAGCAACCAAGTTGTCGTGAATCTATTTAGGGATGGAATTGACGAAAGTTTTTATCACTTAAAGTTTGACTATTTTCATATATAACTCACATCGAAATTCAAACATAAATGAAACGTTTGTATAATAATTTTAAATGCCTCTTCACTTATTTTCTCTATACTTGCTCAAAAACATAATTCAATTCAACATATACATTTATTATGTTATATTTACTGAACAAAAATTATATTTATCGTAATAATTTTGTACTCATATGTTTATACAAGTATTATGCTCATAAAAGTATATACAAATTTTTCATATTGAGCATATAAAAGTGTATTATGTTATATAAATATTATATATATTGAACAAATATGAGAAAACTTGACAACTACAATGTTCTAAAAATTGATACGTTTGTTATGAATTAAACTTGTCATAAAAAGTACAAAAAATATACATTGGCCAACAATTACTACAGAAGAGATGTAAGAAAATGTAAAAAGATGTAAGAACATGTAGGGAGATATACGAAAATGCAACAAGCTATAAGAATTTGTTAGAACTGTGTTGGAAGAATTTCGAGTGAGAAAAGGAGAATATCGTCTTCTGGGATGATGGGAGATTAGCCTAATTTTTGTCTCAATTGTGAGAAGGATTTTGATATGACTGACTAACCTAGATTACTCTAAAATGCAAATTTAGATTAACTACACTACTAATGAGAGCTCAAATTTAACACAAACAAGTGAAACTAAATTAACCTACTTATCACAAAACAAGGCAACAAACATAAAAAAAAAAAACTTAGCACATCAAACGGGTGATCAACAAGGCTCGACATGGCATGTGTTATGACATGGCCACCGAAAATTCCCTACAAATACACAAAGAATCACTCAAAAAGAAAAACCATCCTAAAATCAACTAATCAACCTAATAATAATCAATAAAAGCGAGAAGAGAGAAAGTTACCCACAAAACAAATTCTCTTGGTGATGGATTTTTCATGGTCAATGTTTTTCAATCAGCAATCAATCACCATTAAACACTAATTAATGCCCAAATTTAGCTTCCATTGATGATCCTTGAATCTTGAAGTGTGCTACTCAAAGTTGAAACGACAAAGATGAAGATTGATAAGGGAATAGTGAAAGAAAGGATGATTATGTTTTGAGGAATAGATTAAGTGTTCAAATCCATTGGAATTGATCCAATGATCTCCCCATGACTTCTAATCCATCAAAACACATGGTTTAGGGGTGGCTTTGAACGTCTAAAAACAAAGAATTGTGAGGAATTTAGGAGAGAGAAAGTGAAATTTGATGTTAATTAGAAAAGAATATCAAGAAAATGCTAGAAATCAATCAAAGATTAACTTTCATTAATGGAGAATCAAGAGTTTACAACAGCTCACTAGACATAGAAAGCTATTATTCTAAAGATAAACCCTAAGAAATATCATCTACCTTCTTTTCATTAGCCTAATTATGATTTTTATACAGGCACTTCCATATGTTGGCATGGGCGTACCATGTTGCACAACCCACTCATGCCATATTCCTACCTTTCTGCTCAAGTTAGCACACTACTGGGTCCTGGAAAATAGGGGTGGCGCGAGTGGTCCATTCGATTTCCTTGTTTCTGCTTTCCTTACTGTTTTCTAGCACTAGCACGACCTAGACTTCCCTTGGCATGCCTACGCTACTTGCTGGCATGTTCCTATCTTCAGGATTCTAAATGGATAGGATAATACTCCAATGTGGAACTTTTTCACTTTTAAACCTACAAAACACAAAACACTAATAAATCATCACATTAATAGTTATTTGCAAGTAAAATCAAGCACAAGAGATGCCAAAACTGTATTTGTTAGAAACCGAACAAATACCCTCATACTTAGATTTTGCTCGTCCTCATTCCTCAATTAAAACACGACGAAAATACCTTTTCGTAGTCGCAACGATTGCATTTAGTATATGCAATAAGCTCATTAAATGCTTTGGTCCCCTAATTGGACGAGTAGACCTCATGAGAGTTTGGGAAAGACAAACCCGCAAAGTCTTTAAAGAAGAAGAAGAAGAAAAGAGAAAGAAAACTAGGAAAGTTTTTTAGCTTTTTTACAAACTTTCACAAAGCCAACATCCATGGGGTAATCATGCACTCCTTAAATCAACAATTCACCCTAATGACAAAGAGATGCATAAAACATGCATAGGGAACACAATCAAGATCATTGGTCCTCTTAGATGGCAATCATGCACTTATACCAACCCTTTTAAATGACGAGCATGCAACTGTTTGCTCACTTTAGGTTATATGAAGCTCCTTTCTCAAGTGTTTGAAATAATGATATGTTTCTGCTCATACTCAGTTCAAAAGATGCACTCTACAATAGGTTCGACCTAGTTCTCATTCTCCACCACTAAATGCAGATGCAATTCGATGATCCAGAGGACCTTTGTGGTTTGTAAGGAAGCTCGAGTTAAGGGTTGAGAAAGGGATTATGCTTTGGGAATGAGGCCAAAACTGAGAAGCTACCACATCCTCCCACCATTAATGATCATCCCTCATAAAACACACAACCTTTCTAACAACATGAAGTGACGACTTGAGTGAGCTAAATACAACATGAACCTTTCCTGCCAAGACTTATATTTAATTTTTTAATCTTCTTTCTCATTGTTTCTTATCTTTTTAATGGTTTTCTCATCATCTCTTTTTTTTCCCAAAACAAAAACACATGGCATGGATGTTTTGCATTCAACTAACTCCTTAACTTTGCACAAGCTTAAGTCAACTGTTATACTTTATTCTTTCTTTATTTATACCACATACTAAAAATGTTTTCCCTCACATCAGTCCTTATCTCCCCCTTTAGGGTGGTCCTCCTTGGTCTTGGCTTAGGTAAGGGCATTGTTTAAGGTCAAGAATTAAAAGAGTAGTTTATAACAAGAATGGTGACAACTAAGGCTCAAAGGGCTAGCAAAAGGTACAATTGTGCACATAGGAAGGCTTTTTAGCTACTATGGTTTCATGCTTGCATAAAGAATGCTTTTTCCTCTCGTCATTCATGCAAAGCAATATATGGTTTCAAAGAGAGCCAGGGCAAATTATAGAGAGTGATAACTTTTAATGAGTCTCTCATGGAAGAAAGCAAATGACCACAACTGATCAAGTGATCCAATTAGGCTCAAAACCTCGTTGGTTCACATGCCATGCTTACTCTCATCTATTAGGTCAAAACCAAGCATGAGTTATCAAAAATTTGGAGCTAATATCTATCATATGCACCATGATTACATGTCATTCAAATCCAAGGCAAAAAGGGATCATTGTCGACTAAAGCTGCGCATTTTTTCGCAAAAAAATCACTATTTACAAGAAAAATTAGAAAAATCTTTTTGATTTTTTGATAATTTTTCTCTTTTTTCTTTCTTTTTCAAAATTTTGGAGGAATGGCCACTCTCCAACATTTAAAATGCACAATGTCTTCATTATAGGAATAGGAGTTCTGAAAACGAAAAGAAACGAAAAGAAAAAGGGAAAGAAAAAGTATGCATAAAGGAGAGAGAGGAAAATGCCTTGTAAGAGATTAAGGATACAAGATCACCATGCATGATTGGATATTTACAATGCAAATGCAATAAAATACCTTGTAAGATATTGAGGATATAAGATCATCATGCATGAATGCATATTTACAATGCAAATGCAATAACTACCCTAAGTGCAACTATATGTATCGTATATGCTCCTGAGAGCTCATTAATAATACATTCAAAATCCACAATTCATGAAATTCACACTCACAACCAATTAACACAATTGAAATCGCGGTCAATCACAACCAAAGTTCACCTCAAATGGCCTTCTTATCACCACAGCATCACCACATTAGAGAATAATGGATGGGGGAAAAGGAAATACAGGCAAGAAACCACCTATCCTAGATGAAGTACCCACATCAAATATTCACATGTAATGCCCCCCCCCCCAAAAGCAAAATGCTATAAAGAGGAAGTGAAGGGTAAGGGACACAACTTACGATCAATTGGCCCAATTGGGTCAGGAAGGTGGCCAAAAGTACGAAGAAAAAGTATTTAATGATGATGAACTCCTTTAATCACCCTTAAAAGTGCAATATCGCTCTTCTAATTGTCATGTGGCTTCTTATTGTCGTCAAACCAGCTCATTCATCCTTCTCCCCTCCTTTAATTCGTGGGCCTCACTTATGCCTTGTTCCTCTTCTCGTGTCATCCACCCTAACTCCCTCTCTTCTTGGCGGTCAACAAAATCTCTAAAATGTGTGACAACCTCCTCAATGGAATCCATATGCCTGATCATACGGTGAATATCTTGCCTGATCTCGACATAACCCTCTCTAGGCCGGCTATAGCTACTTGGAGGTTGGAGCAAGATTGAAGGAATACACTATCAAAGGTTGCATGACCCTAGAAGGAGGAGCCCCCCATTTGTAGTGAAGATGGTTGTTAGAATTGGGGTGGTTGTGTGGGCTTATTCTCTACTTGCATTTCATTCCCCTCTTAGCCTTTGTGGTCCCCCTTCTTCACCTTTGCCCTCATCATCATCTTACCCCTGATCACTACCATGTCCCATCGCCTTCTCATGGATTATCAACCTATCACAAGACCAAATACTCTTATTAGCTATTGTTGTGCGCGCCACATTGGGAAAATTGAAGAGTATTCATTTGTGGTGGGGCATTTGTAAGCGTCACCTTTAGTATCAATAATGGTCATGTGGCCTATGTTAGCAATGTCAAGACTCCTTCCTAACAAATGGGGTTCACGGGATCCAAGCTTCCCCTAGGATTACATTTTGGTGGGTCATTTTGGCCATCTCCGTCAAATGGTGAATGATGAAGGCATAGGTGTCCAAATGTGTGCCACTCAAGCATACAAAATAATAAACAACTTCGCTTTCCCGCACATGTTTTGGCTATCTTGACGCTCGAAGATAATATTTGACATCAAATATTGTAAGTAGTGAATGTTGATATTACATATATTCGTGGCCTTTGTTTTCCTAAAGTCTAATACCTGAAGCCTCCCAAGCCTATCATTGTAAGTTTTACGCTTGGAACAAGTGATGCTTAATCAAGCCGTGTCGGGTTTCATAAATTATGGACATCTTTAATGGCATCAACATGCACCAGGAGGTGAAGAAGTTCATTAAACCCTCTCAAACTCATTTGATGATCCATATTAAACATATGAAAAGTGATCAACACCTCATTGCCTCGATAAGACCCAACGCAATCCATATGAAGGGAACTCAAGAATTCAAGCACAAGCCTATCATATGATACATATTTTATTTCCACATAATCAAGTCAACCCAATTTACCAAGTAAGGTATCCACGTCATCCAACATTCCCAAAGCTCTTGATGAATACACATGTCAATACTTTTGCTCACAAGTCATACTAGTACTTAATTGCCCATTTTTAACTCTTTGTTTATCATTAGCAAATTGGAAACCTTCAGTACTTGGTGGAAAGACTAAGGGGAAGGCATCAGATTTACCTTTGCTCTTTGTTCATGGATTTGAAGAAGAAGCAGCCCTCGTTGACTTCTTCGGGAGGGAGGATGTTGTGGAGGCTTCACCAACTCTCTTTTGGCCCATGGTGCGAGTGCTTGCTTGGATGAAATTGATGAATCTAGATCCTTGTGCTCCAAATTGCTTTTTTCAAGCTTGATTTGTGTTGAAATAGGGTTAAGTGATAAGCTTTCTTTCTCTACTATCTTCAACCTTAACAATAGAGGTAGGGTTTTAGAGAGAAAAAATGAGTGAACGGGGTGGAAGACAAGGATGTATTTGGGTGAAACTTTAAATAAATTACATCACGAACCATCAAGGTATAGTTTAAATATTTATCTGATCCTACAATTTTGGGAAAAATATTTTGAGGCCCTTCAAAGTTTGGACAAATATTTTGTGGAACCAAAAGTGACCAAACATAACTTTTTAAATTACAAAAAGTACCCAAAGTTTTTAAAATTTTCATTTTTAACTCAAATCCTTAAAAAGTTACTTTCGAAAAATTTAATTTTGTGTACGTGGTTTTCTGCTCATAGGTGTTACTCGAATCCCTCTTTCATCTGGTATCATAGCCACGTAACCGAAAATAATTAAGATAATTAAGCTAATTGATGATTAATTAAGCTAATTAACTGTGTCTAATACTTGAGTCGTCATCTTCTTGTCCTGCTTCTAATTATTCTCACATTGTGAATTCACCAGAAGGAACCACTTCAACGACACCTCAATTAAGCTATATCACTGATATAGTTTTACAATTAAAAGCCGAATTAACTAAAATTAAGACTGAAGTTAAGGAGAATAAGAAGCAATTGTCTGTAATCCATTGTTCTTTAGTTAACAAAATTAGGCATAGTGAAAAATCTACTTTAAGTATCAGTACTCCATTTCAGTATAAATATCATTTGCAAAACCCAAAAATCAAAAATTCATTTTCTTTGCATGATATAAAAATTAAAAAAGAAGTAGGAGAAAAATTAACTGAAAAATCATCTGAGAAAGTAGAGAAAGAAGAAGAGGATTGAGTATAAGCAGTTTAATCTTGAAGAATACAGAATATGTTTGATAAAGAAAAAAAATCCAGAAGAATTAAACAAAACTACGGGGACAATAGTGGATAAACAAGATATATTATGTGATGATAATGAAGAGACAAATAATGTCCAATTAGAGGAAGAAATCTATCAACAGGTGAACCTAATTAACTAGAGGATCTTAATGTATTACCTTAAGAAGAAATCGGGAGGAAACTTGATAAAAAATATGATCAAATGATATTTGACAACGAGATTAATAAGATTGGAGGAGTACTTAACATAGATGAAGTTGAGTCCAATCTAGTTAACAATGTAATACCTAAGCCTGAGAAATTTGGTGAAACTTTTAGAAGAAATACTCATTTTATGGGTCATAGAGACGTCATAGTAGGATGTATAACTAATTTTTCCTTTGGGTTTGTCCCAAATAAAATCACTACTTCCTTTGGGTTTGTCCCAAATAAAATCACTACCTTTGAAGAGATTGATCTTACCCTAATTAGGCAAACATGATACATTTTAAATATCAATGAAGCTCGTAATAGAGAAGAAATATTTTAGCATTGAAAAAGAGGCATGAATAGTGTCCTAAATTTGAATACTATATGGATTGCTGTAAATTTTCTAAACTACATCAAACATAATTTTTCTGGCATTGTACCTGACTCGTATGATTCATTAAACGAGGATGGTAACAAAGCATTAAGAATTATGAAAACACCAGTTGCAATGTTCAAAAATCTATGTAATGCAATTGAAACTGAATTCATCGGAGCTAAACTTGATTCCAAAGAAAAGGCTAGAGAATGGTAAAGAAAGATAAATTATATTGCTGAATTTAGTCAATATTATTATAAAATTCGGCATAATGAGACCAATGTTAGTATATTTTATGATAAATTACCATATTCGATCAATTTTATAATCAATGAAAAGTACATTGCATGACTTGAAAACGCATATGTCATTAATACCTTTGATTCAAGAATATCTTATCTAAGAAAATTGGTTAATGATCAGTATCTCAATCTCCAAAAGCAAAAGAAAATAAAAAAGCAATTTCTAACTTGTTGGGATAATCCTCACCAATGGGGAAAAGAACTTGAAAGGAGACGAAAAGAAAAATTTTATAAGAAACAGAGCTTTAACAAGCAAAGATGAGAGAAATATAAAACAAAATATTGTAACAAACCAAGTCATAAAAAACAAAGATTTTTTTAAGGAAAACAGCCTATTGTCCTGTAGGAAAAAACCACTGCAAATGTTTGGCATGCAGAGAAGTGGGACATTACGCTAACAAATGCAAAAATAGGAAGATTAATAAGTTGATTGAAGTATAGGTAGCCTAGATTATTTTGAGCTTAGTGAAGAAGAAACACTAGATCTAGCACTGAATAACAAGAAGGGAATAGTTAAAATTGTACTAGAAGATGAATATAAAGAAAGTGATTACGAGAAAACTAGTTATATGATGGAAAGTAGTTCGATTAGTCTCGGTCATCTTCAAGGAGAAGAATCTATGATAGATAATGAGAACGAAGAAGTCAAAGGAGATTAGATCCTTCCCATAACTCAAAAGGATATGATATATAAAAACTCAATCTTTCAATTAAAGAGCAAATATGTATGTGAAATGATCGAAAGAGACCTAGAAATCAAAGACCGTGAATATGATGTAAAAGAAAGTTAATCTCATCAATCGGAAAAATATCCTTAAGCATAACAAAGATAGAAAGTATAGATATATGTATGTTGGAAGTGTTTAAGCGCAAATCACTCCATTACAATACTATAGCAAAGATATTAATCTTTATATTTTGCTCTGCGAAATCAAACATATAAAATTTAATAATCAAATTATCATAGGGAATAAGACCAATTTATATAATGGATCAGTAAGATTCAATTGCCGACTAGGATTTTATGTGAACCTAAAGGATGAATTTGCTAAAAATTTCTTATCCCTTAGGAAAAAAATAGTTGGGATGGATATCTACAAACTAGATAATACTATAGATTCAAAGATCAAGGTAACAATGATAAAGGCAGAGAAATTTGAAAGTCCTACCTCTTTGCAAAAAAATCCAATGGATGAAATCCAATTCACAGGAGATAAAAATTGATAGGTCTTGGATATCTAACTTTGCTAATCCCATAAAAAAAAGAAAAGAAAAATGTAATAAAAATTAATGAGAATGGTAAAATTACCATCAAACCTCAACTATTAAGAAGCATGAGTGCAAGATCATAATAGGGAGAAGGGTCCTCATCAGCTAAAGAAGAATTTAAGGAAGATCATACAATTAGTATGACAAGTGAAATAAGTAGAATGACTTTTGAACCCTCAAGACACAGTGTACACCGAAGTATAAGTTTAGATAGGAAAGTCATTGGGTACAAAACAAGAATTGTTAGTGAAGCAATCTATGAAGATGAATTACTCAAAAGCATGATTATGAAGATATGCTATGAAGTCACTAACACAAATCTGAATATCATCTATAACCCAATAAATGTATATTTAGAGGGATATAATAAATATGAATTATGTACCTATGTAGATAGTGGTTGTTCTGTCTGTGTTGGAAAAAGATCTTTATTTTCAGAATTTATGTGAAGAAAAGCCAAGAGTTCTTTACAATTAAGGACAACTAACAATAGCATAATAAGCCATAACAGAGCCGTAGAAGGGTTATCCATAGAAATAGAAAAATCAAATGCATTATACTCATTTTATGGGCTACTGATTAATCCTCTTATGCCATAATTATTGCAAATAATTTTCAGAAACTATATTCTCCATGCACACAAACCATAAACCAAATAATATCTATAAGCAATGGTCACTGAGTTCCTTTTGAAAAATTAAGTAAGGCTTACCCTCATAAGAAGATTGAGTTTACACGCAGCCAGTGTGGTGAGAAAATGATGCATGCACAACGTGAGATAGCACTAATGTAACGCCCCGAATTTTTATTTATTTATTTTGACTTATATTTAATATGTAATTTGTGTGTATATTTTACACATTGTATTTTTAGGCACAAGTGTGTTTTAAGTTATTGTTATTATGTTTCGGGAAACAATAGATGCATTCCTTGTTTGTAATTTTTGTACCAAGAAAAAAGAGAGAGAAAAGAGATAGAAACCAAAAAGGGGGCGAAAAAAAAGGAAAAAGAAAAAGAGATGAGATTTTTTTAGATCACGTGAAAACGAAAGAAAAGGATTTCACTGCTTTCTTCCCCCAAACACAAACACAAACACACCCATGCACAGAGAGAGGAGAGGAAAGAGAAGAAGAAGAGGAGGAGGAGGAAGAGGCGGAGAAGGAAAACAAAATATGGGTTTTGGTTTTGATTGCTAATAAAGATGAGGAATTCTTACTTTCTTCAACTTAAAATTGAATAGACAAAGATTATTTGAATGATTTATACTTGAACTTGAGAAATTTGATATTTTTAGGGTTTGATAGATTAGAAGACTAATTTCACCACTTAGAAACCCACCCTAAAATTTTCATATTTATTTATGATTTTTGGGTTATGTGGATGTTAAAGATTGATACGTATGCTGTGAATTTGTTTATATATATGCCGAACTATGGACATTGAGTTTGATTGTTTGTATTGCAAGAAAAAAGTGATAGAAAAGAAGATTAATTTTTCAATTTTTACAGAATTTGTGTACTGTTTGAATTTTTGCGAATTATTGGCTATGAAAAAAATTCTAACATTTTTACTATAGAATATTTATGATGTTTAAAAATTGTCTGTAAACGTTGATAAATTTTAGATGTTTATTTTAGGAGTTATGAATTTTTGATTGAAATTGCCCTATTTTGGTGCATAGTTTCGATTACTATTTTACTTTTTTTTTGAAGAATTTGCTTGGAGAAAAATTATAAGAACATTACTAGTAGATTCCTCATGCTATGGGTTATTGCTTGTAAAGTTTTGTGAATTTTGGTTGTGTATGCTATAAGTTAGGAATTTTTGAGCTTAATTCTCTGATTTTCAATACTTTTTGCTTACTATTTGAATTTATGGGAATTACTAGACTGTAGAAAAATCTTGAAATTTTTATGTTAGAATCTATATATTATTTATCAATTTCCTCCAAAACTTCGTGAAGATTGGATGTGCTTTCTCTGAGTTATGAATTTTTGACTCAAGTTATCTTGTTTAGTATAATTATGAACTATTGTTATGTCTAATCTGTAAAATTAGATATGGAAAGCCATTGTTGAGTTCCTAAATATTTTGATTGTGTGTTGGAGTACAAGAAGTTTGTGAAAACCATCTGGAGTTGGATTATGTATTGGTTATATTTTGGTATATGATGTGAATAAAAGTTTCTTTGAAGATAATAAGTTATAGTAATACGAGCATGACGTAACTAAATTGCATCCTTTTTTTTTTGGGAAAGAAGTCATGTCTTACTTAGGGTTATTACAGAAGGTTTTAGAGCTATGACCATAGAAGTAGTTGTTTTTGTATTTGGAGTTGTGTCAGTCGTTGGTTGGTACTTTGAGTGGCCGCTGCCCGACTCACCAATTGACTCTTTAGTTTGTGTTATTTAGGAGTTGTATGGGTCTCTGGTACTCCAGGATGTGAATGTAACTCAACAGTTTGTGATTTGAAGACATATACGTACTTTAGATCGTTGGGTGCCTAGTTGGTATCAGATGAATGAGTTGCAGCTGGTCGACTATCAGTTGAAACCATATGAATGAGTTATATTGAAGCGAGGCCGCTAGGATGTATTTGTCACCCTTATATTGTGATGGTTCTTTGTGTGAGTCATGAGTTGATTTGCCCTAAACTAAGAAAATTTTTGCATTCATATAAGAATATGTGATATGTTATAAAATTGATTTTGGCTTGGATTTGGACTTTGGATATGTTATGAAATAAGTTTCAACTTGGATTTGGATTTTGGATATGTTATGAAATAAATTTCAGCTTGGATTTGGATTTTGGATTTGAAGGATCATTTAGGATATTTATGAAATTGTGATTGATTTTGAAGCATATGTGTGATTGATAAATACGTTTAAAGAAATATATTATGTGTGTATAGCAAGTTTGTGGACTTGTGAAAGAGATATGCTTTATGTATACTTCAAGTATGTCTATAGGCGAGTCATTAGCTTGATTTAGTAGGCTTTGGTTTCTGTTGGACTTCAACGAGGACTAAGTGCCCAAAGGATGTGGCTGGTATAGGACAACCATGGTTAGTTTACTGAATAAACTAACAGCAGAGATTGTTTAGGGACTTAAGTGAAAATGAGGGTCCTTGAATCGTACCTGGTTTGGCAGGAGTACGACTGAGCTACTCTAATTGCCCACCTCAAGGCATATATACGTGTGTGTGTGTTTTGTGAAGTTTAGGAGCATGTTGGATGTGAAAAATATGAGTTTATTTCGATATTTGAAGCATAAGCATATTCTCTTATCGCCCTGTATATGCTATGTGATATGTTCTGTTTATGTCATATGATATGTATATTGTGTGATTATGTGTTGTATCAATCAGTTAATGAGCAAAGTGTAGCAATGGGGAAGGTAAGAGATATTGACTGGGCTCAGGAGCTCATGACATCACCATTTTTTAGGTTTTTGGAAGCAAAAAAAAAAGGGGATCACAAGAGTACTAAGCTAGCTACCTGTGAGATACCTTTGCATAACCTAGTTAGGGATACAAGCCTTGTTGTATGTTTATGTTATGGATTATGTTTAGTAAATGCAGTTCTGAATGTATTTTTGGTTTGCATATCAATAAGACTGTTAAGAATATGGTTTAAGTATGTATGTAATGCATGTTTTAGAATCGCCCTACCTAGCTTTAGCTAGATTTCGATAAAAACTTCTGCTGCTATCGCCTATTAATAGATTAAGTATGGCTACAAAGTTTAGATAGCCTTGTGGGTATTTCTAGTGGGACATCCAAGGCGCTGACGCCCATGCTCGCTTTCGGGTAGGGCATTACAGAAGTGGTATCGGAGAAATAATCATGCAATCTTTTACCTATAGGGTTCTCTGCGCATGTGATTGGCTATCTGTTTGATGACGTGTATATGCGTGATTCTATGCTTTATGTGTGTTTTGCGTGACCTTGATTTGCAATATGGCTTTGTTTAAGTTGGAGCTTGAGATTAGAAAATTGGCGATGGTAAGTTTTGAGGACAAAACTTATTTTAAGGGGGGAATGATGTAACGTCTTGAAATTTTTGTTACTTATTTTGACTTATATTCAATGTGTAATTTGTGTATATTTTACGTATTTTATTTTGGGTTATGTAGATGTTGAAGAGTGATAGGTATGCTATGAGTTTGTTTATATATATGTTGAACTATGGATATTTAGTTTGATTGTTTGTATTGGAAGAACAAAGTGGTAGAAAGCAAGATTAATGTTTGGATTTTTATAGAATTCACGTGTTTTTTGAATTTTTGTCAACTATTGGTTGTGAGAAAATTTTTGAAATTTGTACTGTATAATATCAATCATGTTTGGAAATTGTCTAAAAATGTGCATAAAATTTGGATGTGTATTTTAGGAGTTATGAATTTCCAATTAAAACTACCCTGTTTTTGGTACATAGTTTCGATTACTGTTTTAATTTTTTTTGAAGGTTTTGCTTGGAGAAAAATTATGAGAATATTACTATAGATTCCTTATGCTATTGGGTTATTGCTTGTAAATTTTTGTGGATTTTGATTGTTTATGCTATAAGTTAGGAATTTTTGAGCTTAATTCTCATATTTTTGATAATTTCTGCTTACTATTTGAATTTGTGGTAATTACTAGCCTATAGAAGAATCTTGAAATTTTGATGTTAGAATCTATATATTATTTATCAATTTCCTCCAAAATTCCTTGAAGATTCGATGTGCATTATCTGAGTTATGAGTTTTTGAGTCAATCTTGTTTAGTGTAATTATGTACTATTTGTATGTCTAATCCGGAAAAGTAGATATGGAAATCCATTGTTGAGCTTCCTAAATATTCCGATTGTGTGTTGGAGTATAGGAAGTTTGTGCAAACCATCTGGGGTTGGATTATGTGTTGATTATATTTTGGTATATGATGTGAATAAAGGTTTCTTTGAAGATAATAAGTTATGGTGATACAAGTATGACATAACTAAATTGCAATTTTTTTTCTTTTTGGAAAAGAAGTCATGTCTTGCTTGGGGCTATTACAGAGCGTTCTAGAGCTATGACCATAGAAGTAATTGTTTTTGTCTTTGGAGCTATGTGAGTCGTTGGTCGATACCTTGAGTTGTCGCTGCCCGATCCGCCAATTGACTATTCAGTTTGTGTTTTTTGGGAGTTGTATGGATCCCTGGTACTCTAGGACGTAAATGTGACTCAACAGTTTGTTATTTGAGGATATCTACGTATTTTAGAGCATTGGATGCTTGGTTGGTACCACATGAATGAGTTGCAGCTGGTACATTGTAGGTTGGAACCACATGAATGAGTTGCAACTGGGCCACCAGGATGTGTTTGTCACCCTTATATTGTGATGCTTCTTCTTGTGAGTCATGAGTTGATTTCCCTTAAACTAAAAAAAGTGTTGCATTCAGTTAAGAATATGTGATATGTTATGAAATTGGTTTTGGCTTAGATTTGAACTTTGGATATGTTATAAAATTAGTCTCAGCTTGGATTTGCATTTTGGATTTGAAGAATCATTTAGGATATTTATGAAATTGTGATTGATTGTGAAGCATATGTGTGCTTGATAAATACATTTAAAGAAATATATTATATGTGGATAGCAAGTTTGTGAACTTTTGAAGGTGATATGCTTTATGTATGCGTCAAGTATAGTTTTTGGTAGGCCATTAGCTTGATTTAGCAGGCTTTGGTTTTTTTTGGACTTCAATGAGGATTAGAAGCCCAAAGGACATGTTTAGTATAGGACAACCATGGTTAGTTTAGTGAATAGACTAACAACCATGGTTAGTTTAGTAAATAGACTAATAGTAGAGTTTATTTAGGTATTTAAGTGAAAGCAAGGGTCATTCAATCGTACCTAGTATGAGATATGTATGATTGAGTTACTCTAATTGCCCACCTCAAGACATATATACGTGTGTGTGTTTAGTAAAGTTCAGGAGCATGTTGGATGTGAAAGATATGAGTTTATTTCAGCTTCTGAAGTGTAAGCATGTTCTCTTATCGCCCTCCATATATATGATATGTTTTTTTTTCATATGTCATATGATATGTATATTGTGGGATTATGTGTTATATTAACCGGTTAATGTACAAAGTGTAATAACGGGGAAGGTAGGAGTTATTCACTAGACTCGGGGAGCTCATGACTTCGCCATTTTTCAAATTTTTGGAAGTAAAAAAAGGGATCACAAGAGCACTAAGCTAGCTACCCATGAGATACCTTTGTAAAACCTGGTTGGGGATGCAGGCCGCGTTGTATGTTTATTTATGGATTATGTTTAGTAAATGCAGTTCTGAATGTATTTTTGGTTCCCATATCTATAAGGCTATTAAGAATATGGTTTAAGTATGTACATAATGCATGTTTTAGAATCGCCCTACCCAACGTTAGTTAGATTTCGATAAAAACTTCCGCTACTATAGCTTGTTAATAGGTTAAGTATGGTTAAGAAGTTTAGATAGTCTTGTGGGTGTCTTAAGTGCAACATCCACGGTGGTGACACCCTTGCCTGCTTTTGGGTAGAGCGTTACAGAAGTGGTATTAGAGCAATAATACTGTAACCTTTTACCTATAGGGTTCTGTGCGCATGTGATTGGCTATCTATTTGATGATGTATATGTTAGATTTAATCGCACAAAGACACAAAAGGGGGGTGAATTGTGTCTATTAAATTTTTTCAATTGTTTTAGAACACTCGTGAAAACTATTTAGACTGCATGTTTAGAGTGAAGCAGAAACAAAGTTAACTGTGGAAATAATAAAGGAGACACAATATTTTTACGTGGAAAACCACCTCATGCCTAAATGAGGTGTAAAAACCATGACCTACCTCTGTAGGATTTCAACACACTTTCACTAGACGGGCCGAACACTTTACAACTGTAACACACGTGACTCAGTCACACATGTAACTTGGTCTACCCCAAGACCTTCGTTACAAACACCACGTAACTTAGTCGACCCCGAGACCCTCATTACAACAACCACGCCCAACGTTTCCCAATACTTGGACACTCTCTTATGTCACTGATGGAAAAAAGAAAAAGAAAAACACCTTACTTGAATGCTTCTAAACAAGCTGAATGTAAGGTACAATACAATCCCTATTATGCTAATGTTGAAGACTTGTTTTAGCACTCGCTTTGAAGGTTTTCTCATAGAAAATTCAGACTCACAAAGACACTTTTTAACCGTTGGAAAACCTTGGAGAACCTTGAGGGGAGAGGCGGCTTAAATAGGCATGGTGCATGTGCCGTAAGAGCAGGGGAAGGAGAATTCCACTCCCACTCAACAACTTAGCGGCTAAGCCCCTAACAATCTATCCACTTGATATTCTTCCCTTAGAGGATAGGATAAAATCTTTCAAAAATCTTCCAATATTATCTTTTAAGGAAAGAAACCTTTTTAGACTCAACTACTAAAATCTCTTAATATTTTCTTTAAAGGAAGAAATCTTTTTAGACTCAACTGACACAAGAAAAATTTGTCCTTATTATTTCAAGAAATTCGACAATCAAAAAATCATTTTCAAATCTTAAAACTAGTTTTTGTCTTTGACGTCAAAACACTGCAGACCTTACTTTTCGAAACTGTTCTGAGGCAGTATTCTAAAGTACTTAAAAACCTTTCAAAGCAAACGCTAAGTCAAGAACCTTCTAATTGACATATTAACAAGAATCTAAAAATGAAATCAATACTAAGCCTATAACTCTTGTTATCAGCTGGACTTCTTGCACATATATCGACTTTTATGCTCCACGCTCATTCGAACTACTCCAAGTATTTTCCGAATCCTGTCTCAACACACAACTCAAGCACAACATATTGACCAGCACATTTTGTAATAACCCAACCCTAACCCATATTTATTTATTTAAATCATATTTGTTTATTTAATTAATCATGTTTATTCATTTAATTGATCATGTTTATGGATTTAGTTACTCATGGTTATTTGTTTAACCAAATCATGTTTATTAATTCAACTACACTCAATTTGTATATTTACCAAATTACCTTATGCCATTTAAATGTTTTGCATTCATTTATCGTATTTAATCATCCCGGTTTGAGGATATTTCATTTGGGTCCCATTTTGCAATTAAAGTTTCATTGATTGTTAATTCAAGTTTCGTTGATTGATTAAATTTCAGGTGAATTGATATTAGGCCTCGATGATTATGATTGGGCATTAAATTATTTTTCATAATGTCACAAAAATATAATGTTTAGCCTTGCAAAAATATTTGGGCTCAAATTCATTAAGTTCGACCCAATTCATTTGGTCCCGATTTGCTGTCCGATTCATTTCGGGTTAAAATGTTGGCCTGAAAATTTTGGTGTGATTAAATTATGTTAATTACTATCATTTGTGCCTAATTTTAATTAGCAAAAAAGATATTTTGGAAGGATAAAATTCAGCCAAGTATTTTTAGGGTCATTCTAGCCAAGCAAACATAACAACACGTACACACCCTCTCCCTCCTTTCTCCCTCTTCATGGCAGCAGCTGCTGACAGCCCTTCATGGATGTTTTCTGGCCATATTTCCGGCCAGCCCTGGTGGTTTTCGAACCCCGCCAATATCTTAGTACATCAAGCTATCATCCTCCATCATCAAAACCCCTAAACCTCATCTCCATCTCAACTTATTTGCAATCAAAGTGAGTAATCTTGAAGTTTGATCTTGTTGGTTTTGATTTTTATTTTAGTTTTGATTCTTGTTTTGATCTTTATGATCATTGACCATGATGTTTTGATAATAAATAAGAGTTATTTTGGTGTTGATCATGGTGAAGTTGAGTTTGAATCATGCTAGGGTTTAGGGATGTTCATGTTCATGCAAGCTTAAGTTAAAATCATGTTTATGGATTGATTATGATGATTATCTTGTATTTGATTTTATAATATTTAGTTTTATTGATGATTATGATGATGTTTTTGGTGATTTGGAATGATTTCAAGTGAGGATTTATGTGAAAAAAGAAGAGAAAACTAAACCAGTGAGGGTTGGAAATTTCAAGAAAACAGGGCAAACTTTGGCAATAAACTGGTAATGCATGACCCAACCAAAAATTATGATTTTTGGTGGGTAGATATTTAAGTGTGTTAGCTTTCAACGGGCTCTTGAATCGCCTTAATCTGAGATCTATGGAAAACGTTTTGGTCATTTTACCAAAACTGTGCAGATTGGACCAAAAACTGACACACTTGTGTTTTAGCCCCATTTTGGGAATCCTATTGTGGAAATTACATTTTGTGTTGTACATGAAAGTTTTTCGAGATTTCTTAATATTTTCATATTGGGGTTTTAGGTCTCCATTTGATGTCTAGGGTGAAAGTTTTGAATTTTTGAAGTGAATTGACCTGCTTTGGTGTAAATTGGGCTGTTATTGCAATTTTTGTGCAGCATATACTTGGAGAAAAAATTAGAAAATTTTATTGTAGATTTTATATATTATTTTCAAATTTATTATAAGATTTCATGAATTTTGGTTGAGTATTTTGAGTTGGGTGATTTTTGAAAGCATTTTGAGTAATTGTGTAAAGAGCAATAATAAAGATTGAGTGAGATTGAAAATGCATTCATTTTGTGTATTTGGGCCAAGTATGGTCATTTAAGAGGGAAATGAATATTCATGAAGCTTTTAGCTTAATCAACAAGAAAGAAGAACACAAGTATTACAATTTGGGAGCTTGTTTATAAGTTTTGAATTATTTATGAATTTTACTAAGAAAATACCAAGCTTAGTGAGTTTAATAGCTTCTTTGAGTTCAATGATTCATTTGGGGTGGAATTCTATATCTAATGGATTTATGAATGAAATATGATAAGTGGGGAGAGTTGTGACTCAAAAACCATATTTATCAAACCAAGTTATCGCAGTTTATGCTATTTTGAACCAAGATATATCTCTCTTGACCTTAAACCTTTATTACTTACTCAGTGTCGAATGTATCAAATATATTTATCAATCAAGCCAATCTAGTGTACTCGCTATTATCTTGAACCAAGCTATACATCAGCGAGCCTTAAACCCGTATCAGCAACCTATCTCAGAAAAGGCAACAACCACTCCCGCATTTGTCACCATCAAGGCCTTTTCCTTTGTAATCTCATTTATCTTACTGTTGTCTATTTTACTTTCATTTACTTCATATCAAATTTAATTACTTTTGCCTATTCAGTTTTGAAGTTATATTGAAATACCAAAGTTATGTATATGATTTAATTACTCAATTTCTATTATGCATACTTTTACTTACTCAATTATGCGAGTAAGGATCATTTACTGACTACACATGCCTACAATGATATTTATGAAACAGAGTCGAGGCCTAGTTATCATTCCCTATTATGTATAAGTGTTATCAAGTCAGAACATATTTATCAAGTCAGATGATATTTTTAAAGACTCAAGGCACGTCCATTGCCTGTATCTTCAAAAAGCAAAACATGTTTATCAAGTTACAACTCTTAATGAGTTTATCAATGAATCAGTTTATATAGTGATTTGTCATTTAACTTGTGACCCTTTCAGTTATCATCTATAGGGCGTCATCCCATCATTTACCCGCGCGGCTTCAGGCCAACTCTTGATCGAATTGGCAGGTGTACGCATATGTATAGATCATATCATTGCAAGGGGTTCACATCCAGATAATAATGAGCAATTCAGTTTCATATTACTTTCATTTTCATTGTTATTGCCAATTAAATGAATTGCAAAAGTGGGTACCTATCAACAGTTTTTCTATACTCATTTTATAATCCAGGAATGTATATACTGAGTTTTTGCTCACATTTTCAAATTGTTTTCATGTTTTCCATTTTAGGTGATGAAATATCACATTTTCTCCTTTCAGCAAGCCCCTTTCAAAGCTATCAGATGTTCATAGTGGATTCAGCATATCATGAATGTTGGGATCGACCTCAGGGTCAACTTGGGTCTATGCTCAATATAGTTGTGTAGTGTGAGTGGAGTTAGCAAATGGTATGATTAAGTCGATTGTATTGAAGTTGAACTATTATGGACTTCAGTCTTGGAGTGTTTTAATTTAATAGATATTGTGATTTGAACATGAGTCGCAAGATCAAACATCTTCAGTGAGCCTTGTCCTTATCAGGACGGCGGTAGCGCCTTTTATTATTAAGTCTTCCGCTGTAATTTTCCGTAAATTATGTCATTAGCATTTTGGAGGCGTTACACATTTGGATTGCTATCATCAAAACCTTATACATTAATTGGGTCAACTGTATATATGTGTGATTCTATGCTTTATTTGTGTTCTGCGTGACCTTGATTTATAATATGGCTTTGTTTAAGTTGAAGCTTGAGATTAGAAAATTGGCGATGGTAAGTTTCAAAGACGATACCTAGTTAATGGGAGGAAGAATATAACGCCCTGAATTTTTTGTTGCTTATTTTGACTTAAATTCAATATGTAATTTGTGTGTATATTTTACGCATTTTATTTTAGGCACATGTGTGTTTTAAGTTATTATTATTATATTTGGGGAAAAAGTATATGCATTCTTTGCTAGTGGTTTTTGTACCCAAAAAAGAGAGAGAAAAGAGATAGAAAGGAAAAAAGGGGCGAAAAAAAGGAAAAAGAAAAGGGGATGAGTTTTATTAGATCACGTGAAAACAAAAGAAAGGGATTTCACTACTTTCTTCCCCAAACACAAACATGCCCACGCACAGAGAGAGGAGAGGAAAGAGAAGAAGAAGAAGAGGAGGAGGCGTAGGAGGAGGAGGAAAACAAAATTTGGGTTTTGATTTTGATTGCTGACAAAGGTGAGTAATTCTTACTTTCTTCAACCTAAAATTAAATAGGAAACGATTATTTGAATGATTTATACTTGAATTTGAAGATTCAATTGAAGGTTGGAATTATGAATTTGATATTTTTAGGGTTTGATAGATTAGAAGACTACTTTCACTACTTGGAAACCCACCCAAAAAGTTTCATGTTTATTTGTAATATTTGGGTTATATGGATGTTGAAGATTGATAGGTATGCTATGAATTTGTTTATATATATGCTGAAATATGGATGTTTAGTTTGATTGCTTGTATTGGAAGAACAAAGTGGTAGAAAACAAGATTAATTTTTGGATTTTCACAGAATTCTTGTACTGTTTGAATTTTTGCGAATTATTCACTATGCGCAAAATTATGAGATTTTTACTATAGGATAGTTGTCATGTTCAGAAATCGTCTATAAATGTTCATAAATTTGAGATGTGTATTTTAGGAGTTATGAATGTTTGATTGAAACTACACTGTTTTGATGCATAGTTTCGGTTACTGTTTTAATTTTTTTTGAAGGATTTGCTTGGAGAAAAATTATGAGAATATTACTGTAGATTCCTCATGCTATTGGGTTATTTCTTGTAAATTTTTGTGAATTTCGGTTGTGTATGCTATAAGTCAAGAATTTTTGAGCTTAATTCTCATATTTTCGATAATTTTGGCTTACTGTTTGAATTTGTGGGAATTACTTGCCTGGAGAAAAATCTTGAAAGTTTGATGTTAGAATCTACATATTATTTATCAATTTCCTCCAAAATTTTTTGAGGATTGGATGTGCATTATCTGAGTTATAAATTTTTGTGTCAAGTTATCTTGTTTAGTGTAATTATGGACTATTTATATGTCTAATCCGTAAAATTAGATATGGAAAGCCATTGGTGAGCTTCCTAAATATTCCGATTGTGTGTTGGAGTATAGGAAGTTTGTGAAAACCATATTGAGTTGGATTATGTCTTGGTTATATTTTGGTATATGATGTGAATAAAAGTTTCCTTGAAGATAATAAGTTATGGTAATATGAGTATGACAAAACTAAATTGCATTTTTTTGGAGGAAATAAGTCATGTCTTACTTAGGGCTATTGCAGAGCGTTATAGAGCTATAACCATTGAAGTGATTGTCTTTGTGTTTGGAGCTGTGTGAGTTGTTGGTTGGTACCTCGAGTGGGCGCTGTCCGATCCGCCAATTGACTCTTCAATTTGTGTTATTTGGGAGCTATATGGATCCCTGGTACTCCAGCATGTGAATGTGACTTAGTAGTTTATGATTTGAGGATATCTAAGTACTTTAGAGCATTGTGTGTCTGGTTGGTTCCATATGAATGAGTTGCAGCTGGTCCACCATCGGTTGGAACCATATGAATAAGTTGCAGCTGGGCCGCCAGGACGTGTGTGTCACCATTATATTATGATGGTTCATTGTTTGAGTCATGAGTTGGGTTCCCCTAAGCTAAAAAAAGTTTTGCATTCAATTAATAATATGTGATATGTTACGAAATTGGTTTTGGCTTGGATTTGGACTTTGGATATGTTATGAAATTAGTTTAAGCTTGGAATTGGATTTTGGATTTGAAGGATTATTCAGGATATTTATGAAATTGTGATTGATTTTGAAGCATATGTGTGATTGACAAATACGTTTAAAGAAATATATTATGTGTGGATAGCAAATTTGTGGACTTTTGAAAGTGATATGCTTTATGTATGCGTCAGGTATGGTTATGGGCAGGCCTTTAGCTTGATTAGCAAGCTTTACTTTCTTTTAGACTTCAGTGAGGATTAGGAGCCCAAATGACATGGTTGGTATGGGACAACTATGGTTAGTTTAGTGAATATACTTACAACATAGTTTATTTATGGGCTTAAGTGAAACCGGGGGTCCTTGGATCGTACCTGGTATGAGACAGGTACGATTGAGTTAATCAAATTGCCCACCTCATGACATATATACATGTGTGTGTTTTGTGAAGTTCGGGAGCATGTTGGATGTGAAAAATATGAGTTTGTTTTGATTTCTGAAGCATAAGCATGTTTTCTTATCGCCTTGTATATGCTATATGATATGTTATGTTTATATGTCATCTGATATGTATATTGTGTGATTATTATTGTATTAACCGTTAATGTGCAAAGTGTAACAACGAAGAAGGTAAAAGTTATTCACTGTGCTTGGGGAGCTCATGATCTCACCATTTTTTAGGTTTTTGGAAGCCAAGAAAAAAAAAAAGGATCACCAGAGCACTAAGCTGGCTAGCTGTGAGATACCTTTGCAAAACCTAGTTGGGGTGCAAGCCTTATTGTATGTTTAGGTTACAGATTATGTTTAGTAAATGCAGTTCTAAATGTATTTTTGGTTGGCATATCTGTAAGACTAGAAGAATATGGTTTAAGTATGTATGTAATGCATGTTTTAGAATTGCCCTACCCAACTTTAGTTAGATTTCGATAAAAGCTGCCGATGTTATCACCTATTAATAGGTTAAGTATGGTTAAGAAGTTTATATAGCCTTGTGGGTGTTTCTCGTGGGACATCCACACCGGTGATGCGCCTACTGCTTTCGGGCGAGGCGTTAAGACATTTGCACAGATTATTTTGTTAAATCAAAACACTGTTATTCGAGTTAAACAAATGGTGCATACACACCAGGGTATCCAAAAATTTGACAAACAAATTAACGAACTTCTTGATAAATTATTAATCAGAAATAGCAAGAGTCCTCACACCAACCCGCTTTCCAGTAAGAAATCATGCTGGGGAAAAAAGAGGAAAAACAAGAATGGTAATCAATTATAAAAAATTCAATGATAATACCATCTTTGATAGTTATTATATTCATAACAAAACAATCATTTTCAACAGAATTCAGAAGCCTCGTGGTTCTCGAGAATGGATTGCAAAAGCGGATACTGACAAATTAAAATGGATGAAGAATGCGTTCCTTTAACTACTTTTAGTACTCCTTAAGAACATTATGAGTGGATAATCATGCCATTTGGTCTTAAAAATACACCTCAAATATTCCAAATAAGAATGGATAACATCTTTAAAGATCTTGATCACAGTTGCCTAGTTTATATTGATGATATCGGTGTCTTTTCAAAGACCATAGAACAACAAAATGATGATATCCTAATTGTCAATCAAAGATGCATTGATCATGGTATTATTCTTGGTAAGAATAAGTGCATTTATGTTGAACAAGAAATTGAGTTTTTAAGTCTGGAGATAAAAGTTAGACAAATCATCCTACAAAAGCATATTCTATGAAAAATAAAAAATTTCCTTGAAAAGATTGAAAATAGGAAGAAATTAGAAAGGTTTCTTAGATGTCTTACCTATATCTCATATTTTATCAAAGACTTAGGTAAATTGAGAAAACCATTGCAGCAGAAACTTAAGAAAGAAGTAAGTTGGACATGGACCCCCTAGTGATTCGAAAAGTGTTTAAAACTTCAAAAAGATGTGTAAAAATATTCCTGTTCTTTATTTTCCTAATGAAGTAGATGATTTAATTCTTGAGACAGATGCCAGCAATGAGCACTAGAGTGCAGTACTCGAAATCAAAGAAGGAAAAATATTGCAGTGGGAGTTTTAATAAAGTAGAATGCAACTATCACATGATAGAAAAAGAAATCCTTGCAGTTATAGGGGGAATTAAAAAATTCTTAATCTTTTTGGCTCCAAAACCTTTTCTTATTCGAATTGATTGCAAAAGAATAGTTAGTTTTATGAAAAAGAATTTATCAAATATGCAAGCGCAAGGGCGACTCATGCGTTAGTAATTATAGTTTAATTAGTTTTCCTTTTCTCTTGAACATATACAAGGAACAAAGAACTCTCTAGCAGATATTTTAACTTGAGAACTCGCCAATGGTGATCATCAGAGCAGAACTCCTACTGGAAAAGGGGGAAATCAAAAATGAATTTCCATTACTACTAGAACAGGTTTTTCCTTCTAGTAAAATTCTTATGGGCATTTTGGAATTTCATATAAAAAGTATATCACACTTTGGTTTGCTGTCGTCTACTTATCTAATAGAACACAGATTAAGCCTTTTATAGTTACAAATTAATTACCTATGGTGTGCTTATGATATACAAGAAAAAATAAGTTCTCATGTTCAAGGAAAATGGTTCAACGAGTGGTATGTAGCCTGCATTGACTACTATCATAATCATTCCTATGATATTTGGGAGTTATGGAGTACTAAATTGACTTTCCTGATAAATCTAGAGTTGGTGGTGTCAGTTTTCTACCCAATTCAATCTCTTCAAATGATCCCGTTATAAAAGCCTGGGAATATGGAATGGTAGTTTACGTCATGGAAATCCCAAATTTGAAGTATACATTCTTCTTAAGCCTAACTAAGTTTCAACAATGCATGTTCAGAAAGGATCCATTGCGTTCTTACATTAGAAGCCTATATGTGGATGTACATTGTTTAATACAGAGTATGAAAATAGAAAACCCAAACCAGACAATTATCTTGTTCAAATAGTTGATTTAGATGATCCCAATGATCAATGATAAGAATGACTTCCAGAACGACAAGAATTAGTTTGTGATCAGCAGGAGCCATCGATTTTTAAAACATTTATCATTAAATGTGGGAAATATGTGAACAAGGAAGAACACTAATGCATTGCGGGAATATCACTTTTGTATATCGTAACGAGTTTAGTAAATATATCAAAGTAGAAGGAGTTACTTCAGAAGATATCTTTGATTATCTCTTTGAAGTTAGAGGTGGAAAATTCTTATCAGAAAAAGGAAAGAAACATCTTCATGAATTATTTAAAAAATGGGATCCAGAGCATCTTCAACTTGTTGAAGATTTTGATGATTATCTGGATAATGATGGATTGGAAGACATTATTGGAGATGAAGGCATGCAGAATCTCAACATGGATGACTAGGTTTGTCAGCAATTAAAGGCTATGAAAAGTGGTTATACCGTTATTATCCTATTTTGTTCAGTGTTAGATTAGTAAAAGAATGCTATCTACTATAGCCATGTGAAAATATCAGTGTGTATTGTAGCCATTAGAGTATCCTATGTAGTCCATCTCCACTATAAAATGAGAGGCTGAGTGCTGAGAAAGGATACGATCATTTGAGCATACTTGAGCAAAAGAGAAGTTAGGATTCTTCATTTCTCTATAATGATTTTAGTAGCTTAAGTCCCCCTTCAATCTATTCGTTGTAATATTTTCACTTTCAAAGTTTCAATAAAAGAAGTTTCCTAGCAGGAAACGTTATTCAATCGAATCTTATATATTAAATATTATGATTTCTAGATTAAAGTTTCACTATCCTTAAAAATACCAAAAACTTGATTAGCAACTACGCTCTGATATAGGAAACGAAATGAATCTATGTTGTACCTCATCTAAAGAAGGTGTGGTTGAGATTAGCAATATCTGCAAATTAGAAAGTAGAGGAACGCTAGGGTCCAACGCCAACTAACTTCAGGTAATTGTCGAAACTCTCTAATTAAGTTTTAATTATCTTGCTAAGCATGGTGGACCTCTAATCACGAAAAAAATAATATTTATGAAATAAGTAGTAGATTATG
Organism: Selenicereus undatus; assembly: GCA_017589665.1. NCBI lineage: Eukaryota > Viridiplantae > Streptophyta > Magnoliopsida > Caryophyllales > Cactaceae > Selenicereus > Selenicereus undatus. Next base: position 74,480,651 of record JACYFF010031954.1, on the reverse strand, counting down.
ATAAGTAGTACCAGTAAAGTCATTATAAGAAGTCTAAACATTAATATTAGCTTAGTTTTCAAAAATAGCCCAAAAGTTTTAGTATTTGCATTTTGAACCCCAATTGGGCTAAAAATAGAAATTTCAGAAAACTTTGGGCCAAAAGTAAAAATATTTGTCCTCCAAAAGATTATTAAACCAAACAATTGTTTTCCAAAAAAATATTACATAAACCTGGATAGTTCAAAAAATCTTTATCTAAATTCACTAGATCAATTAAATATTAACCCATACTATAGCGGAACCAGAAGCTAATTTTTTTGTGAAAGTTTTGTGAACAATGGGGTTTTATGAGCAGAAGTGGAAGAATTGGTAAAAAAAATTGGAGGATTTGTGAGCATTTGAGTGTAGGGTGAGAGTAGAAATATGGAGGGTATTTAAGCAAAGAAAGTAAGAGAAGAGGAGGATGGAGGGAAAATAACGAATGAGAAAACAAAGATTTTCGAGTTTTGTTGTTAGCAACAGGTGGCACGGGCATGCCGCTCAGCACTAGGCACCTATGCCAAATCACTATGTAACAGGTTAAAACTACAGGTGTGGCATGGTCGTGCTGCAAGTCATGGTGTACTTGTGCCAAATCACGGTGTGACATTTTTTCTTTTTTTTTTTATTCTTGTGACATGGGAGTGCCACTTGGCAATGGCTCCCGGTGCCATTTGTTAGTCCAACTTGTCTTCAACTCTTTTTCCTTTTTTTTTCCTCCTCACTTTTCTTGCCTCCCTCTTGTTTTCCACATTTTATTCAACTCTCCACTTACTCTCTTTATTATTTTCACTTTTCTTTTTTTTTGTTCTTTTTCATTTTTGTAACCCACACACTTTACACATATTCACAAATATATATATATATATATATATATATATATATATATATATAT
>JACYFF010031954.1:74435542-74475658 GCA_017589665.1 Selenicereus undatus | reverse complement strand
ATATATATATATATATATATATATATATATATATATATATATTTATGGTTAGTAGAGTTTCAAGAAAATTTTAAAGCCCTTTATTGACTACAACTCTCACGTTAGCTTATAGTTTTCCCTTGGTATTTTTGTTAAATTCTATTATTATTATTATTATTATTATTATTATTATTATTATTATTATTATTATTATTATTATTAGTTAGTCACATTGGTTATGTTATGCCCCCTCTTGCATTATAGTTATTACTATTATTGTTATTATTATTGGTGTTATTGGCAATACCTATTATTATGCGCATTAATATGGTCTTCTTAATTGCTATTAATGTCAGGGTTATTAGCATTAGCATCATTATGATTATTGCTATTGCTATCAAGACGATACTGTTGCTATTATTAATCCGGCCTTAAAGAGGCCTAGACTAGGTAAGTCTAATAGCGCTTCGGGATTATTTCGGTGTTAAATATGTATTTTTGGTCCAAAATAAGGAACGCCCAATTCTTTAATTTTCAAGGAATTGATTTCTATTCATTTGATTTGAGTTATTTGTAATGCATCACTCTCAACCTATTTAAAGGTTAATCAAATTTCCCATTTATCCTTTGAATGTCCAATCCCCTAAACAATTCATTGACACTAATCGACCATTAATTTCAAAACTAAAACCCATTTACAGTAATCAACCCCTCAGGTAAATCTCAAAGCCAACAAGAGCCCAAGGTCATTCTATCCTAAATTCTAATAATAACTCACCCAAAATCAAATCAACATCTATAACCCAAATAAATCCAACATGATGATACATAATCACTTTAGAACTTCCTTTGAGCATAATCACGAGAGTTAACGCGCCAAACTTGCATGTTTCAAATAAGATTCAACATAATTTACCCATCATAATCTAATTTGAATAAGAAATTATAAACTTAGATCTAGAGGGAAAGAGATGTACAAGAGGTTACCTTTGAGGACATAAATGGGTGGAAGTAGGTGGAGATGGAAGGTTGATGCAAAAGCGGTGGCTTTTAGGTAGCTGGAGGGCAGATGAAAATAAAGAATGGGAGCAGGATGACACGAGAATTCTGAGCGGTGGTCTTGGTGGAGCAACTAGGGGCAGAACAGGGGAGGTGGGGGAGGGGGCCTGCGAAACAGTCATGGCCTCAGGGGGTTCACGGGTTGGGAGGAAGGGGGGTGTGGCTTGTCTAATTTTTTTATTTTTTTTATAGCTTAAGCTTTATTAGTTTGATCTTTGATTTCATCTCAACTCTAGATTGTTCTGATTTTTTTCATTGCTTATTTGTTTTACCTATTTTGGTTTTCTTCCTAGGCAATTCCCTATTCAAGACAAAATAAATATTTGGGGCTAGAATTTTGGGTTAACTTTGGGCTACTCATAATTTGTCTATGGTTTATGTGAAGAAGACTTATAACCTTTACCCATTTGATTGGTATATACCTTTGTATTCATTAATACTTCATTTATCCGCGTTTCGATTTTATTTACATAGCATGAGTGAGGAAACAGTATACATATATATGTATTTTATGAGAATTTTAACTTTTATCCACTTTTATAAATGGGCTAATTTATTTATTTTATTTATCAATTGTGAAAGATTTAGTAAGGAGCATTAACTTTTATTTCGAGGCCACTTCATTGTCTCAACTTGCAACTGCATAAATTAAGCAGATGCTGAATTGAAATACAATGCTCAACTTGATTAATTTAAATGAAGATTAAAGATTAACTAAAGTTATTAACATTATTTAGGTTCGGGCTATTACAATTGTCCCCCCTTAAAATAAGTTTCGTCCTCGAAACTTGCAAATTTGAAGGAGATACCTAACCTACCTCTGAATAAGTAAGGATATGTAGAAGATATGTGCTCCTTATTTCCATATCAGTTTCCCATGTGGCTTTTTATAACCCAAGCTCTTAGTAATCTTTATATGTTCATTCATAATAATATGGTTTGGGTCTAGAACATACTTCCTGAGCTGTAAAATAAGAAAAAAATCTACATATGCTTGGGTTTTATTAGGAGAGTCAATCTGAAAGCCAGTGGATTAGTTGTTCATTGATTTCATAAGATCTGATGTACTTAGGGCTCAGTGTCCCCTTGATATTGAACTTCCTAACACCCTTGACTAGAGAAACCTTTAGGAATACTTTATCTTCTAATTGAAATTTTGAAAGTCTCCTTATGTCATCGACATGGCTCTTTATCGACTCTGAATAGCCTTAAAGTGTCCTTGAATCTTCCTTACCTTCTTAGCATTTGCTTGAGTTAGCTTTGACCTTGTGATTAATGCTTCCTATAACTCACTCCACCACATCTAAGCATTGGTTGAAATTTTGCACTTATTAAAAAGGTCTTGTTTTTGTGTTCTCACTTGTATTACATGTCCACTAAGGAATGAATTATTGGCTATATCACGAGATTTAAGGTCATGTTGCGTCTTGAGTGTATAAAACCTTTTGGGCTTGCATTGATAGGATATTTTGTATTGTGCCTTGCAAGTCTAACTAGCTTACTTACGTATCCTTTTCTCATTAGATTAGTGAAAGTTCTACTTTATGTTTCAATTTAAGATTTAAGATGAACATATCCAATGATAAGAATGAAAGAACGGTAACGAGGTGAGTTATTGTTAACAACAAGGAATAAACGATGATATCAGAAACAATTCATAAAGGAGGGATTGATAAAGGTAGTTGTGAGTTTATCATGATTTTTTTTTAAATAGAAGGTTGTAAGTATCAGTATGGATCACTAGAGAAACCAACAAATAGTCAACATCTCTTGAGCCTTATGAATGACAATGACGAGTATTCTACATTAATTCAAACAGGATAGGTAGTTAGAAGGCTAAATTGTAGATCGAATTATGTTGCTCATAAGATGAGAACATACTAGAGTATCTAAGATGGAAAGGAATTTGGGTTAGAATTAATGTAAGCTAAAGGAAGCCATAGGAGCGTACACGGCGCTTGGGTTAGATGCACTTTTTGGAGAGTGAAGTTGAAAATGCGTACCTCATATATGTTATGTTGTGGATTAGATTTCATAAGAGTGCAAGTAAGGATGTATTATTTGTTTTTTTTTTTTTTGGATGACACATATGTAAGAATATTATGACTATGGTTTAAATATGTATGTAAATGCATGTTTTATAATCACCCTGCCCAAACTTTAGTTAGATTTCGATAGGAGCTTTCACTGCTATTGTTAATTAACAGGTTAATTGAGGCTAATAAGTTCTTAGAGCCTTATGGGTGTTCCTAGTGAGACAGCCACTGCGGTGGCATGCCTGCACCCTTTGAGCGGGGCGTTACAGAAGTGGTATCAGAACAAAAAACCTGCGGCCTACAGGAATAATGTGTGTGTGTGCTTGATTAAGTGCTTGTTAATGTGAAAACTACGTGCTTATGTAAAAAGTATATGCTTATGTGAATGTATATGTGCTTAACTGAATTATTTGTGCTTAACTTAGTTGTAGATCATGCTTGAGCAAACACTCAGCATACTAACTTACCTATAGTCGACTTGTTTAGATGACCACTACAGGAGGAGGTGGATTTGGTGATGAAGGTAGTAAGGCTGACCTTATGGTAGGGATGAATCTGCTTAACAAATTCCTTAAGTTGCAGCCTCCAAAGTTTAGAGGAACTGTGAATCCCTCCGAGTTAGATGAGTGGATGAGGGAACTTGATAAGATATTTAAGACAATGATGTGCCCTGAGGAGTATAAGGTAGGTTTGGCTACACATTTATTTACTGGAGAAGCGGATCATTGGTGGGATTCTGCTAAGCGGAGTGATGAAGAGGACAAAGCGAACCCACTAACTTAGGAAAAGCTTAAAGAAAAGATGAATGAACAGTATTATCCTAGAGATGCGTAGAGGGATAAGGAGTTAGAGTTCTTTAACTTGGAGCAGGGTAAGATGATCGTGATGGAATATGGTGCTAAGTTTACTGAACTCAGTCAATTTGGGAGACATCTAGTGGATGCAGAGTAGAGGAAAGTTGATCGATTCGAAGATGGTTTAGATATTGAAATTCGTAAAGGTTTATCATCTCAAGTCTTCACTAAGCATCAAGACATATACCAAAGAGCAATGTGAGTTGAAAAGGTTTTGAATGAAAGTAAAGCTAAGAATGCAACTACTACAAAGAAATCAAGTAGAGGAAGATTAGCCTCTGAGTAACAAAAGAATATTACTCAAGGAGCGCGAATGTCTAATATAATTGTTGATATGAAATATTGTGGTCATTGTAAGAAAATACATGCTGGAACTGAATGTTACTGAGCAACGGGGAAACGCTTCAATTGTGGAAAACTAGGGCATATTGCTATCAATTGTCCTGAGCCAAATAAGAGATTACAAGGAAATATCAAGAGGTCATTCTCAGATGAAAAAGGCACATCCCAGACACCGAACAAGAAGGTAGACTACGATAGGGGCATAGGTTTCACAGGAAGGATTTATGTCATGAAGCCGCCTAAGAAAAATTAAGTTGACTTACATTCGAAGACAGTGAAAGGTAAGTTTCGAGGACGAAACTTATTTTAGGAGGAAAGGATGTAACGCCCCAATTTTTTTTTTATTAGTTACTAACTTTGACTAATATGTGAATGTGTGATTTATGTGTATAAATTTTATGTGTTTTATTTTACACATATATGTATGTTTTAAGTTAATATTATTATATTTAGGGAATAATTAGTTGAGTTATTGTGTTACTGAGACTTTGCTATCAAAAAAAAAATTGGAAAGAAGAGTCAAAAAAGGTGGCTTGACCAAAAAAAAGGAAAAAGAAAAGGAAAAGAGGGAAGGGGGCTTTTACGTGAATCTAGGGGGTTTCTTGTTCTTATCCACACACAAAACACACACTCACACACACTGAGGGAAAGAGAGGCAGAGGAGAAGAGAAGAAGAAGAAAAAGAAGAGGAGAAGAGGAAGAAGAATGAGAAGAAGGAAAAAGAGAATTGAATTTTTGATTTCGAAATCAATTCAAGGTGAATAATTCTTGCATTTTCTATCCTTAAAATTAATTAGGGCAAAATAAATTTGATTATTTATGCTTGAAATTGAGAAATCAATTGAGAATGAAAGCTTTGAATTTGATAGTTTAGGGACTTTAATGCCACCCTTTAGAAACCCACATCTATAAGTTGTATGATTAATTGTGATTTTTGGATTAATTGGATGTTGTGAATTGATGGTTATGTTTTGAATTCATCCAAACACATAATAAACTATGAATTTTTGAGTTGATTCCTTGTATTGGTTGAAAAAATGGTAGAAAAATAGGGTGAATTTCATATTTTTCAGATATTGCACCACTTTTTGAATTTATGTGAATTATTGGTTGTGCAAAAAATTCTGAAATTTTTACTTTAGGTTCATCACTATGTCTTGCAATTGTTTGTAAATTTTTGTGAAGTTTAGAAATGTATTTTGTAAGTTAAGAAGTTTTGATTGAAACTGCCCTGTTATGTGGTGTAAAAATTCAGATGATGTTTGAATTACTGTGAACCATTGGGTTTGAGAAAAATTGTGAAACTTTTACTGGGAATATAAATATTAGTTTTAGATTTTTTGTAAATTTTCATGAATTTTGGATGCTTATTTCATGAGTTATAAATTTTCGATTGAAACTGCATTGTTTCGGTGCATAAATTTCGACCATGTTTTTTAATTCTTGGGAGCTATTTGCTTGGTGCAAAATTATGAGAATATTATGATAATTGCCTTATATTGTGTTGTATTTTTCTGCAAATTTTCATGGATGTTGGATGTATATTTTTTGAATTATGAATTTGAGTGGAATACTATGTTTGGTGTAGTTTTTGGTTATTCATATGCATAAATTAAATCTTCATCATGTTTGCGATAATTTCACGCATTAAAATATTAAGGTGTTGCTATGATTTATTGGAAATGTGAAAATTACTTTGGGTGGAATTATACCTTGTTTCGACTGTGTTTTGTTAAAAGTTGTGAAATTGAGTTTGTTTGAAAAATAAAAAGATAGTTAGATGGGTTTTATGATTTCATTAAGTTATGTTTTGGGGAAAAAGGTTCGTGTATTGCCTGCGGCTATTACATGACGTTCTAGAGCTATGACCATAGTAGTGACTGTCGTTATGTTTAGGTCGCCTAGTGGGAGAAGTTCTAACCAATCCCCTGGGATATGAATGTCGGCCTTATGTTTGTATGTGAGCCATGTGGGTCCCTAGTGAGGAAGGTTTCAGCCTAAACTTACTAGAATATGAATGTGATTCCATGGCTTGTGTTGTGGGTAGTTCACGTCCTTTAGAGCGTGGGTGCCTGGTTGGTACCATATGAATGAGTTGCGGCTGGTCCACCATTGGTTGGTACCATATGAATGAGTTGTAGTTGGGGCCACTAGGATGTGTTTGTTACCCTTATGTTGTGATGGTTCTTTGTGCGAGTCATGATTTAATTTCCCCTAAACCCCCCAAAAAAAAAAGTTTTGCATTCAGCTAAGGACATGTTATATGTTATGAAATTGGTTTTGGCTTGGATTTGGACTTTGGATATATTATGAAAGTGGTTTTAGCTTGGAGTTGGATTTTGGATTTGGTTTTAGGCTTGAAGGATCATTTAGGATATCTATAAACTTGTGATTGATTTATATATATATATATATACATATATATATATACATATATATATATATACATATATATATATATACATATATATATATATATATATATACATACATACATACATACATACATACATACATACATACATACATACATACATATATGTGTATGTGTGTGTGTGTGTGATTGATAAGTAAGTTACATAAATAAAATATATGTTTATGGCAAGTATGTGAACTTTTGTAAGAATGTTGCTTTGGTGTATGTGGTAGTTATGGTTATGGGCAGACAGTTAGCTTGCTTAGCAGACTTTTCTTTCTTTTGGGTTCCAGTGATGACTAGGAGTCCAAAGGACATGGTTGGTATGGAACGATCATGGTTAGTTTAGTGAATAGACTAACAACAGAGTTTGTTTAGGGACTTAAATGAAAACGAGGGTCCTTGAATCATACCTGGTATGGGACATGTACGACTAAGTTAGCCTAATTGCCTACCTTATAACATAAACATGTGTCTGTGTATTTGTGATATTCGAAAACATGTTAGATATGAAAGATATGAGTTTGTTCGATTTCTGAAGCATATGCATGCTTCCTATCATATCGCCCTCTATATGCTATATGACACGTTTTGCCTATATGTCATAAGATACGTGTACTGTGTAATTATGTGTTAACCGGTTAATGTTCAAAGTTTAAATATGAGAAAGGTAAGGGCTATTCATTGGGCTTGGGGAGCTCATGACCTCACCATTTTTCAGGTTTTGTAAGCTAAAGAAAGTCACATGAGCATACACGGGGCTTGGGTTAGATGCACTTTTTGGAGAGTGAAGTTGAAAATGTGTACCTCATTTATGTTATGTTGTGGATTAGGTTTCCTAAGATTACACGTATGGATGTATTATTTGTTTTTTTTTGGGATGACACATATGTAAGAATATTATGAATATGGTTTAAGTATGTATGTAAATGCATGTTTTAGAATCACCCTGCCCAAACTTTAGTTATATTTCGATATGAGCTTCCGTTGCTATTGTTAATTCACAGGTTAATTGAAGTTAATAAGCTCTCAGAGCCTTATGGGTGTTCCTAGTGAGACATTCACGACAGTGGCACCCCTGACCCTTCATGCGGACGTTACAGCTATGTCCCCCACAGGTGGTTGAACATCTCCCCTCTAGCGGCCACACGACCAGGCCATTTCAGCCAACATGGATAGATAGGACAGGGTGAGTTGGCCCTCCTTACTCTAACTGTTTAGGTCCTTTGCTATTTTGCAGCTATTTTCTAGCTATTAAAAGGTGTGTTTATGGGATTAATGATCTAATATCCATCATATATTACCCTCCATCACTCCTAGAGTTAAGTTTGAGAGCAAGAAGAGGATTAAATTAAGTCTTGAAGGCACTTGTGAAGATTGTAAGATAAAGCAGATTGCCTTGGGATGAGCCATTCTTCCCCTCTTTTGTTTCTAACTATTCTCTGATTTAGGGTTTGAACTCATGTTATTTGTGAAACTTGAATTGATAGATATCAATATGTGTGAGTAGTCACTTTTTAATCTAGGAATTGCCAATCTAAAGGATGTTATCAATTTGTTAAATAATTAAACTTGGTGGCATAAATTTGTTATCTGTAGAAATCACACTTGACTCCTAAAATGCCCCCAGGCACTAGTAGCTATCAGTTTCTGATAGCGACTATATTGAGGGCACACCCGGGTCTTACCTTTTCTAGTAGTGGAGACTTTGAGTGCAACAACTATTATTTATGGTCGATCTTTGATGACTACAGCATAAAAGTTGTTGAGGTTTGACAATAGTTGCATGGATAGAATATTGGATCAAACCATCTTGAATTGGGTAGAAATTGGTGGATCTTCTCGACTTCAAGAATTCTACTAACATCTTTCAAACTCTACACTAACAATCGCACTTACATTGACATAGTTTGATAGCTTCCCAACTCATCCCACAATGACTTCAGTTTCGTGGAATAATTAGTTACTAAATTTGCCCCTTAAGTAACATGAGTAGTTTTGCTTTTGAATTGATAGGTCTTCTATATCAAGCCAAATAGCTCGAGCAGTATTTGCATCAATGACACATCTGCTCAGTTTTTTGTAGATTATTTTATAAAGTCAGGCGATGACCATATAGTTGTACTTTTCACAAGCATGACCTTTTAAGGGCGATTTTGTTCTGTTTTTCTAACGTACCATTGACAAATTCAAGCTTGTTCTTGGATTTGATAGCATTGATCACAAGGTGAGACCAATTCCTATGGTTATCCTAGTTAAGTGAATGGAAGTGATTATGCAACCAAGGTGATCAGAACTAAAAAGGAAGATGGTGATTGTGGATTTTTGAAATCCATGACTAGAGTAACATTTATTTTCGTCTTTCATGATGGTAGTAGGAGGTAGGCATGAATAAATTGAAGGAGTCAAGGAGTAAAAGAAGCATCTTAGAAATGGGTTGGCTCTAGCGACATGTAAAACAGGGTAGAATTAGGAGTAGCATTTAGGTTTTTTGCTCAATTAAAACACTAATCAATCAAATATTAATGTTCGCTAAACTACTATTTGTAGTAACATTTCAAACACGTAGTGTTTCAGCTATCGTTTTTGAAAGAGTTTTTGCAATATATAATTTGAAATTTAGGGTTATTTGTTGTAACATTTCAAACACGTAGTGTTTCAACTATCATTTTTGAAAGAGTTTTTGCAATATAATAAATAGCATCCAATGCTCCAAGCTTTGAGGATATTTTTGGTTAGTAGTCAATAGGGGTGTGCAAAAAAATTCAAAACCGAAAACCGAACCGAAAAATCAAAAAAATCGAACCGAAAAACCGGTTAACCGAACAAATTTTTCAAAAAAGTCGGTTCGGTTAACCGAAACGAATATTTTTTTCGATTTTCGGTTCGGTTATGGTTTGGATTATTTGAAAATTCAGTTAACCGAACGAAAATAATTTTATTTTTTAAAAAAATTATACATAAAAAATAAAAAAATTATTAAGAAAGTGCACTTTTTTATTATTTATAAATGGTAACCAAAGTTTAATTTTTATAAAAATAATTTAAACATAAAAGAATGACAAATTTAGGTAAGAAAGTATAAGTTTTTTTATTATTTGTAAACGGTTAACCGGTAACTGAACCGAAAAATCGGTTAATCGAACCGAAAAACCGGTTAACCGAAATTTTCGGTTCAGTTACGGTTTGGGTTTTAGACGAACCGAGATTTTCGGTTAACCGAAATTTTCAGTTCGGTTACGGTTCGAAATTTTTTCGAACCGAAAAACCGGTTAACCGATTTTCGGTTAACCGGTTTTGCACACCCCTAGTAGTGAAGGTCCTTTAAGATTGGTTTTTGTGACTTTACGTGCATATTTTGAATTATTTACCTTAGACTTTTATGCTTATATTTGTGTTAAAATTACTTTTGGGGATAATTAGAAGTATGCCTCTTTCAGCAGTATTATTGCAACCTAGCAAAAGCAAACAAAAAGAAATAAGAGGGGGGATTTTCATTACGTGAAAACAAGGGGAGGCGGTCTCTGCTTTTATCCACCCTAGGCCACACAATCCACACACGTGATGCACAAAGGAGAAGAAGAAGAAGAAGAAGAAAGAGGAGAAGGAGAGGAGAAAGAGGAGGTGAAGAAGGAAGAAAAAGAGAAATTAAGCTTGCTTTAAGGATTAAAGGTAAGCAATTCTTGCTATTCCTAAACCTAAAATTGATGAGGGAAAGATTAATTGAATGATTTATGCTTGAATTTGACGAATCCATTGAAGGTTAAAGTTATGAATTTGATGTTTTTAGAGTTTAATATATTAGAAACTTAATTCCACTTCTTAGAAACCCTGCCTCTAAAAGTTTCATGTTTAATTGTTTTCAATTAAGTGTTGTTGTGAATTTATTCATATATATGCTAGACTATGAATTTTTGGTTTGACTACTTGTATTGGAAGAACCAGATGGTAGAAATTAGGTTTAATTTCAGATTTTCAGAAATTTTGTCTACTGCTCAAATGTTTGAGAATTATTGGCTTAGCGAAAATTTCCAATTTATTACACTGAGGTGCCTACTATTATATGGAAACAATTTCTAGGGTCCTCTGTTTTGAAAATAGATTTCCAGTTGCCTACTATTTTGGGTTTACTAATTATTAGGGGCCAATATGTTTACAAAATAGTTACTAGGTGCAATTTTCCTAGCAACTTAGTCCTTGACTTTTTAGAAACTGCAAAATAGTCCATGGAATAAGAAAAACGTGTAAATAAGCTGTTTTTTAGGGGGTTTTTTTTTCAGGAAATAAGCTTGTTTAAACCAATTAAATTTCTTATAATGACTTTGCTGGTACTAGTTATCACAATCTACTACTTATATCTTATATATTATAATTTCTGTGGTTATAGGCCCACCATACAACAACAACAATAACAACACCTCCCAGTGTGGGTCCCGCTTTCGCGGGGTCTGGGGGGTTATAGGCCCACCATGCTTAGCAAAAATAATTAAAACTTAATTAGAGAGTTTTAACTGTTACCTGAACTTAGTCGGCGCTGGACCCTGACGTTCCTCTAGCTTCCAGTTTACAGATATTGCTAATCTTAACCCCACCTTCCTTAGATCAGGCACAGCACAAATCTGTTTCGTTTCCTACCTCAGACCGTAGTCACTAATCAAGCTTTTAATCCTTTTCAAGGATAGTAACACTTTAATCAAGAAATTATAATATTTCGGACATAAGGTTCAATTTGATAACGTTCCCTACTGGGAAACTTCTTTTATTGAAAGCTTGAAAGTGGAAATATTACAATGGAAAGTTTTGAAGAGGGACTTAAGCCAAGATCATTAGAGATGCTTGCTCATAGAGAAATGGAGAATTCCAACTTCTCTTTTACTCAAGAATGCTCAAATGACTGTGTCATTTCTCAGCTTTCGTCCTCTCTATTTATAGAGGGAATGTGGGTACATAGGATGTTCTAGAAGCTACAGTACATAAAACTTTTTCATGCGGCTACAGTACACTATGACGTCTACAGTACATACTGATAGCTACAGTACACATTTTATTTTACAGACTAGACACTTGTCAAAATAGTACAATAACGGGGCAGCCACTTTTCAGAGCTTTTAGTGATGACAAAACTAGTCATCATTATTGAGATTCTGCATTCCTTCATCTCCAATTATATCTTCCAGACTATCATTATCTGGATAATCATCAAAATCTTCATTAAGTTGCTTAAGATGCTCTGGATCCCATTCTAAGAATAATTCAAGGAGATATTTTTTTCTTTTTTCTGATAAGAATTTTCCAGCTCCAACATCAAAGTGATAATCAAAATTATCTTCTGACACTGCTCCTTCCACATTCATGTAGTCTTTGAATTCATTATTATAGGTGAAAGTAGTATTTCCACAATGCATTGATGTTTTTTCCCGTTCGATTAATGCCGAACATTGATGATAAATGATAAAAAATCCAATAGCTCTTGATAATGCAGGATCAATAACTAGATGTACCGGATCTACATGAATCCAATTTTGTCGTTGATCATTGGGATCGTCGCAATCAACGATTTGGACAAGATAATGGGCTGGTTTGACTTTTCCATCTTCATATTCAATTAGAGCGCTATAAACCTCTAAAGTTAGGTATCTGCTAATTGGAATTTTTGTTGGACCCTCAAGAGATGTAAAAATCCAGTGGAACCTTTTGAACATACATTGTTGGAACTTAGTTAAGGTTGAGAAAAATGAAAATTTTGGATCTGGGACTTCTGCGAGGTAAATTACCATCCCATATTTCTAGGCTTTAAAGATAGGATCATTTGGGGATAATGAATTTGCTGGAAAACAAATGCCACCAACTCCAGATCTGTCGAAAAAGTGGATCGTTGCACTCCAAGACTCCCAAATATCATAGGAATAATGATGATAAAAGTCGTGCAGGCTGCATACCACTCATTGAACCATTTTTCTCGAATATGAGAACTTATTTTTTCTTGGATATCATAAGGACACTGAAGATAACTAATTTGTAACTCTAGAAGCGAAAATCTTTAGGCTATTAGGTAGGCAGTAGATAGTAGATCAAAACTTGATCTACTTTTAGTATGAAATTCTAGATTATCGATATGGACTTTATTAGAAGGCGTAACCCGTTTTAGCAGGAGTGGCATTTCATTAAGGATTTCCTCCTTTTCTGGCAGGAGGTCAGCTTTGATGATCACCATTGACGAGTTCTCGAGTTAAACTGTTTGTCAGAGAGTTCTTTGATTCCTGTATATGTTCAATAGAGAAGAAAAACTGGTTAAGCCGTAATTGCCAACGCAGGAGTCGTCCTTGTGCTTGCATATTTGATAAATTCTTTTTTATAAAACCAAGCATTCCTTTGCAATCAGTTCGAATAAGAAAAGGTTTTGGGGCTAAAAAGATTAAGAATTTTTCAATTCCCCTTAGGACTGCAAGGATTTCTTTCTCCATTGTAGAATAGTTGCATTCTGCCTTATTAAAACTTCCACTGCAATATTTGCAGAGTTTTTCTCCTTCTTTGATTTTGAGTACTGCACGTCAGTGCTCATTGCTGGCATCTGTTTCAAGAACTAAATCATCTCCTTCATTAGGCAAATTAAGAATAGGAAGATTTTTACACATCTTTTTGAAGTTTTGAACAATCTTTGTATCATTGATGGTCCATGTCCAACTTACATCTTTCTTGAGTTTTTGCTGCAATGGTTATCTTAGCTTGGCTAAATCTTTAATGAAATCTGAAGTATAGATAAGACATCAAAGAAACCTTTCTAGTTGTCTTCTGTCTTCAATTTTTTCAGGAAAATTTTCTATTTTTTTTCAGGATATGCTTTTGTAGGATGATTTTTCTAGCTTTTATTTCTAAGCCTAAAAACTCAACTTTTTGTTCAGCATAAATGCACTTATTTTTACCAAGTATGATACCATGATCAATGCATCTCTGGGTGACAGCTAAGATATCATCTTTATGATGTTCTATGGTTTTGGAAAAGGTAAGGATATCATCAATATAAACTAAACAACAATGATTAAGATTTTTGAAGATATTATCCATTCTTCTCTGGAATATTTGAAGCGCATTTTTAAGACCAAATGGCATTACTATCTATTCATAATGTCCTTGTGGGGTACTAAATGCAGTTAAAGGAATACTTTCCTCATCCATTTTTATCTGCCAATAACTGCTTTTGCACTCCATTTTTGAGAACCAAGATGCTCCTTGAATTCTATTGAAAAGGACAGTTTTGTTGAGAATACAATAACCATCAAAGACAGTATTATCGTAAAGCTTTTTATAATTGATTACCATTCTAGCTTTTCCTCTTTTCTCTTCTACATGATTTCTTACCATGAAAGCAAGACTGATGTAAGGACTCTTGCTATTTCTTATTAATCCTTTATCCAGAAGTTCTTTAATTTATTTATTAAACTCTTGGATATCCTGATGTGTACACCATTTGTTTAACTCGAATTATGGTGTTGGGATTTAATAGAGTGATTTTAGCAAATGTTTTGTCTTTATCCCAAAATTTTAGAGGATTATCTAAGTAGAGTTCTTTGCATAATTTTTCTTGTTGTTCAACAATTTGCACTTTAACGGATAACTCATATAATGAGATTGTCAGTGTTATTTCTCGTTGTGCAGGCATTACCTTCTCACCATGCTGGCTGCATGCGAATTCAATTTTTTGATGAGTGTAAGCCTTACTTAATTTTTCAATAGGGATTGAGTGACCATTAATTGTAAATATTATTTGGTTAATGGTTTGGGTGCATGGAGAATATAATCTTTGGAAATTATTTCCAATAATCATATCATGAGAGGGTTGATCAGTAACCCATAGAATTGGTATAGTGCATTGAACTCCTCCTAATTCTATGGATAACCTTTCTATGGCTTCATTGTGGCTCATAACACTATTATCAGCTATCCTCACTTGTAAAGGATCTTTAGCTCTTTTCCACATAAACTCAGAAAATAATGATCTTTTTCCAAAGCACATCGAACAACCACTATCTATGTAAGCACAGAGTTCATATTTATTATATCCCTCCAAACATACTTTTATTTAGGGGTGCTCAAAGTCGGTTAACCGGATTTTCGGTTAACCGTTTTTTCGGTTCGGGAAAAATGCGAACCGTGAACCGAACCGAAATTGCCGGTTAACCGGAAATCGGTTAACCGAAAAAACCGGTTCAACAAAAAGTCGAACCGTAAACCGAACCGAAATATCCGATTAACCGAAATTTTGGTTCGGTTTACGGTTAACCGAACCCCATACACCTAAATTTACATTTTTTTTGATGGTTTAGAAATTTAATTAATATTTAGTATTTACTATTTATTTGCTGCCATTTAAAAAAAAATCGGTTCGGATCGGTTAACCGCGGTTAACCGAAAAATCCTCTCCCCTGAACCGAAATTGAACCGTGAACCGTGGAAAAAAAGCGGTTCGGTTAACCGAACCGAAAATTTCATAAAATTCGATCCGGTAACCGGTTTTTCGGTTCGGTTTTTCCGGTTTCTCGGTTCGGTTTTCGGTTTCGGTTTTTTTTGCTCACCCCTACTTTTATTAGGATATAGATGCTATTAGGGTTTGTATTGGTAGCTTCATAATATATTTTCATAGTTATATTTTTGACTAATTCATCTTCATAGATGGTTTTGCTAACAGTTCTAGTCTTGTACCCAATGACTTTTCTATCTAAACTCATGATTCGATCTACATTGGGTCTAGCAGCCTCAAAACTCATTCTACTCATTTTACTGTTCGTGCTAATAGTATCATCTTCCTTAAGCTCTTCTCCGGCGGATGAAGATCCTTCTCCCCAATCTGGCCTTGTACTCATACTTCTTAATAATTGGGGTTTAATGGTGATTTTGCATTCCTCATCAATCTTTATTATATTTTTCTTATTGAACTTTGTAGGATTGACAAAGCTAGATATCCATGAACGGTCAATTTTTATCTCTTGAGGATTGGATTTAATTCTCTGGATTTTTTGCATGGGGCTGGGACTCTAAAATTTCTCTACTTCTATCATTGTTACTTTAGTCTTAGGATTTATTGTATTATCTAATTTGTAGATAATTTTTCAAAATATCCTTAAAGGATATCCTCTTCTTTTCATAGCCATCCCTATTGTTTTTATCTTAAGTGGCAGGAAGTTTTTAACAAATTCATCTTTTAGACTGACATAATATCCTGGTCGGCAATTGAATCCTACTGACCCATTACATAAACTGGTTTTTATTCCTGTGATTATCTGATTATTAAATTTGGTGTGCCTAATATCACAAAGTAAAGCGTAAAGATCAATATCTTTACCATAATATTGTAATGCAGTGATTTGAACTTGAATGCTTCCGACATGGATATACCTAAACTTTCTATCTTTGTTATGCTTAAGGATATTTTTTCAATTAATCAGATTAACTTCCCCAAAGTCATACTCACAATCCTTTATCTCAAGATCTCCTTCCATCATTTCACATACATATTTGCTTTTTAATTGAAAAATGTATTTTTTATAGATCATGTCCTTTTGGATTATGGGAAGAACCTAATCCCCTTTGACTTCTTCATGATCATTGTCTATCACAAACTGTTCTCCTTGAAGATCACCAAGGCTAATCGAACTACTTTCCATCATATGACTTGTTTCTTCATAATCGCTTGCTTCATATTCATTGTCCAATATGTACAACAACAACAATAAACTCCCAAAGTGGGTCCTGCTTTCGCGGGGTCTGGGGAGATCCAACTGTAGGCAACCTTACCTCTACCGGTATTCCTACCCATAGAGAGGTTGATTCCATAAGACCCACAAAAACAGTTTTGAGAAAAATGTTTGGATGGGAAACGATTGCAAAACCATTTACCGAGGTAAGAGAAGTAAGAGAAGTAAGAGAAAGGGGGTGGAGACATACCTGGACAAATCGTGGGCGCTTGGTGTCATGACCATCCGGAAAAGCTTGACCTGCAAACAAGCAAACCAAAACCCACCCCACCCCACCCCACCCCACACCGCCTAGGCTACTGCCCCCTACGGAGCCAGTCCCCTACAATCAGGGACCTTAATCCTGTCCCGCCACACCCTCCTATCCTGAGCCATGTCCTCCGTGAGACCGACAACTCTCAGGTCCTCTCTAACCACCTCTTCTAGGTTCTTCTTCGGCCTACCTCTCCCTCTCTTACCACCTGGTGGGCTGATAGTCTCGCATCTCCGCACTGGGGCGGCCACACTTCTCCTCTTCACGTGGCCGAACCATCTGAGCCTCGATTCCCTCATTTTCTCCTCTATGGGGGCCACTCCAGCTAGGCCCCTAATAACCCCATTCGTAATCCTGTCCAATCTCGTAAAACCACACATCCACTTGATCATCCTCATCTCAGCTACCATCAACCTCTGTACCTGCGCCTTTTTTAGAGGCCAACACTCCGATCCATAGAGAACCGCGGGTCTAACTACCATCCGATAGACTTTGCCTTTCAAACCCATTGGCACTCTCTTGTCGCACAGCACCCCTGACGCTGACTTCCACTTTTGTCAGCCCACTCTAATCCGCTAGCTAATATCCTCGTCAATATCCCCATTCTGCCGGATGATCGAGCCTAGATACTTGAAATTGGCGACCTTCGGTATTGCCCTCCCATCCAGTAGGATTTCTCCCCCCTCTTCTATCCTTCCACTGAAACAACAGTGGAGGTATTCCGTTTTTGATCTACTCAACCGGAAGCCCCTAGCCTCCAGTGTATGCCTCCAACTCTCCAACCGGTCATTCACCCCCTGCCTAGTCACATCGATAAGGACGATGTCATCTGCAAATAACATGCACCAAGGCACCTTGTCCTGGATACCTCTAGTGAGCTCATCCAAAACTAATGTGAAAAGAAACGGGCTTAAGGTGGAACCGTGATGTAGCCCCAAACTAACAGCAAAGTCCTTGGAGACCCCTCCTGGTGTCCTAACATTCGTCCGTCCTCCCTCGTACATATCCTTGATTACACGAATGTACTCAGGCGACACCATTTTATCTTCCAAACACCTCCACAATACCTCCCTTGGAACTCTATCATACGCTTTCTCCAGGTCAATGAACACCATATGGAGATCCACCTTTCTGTCCCTGAACAGGCCAATGAGCCCTCTGAGGAGGTAGATCGCCTCAGTAGTCGACCTGCCTGGCATGAAACCAAATTGGTTATCTGAAATCTCTACTTCCTCTCGCAACCTTCTCTCAATCACCCTCTCCCACAACTTCATAGTGTGGCTAAGCAGCTTGATGCCCCTATAGTTATTACAATCTTGGATATCCCCTTTGTTTTTGTACAGTGGGATGACTGTGCTGGCCCTCCACTCTCTGGGCATCTTGGCGGTTCTGAAAATAACATTGAAAAGCTCCGTGAGCCATCCTAGACCCACGTTCCCCATAAACTTCCACACTTCCACTGGTATCTGGTCCGGGCCCACTGCCTTCCCATGCGCCATCTTCTTCAAGGCCTCCCGAATCTCCTCCTTTGTTATCAAATCGCCCGCACGCTGATCGCTACACCCTCCACCCCTACTACAGTCGTCTCCCCCCTTCTCCGTTGAGGAGTTTAGCAAAGAACCTTTGCCATCTCTCCTTAATTTCAGCATCCTCAGTCAACACCTTACCCTCATCGTCCTTGATACACTTTACCACTCCCAAATCCCTAGTCTTTCTTTCCCTCGTCTTAGCCAGTTTAAAAACCTCCTTCTCCCTTTCTTTCGTCCCCAATCTATGGTACAGTCTATCGAACGCCTGACTCTTTGCTACTGCCACCGCCCTTCTGGCTACCTTCTTGGCCGCCTTGTATCCAATCATCTTATGAGCCCGCTCTTCTTCTGAACTGCTGCTCATGAACTCCGCGTAAGCCTCTTTTTTTGCCTTGACTTTCTCCTTTACCTCTTTGTTCCACCACCAGGCGCCCTCCATCCTGCTGCCGCCTCCCCTGGAAAGGCCTAAAGTTTCCTTAGCCGACCTACGGATGCAATCCGCCACAGCATCCCACATCTAGTCGGCGTCTTCTGCCCTCCTCCAAACTCTCTCCTCAGCTAGTCTCTCAGCTATTAACCCTGCCTTCTCCTTTGTGAGAGTCCACCACTTAATTCTGGGTTCTTCTGCTTTCCTCTTGGGCCTCTTAGGATACTTGAACTCTACATCCAAAGTCAGCAACCTGTGTTGAGTTCCCAACAACTCACTAGGAATCACTTTGCAGTCCTTACATGATCTCCGAGTTTCCTTCCTCGTTAGGAAGTAGTCAATCTGGGTCTTGCAAGAAATGCTCTTAAAGGTCACCAGGTGGTCCTCCTTCTTCTTGAAGAAGGAGTTGGCCACCACCAAATCAAAGGCCACCGGAAAGTCCAGCACAGTGACCCCTGCCGCATTTCTCTCTCCGAAACCGAGGCCCCCGTGGACCCCATCGTATTCTGCTGCCTCCGCGCCGATATGGCCGTTAAAGTCTCATCCTATGAACAATTTCTCACTTTGAGGTACCCCTTGGGTGACCTCATCTAGGTCCTCCCAGAAGAGCTTTTTAGTTTCTTCCGGCAGGCCTACCTGGGGCGCGTACGCACTCACCACGTTCACGAAAACTGAACCCACCAAAACCTTAATGGCCATAATCCGGTCGCTCTTTCGCCTCACTTCGACCACCTGGTCCGCCAAATCCTTCCCGACTAGGATGCCAACTCCATTCTTCGCTTTGGCTGACCCCGAGTACCACAACTTGTACCCATCGATCTCTCTAGCTTTCGCCCCAACCCACTTCGTCTCCTGGACACACGCTATACTAACTTTACGTCTATGCAGCGACTTAACTAATTCTATCGACTTACTCGTGAGGGTCCCGACGTTCCAGGATGCTAGGCGAACCTTCCGCAACCCTAACCCCCTCCTAACCCCAGAACTCCCCGGAGGACAGGCTGACGCAGCTACATGGCCCGCCACAGAAGACGACGTCTACGAGGCCAACGACCACCCTAAAGGTCTACACACTAAAGGACACCCGAGAAAGCTGGTTCACTACCCACCAACCACAAAATAAAATTACAGCAGGACTAAATTGTAAACAACAAAGAAGCTAATATAAATGCAGGGCAAACCAACCAGACAAACAAAAATAGGGAAAATAATAATAATAATAATAATAATAATAATAATAGTAATAATACTAAACTAAAAAGATCACACTCACTAGATGGACCCAACTAACAAGGATGCTAATGAACAGAGGCTAGAAACTCAAAAGGATGCTAGCAAACACAATAATAAAAATGATAATAATAATAATGATAATAATAATAATAATAATAATAATAATAATAATAATAATAATAATGCTAGCAAACCTAAAGCAAGAAGAGTTAACCAAAGGCAAAAGGCAAAACTATAATAATGAAACTCAAAAACTGACCTTCACGCAGCTCCTCGAAGCGAACTTACTCAGGTGCCTGGGGAAGAACACCCAACGGTCCTGGCACACCCAAGGTCGACCAACACCACCGGTGCCACAGCAATGCCCACACCGGAAAGAATGGCGGAGAAACCTGCACTTCCCGAGGACACCACCGTCGGCTCCGGTCTGGTATGGTGCGTGTTGGGCAAGATGGGAGGAGGTGTTCCAATGGAATGCGGCAAGTCTCTCGACCCAATTTGAACTAGAGCAAAGGAGAAAAGGGCGGTGGTGCTGGGCCGTGACTGTTGGTGGCGTTCAAGGCAACCGTCGACCGGTGGCAAGGACGAATTCCAGCCGGCGAATGAGTGACAATTTCATTGTCCAATATGTAATTTCAACAATTCCTTTGTTGTTACTTAGGGCTAGGTCTAATGACTCATCTTCACTAAGGTCAACATAATCTAAGCTTCACAAGGTTTCAATAAGTTTGTTATTCTTTCTATTTTTGCACTCATTTGCATAATGCCCTACCTCTCCACATGCCCAATATTTGCAGTTGTTTTTTCCTGCAGGGCAGTAAGTAGCTTTCCTAAAAAATCTTTGTTTTTTAGGACTTAGTTTGTTATAACATTTTCTTTTATATTTTTCTCCTCTCTGCTTATTAAAACTCTTTTTCTCATGGAATTTTCTTTTTCTTCTTTTCTCAGGTTCTTTTCCCCGTTGGTGAGGCGAATCCCAACAAGTTAGGAATTGCTTCTTAATTTTGTTTTGCTTTTGGAGATCAAGACATTGATCATTGATCCATTTTCTTAGATAAAAGATTCTAGAACCAAGGGGATCGATGACATCTGCTCGTTCAAGATATACCATGTATTTTTCATTTATTATTGAATTTATAGGATATGGCAATTTATCATCGAACATACCAAGATTGGTTTTATTATGCCCAATTTTGTAATAATATTGACTAAATTTAGCAACATAATTTTTCAGATATCTCATATCCCATAATTCTATGTTATTAATCTTTCTTTGCCATTCTCTTGCTTTTTCTTCAGAATCAAGTTTAGCTCCAATGAATTCAGTTTCAAGTTCTTTGGACAAACTTTTGAACATAGCACCTGGTGTTTACATTGCTCTTAATGTATTTTTACCCTCTTCATTTAGCGAATCATACCAGTCAGCTACCGTGCCAGAGAAACAATAATCGATATAATTTAGGAAGTTTGCTGTAGTCTAAGTAGTATTTAGGTTTAAGACACTATTTATTCCTCTTTTCCAGTGCTCAAAATTTTCCTCTTTATTACGGGCTCTATCGATGTTTAAAATATATCCAGTTTGGCTAATTGGGGTAAGACCAATCTCTTCATAGGTTGTGGTTTTCCTTGGGATAAATCCGAAAGAAAAATTACTTGTACGTCCTGCTGAGATATACCTAGGTCTTAGAAAATGAGTATTTCTTCTAGATGGTTTACCAAATTCTTCAAGTTTAGGAACAACATTCTTAATTAGATTAGTCTCTGTTTCATATAGGTCGATTTCCTCTCCAATCTCATTGATTTCGTTTTCAGTAGTCATTTTACCTTATTTTTTGTCAAGTTTTCTTCTAATTTCTTCTAATGGTAATAACATTTAGATATTCTAATTTAATCAGATTCATCTACTGATAAAATTTCTTCTTCTAATTGGACATTATTAGTCTCTTCATTGTCGTTAGTCAAAACGTCATATTTAGCACTAATTGCGCCCATTATTTTATTTAATTCTTCCGAATTTTGTTCTTTTTCGAACATTTTTTGTAGCTCTTCAAGCGTATATTGTTCATACTCCATCTTCTTTTTCTTTCTTTTCAGTCGATTTTTCACCGGATTGTTCTCCTACTTCTTTTTGGATTTTTATTTCTTGCAAAGGAAATGGAATCTTATTTTTTGGGTTTTAGAAAGGATATTTACGTTGAAAATGTGGTCTAATACTAGAAGTAGTTTTTTCGCTGTGTCTAACTTCGTTAATAAGAGAAAGGTGGACAACGGTTAACTGATTCTTAAGCTCCTTCAGTTCAATCTTAATTTTAGCTAATTCTGCTTTTAATTCTAAAAGTATATCAGTAATATAATTTAATTGAAGTGCTAACGAAGTATTACCTTCAGGTGAGTGGACAATGTGTGAATAATTAGGACCAGGACAAGTAGGTGATGATTCAAGCGTTAGTCGCAGTTAATTAGCTTATTTATTCATTAATTAGCTTAATAATCATAATTACTTTTGTGCACGTGGATTTGATACCAGATGAAAGAGAACTTTGAGTTCTATTAATGAGCAAAAAACCACAAACACAAATTTCAATTGTTCGAAAGTAAGTTTTTAAGGATTCGGACTAAAACGCAAATAAGAAAAATTTTAAGGGTTAAAAAGTAAACTCAACCAGTAAATGAGGCCCTTAAAATAGTTCCACAAAATAAACGGGACCTGATAACCTATTTTGAGAACATAGGGTTCTGAAAATAGATTCAGCAAAATAATAGGCACTTCGGAGCAAGTTTTTCGAAAATTTCTGAAATTTTTTTATTGTTGGTTTTCTATGATGTTTGGAAATTTTCTAAAATGTTCATGATTTTTGGATGTATAGTTTATAAGTTATGAATTTTTGATTGAAACTATCTTGCTTTAATTCATAATTTGGGCTACTATTTTAATTTCTAGGAACTATTCACCCAGCCATGAATTTGGAAAATTTTACTGAAGCCTCTCCATAACAATTGGCAATTTGTTATAAATTTTCATGAATTTTGGATGTGTAGCTTCTGAGTTAGGGATTATTTATCCAAACTACGCTGTTTTGCGTATAATTTAGGCAATTGTTTTAGTTTCTTTTAATTACTGCTTGTATAAAAATTTTGAAAAATTTTCTATAGCTTCTCCTATAGTATTTGACAATTTCTTGAAAATTCTTATGGATGTTAGATCTCTGGATTTATGAATTTTTGAGTAAAATTGTCATTATTAGTGTTTATGTAGATTGTTTATGTACACTAGCTGACAATTGGATATATGTGGTCTGTTTTTAAGAATTAAGAATAGTAAGATAGTGGAATAAACTAATGAAAATATTGGAAACCATTTGGAGTTGAATTATGTCTCGATTTGTTTATGTTTTGGGATAATTGTACATACACTTCTTTTGAAAAAGTTGTAGTTGCATTATCTGGTGGAAACTTGAAGAAATTATTTGGAGTAACTTTGTGCATTGTTTTTACTATGTTTTTGTTAAACTTGTGAAATTGGGTTTCATTGGAAAATATTATTACGATAACATCAACTATATGATCTCATTAGGTTATGTCGTTATGGGGAAAGAGGTTCCTGTCTTACTTAATCCTAGTTTTTCACAGACTTTTATCTTGAGTCATGAATTTTGTTAGAGGCATGCCCTCTACAGAGGGCATGGGTCAAGATAGAAGTCTGTGAAGATCTAATATTAAGGTTGCCGCTTGTTATTCAAGGTATGTAAAACTCTTACCGCTCATCTATTATTCATGTTAACTTTTGTTTATTTAAGTATTTAAGTCATGCATTTGCTAAAGTATTTTACCAATCGATTTTCAACATCTAAATATTTTCTTAAAATTTTTTATGTGAATCTATTGGAAACGATATCTCTAGATACAGTTATGTGCATAAGGGTAAGGCTGCCTACATCTAGATCTTCCCAAACTCTGAAAAAGCGGGACCCACACTTGCAGTTGCGGTTGTTGTTGTTGGTTCATGTCTTGCTTAGGGCTATTACGTTACATTCTAGAGCTATGGTCATTGTAGTGACTGTCATTATGTCAGGTTGCATAGTGGGAGAGGTTCTAACCAATCAATTGGGATATAAATATGGGTCTTATGTGTAATGGTCTTCACATGGGTGCCCAGTGAGGAAGGTTTTGATTTAAACTTACTAGGATGTGAATGTGACTCTGTGGTTTATTTTTTGTGGGCAGTTTGCGTATTCTAGAGCGAGGGTGCTTGGTTGGTACCATATGAATGAGTTGTAGCTGGTCTACCAGAATGTGTTTGTCACCCTTATGTTGTAGTGGTTCTTTGTGCGGGTCATGGGTTGATTTTTCAAAGTTAAGAACTCTGATTTGACTAAGAATATACGACATGTTCCAAATTCGCCTTTTAAGTTGGAAATGGAAGAATATCAAGGTATTTTTGATATGGTAATTGATTTTAGGGGCATGTATATTATGTGACTATGAAAAATGTTGTAATATGTGGTCATGTATGTAGGAATTATGGACCATTAGTTGAGTTTAGCATACTCTGTTTTCTCTCGAACTCAAGTGATGACAAGGAGTTCAAGATGCATGGTTGGCATGGGACAACCAATGTTAGTTTAGTGAATAAACTAACAACAGAGTTTATTTAGGTACTTAAGTGGAAATGAGGGTTCTTAAATTTTACTTGGTATGGGATATGTATTGCTGAGTCAGTCCAGTAGTTCGCTTTATGAAAATTGTACATTTGACTTGTTCCACTCATAGCCACTTAAGTGAGTGATATGCAAGCGTATTCTTCAACTAAAGTGCAAGAAATTTATGCGTTCATAAATTTCTTTCCTTATTGTTCAGCTAAATTCATCTATTTGTGTCACGTGCTTATGTGTTAACTGAATAATGTGCACAGTGTAATGAAAGAGAAGGTAAGGATTATTCACTTGGCTCGGCGATTTCATGATTCCATCATTTTTAGGTTTTCGGAAGCAAAATGAGACTACAATAGCATTAAGAAAGCCAGTTGTTGAATACTTTTGAAGAATCTAGTTGGAAATACATGCCTCTAGTATATTTATGTTAAGGATAGATTAGTAAATGTGATATGAATTTATTTTATATGAAAACATGTAAGATTGATTATAAATGTTAATGCATGTTTAGAACTATCCCACCGACTTGGACCAAAATCTAGTCAAGATTTCCCTTGTGCTTGTTTTCGAAAAAGTTAATTAAGATTAAGAAGTTTAAGGAGCCTTGTGGCTGCTCCCTATTGGACATCTGTGGTGGCAGCGTATTTGCCTCCTTTGGACGAGGGGTTACATTTTATTAGACAATTCCAAATAATATTGTCTTAAAACAACATAAACATATGAATCAAAGTGACTAGATTCACTTTGCAGTTCAAATAACCTGAACAATACAATATAAAATAACTCTAATGCTACTGAAAAGAAACATCTCGAAGTTTGAAGCATTGTTGGCTATTTCTTAAGGTCATATTATTAGTTTTCACCACAATCAAAGTTTAGATTATTATGTTCTAAAAATACTTTTTGAAAAGCTAATAAGATTAGCTTTTAGCCATCAAACGCAGTGCCTCACATTTTTGGTAAAAAATACTATCTATTAATTTTCTTTTTAGCAAGTTATCAATATCCGTGTATGTCAATTTATGATAATTAGCTAATTCAGTAATTGAATTTATTGAAAACATTTTCTTCATCCACTAATATAAACCGTTATATTCTAACAACTACATTAGAAGAACTATCAGCTACTTAAATAACTATCCACTACCTAAAATATTGTTCGCTATCTAAACAACTTTGTCGAATTGGGCCTAAAAGATTTAGAGATGGGAGAGAGTGAAAGTCAGAGCTTAGCTTAGAGATTGAGACAAAACAGACAAAATGCAAATATGCAATCTACACGACCTACATGTTCTTTTGAAAATTTCCAATATATCAAATTTTATTTTCTTAAAAGTGATGTCAATAGGTTGGGTCATAGGGCTGGAACTCCAGCCCTAACCAGACCCTCATTAAAGTGGAGTACCCATATTTTGATGGTCATATTGAATTACAAGCACAAAAAAGGGTGATTTGACCTTCAATTTTGTGGGCAAGCAGATCCCTGTTCATTTGATTAGGTCTAATGTACACCTCAACTAAAACAACCTTGGCATAAAGTGTGCGTACTAGGAATTATGCCATCCTTGCGCTATGTATATTACAACCTACACTTTTAGCGGAACAATGAGTATTTTATTGCCTAGTAGCGGCCAATTTGTTAGTTGGGCTGACGGAAAAATATAACAGAGAAAATATAGGTTTTTTTCGGTCAGAATGACGGCCAATTACCAAAATGACAGCCAAATTAATTGGGCCTTCATTAAGGGTGTGTTTGGTAGGGGGAAAAATCATTTTTTCAAAAAATGATTTTCTTATTTTACGTCGTTTGGTAAAACAAGGAGGGAAAAATCATTTTACCCCATTTGAAGGAAATTGTTTTCCCTTGAAAAAGTAGGGAAAATGATTTTTCAAGCCCAATTTTCGTTGCCTAATTTTGTCTCTTATTCTATTTTCTTTTAATTGTACCTAGAATCACTCTATTTTCATTCTCATTTTGTCTCTCATTCTTCCTCTCTTCTTCATGTTCATCATGTTCATCGATGATTTCCATCGTTAATCTCTGTAATTATTTCTTGAGTTCTCTAATCTTGTTACAGTTGCCTTTTTGAAGAATTTCGCAATCTGAGACACCGATCGTCTCCCTGTTCATCATTTTCTTTAATCTGGATTTAATATCATTCAAAGTCAACTGGGTAATCCTTGGAAATAGCGAAAAAATTGAGATTCATTAATGTTGACTCTCTCTTTTGTTGGGTTTGTTACTGGGTATATTTCTTACTGATGTTTTGGGTTTGATGTTGAAGAAGAGAGAGAAATAGAATTCGTTGGTTGGGTCGGGTCAGAGTAGCGAGCAAGAAAGGGGGTTGATAGTAAAACGAAATGAAGTAAGGATAGGGGGTTCATTCCATCAAATAGCAAAAAATGAAGTGGAAAGAAAATGATTTTCCATTCTACCAAACAGCTAAAAATGTAAGTTGAAAATAATTTTTCTTGGGAAAATGTTTTTCATGGAAAATGATTTTCTGGGAAAATGATTTTCCTCCCTACCAAACACACCCTAAGTTGCGAACAGGTAATGTAAAGCTATTGCAGTTTGCATTTTCAAGGCCAAATCCCTGTCGGTACAATAACATCAACTGTAATAAATCTCGTTTCCAGTTCAAATTTGGGTGCCCATACATTTAGCAAGCTATTTATGGTTTGGGCCCTATGATGAGGTCCTATCTTTTTAATTGTAAAATAATGTTTCGAGTTGTAGAAAATTATAAGGATTTGTAAAATTTTTTAAGAAATTGTAAGATTTTTGAGAAATTGTAGGAGCTATAGAAAAAAAAAATTTAAGTTGTTGCACTAAGTTGTAGTCTAGGAGTTATAAGTAGTTGAAAGAAGTTCTTTAAATTTATAAAAGTTGTGAGAAATAGTAAACAACTTGTAAAAAAATTATGAGAAGCTTTAAAAAACTGATAGTTTCAAACTTAGAACTACTTTAAAAAAAATGACCTATTACACCTAAAAAAAAGAATACGACCTAAGCATAAATTTTATTTCTTGACCTATTCTAACTCCATTTGTATAATTCAAAATTGGATCCATGGAAGGGCCTTTATATAGACCAATGGGGAGCAAAAAGGTCATGCCCTTCCAAACGGTATGGCTAACTTAGGTTGGGGTCTAATTTATTTACCACAAGTTTCCTTTTAAGGTGATTACTAGTATAAACCCGTGCTATGCACGGTGTATGATGAAACAAATATTTAAAAAATATGTATCATTAAAAAAATTAAAAAATTTATCGATAAGTAGTTAGTGGAAAAAATAAAAAGTTGTGAACTTCATAAATAGCAACTGAGATAAATAAAGTCAAACAAAAAATTAATTGAATCATGTAGGATAATTTAAAGATATAGAATTAGTGGTTTACATTTAGGGATAGGAGCTCTACCCAAACCTGAAAAATTCGAAACAAACCCTCTTTATTTATGGTGGGTTCGGGTACAAAAAATGGAGGAAAAATAGGTATGGGGCGGGTGTGCCCAAAACGGGTATAGGTATGGGTACGAATCAGGTACAAGAATACCATACCCAACCCCGCCCCATATCCAAACCCGATTATGTCTGAAAGATCACGAATTATGCTCATCTTTAACAGTATTTTTCAGTTTGTTATAGACTAGTGTATCTTGCTCTCAAATTCTTTTGATTTTATAATAATAAAACTGTTAATTATATAGCAATTGTTAGTATTTTTTGGTTCGTTATATATTTGTTGTATCTTTCCTTTAAATTGTTTTGACTTTATAATAAAACTGTTAATTATATAGACTAGAACTCATAAAATCTTCAAAGAAAAACCTTGTGAAAAATTAGATCTAAATCGCAGCATAATGCAATATTTTATGCCTCCTTAAGATTTAAGAACAAAAAAGGGAACAAATTAACTAATTCTGGATTTTATTTTTTTTAAAATGGAAAACTAATTATTTCTTTTTCTTTGGTACTACTTATAGATGTGAAACTAATTATAGATGTGAAGATGGTATGAATCATGAGGGAAATTGTGCCAAGAGCATTAGAATATTTTATTGGAGAAGCAAGAGAAGAAGGATGAAGGCTACTCGAAGAATTCACCGCTTATTTTTGGGAATAAACATGTGGTTGCCAATAATTTGTATTTATAATAATCAAAATAAAGGCACACATTCAATTATCCCAACCGAAGGGAAGAAGGACATAGAGGCGCACATGATGTGTCCCGCCCTTTTTGGGTAATCCATATTTTTCAGTCCCCAATTGGTCACGTGAGTGGATTTATTACCAAAAAGCTTCATACTGATATTATTATTTTATGATTTTAGATGCTAGAATTTTGGGGATTCTCTTTCCCTTGGCCACTACTTTCATTCGCAACGCACCGAGGAACACGTCTATGCCTCGATGCCCAAGAGATACAATCTTCATTATTCCCCAAAATGGTACACCAACAATATTATACTTTAATAAACGGTTTTGTCCTCAAGTTTAGAGGCCCTCCTTCAAATTTTGGTTTAGGACTTTAAGTCTAATAACTGAGTCAACATTTTAGGTGTCCAAAAGTTTGTTAAAAATATATTAACTAGGTACTATATTCTTATCTTATAAAAGAAAGAATTGTCCGATTGTTGATAATTAATCCAGACTTGATTCAAAGAATACTCAATTTGAGTGATTAATGAATCAAGCTCAAAGTATAATTGTTTTTTACAGAATAATTCTTTTCAACTTAACATAAATGATTTATTACTGGTGAGTATTGATGAGTGCTGATAAATCCTGATGAATGCTGAGTGGTCTTGAAGAGTGTTGATCGATACTGATCAAGGCTAAACTTATGATTAGATTATATGACTAAATATTGATAAATCCTAATAAGTTTCAATGTGTGCTAATTGGTGCTGATTAGTGTTGAATGTTAATGATAAGTTCTCGTGATAAATTCAAAAGGACGTGCCCAAAGTTAATAGTACCAATTCAAAAGCAAGCGAAAAGTATAAAACAATGTTTGTTTAGGCAATTGATAGCTCTTAACAAATGATCAGTTGCAGTACGTCAACAACTGGTAAACAATTGTTCAAATTGGGAATCAAAATATTTTGGAGTTATCAAGATGTAACATAAAATAAAATGATATGATTAGTACCTGAGTATTGCCACTATTATTATATAACTAAATACAAAATGAATTTCAATATTGATTTGACATTTGTCATTTTTTAAAGAAAAAT
Organism: Selenicereus undatus; assembly: GCA_017589665.1. NCBI lineage: Eukaryota > Viridiplantae > Streptophyta > Magnoliopsida > Caryophyllales > Cactaceae > Selenicereus > Selenicereus undatus. The sequence continues at coordinate 74,445,883 of JACYFF010031954.1, read as the reverse complement.
ATAGTATTATTGCATAATAGTGATCAACTCTTGAGAAAAAAAGAAAAAAAAAAAGAAAAAGACTAATTTGACTAAAATAACTTTAAAATATCTTTGATATGATAATCTCATCTTGAGAAAGGCTCATATATAATTATACCTGACACCTTTTGTTTGATTCAATTACAGGTTAATTTAAGTACGGGTCAGACTATGTTTCTCAACAAATGATATTTCAATTTTATTCGATTCAGATGAAGTAACTTTGATTTGGGCTGTTTTTAGATAAATTGATGTTTGAATTTTGGGATAGCTTTGGTTGATCATGTGCCTCTTCATGAAGGAAAAGAAAAGAAAGGCTTGTTTTGAGAGAAAAAAAAGAAATCATTCAACTTAGGTGTAAAGCACCATTTCTTTAGAAATGATGGACAGGACGTACACTATCCAAAATTTCCAGCCACACATCTCCACAATAAGAATTTAAGAAAAAGCAAATACAAAAAAATAAGAAAAATCAGTTGAGCGAAGGGTGCCAAAAACATTGCCAACTGACAAGCGATTTGATTTCGAAACGTTGAGACTCGCCTTATTTTATTATCATCATCAAATTCAGCTGTCTCTCTCATCTCCCAGCCACACATATCGCATTTTTCCCAACTTCACTCATTTCTCTTTCTACTTGCCCATCTCCTCAAATTCCAGCGTTTCTCTCTCCTGGCCTTCCTTCCATGGCGGACGCCACCTTCTCGAAGCTCTCAGACGACGTCGTTCTCAAGATATTCTTCCATCTCGAAGACGATCCCCGCAACTGGGCTCGTCTTTCCTGCGTTTGCCGGAAATTCTCGTCGTTGATCTCCACCGTCTGCTGCAAGTCCAAGTGTCTCTCTGCCTTCCCAGCCATCTCCGCTGATCTCCTATCTCTCTCATCCTCCTCCGCCGCCGCCGGCGCCCCCGCATTCCCCGGCGGCTGGGCGGCGCTTCACAAGCTCTCCGTCTGTTGCCCCGGCCTCGTCCACGCCGGCGTCCTCCTCGACAACTCCGACTTTGGCCTCCACCGAGAGCTCGGCTCCGACGACGACTTCCGCCGCCCTTCGCCGCCGCAGCCGGCCGGAACTCTACCTCCTGCCACCGCCGCCACCGAGGCCCAGGAGGAGAATTTCGGCGGTTGGTCGCTCTACGACGACCTTTACTTCGACACCATCTACAACAACGACGAGTCTTTGCCAAATGACCCTTTTACCCCTGCGCCAACCCCTATGGACATATTGACGTCCATAGAAGCAGGGGCAGAACTTGTCAGTAATAATAATAATAATAATAACACTAATAATAATTTAGATTATGTGGTTACAAATGAGTGCGGGAACAACAAGAAAAGGAAGATATCGTCGGTGAGATCGCTGCACCGAGTGCAGCGGTCTCACCTAGCATCGGGGGCGTGGAGCCTAAGCAGAGAGCAAGGTAATAAGCTCTTAGCGAGCCGGTTTCGAGGGGATTGTCTCTATCTGTGTGACTGGCCAGGGTGCGTCCACATTCAAGAGAAGAGGAATTACATGCTATTTAGGGGATTCTTCAACAACTTCAAGAGATCGAGGGTGTGGAGAGCCATAAGTGACGCTAATCGAAATACGATTGATATAAACTGCGCCTTTTGCTCTTGCACGGAGACTTGGGACTTGCACTCTGCCTTCTGCTTGAGAAGGGGGTTCGGGTTTCATGACGATGGTGAGCCCGTGGTTCGAGCTTATGTGTGTGAAAATGGTCATGTTTCTGGGGCTTGGACTGATCTTCCCATCTACTCTTGAGATTAGCAGTGTTATGAGAACCCGACCAGACTAATCATTAGTCCAATTCCTCAATTGAATCGCTCATCCGATCGGTTTCGACGACGGAGGTAGAAGAATTCACTTCGGCACCAGCGGTACGTGTTAGTAAAGGGCACAATGTTTCGCATTTCCTACAATTAATAAGGATTTTGTTGTGAAGTAGAAATCTGATGGCATATGTTGTATGAAGTTTTATGGGTTTTTGATTTAATAATTGATACTATTGTTATTGTTTATTATCGTCGTTTATATGAATTAAGGACTAGTATACGTGTATGTGTTATTGAGATTGGAATGATTGGGTGGTTTTTGTTCTTGATTTGAATATCTTACATTTTGGCCTTTAAAATTAAAATAGCTGAAAATTTGGGTCATCTTTGTGTAATGGGTTCATTATTGTATCTCAGAAGATTGGTTTGATGGAGTATTCAATGCCATTGTTTATAAACCCAGGATCTTTCAATTATTTATCGATATGGCATTCTTATGCGTGATATTTTCTTCCACCCAATCCTATGATGCATTTGTAGTAGATGAGACCCCCTGTCTACCCTATTATTTTATGTGATAGGAGGGTCACAGATTTATAAGCGGTGGTGTTGCATAGTCCTTTAGATCGACCTTTTGGGGGAGAAAGTAATAACCTTGGGACAAGTGGTATTAGACCTGATTCCAATGTCTTGTCAAACGCTTCAACATAATGGGGTAGATAGAGGGTCGTGCCCATCTGTGATGAGGGCGCCACAGGATTGGGTGGGGGGAATGTTACATATAAGAATCTTACGTCAGATAAGTGATTGGAAGGTCATAGGCTTACAAGCGATGGGTCAGAAGCGCTGCACATCTATCAAACTAATCTTTTAGGAAGGGAGTAATGATCCTATGACATTTGGCACAAGACGTCAATTGTTTTATGTCCACCTTAGTTTATGGAGTTAGGTTCTGTTCTTTTCGTAGTTTAATGGACCATTTCTACTCCTTTTCACTTTCACTCACACATTCCCTATCTTTCTAACATCTTCCCATACTTTAAAAAAATACCATTGCTTCCCACTCCTACATATAACTATTATTTTTTATATTTTAAAAACTTTTATAATCTATGTAATTGTGTGTATGAATAATCTGATAATAATTATGAAAAGTTTTATTTATTTTTCAGATATTATAGAAATATTTGTTAGTCGTGCCGGAAATTGTAGATGATGAAATTTTTGTTATATATATTGAAGGAATAATTTTTTTTGCTTTGTTAAGCAAGTGTTAGTTTTTTTTATAACTGGTAGATATTTTGGGTTTGATGCTTTATATGGAAGAGATGCTTAAATTATTTTTATTTTTTTTGCGTTGGTTACGAAATATTTAATATGTCATCAAAGTGTAGATGATTGTTTCTGTATGTGTAACGGATTTATTTTTCATTCATCGTAATTTGGGGTCAAATTTTCAGATTTTTTTTTGGCATAATAAAGAAATATGTAATTTTTTTTGATGTTGTTTGTAATTCATGATAGTAAGTGCTGATATATTATACGTGTATTTTGAGCGGATTTTTTTTCCGTGTGCGTTAGTAATAAAATATTGGAAGTTCTTCACACAAATTGCAGATGATTGTTTTTCGTGTGCTGAGAGCCTGTTCTTTTCATTGGAAAATATGAACTGGTAAATTGATAAAGTTAGTTTAAACTGGTAGAAATAAGTTAAAGTAGGTTGAAGTAGGTAATTTTTTTTTGAAGTAGGTTGAATTGGGTATTTTTTTTTGTTGAAGTGAGTTAAAGTGGGTTGAAGTATGTTGTAGTCGGTATTTTTTTGTTGAAGTGGGTTGAAGTGAGTTGAAGTTGGTTGAATTTTTTTTGTATAATGGGTAGAAGTTGATTAAAATAGTGAGAAATTGATTGAAGTTGGTTGCAGTGGGTTGAATTGGAATGAAGTTGGTTAAAGTGGGTATTCGTTTGTTGAAATGAATTGAAATAGATTGAAGTAAGCATTTTTTGTTAAAGTGGGTTGAATTGGGTTGAAGTGAGTTGAAGTTGGTTGAAATTTTTTTTTTTGTATGATGGATAGAAGTTAGTTAAAATAGTGAAAAACAGGTTGATATTGGTTGAACTGAATTGAAGTGGGTTGAAGTGAGTATTTTTTTGTTGAAGTGAGTATTTTTTTGTTGAAGTGGATTAAAAGGAGTTGAAGTACATTGAAGTAAGTATTTTTTTGTTGAAGTGGGTTGAAGTAGGTTGAAGTGGATTGAAACTGGTTGAAGTGGGTTGAATTTTTTTTTTTTTTGGTATGACGGGTAGAAATTGGTTAAAATAGTGGGAAATGAGTTGAAGTGGGTTGAAGTTGATATTTTTTTTATTGATGTTCGTGAGTGGGTTGGTGCGGGTTGAAGTGGTTGAAGTTATTAAATTTGGATTTACCAATTAAAAGAACAAGGCCTAAACATATGGCTTTTTTTTTGTTCGTATTTGGTTCATATATGAAAAAAATATATTCATAATTTGTTTTACGAATAACAAAAATTACAGTTTTTTTGGGGTAACAACAGCCACGAAACAATATTTTGTACCTGAGTCAACACAAAATTTTTTTTTTAGTCTAAATTTTTTTTTCCATCAGTAATTACTATCACAAATAAAAGATTACATTAAAAAAATAAAATACGTAACTTACATCAACTCTTCTACTTCTTTCAACTCATTTCCACTCCTTCCCTCCTTTCCCACACTTAAAAATAAATACCATTCTTATCCACTCCCAACTACTTTTTTCTCCACTTTTTCACTCTTATCTATTCCACGCCTGTAATTTTCTAATGAAAAGAACAAGGTCTTATATTTGAAGAAGTCAATATTGATGACTTTTTCAGTTTGGGTTTTGGTGAGTCAGTGCAATGTATCTCTCCACCCGCAGCCTTAAATTGTTGAATTCAATCCATACATACTCAACATTAATCCTGTATTCGCCCCTATTTTAAATACAAAATAGTAGATAATTATCGTTAATTAGAATTTAATAGAATCAATCTTTTATAGTTCAAACTATTATTAAACATGCTATCTACCCGGAGGTCTATCAATTTAGAGGTGCTTTAGTTTTCTGAACATAGGTTTTCAATTGTTCGAACGACTCTTGAAACGACTCATGCTCATCTCATGTGTGATCTTTAATTGTGAAAGCATGATTGAATTGTATAATTCTTTTTTTTTTAACAGAAGAAATATAATTCTTTAATAATGGATATTTTTATTCTTATATATAATTTAGAAGAAGAAAAATGTCCGAGTTCTCAATACAAGATCAAAATTTTTATCTGATAACATTTAGTAGTTGCTACCTAGCCATACGTATTACGAAATGAAAACAAAAAAATGATTGGATTTAGTTATGGCACTTACAAATAATTATAAATTATATAAAAAATACCATAGTATCGATAATTTTCTCAATTATGAAATTACATATACAATTATTTTTCAGATGATATGATTGGTCTATTAGGATATATTTTATATTTGTAATTCACATTGGTAACAAATTGTTCAACTTAATAATTAATAATTGATTACAAATATCAATAATTTGTTGCTTGTAGCCTTTTCACATAAAAATTTAGCCGAATTAATTCAATTTTTTAAAAAGAAATTCTTAGCTCAAGACATCCTATGATCAACCCTACAAAAGTTGATAGCAATTAAATCTGGAACCTTATGCTACGAAACCGACATTATTACATTTTGTAATAATATCTATTAAGATATTTGCATGACGTTTTTACCTGTTGGAGTAGTATTTATTTAGTAAGAAGCAATTTTGGGAGGATTTGGATATGGTTATTCAGGACGTAGCTCGAACGGAGAAGCTTTTCATAGGAGGAGACTTTAATGGCCATATTGGTGTCGAAGCAGGCGTGTATGATACGACTCACGGAGGTTTCGATTATGGGGAAAGAAACAATGGAGGAGTTTATGTTCTGGATTTAACAGTTGCCTATGAATTGGTGGTGGTAAGCTCCTTTTTAAAGAAGAAGGAAGACCATTTGGTGACCTTTAAGAGTGGATCCATAAAGACCCAGATTGATTTCTTCGTGACTAGGGCAGATAATAAGAGGTTATGTAAGGATTGTAAGGTGATACCTAGTGAGCATTTAGGAACTCAGCATAGACTGCTAGTCTTGGATGTGGAACTCAAATGTTCAAAGTGGAAGAAGAGAAGTGTTGGGGAACCTAGAATTAAGTGGTGGAATCTTACTAAGGAGAATGTTATGAAGTTAGCATAGAGGATTACGGAAGAAGAAGCTTGGAGGCAGGTAGAGGCCGCAGATACAATGTGGGAGGAAATGGCAGAATGTATTCGATGATCGGCTAAGGAAATCCTCGGTACTTCTAGGAGAGGTGACAACATAATGAAAGGAGCCTGGTGGTGGAGCGAAGAGGTAAATGAGAAAGTCAATGGGAAAAAAGAGGCATACGCTACTTTCATGAACAGTGAGACGAATGAAGAGAATGAGACTAGTAGAGTTAGTTATAAGGCTGCAAAAAAGGTAGCCAAGAAAGCTGTTGTTGTAGCTAAGAGCATGACTTATGATAGGTTATGTCAAAAACCGGGGATCAAGGAAGGTGACAAGGAAGTCTTTAAACTGGCGAGGGCAAGGAAAAGAAAAACAAGGGATTTAGGTGTTGTGAGGTGCATCAAAGATGAAAATGGTAAGGTGTTGTCTGAGGATGCAGAAATCAAAGTGAGGTAGAAAAGGTGCTTTTCGAAACTCCTTAATGATGAATTGATGGTAGATTTTCAAAGTAGGGAAAGATTAAGTAGTGAGAACCTACTTGACCCCCAATTGGGTGAACCTATCAATAAGGATGAGATTAAAGAGATCCTGAAGAACATGTCCAATGAGAAAGTAGAGGGTCCAGATCAGATACCGGTGGAAGTGTGGAAGTGTTTGGGTGAAGAGAAATTGAAGTGGCTAACAGAGCTTTTGAAGCAAACGTCATGCCTATACAAGTCCAAGAGAACTCACAACTCCTCCTTAATGCTCACAAGCTACATCAAAGGGGACTTGGCCCTTGTGCTGAATTGGAACTTCAATTTCAACCTCATCCTAAACCTTTAGGATGTGTTACTCTTCTATTTTGGAAAGATCAAGGGGCCTTCTAAAGGGTTTAGTCAATCAAAAGGAAGTTAAACCCTCGGAGATAATAAAGAAGCCTTAAAACAGCAAGGTGCATGCTAACGACAAAATTACCCAGTTTTAACCCGGTTTTGTGGGCCTATTTATGCAAGCTTAGAATGGGTTTAAAATGATGCAAACCCACTTTTTGGGAACCTTATTATGTCAGCTAAAAGGGCATGGAAAGAGTTCTAGGCTAAGGCAATAGGTCATAGGTCAAGTGGAGCATTTTCCCACATGCTGCAGTTTCTGCCCGAGCCTGCATATGCTGCACATTTTGCCCTATATCTCCCAAACGGTAGCTCCAAATTGCCTGCAACTAGATCCACATGAAAGCTGACTTCCTAAGCTTCTAGGAAGGTCTATTTCATCAGATTTGGCCAAGGAACCTAGGGGATATGGCTGTTTAAAGTTGACCTATAAAAACTGAAAAGTGCTGACAAAAGTAAAAAGCACTTTTCAGCTTTTGTTTGTTGCTTTTTGGTCCCCTCCCTTGATTTATGGTCGTGTGAGTGGGTCTTTTGCTGCTTTATTTAGCTTGTAAGAGGCTCTCCTATATAAGAGAGGCCTTACGATGTATGAGAAGGTTGTTAAATGATAATACAAAGAAGCTTATGCTTTCTCTTTCCCTCAAAATCTTGAGTTCTCTTTATTCTTCTCCAAGGTGGTGAGTCTTGAGTGGAATCCTTTATGGAATTGTGGGTGGCTTAGCCTTTAAACAATTCTTGGTGGATCCGTAGTCTTGATTGGTGGCCAAGCCTTTAAATCAAGTCATATCTTGTTACAAAGAGGAAATTTGAAACTAAACTCAAGCAATCTACATCCGACCCGTTAGCACACGCTCCAACTTTTCAATGTTATTTTTAGGACTGCTAAGATGCCAAGAGAATGGAGGTTTAGTACAATCATCCCATTGTACAAGAATAAAGGGGATATTCAAGATTGTAATAATTATATGGGTATAAAGTTGCTCAGTCACACTATAAAGTTGTCGGAAAGGGTGATTGAGAGAAGGTTGCGGAAGGATATTCCGATATTTGATAACCAATTTGGTTTTATGCCGGGCAGATTAACCACAAAGGCGATTTACCTCCTTTGAAGACTCATGGGATTGTACAGAGATAGAAAGGTAGATCTTCATATGGTGTTCATTGATCTGAAAAAAACTTATGATAGAGTTCCGTGTGAAGTGTTATGGGAATGCTTGGAAAAGAAAGGAGTGTCTCCTTTGTATATTCAACTTATTAAGGATATGTACGTGGGAGGTAGGACGAATGTTAGGACGCCAGGAGGGGTTACTAATGACTTCTTCGTTGGTATGGCCTGCACCAGGGTTCCGCTCTAAGCCCATTTCTTTTCACTTTAATTATGGGTGAACTTACAAAAGGGATTCAAGATGGGTTACCATGGTGTATGTTGTTTGCAGATGACATTGTTCTTATTGATGTAACCAGAGAGGGAGTTAACGATAAGTTGGAGCGATGGAGACATGCACTGGAGTCTAGAGGTTTTAGAGTAAGTAGATTGAAAACGGAATACCTACATTGCTGTTTCAGTGGTAGAGAAGATGGGAGGGGAATAGTCACCATTCAGGGGATGACCGATACCAAAGATCGAGAAGTTTAAATATCTAGGTTCGATCATTCAACAGAAAGGGGATATTGACGAAGATATTAAACAACGTATAAAAGCGGGTTGGATTAAATGGAAGTACGCTTTAGGTGTGCAGTGTAATAAGAGAATGCCTGTAGGACTGAAAGGCAAAGTCTACCGTATGGTAGTTAGACCTGCTGTTTTGTATGGGGCGGAGTGTTGGCCTATAAAAAAAACGCAGGTCCAAAAGTTAATGATAGCAGAGATGAGGATGATTAGGTGAATTTGTGGTTATACGAGAATGGATAAAATTAGTAATGGAGTAATTAGAGACTTAGTTAAAGTGGCTTCTATCGAAGATAAGATGAGAGAAACAAAACTCAAATTGTTCGGCCATGTAAAAGAAGGAGTGTGGACGCTCCAGTAAGGAGATGTGAGAGGGTTAACATCCCCGAAGGGAAAAGAGGGAGGGGGGCGACCAAAGAAGAGTTTGGACGAGGTGATTAGAGAGGACTTGAAAGTTGTCGGCCTGACGGAGGACATGGCTCAAGATAGGAGATTATGGCGGGATATGATTAACATCTTAGATCGCAGAGAGGTGGCTTCGAAGTTATCTTTCGATTGCGGTAGGGTAGGTTTGGTTGTTGTTTTTCGGATATTGTGTTTGTATGCAGATAGTACTTGTATCTTGAAAGAAGCACTGTTTGCCTACGTCTCTTGGCTAAGGTATGGTACCTTCCTCTACTTGGTTGTACTAATGTTTACATAGTTGTAACCCCTGATTTAGTACTCCTTAATTCAATTCCTTGATACTTATCCTTAGTTTTCTCCATAAAGTGTGTTTACAAAATCGTTGTTTTATAAAATATTTTCACAAAATCCTTCGCCTATAAAATGTTATCACAAAATCTTATTTTGTGGGTCTCTTGGAATCAGTCTCTCAACGGGTAGTCATGCCGGTTGAGGTAAGGTTGCCTACATCTGGATCTCCCCAGACCCCGCGAAAGCGGGACCCACACTGGGAGGTGTTGTTGTTGTTGTGTTGTTGTATAGTTTTGGGTGAAATTCGTAACACTCTATTTGCCAGTTGATTGAAATTGTAAGTTTAGTTCGTGTCTATCTTATGTTCCTATCTAGGCATTTAGTTTGTATTAGATGGACAATCATTTTGAATCTTATTTAACTGTCAAATGGGTGATTTAATAAAATTTACATTACCTTTTTATATATTAAAGAGATATAAGTCTAAATTGTAGTACAAGTGCATAAATGCCTTATTAATTTAGTTCTTGTCTATCTTATATTAATTCTCATCTGGACATTCAGTTTGTATTAGATGAATAACCATAGTAAATCTTATTTAACTATCGAATGGGTGATTTAATAAAATTTACATTACCTTTTTATATTTAAGTTTAAATTGTAGTTCAAGTGCATTAATGCATCAAGCTGAAGATGATGATCCACGGTAATGTACATCATATATCTGAGAGTATGTACTCTCACTGACCAAGTATATGTATTTTTCCAACGTGTATTTGTCATATATATAATTTTTAATATGTAGTGCTGATATAGCTTATGGGAATATATACTCTCAAGAGAATGATATAGGCTTTGATGATCCGCAAACTAAACATGAAATTGAAAGAAGTTAACTCAATAAAAAACTGGAGTTCATTAGACAAACTCTCGAGCAGCCCTTATAAGAAATTAGACTCGGCAGACTCATATGGCTTGTAAAATTTTCTTTTCGTTTTTTTTGGGGGGGGGGGG
>JACYFF010031954.1:74385717-74435142 GCA_017589665.1 Selenicereus undatus | reverse complement strand
ACCCAAATAGTGGGAATCAGATCAGATCTCATTCTCAGCATCACAGGCATGAATACATTTATGATTTAAGTTAACTAAATAAAGTGGTGGGGATGCTCAGGCAATTATTTATTGCCCTGTTTTCATTTGATGATATACTGTATTGTGAATTGTGATTTGCCCCTGACAGTTTGTGAGCTTTTGAGAGCTCAGCGTCGAGCTCAAAATTTCAAGCTCAATAGGCTCACAAGCTAAGTGAAGTCTGAAAAATAATTCGCAAGTCAAGCCTCAAGTATCAAACTAATTGAATTGGTTCATTTTCGTTGCAAGTTTTTTCCTCTATTTCTCTTTTTCATATCTTTTTCTATTAAGATATCCTATAGAAAAATAGAGTTTTTAACTGACTACATTGTCATATCTAAAATAAAGAAAATGAGAATAGTTATTCTAAAGACTTTTTGGTTTGTTCATTTCTTTGTTGTTTTTTTCAATATTTTAGGGGGATGTAAAAACAAAGGACAATGCAATTGTCGTTTACTGAATGCATGAGTAGACGTTAACCGGACAAATGATTTGTACCTCAACAAATACTCAGCAGAAGGCGACAATGGGAGAGTAGGGCTCTTGTTATCCGTTCGCACTGTTGCGGCTGAGTTCAGTTGCATGTATATATAAGTGAAATTTTGATGAAGAGTTCATGTCTGTTGGAAAAAAATGATTTAATTTAATATATTTATTTATTATGTTATTATTAAATAGTTTTTGACTAAACTAATTTTTTGCATGCTGTAACTCTAAATTTGTTGCTTTAAATGCCTTTTATTTTAAGATTGAAAGTGGTTTTAATTCCTTGTAACCCACGGTTTTGCATTTGATGATTAGCTTTTATTATATTTGCAACGGCTTTATATCATTTGCCTATAAAAATAAAAGTGCTGCAAGCTTTGAAAGGTAGAGTTTATTTGAGAATTGAGTTTCTTCATGCACTTAAATGAAGATTTTGATGACTATTTTTTTTCTATTACAAAAATGATAATTTATATTTTATAATTTGAGCATTTGGGTGAAAAGCTGATTCGGGGTCCTATTTGCTGCATTTGAATAAGACCAATAGGTTGTTGAATCTTGGGAGGAAGCCATATATCAATAAATTTACTAGTGTAGTGGGAGTTGCTTCTCCCAAAAAGGTGTTTTGATGTGCTTCGACACAAGCTATTTCTAAACTTTATATGTTTGTCTCTCTCTATCTCATCTATATATTTATCATATGCAAATTCTAATACTTTGCAGTGTATGTAACCTTGATTTATTTCAGTTGCTCTTGACGTACGTATTATTGATATTTTTGTTGATATGTTGTAATCCCAGATTAATAGAAAAGTTCTCAACTGATCTTTTAAGGTATTTTTTTCACAAATATTTCTAACAAGTTTGAAGAAAAAAACTCTACTTTACTACTGATTTGTGATATGTTAGAGTAATGGCAACAAGATTAACTTTTCTTCTCCTCTATCTCTTTCACACTTGTCCCACATGGAACTTTTGGGTGGTGATTTGAGGGGTTCATATATCTCATTCTCCTTACCCATGTTGAATAACTTGAGACTAGGCTTTATGGGGTTGAGGGTGTCTAAGGCCATCACACGCGTGTGTCGCCGTCGCCCGCCCGTTCGATCTGGGCTAGCCGCGGGTTGTGGGTTGTGGGTTGTGGGCCTAATATATCTTTTTGGGAGAAATCTGTTTAAACATTTTTGTAACAGATTATGCTGAATCATCCGTGAATTGCTCCCTACCGTTATAGTCTTCCTGATTTTTCTCCTCATCTTGAATGCTGCTAGATCTTCTGCCTCATTCTATGCTCTTAATGGCCATATTTTTTGTCTCATCTTACGAAATTTTAATGGCTGTGTAACAGCTATTTTTCCCCTATAAATAGAGGCCTTACCAGCAGGGCTAAATACACCAGCTCTCACATTTCTCTCATCTCTTCTTCTTCTTCTTCTCTGCATTCTGGGTTACGTACTGTATGCTCCAAACTCTTGCCTACGAAGTGCACGCGTTCAAGAGTGCTGGGTTAACCTTGGGGAGCAACTGGCTGTATCGATTTGCACCGTAGTCGAGCCGTAATTGCTTTCAAGGCAGTGATTTGTCCATGACTCAGTTTATTCTGTCGATTTTTCAGCCATTATTCTTCTTATTCTTCCAACAATTTGTTGTTAGGAATTAACCTCATGTTCTTTAGCTTATTTATCGAAGCATAATTAATATGACCAAGTCTACCATACCATAAGTCCACAGACTCAACAATATAGACAGAAGAAGAAGCATTTCCATTAACAGCATCAGAAGCAACATTCCGAACAAAAAGCCCCCCACTATGATACCCCTTCCCAAAAAAAACCCCATTGCGAAGAATAACAATTTTTCCAGCTTTCTGGTTCACCTCAAAACTAGCAATATCAAGAAGACTACTGGAAACTAAGTTTCTACGAAGGGAAGGTACATACAAGACATTGTTCAAGCATAGAGATTTTCCAGAAGTAAATTTAAGGAGTATTTTCCCTTTTAACCATGACTCCAATGGTGGCAGCATTGCCCATGTAGACATGTTCGCCATCAGGAGCATCTTCGAAGTATGCATCAGATCCTTGTTGGCGCAAAAATGTATTGTTACTCCAGTATCCAGAATCCACTCCGTGGAATTCGACACGAGGTTGACCTCCAGTGTTACTACACAGAAGATCTCAGTGTCTTCAGCCAGATTGGCTTGTGCAGCAATTTGTCCGGTAGGCTTCTGGTTTGTGCGACTGGCTCCTCCTTTGCGAAGGTTGCAATGATATGCCTTATGGCCTGGTTTGCCACAAACGTAACAGACAACCTTTTGCTTCTGGATCTTGCTGTTTGTTCTTTTCAACTGACTTTGAGGTTTGGATTGTTTCTGATCCCTCTTATTTTTTCCTTTGAACCTGTCTCTGTTTAAAGGCACAGAAGATTCAACAAGGTTAGCTTTAGATGAATTCAGGGACAGGGAAGACATCTTATCTTTTAGCCGATTTGCCTCTTCAGTCCTCATATGACTGATCAGTTCTTGTAGGGTTAGGTGATTTCTGTAGTCGCTTCAAGATGGCGGAAATTTCTCGATCAGTACATTTGCCTGTAAAATGTCGCACATCTTCATGTCTTCGTTCAGCACCTCAGCATATAGGTTCTCGTACGCATGAACTTGTTCCATAATCGGTTTGTCATCTACGATATGGAACTGCAGCCATTTGCCAACGATGTATTTCCTCTTTCCAGCATTATCTGAACCATATTTCGCCTCCAGTTTGGCCCATATGATCTTCGCATATTTGAAGTTGACAAAAAGATCAAACAAAGGGTTTGACATGTTGTTCAGCAAGTAACTTCGAGCCAGTTTGTTGTCTTTTTTCAGTTTCCTTTTAGCAGCCTCATCTAGTGGAATGACAGGCGTCTTCGGAGCAATAGGAGTGGAGAGAGAGCTCTTAGTATCAGTAAACTAAAAAGTGTTGTCTCTGTCAAGATGTTCTGAGGACAGAATATAATCAATCTCGAGTTGTTCAAAGCATAGGAGTAGTTTCTGGGACCAACGTTTGTAGTTAGTTCCATCGAGGGGCTTGATTTTGTAGAGTTCAGGAAGATTTTTGGGGAATGATGCAGCCATTGTAGCTAATTGCTTTCAAATTGTGGTTGATCCACGACTCAGTTTATTCTGTCGATCTTCTAGCCATTGTTCTTCTTATTCTTCCAACATGATATACTATAAATATTTCCATGCATCATATGTGATTCTTTCTTTCATCACTAATTTGGTTAGTCAGTTTATAGTTGATCATATGCTTGTTGTCCATTAGTAATATTCAGGATGGAGTAATTCTATTTTGTACATATACGGTTTATATTAATCATATTCAATAGTGGTGAGATACCTTATGTATTCTTTGTTCTCTTTGTGACTGATGGCCATTTAATAGGCAAAGAGGCTGACGAAAGTTTGCACATCTGCTAGCTAAAAATTCAATCAAAATCTTATGATAAATATCATCTTTTTAGCTTTTGCCTTAAATTTAATCATATGTTTGTTTGATTAGTAATGCAGTAAAAATAAAATTGTCCTTATTATTGTTGATGGGGTTGTGTTTTATGAGAAGTGCAACAAGCAATCTATTGCTGACTTTATATATTCAGATATGAGAGTACTACGTATGCATAATTTCAATGGTCTATGATTGAAATAGCTGCTCTTGTATCGATGGTAGTTTATTATCTATAACCTTGATATCATGTAAAATGATGAATTCTCATATTGTTTTATTGAGCCTTGATATTATATAAAACGATGAATTCTCACTATTTTAATTTTCTATTGATGGAGGATCCAATTGCTCCACATAAGTGGGGTATAACTCAATTCAAAAAGCATGTAAGTAAAGCGTTATAAATTCATCTTCCCTGTACAGTTAAAGGAGGCAATAGAGTGACATACTAATTAAGCATTCGTTTTACAAGGGGAAGTACACTATGCTCAATCTTTAGTAATATTGCCTATGATGCTTCCATTAATGCAATTATGATGCAGGAAAATGCTATAGCTGTAGTTGATTTATTTGCAGTCTCTTGATTGTTCACAAATATGGCAGATCATACATGAGCATATTCCAATAATGAAAAAATATATATGCTCCTAGGAGTGCAAACTCCTACAAGTCTATATCATACTCTGAGGAGTATAAACTCATACAAGCTCCGTCAGCCTCATACATTAAAAATTGTCTACAAAACAAACAAATGTTGGAAAAAAATATATATACATGGCAAGTGGAAGACAAACACCTATGTGTATGATATACATTATCTTTATTAAGATGGTATAAGTTACTAATATAATGTGTTGATACATACATTTTGTTTTTGAGCTTATTGATGGCAAGTTCTGGCCGTATCTGATATATAAATTCAATACAAGTTATGGAGACATGTCTTTATAATGAAGTAAAGTTGGCATAACTAAATTTGGGGTTTGACGTGATTATTGTCAACTCTCATGGTCATAATTCATGTTAAGATAAGATTCCATTGTTGTGGGGTTTCAATTTAGTTATGAATTTTTCATGTTGTGATATAATTTGATGACGATTATTCTATGGGAATAATCCCATTAATATGGGGTATTTTATGTTGAATCAATTTCCTTGACTTAGTATGCATTGTGATAGTTATTATATACTAGTTGTCATCAACGATGTGTTGTTAAATGTATGTAATGATTTTTTACATGCTTATACATTTAGTAAAAAAAATATAAGATAATATTTTTTTATTGATTTGTACTTAAGTACATAGAGGTATTTCAATTGTGACTTCTTGTATATTTCATCTGCCCGAAGTTGTTTGCACAATATTGGAGGAATTTATTAATTGTTATTATTTTAATCTTCGATTATATTTAATTCTAAGAATCATAATATATCATGGCCTTTGCATAATTAGAATTAACATTTTGTAGGAGTTTACTAACACTAAAAGATGTATACTGTCAATTTTTTTTCCGATAATTTGTAGTAGTGAAGTTATTCTGAGTGCATACATACCATTGGTAAGTTGTTGAACACTTCTTTGTAGATAGTGTTTCTTGTGTATCCTTCATAGTGTTCATTGTCATGTTTAATGATAAACTTCAAACCCTCCGGTGAAGTCACCCGTAATGCTGCAATTTAGTTCTCCATGATTTAATCCCGATTTTGAAAGGTAAATTCCTATATATTTTAGTGATTGTCCTTGACTTTTATTTCTATTAATTGCATAGCAAACATGAATAGAAAATCACATTCTTTTTAATACGAA
The DNA here is from genome assembly GCA_017589665.1 of Selenicereus undatus. Classification (NCBI taxonomy): domain Eukaryota; kingdom Viridiplantae; phylum Streptophyta; class Magnoliopsida; order Caryophyllales; family Cactaceae; genus Selenicereus; species Selenicereus undatus. The sequence continues at coordinate 74,429,301 of JACYFF010031954.1, read as the reverse complement.
TGGCCACTTTGTCTTAGATGAGTGCAAAACAATTCTAGGGATTGTAACCTTCATTCTGACATTGATCGAGAAAAGAATAAGATTCTTCTGTTTTAGCCAACCAGTGCTTGTTATGATTCATTTTTTAAATTCTTCCACAACTAAGAATTATATGGGGACGCAAATTTTCTTTTTTATCAAATGATGATACAAACTTAGATGAGATACTACAAAGTTAAGTCCCTATTTATAGGAATTGCAAATTAAGATAAACTCTAGGGTAAAATGAATATAGTTGTCAAGATAATGAGGTAATTGATTTCAAAAATAATATAATATAATAATTAAAAGTGAGCATTAAAATGAAATAATGAAGTAATTTATCAAAGGTTATATAATATTAAAGATGGACATTCAAATGAAATAATAAGGTAGTTTACCAAAAAGAATAAATTAGCAAAAGATCAATTAACACATGTGAGACCAAATGTCAAATTCATAGGGTTATGTATGCCAATTAAAACAAATAATCATCACAACAGATGCATTTTTTTCCTAGACATTCCTTTTGGTTTAATTGTACTCATCACGCATCCACTTACTTCATATGTTCATTGCAGATTATTTCAATAGTTTAACAGTACTTTTAATATTATTTAATAGTGATGATGGTCCTTCCTACTATTTGATCCATGATTTGGATAAAAATAAATTTTGATTTATTATTCTCATGATCAACAAAGCATGCGAAAATTGTTCATAGTACTAACAAAAAGACAGATAAGTCTCGTACCTTAATCTTATTTATTTGGTGTATAATTATTTATAAAAAACAACAAAGAAAAATGAAAAATTAAAAAAATTAAGAAAGGGAGATTAGTAGCAGACGAAGAAATTTTAATACAATTTGAATCTATGAAAACTTTTAATGTTCTTTTTTGGGGGGGGGGGGGGAGTACCACAAATTTTTGAAGTCAACTATGGTCTATTGTGGGAATGTAGACAAACTGCTCTTAGATATTAATTTACCTATTAAATTTAAATTTAGATTTGCTAAAAGAGCTAATTAAACTATGTGATTTTTTAGCAAAAAATCTAATCTCAAGTGAAATATAAAGTTAATAATCACTAAATCGTTCTTTTTAATATCATGAACGTAAGTTGCAAATGTGAAAAGAAGCTAAATATTGTATCAACTTAAAGTAGTTGTAAGCGAAACCCATAATCACATTAAGGTGCTATAGTATTTCATATTATCTAAATCCAATTATGTGACATTCCTAAGTAATCAAGCTCTACGATATGCGAAATAAGCAGGCCAATCGGCATTCAAGTGTCAACTTATGATATATTCACTCAAAAATAAATATATAGAAATAAATATATTTAGATGTAGATGTCAAATATATACTTACCTCAAGAATAATGTCTAACACACTTCAATTTTTTTCTTGGGCAACATTTAAATCATTTCTTTGGTCTATATTAAGTTTTTTTAAAGACAAACTTTAATTACTAACTAGTCATAACATATGAGAAAAGTTAACATTAAATTGAATTAAAGTTGCATTGATAACCTGCATCCATCTTAATTACATGATAGAATCTTTTATGTTGCTATCCTACATGACATTCTTATCCCAAGTGGCACCCTAGATGGCATCCTGTGTGGCATCCACATGTTGCTCATACAAGAGTTCAATCCAACTTTTAATTAATTAATATATATATATATATATATATATATATATATATATATATATATATATGATGATGATGATGATGATGATGATGATGATGATATATAATGCTCTTATTGAGATAAATCTCGCTAATGTGAGGGTTATTGACCTAAGTAGCAATAAATGATTTTGGGTGTACGTAATTAAATGATGTGGGAAAGGTAACCATATATGTGGAGGTTTACAAAATGAATCGACTTTTCTATACGATTTCTCTTATGTTGAGTACCTTATTAGGCCAAGAACAAAATTATTGAGGTTAATCTTTAAAAAAGTATGCATGCTTTCCTGTGCCAATGTTGTATCACTATTGAGGGTATTCTTAACATGTTTAATCTTGTATAGTTAAAACCATATAAGTTGTTAACCTTTGTAGAATTGGTGAAGGAAAAGCATGCAAATATTGAAGAGGTACCTTATACAAATTGTGTGGTGTTGTCATATAGAGACATATTGTGGGCCTTAGCACACATCAAGAGGAAGATGACATAAAGCATGCTATATGTGACGAGGCCAAGTGGGTGTAAATAAAGATTCGCATCAAGCCAATTATATTATTGATTTGAGATGTCTTTCATATATGAAGAGATGGCATTAAGCTGATAATATCATCTGGGGAATGAGATTGGAGCCTAAGAGTAAGTCACCACAGTAGATACCTGTCTTTGTGGAATGGAGTTTCCATGAATGAAGTTCAATGGATGATAACAAAGTTGTCAAATAAGGGTGAATTCGAAGAGCACAATTATTTATTAAAATTAATTTTAAGCTGGGATTCCTTGCATCCCATTCCTAAGGTGATGAGGTGCTCTTCATGTGATGTTTGAGGTTGAGGTTATATCCTTTTAATGAATCTAAAGACATGTGTTTTGCGGGATGATTTAGTCACAGATCACCATTGGAGAATTCATCTAAGTAAATGTGACAGTGGGGTCACCGCCATGGGAAAATGGGCAACTCCCCAACTACACTCATGATACGAGATTCCTTGCGCATGATCGGAACATTCGTCACTGACAAAACCATGCTGATTACCCATACTGTGTATGGTGATTGAAATCTAGGTACAAGGACTTTAGTTCAAGACATTTAGATGTCACTACCATCTTTTAGATGGAAAGCCACTTGCACTAAGTGTAGGTTCAAACCCGAAAGGTGCCTACACATATTACTTGGTATCATATGCTCATTATATAAAAGTATTCTAACCAAATTTTTGAAGTGTTTATAATTTTGAATCATGTGAGGGATTGTTGGAAAAATATTAAAATTATATATTTATTTATTTTGTTATTATTAAATAATTTTTGACCAAATCAATTATTTGCATTCTATAACTCTCAATTTATTGCTTTAAATGCTTTTTATTTTAAGATTGAAATTGCCTTTAATTCTTTGTAACCCACAGTTTTGCATTTTCCTATAAAGATGAAAGTGATGCAGGCTTTGGAAGTAGATTTCATTTGAGCATTGAGTTTATTCATGCCAATAAATAAAGATTTTGATGGCTAGTTTTTTTCTCTCTCTCTACAAAAATAATGATTTACATTTTATATTTTGATAATTTGGGTTAAAGATTAGTTCGGGTCCTACTTGTTGCATCTGAATAAGATCAACGGGATGTCGAATCTTGGGAAAAGAGCACACTTATATCAATAAATTTACCAATACAGTGGGGGCATTTCTTCTTCAAAAAAAGCGCTCTGGCGTGCTTCAATCCAGGCTATTTCCAAACTTTATGTATCTTTCTATCTCTATCTCATCTATATATTGATCATATGTAGATTCTAATACTTTGTTATGTATATAATCTTGATGTATTTTAGTTGTTCTTGACATATTATTGACCTTGTTGTTTGATATGTTGTAATTGCAAATTAATAGAAAAGTTCTCCACTGATTTTTTGAGGTATATGTTTTTCACAAAAACTTTAACAATGTCTCATAAAAATATCGTGGTTATATACGCAGTACAGTTTGGCAAAGACAACTTTGATCGAATGAGATCTATTTGACATAACAGGATCAATAAAAGCAGGATGGATGAAAGATGAAGCTCGAGAGAGAATGAGAGAAAAAGGAAGAAAGCAGTTTGATCATGCCCTTACTCCATTGTGAGAGAATGAGAAAATCTAGTCTACTTACAATGATTGAAGCCTTGTACATATCTATCATATACAAAACAAGAAAGATATTCCTTTCTGACAACCTTGCAACAAACTGCCAGCTGGGAAAAACAGCTCAACACCATCCAAACAAACCAAAGCCTATATCATACTCCTAGCACCACATACTCTTATAAGCCGCATCAAATGGGCATATTAAAATTTGTTTATAGAACAGATACACGTTGGAATAATATGTATACTTAGTAAGTGACATTACATACTCCATATAGTGTATGATATACATTACAAACTGCCTTCTTCCTTTAATAGGTAACAATTAAACCATCGCATCATTAGATTGAAGAGCCTGTTAGCATGCAATCAACCAAGGTTGGGATATTTTATTTTATTTTATTATTACTATTAAAAGACACAAGTTTAATTTTCTCCAAATTTTACGGAGCTGGCTTAGTAGAGGATCATATTCTTTATAAGTACATAAATTTATAGTTGTTATTCTAGTTTAGGACGCATTGGTTGTTTAGTTTGTTACTATTAAAAGACACAAGTCTAGTTTTCTCCAAATTTTATGGAGCTGGTTTACTAGGGGATCATATTCTTTATAAGTACATAAATTTATAGTTGTTATTCTAGTTTAGGACGTATTGGTTGTTTAGTTTGTTTCTGTTAGCCAAAGGTAACGGTCACGGTAGTCTCACCACAATCATATCATAATCACCCCATTAAATTGATAGTTACAGAGCGATTGATTGTGTATTAATCAAACCAATTTAATCTTTTGATTTTGTTTCAACTTTGTGTTGCTATAAAATGGGGTGATCAGATCAAGGAAAGACACACAACTTAAGCAAGCAATTTCCCAAAGCAAAAATCCATTCTCCACTCTCTCCCTCACACAATCTAGCTATCTCCGAGATTTGGATTTGGGGTGTGAAATCATTGGTGACTCTAGTAGCCACCTTGTTCGTGGTTAGCAGTCAGCAGATGGTTCCCGGTTAAACTTCCGCATCGAGGTGAGTCCTCACTTACTACAATGGTATCATAGCTTTATCTCTTTATTGCTAGCCTTGACATATTTAGGTAAGATAAATCTCATTTATGATTATTTTTTTGGATAGTATACAGAGGTTGTTCTTTGTGTTAATATAACATGAATATATGCAAACATGCTTAAGTTTTTTTTTTTTTTTTTAAAGTTTGAGAGGAATGCCTCAAACTAAGACCATCTCGACCCCTCAACCCTAGACTATGTTTGTGGGATGCAGATCTAGACTCTCAGGCCCAACCCCAGAACCTCCTTCTCCTGACTTGACTACTTGAGGCCATCACTTCCCACAATGCCCTTCCCTACCAAATGACTCTTGAGTTTAAGCCACCCCTTGAGCCTAAATTTAAAAAATAAAATAAGAAGGTAAAAGAATACTTGAAACCCATCAAATCTACCACAGAGGAGTGGTGTGTGCATGTCATGCGCCACTGACGAGGGCAACTATGGTTGCTTTTTCCCCCCTAAACCACACAACGCTCGCTGATCTACGCGTTCCCAATTCAAAACCACACAGAAAACATCAACAAAGCTGAGTGTGTACTTCACACGCCATCGTCAATCTGGCGCGTGATGCGAGTGAACGACGTCAATTGACTCGTCGACAACTGATCTACTTGCTGGTGTGGTGTTTTAGATGGATTGACAAATTGGTGAAGCCATGGCCTTCATTTAGATGGTGAAAGGGGTGGCGGGGGCATCACCTGGGTTTTGGTAGCGGCGATTTTTCTTGAAAACCACCATGGTGCTTGGTGTCAAAGGTAACACCAAAGTCAGAAAGGGCCAAGAAAGATAGCAGCGAAAAAGGCCAAGGAACAGTGAAGCCCTTCTTTGAGAACCTCTCAGTGGTGGAAGAGGGTTTTTATTTTTTCAATAAAAGAAAGGGAGCAAAATGATAACTCTTAAGGGTTATGGGGAACCTAAGGAAATTAAAAAGGGGGGCAGGGGTGTTTATAAGGGTTATTATTGTTCTGTTTTATTGTGGATTATGATTCCTTTTAAAATTAGTTAGTGCTTCATACTAATTCATATATGGCATGTTAATAATTCTTTAATTAAATTATGATTTTAATAGCATACAGGTTCATAAAATACGAAGCATGTAATTAGTTCTTTAGTTGAATTAAAATTTTGAATTAGCTTTGATTAAGGATGCATGAACTTGTTCTAACATTAATATGTTTAATGTTAAAATGTTGATTATTACATGCTAATTTGTTATATAAATTCATTTTATATATGAAATAACCTGAAATTATAAATATTTAAAGTTAAGTGGCTTATAAACAAAAGAACGGATTTTATTATATGAATTTGTTTCATATATAAATTAGTTATATGTATAATTATGAAATTTTTTTTAACATAAATTTAATAAATATTTATGTGATATTAGATTAATGTTAATTTGTTTAACATTCTTTGTGGTCCATACAGATGTGTTTTTATGGAAATATTGTAATTGAATTATTTAAATTTCTAGTTCATATTTATATGAGATAATTATAAGTTTAGCGAAATTTTTGGACATATAACATGAATGATGGAATTTAAATAATTTAATTACTTAAGAAAGTATGTCTTGCGTTCATATTTTGATGAATACTTGTAGACATGGCAATCAACAACACAATGATTGGTGAATTGTCGACTAATCAAAAGCTAGATGACACTAATTGTGACATGTGGCATCGGAAGATTCGATATCTTCTGAATGAGAAAGATTTGTTAGAACATTTGATAGTTGCTAAGTTTCCGCCATCAGATAAAGACACAGATGACAAACCTATCGATACTACTACTGTGCAGTATTAAGAAAGCTTGCTGGCACACCAAGACTAGTCCAAGAAGGATCGTAGGGCAAGGACGGGATCGGGCCCTAGGACTCTCTATCGTCCCTATCGTCCTAACCGCCAATCATTCAATTACAGCTACGAACTATTTGATTGTTCTTAGGAAATTGAATCCGTAAAACAATAAGGGGTGTCGGGCTTGGCTCAATATCAGGATAGAAGGAGGCCTAGTTTCTATGGCTATTTCCCAGGCTAATGTAATAAAGTTATATCAAGCGCTTGACGTCTGCTACCTTGTAGGGCATGCTTTATTACTTTGTATTGCATGCACAATGATCTAATTGGAGAGTTTGAGGCATGTCCCATTGCTAATTACATGTGGGACAAACTGAAGATCCGTTTTGACCACACATTCGAGACAAGGCTTCGTACCTTACTCTTAAAATAGACGCGGTGCAAAATGGACTCTAATTGTACCATGGCTGAGCATTTATGAACTATGAGTGCCATGGTTCGTGATCTTAAGGCCATAGGCAAGGAAATCTCTGAGGGGAAACAAGCCCTGAATGTGATGCGAGCTATCCCTGATGGACCTGAACATTGGGATAATGTGAAGATTGTTTTGACTCATTTCGATCACTTAAAGACCTTCGTAGAAATCCAAAGTCACCTCAAAATGGAAGAAGAATGCCTAAAAATGTTCGGTACTCCTAATATGGCTCTTGTTGTTAAGGGAAATAGGCCTAAAGGCAATAAGAATAGTCAAGGACGCGCATTTTAAGTGTTATAGTTGTGAAAAGAAATGACATTGTGCTTGGTATTGCTCAGAGCCTCCCAAGGTACCTTTCTTCACTATTCTCTTGAATTGTATGTTTATTCCCATGCATTAGTTACTATTTCTTTTCCTAATTGGATTGTAGATACGAGAGCAAGCAAACTTATAATTCAAGATCGAGCTGGCATCATGGACTTTCACTGCTACCCGGTGGATTCACAAATTCTCATGCTAGGAAATGGTAGTAGGGAAGATATTCTAGTTGTTGGGACATACAAACTCTGATTATGAGGAAGAAATATGTTGCTTCTCCTGGATGCTCTATACGCACTTGGGGTGTGGTTTGCCTTTTGTCTTTAGTTTCTTTAATGAAGTTTGGTTTTTCTTTTAATTCTGGTACTGATGGTTTGGACATTTTGTACAGTGGCAACGTATTTGGCTACGCTAATTTGAAAAATGATTTTTTATTATTTCATTGGGATGATTGTTATAATAATTCATCTTCTGTCTTCGTCTCACATTTTGATACTAAGTTTGAATCAATTAAATGACGTGCTAGACTTGGCCATATTGGCCAAGATGGAATGAGTAAACTAGCTAAAGAATGTCTTTTAGACTGACTCACTAAAGCACTCACTAAGGTTAAGTTGCTTAGATGTGAGTCATGTCTAGCTGGCAAAGCAATCGCGAATCCTTTTGGTAAGGCATCAAGGGCATCAAGCGCTTTAAAACTCATTCACTCTGATATTTGTGGGGCCATATTGGCCAAGATGGAATGAGTAAATTAGCTAAAGAAGGTCTTTTAGACTGACTCACTAAAGCACTCACTAAGGTTAAGTTGCTTAGATGTGAGTCATGTCTAGCTGGCAAAGCAACCGCGAATCCTTTTGGTAAGGCATCAAGGGCGTCAAGCACTTTAAAACTCACTCACTCTGATATTTGTGGACCCATGAATGTTAAAGCACATCATGAGACTATCTATTTCTTCACTTTTATGGATGACTATTCAAGATATGGGTATGTGTACCTACTATCTTATTGCTACGAGGGTGCTAGATGTGTTCAAAAATTTTGTGGCCGAGGTAGAGATCTAGTTACAGTGGAGAGTTAAGACTCTTTGAACTGATCATGGTCGTGAATACCTCTCGCACATGTTTAAAGAGTTTTGTGAGGAAAAGGGTATACAACAACAAATTACAATTCCTGCCACTCTACGAAAAAATGGTGTGGTAGATCGTAGGAGTCAAACATTGCTTAACATAGTCAGGTCAATGATGACACAAGTTAGCTTTCCAATTAGTTTTGGGGGGATTGATCATGGTAGATCGTTGGAATTGAACATTGCTTAATGAATTAGTCAAATAAAGATCCAAGGCTTAAGAGAGGTGAATGTGGAAGAATTCCACAACGATATTTTCAAATTGAAGTGTAAATATTCTTGTGCATTATTTTAGAAATAGAAGAACTTACACCTTTTCAACAGGCTATTGATTCACCGAACCACAAAGAATGGATGGATGCTATGAGGGATGAAATGGACTCTATAGCAAGAAATAAGGTTTGGGAACTAGTTGATCTTCCTCTCCAACGTAAATCAATTGGAAACAAGTGGGTTTTCAAAATAAAGCGTTGGGCTGATGGATCACTTGATAAGTTTAAGGCCCGTTTAGTGGCGAAGGGGTTTACCCAAATTAAGGGATAGACTACAAAGAGACTTTTTCTCTAGTTGTAAGAATCGCCTCTATTTGCCTACTTCTGACCATGGTTGCCCATTTGAACTTAAAATTGTTTCAAATGGACGTAAAGACTGCTTTCCTTAATGGAAGTCTTGAAGAAGAAATCTACATGGATCAACCTATTAGTTTTGTATGAAAAGGTCAAGAGAACAAAGTTTGTCATCTTAAAAGCTCTATTAATGGTCTCAAGTAGTCTTCCAAATCGTGGTATTTTAGATTCCATGAAGCCATTATTTCCTTTGGCTTAAACATGGTTTTTGAAAACCACTGTGTGTTTGCTAAGAAAATTACAGAGGGGATTATGTTCTTACTTTGTATGTTGGCGACATACTATTGGATGGAAACAACATGGAGATGATAAAAACCACTAAGCAGTGGTTATCCTCTGTCTTCAAAATGAACGACATGGGTGATGCTAGATATGTCCTACGTGTGGAAAACACTCGAAACCATTCCAAGAAGCTTCTTGTTTTAAGTCAAGAAGCATACATTAATAAAATTTTAGAACATTTTCGGATGCATCATTGTAAGCCTGTCGACACTCCTGTTGAAAAGGGTCTAAGTTTAAGTTTCGACCAATGCTCTAAAACAGACAAAGAAAAGAAGAAAATGAGCAATGCCCCCTATGCAAGTGCAGTAGTAAGCTTAATGTATGCCTAAACCTGGCAAAACTGACTCGAGACCCGAAACCCAAATTGACCCGACCCGAACCATACCCAATCCAAAATTTTTTACAAACTTGTTTGTTTTAGCATAACGATCGTATTTGACAAAAAATTGGTTGACCCGAAATAGACCTGACCCGAACCATACCCGACCCAAATCGAAACGACCTGAAATGTCACTTAACCCGAACATGACCCAACTTGAACTTGACCCGACCCATACCCGAACCGAATGACCCATTTGCCAGGTCTATGTATGCCATGTTGTATACACGACTAGGCATTTGCTTTACAATTGGTTTGGTAAGCCATTACCTAAGTAACCCAATATGTGCTCATTGACAAGCCATCAAGAGAATATTTCGATACCTATGTGGTACAAGTAACCTGGTCCTTTACTATTAGAATGGGGACCTTAAGTTGAGGGTTTACTTGGATGCTGATTGGGGTGGTCATCTGGATGAGTCCAGGTCAACCTCAGGATATGTATTAACCCTAGGCGGGGGAGCCCTATCTTGGTGCAGTAAAAAAAACAAGACTGCATAGTAGTTTCAACTATGGAAGCAGAGTATGTTGCTTGCTGGCTTGTTGCTTAAGAAGCAATATGGCTGAGGAGTTTTCTCCAGGATCTCAATCCCACTTCTAGAGTTGATGATTCCGAAGAAATGATGTGCGACAATACTGTTGCCATCAAGTTTGCTGAGAATCCGAAGTTCCACAGGAAAACTAAGCATATAAAGAGGCGTTACCACCTTTTTCGAGATGCCATTAAAAGGAAAGAAGTTGTCATTAAATATATATCTACAAGTAAGATGATAGCAAATCCTTTAACTAAGCCCATTCCTAGAGACGATTTAAAAGCTCATGTGACAAGTTTAGGTTTTTGCAAGACTTGGTTTTTGCATGTATCCAAGTGTATGATGGACATGTTTCTTTTATATTAAGTATTTATCAAATAAAGTTTGATGATTCTAGTCAAACGTTCATAAATATGTAACTATGTTATAAGGCATATTAATATGTCATTAGACTTCTAATTGGCCTAGTCACAGAGGAAATCGTCCTGTCACTTGAGCAGTGACTAGGATGAGACTATACGATATTAACAGTACGTGTGTGTACTATTGAATTATCATCGTACTTGTGATGTATGAATGATAAGTTATAGAATTTGGTAATCGCCTTAGTAAGTATAATATGAGACTTCTGAAAGTCGAATATGAAATATAACGTTTTCGTATTGAAGCCTTATAGTCGATCTTGAGTGCCAAGGTTAACATCAGGTATGTTGATCTAGTGGTTTAGGTTGATTTTTTAGGTAAAAGTCAGACTTACAATCTGTATGGTATGGAAGAAAGGCATGCTAACTTAGCGGGAGCTATGCTGTGACGTACTTTTATATTGTGTGTGCTAAATGTGAGCGAATTCCCTTTCCTTGTCACTGTGTGACCCCATTGACAATACTCTTTGTCTTAGAGTTATATATGAAGTTAAAGCTTGAAGTTGCTATCTGAATGTGTTTTTCTAAGGGCTAACACGTATAAGGTCTAGGGGAACATATTAGGAAAGCAATTATGCTAAGATGGATTATTTTTAATTGTCTAAGGAAGAATCATTTCCCCATCACCATATCAAGCCCTAGGTATTATATTCAGTACATATTCAATTGATATATCAATAGGCATAAGGGGACAGTGTATGTCAATAGTGGTGTTGATATTTTAAGAAAGTGTTGTGTTAGTTAGATGGTGACTTTATATAACACTACTGGTTTGTTTTTTTATCACAAACTCCATTCCCAATATGAAGTGTGAGGAGATTTGTTAGCAGAGAGATATAAAATTTGTGATTTATGTTACGAAGTGGGAGCTATGGACCAACAGTAATGGTCACCATAATCTTGCCATAATCACCACGTTAAATTGGTAGTGATAGAGTAGCTGATTAAAATGTTTTTCTCGAAACTTTTCTGTTATAAAATGTTTACACAAAATCTGATTTTTGTGGGTCTCTTGAAATCAACATCTTTATAGGCACAATTGCTGGTAGAGGTAAGGTTGCCTACATCTGGATCTCCCCAGACCCCACGAAAATGGGACCCACATTGAGAGTTGTTGTTGTTGTTGTAGAGTAACTGATTATGTATTAATCATGCCAATTTTATCGTTTGATTCTGTTTCAGCTTGGTGCTGCTATAAAGGGGTGATCCGATCATAGAAAGACACACAACTTGAGCAAGCAATTTTCCAAATCAAAAATTCATTTTCTACTCTCCCATTCACACAATCTAGCCATCTTTGGGATTTGTATTTGGGGTATGTACTCGTTGATGACTCCAGTAGCCACCTTGTTCGTGGGTAGCAGTCAGCAGATAGTTCTGGGTTAAACTTCCGCATTGCAGTGAGTCCTCACTTACCTACAGTTTCATTAGCATGAACATTAGAGTCAGTAATATTAGATTTTTACAAGTATTCTTGTTATTTATGCCATACAGCTTTGTGGTCATGGCCCCATAGGCCTTATTACAACAATTCTAAGTATGTTAACAAAATAGATACCAAATTTTGACAAATTTTATTCCAACCCCCAAAGTTTAGTGTAAATAATTTTTGGGGCCTATAATTTTAGAAACGATTTCCTTGTCCATCCAGCTTTGGTGCAAATAGACCTGATCAATGGGTTAGGGGCCCGCCCGACTTGCCCCTAAAAAATGAGGGTTAGGGTCGGCGTTTTTTTTTCTCGAACCCGCCCCAACCCTCAAATTGAGGGTACCCAACTATAATGAGGGTCGGGCTTGGGTAAAGGTTTTAAACTCTAACCCTACTCATTGACCCTCACTTTAAAAAAAAAAATTAAAATATTTGAATATTGGAAAAGAGACATGAATAGTATTTTAAACCTAAACACTACATGGACTGTCGCAAATTTTATAAATTACATCGAACATAGTTTCTCTAGCAGTATAGCTGACTGATATGGTTCATTAAATGAAGACAGTAAAAATACATTAAGAATAATGGAAAAACCAGCCGTATGTTCAAAAATTTATGTAAGAAAATTGAAACTAAATTTATTGGAGCTAAACTTGATTCTGAAGAAAATACAAGCAAATAACAGAGAACGATTAATAATGTAGAATTATGGGATATGAGATATTTGAAAAATTATATTGCTGAATTTAGTCAATACTATTACAAAATTGAGCATAATAAAACCAATTTTGGTATGTTCTATGACAAATTGTCATCTCTGATAAATTCCATCATTAATGAAAAATAAATTGCGTGGTTTGAATGAACAAATATCATTGACACCCCTGGTTCAAGAATATCTTATTTAAGAAAATGGATCAATGGTCAATGTCTTGATCTCCAAAAACAAAAGAAAATTAAGAAGCAATTCATAAGTTACTAAGTTACTAGGATTCACCTCACTAATGGGAAAAAGAACCTGAAAGGAGAAGAAAAAGAAATTCTATAAGAAAAAGAGCTTTAACAAGCAAAAGGGAGACAAATATAGAAGAAAATATTATAACAAACCAAGTCCTAAAAAATGAACATTTTTTAGGAAAGCAACTTATTGTCCTACACAGAAAAATTACTACTAATGTTGGGCATGCGGAGTAGTAGGACAGTATACTAGTGAATGTAAAAATAGGAAGAATAACAAGCTTATTGAAACCTTATGTAGCCTAGATTATGATGAGCTTAGTGAAGATGAGGCACTAGATCTATCCCTAAATAACAACAAAGGATTGTTGAAATTATCTTGGACAATGAATATGAAGAAAGTGATTATGAAGAAACAAGCCCTATGATGGAAAGTAGCTCAATTAGTCTTGGTGATCTTCAAGGAGAGGAGTTTGTTGCAGACAATGATAACGAAGAAGTTAAAGGAGATTGGGTTCTTCCCATAATCCAGAAACACAAGATCTATAAAAAGTCCGTCTTTCAATTAAAAAGCAAATACGTATGTGAGATGATGGAAGGAGATCTAGAAATCAAAGATTGTGAGTATGATGTGGGAGAAGTTAATCTCATTAATTGGGAAAACATCCTAGGCATAACAAAGATCGAAAGTAGATATATCTATGTTGGAAGTGTCCAAGTTAATCTCATTAATTTTTTCGACGGAATTTCCGACGGAAAAAGTTACTTTTTCCGTCGGAAAAATAATTTTCCGACGGAATAGCCGACCGAATGGCACTGTCGGAATAAAGCGGGTCGGGAACATGTTCCAATGGAATATACCATTCCGTCGGCACTGTTTCTATGGACAGAAAATTTGCATGTGACGGCGAAAAGGTCCGTCGGAAGCAACCAAAAATTCGCGAAAAAATTTAAAAAAAAATCGGTCGGCATTTTCCGTAAAAAAAACAGAATTTTTAGCAGTGTGATATCAGACATACCAAATTTAATAATCAAATTATTGCAGGGATTAAGACCAACTTATGCAATGGATCGGTAGGATTCAATTGTCGACCTAGATATTATGTGAGTCTGGTAGATGAATTTGCTAAAAATTTCATATCCCTTAAAATAAAAGCAATTGGGATGGATATGAAAAGAGGAGGATATCCATTAAAGATATTTTGAAAAATTATTTATAAATTAGATAATATTATAGATCCAAAGACTAAGGTCACAATTATAGAGGCATAAAAATTTGAAAGTCCTACCCCTATGCAAAATATTCAGAGGATTAAATCCAATCCACATGAGATAAAATTGATCGTTTATAGATATCTAACTTGGTAAACCCTACTAAAATTAATAAGAAAAATGTGATAAAAATTGATGAGAATGGTAAAATTACCATTAAACCCCAATTATTAAGAAGTATGAGTGCAAGATCAGAACGACGAGAAGGATCTCAATCAGCTAAGGGAGAGCTTAAAGAAGATGATACAATTAATATAACTAGTGAAATGAGTAGAATGAGTTTTGAATATGTAAGACCCAGTGTAAACCGAAGTATGAGTCTAGAAAGAAAGGTCACTGGGTACAAAATAAGAATAGTTAGTGAGCCAATTTATGAGGAAGAATTAGTTAAAAGTATGACAATGGAATTATGCTACGAAGTCACTAATACAAATCCTAATAGCATCTATATCCCAATAAATGTATGCTTGGAGGGATATAAAAAATTTGACTTGTGTGCCTTCATAGATAGTGGTTGTTCTGTATGCTTTGAGAAAAGATCGTTATTTCCAGAATTTATGTGGAAAAGATCTAAAAAATCCTTTATAAGTAAGGATGGCTAATAAAAGCATTATGAGTCACAATGAAGCCATAGAAAGGTTATCCATAGAATTGGGAGGAGTTCAATGCATTATACTAGTTCTATGGGCTACTGAAAAATTATGGCTTACACTAATCATAAAATTGAGTTTACGTGCAGCTAGCGTGGTGAGAAAGTAATGCCAGCACAACGTGAGATAGCACTGACAATCTCATTACTTGAATTGTCTATTAAAGAGCATATTGTCGAACAACAAGAAAAATTATGTAAATAACTCTACTATGATAATCCACTAAAATTTTGGGATAAAGATAAAACATTGCTCAAATCACTCTATTAAATCCCAACACTATTATCCGAGTCAAATAAATGGTGTATACACACCCAGATATCCATAAATTTGATAAACAAATCAAACAACTTCTGGATAAATGATTAATCAGAAATAGTAAGAGTCCTCACACCAGTCCCGCTTTCATGGTAAGAAATCATATAGAAGAAAAAAGAGGAAAAGCAAGAATGGTAGTCAATTACAAAAAGCTTAATGATAATACTGTCTTCGATGGTTATTATATTCCTAATAAAACTATCATTTTCAATAGAATTTAATGAGCCTCTTGGTTCTAAAAAATGGTGTACAAAAGAGGTTATTGGCAGATAAAAATAGATGAGGAAATCATTCCTTCAACTGCATTTAGTGCCCCGTAAGAACACTATGAATGGATAGTAATGTCATTTGGTCTTAAAAATACACCTCAAATATTTCAAAAAAGAATGGATAATATCTTTAAAGACCTCAATCACTATTGTTTAATTTATATTGATGATATCCTTGTTTTTTCTAAAACCATAGAACAGCACAAAGATGATGTCTTAGCTATCACCCGAAGATGCATTGATCATAGTATCATACTTGGTAAGAATAAGTGTATTTATGTTGAACAAGAAATTGAGTTTTTAGATCTACAGATAAAGGCTGGACATATCATCCTACAAAATCATATTTTGGAAAAAATAGAAAATTTTCTTGAGAATATTGAAGATAGAAAGCAATTAGAAAGGTTTTTTGGATGCCTTACCTATGTTTTAGACTTCATTAAAGATTTAGCTAAACTAAGAAAACCATTGCAGCAAAACTCAAGAAAGAAATAAGTTGGACATGGACCACTAATGATAAAAAGATTCTTCAAAACTTCAAGAAGATGTGTAAAACTCTTCATGTTCTTAATTTGCCTAATGAAGGAGATGATTTAGTTCTTGAGATAGATACCAACAATGAGCATTAGAGTACAGTACTCAAAATCAAAGAAGGAGAAAAACTCTGCAAATATTGCAGTGAAAGTTTTAATAAGACAGAGTGCAACTATCTTACTATGGAAAAAGGAATCCTTGCAGTCATAGGAGGAATTGAAAAGTTCTTAATCTTTTTGATCCCAAAACCTTTTCTTATTCGAACTGATTGCAAAGGAATACTCGGTTTTGTGAAAAAGAATTTATCACATATGCACGCAACGGCGACTCTTGCATTGACAATTATTGCTTAACCAGTTTTCCTTCTCTATTGAACACATACAGGGATTAAAGAATTCTTTGGTAGACAGCTTAACTCGAGAACTCACCAGTGGTGATCATCAAAGCGAACCTCCTATCAGAAAAGAAGGAAATCCAAAATGAAATGCCATTACTATTAGGATGGTTTACTCCTTCTAGTAAACTCCTTATTGATAATTTAGAATTACGTACATAAAGCGGATCACGTTTTGGTCTACTATCTTCAGCCTACCTAATAGCCCAAAGATTTTCCCTTCTAAAATTACAAATTAATTACCTTAGATACCCTTATGATATCCAAGAAAAAAAAGTTCCTATGCTCTAGAAAAATGGTTCAATAAGTGGTATATAGCTTGCATCGATTATTATCATAATTATTCTTATGATATTTGGGAGTCTTGGAGTACAACGATCTAGTTTTCTAATATATTTGGAGTTGGTGGTGCTAGTTTCCCAATAAATTCAATCTCTCCAAATGATCCCCTCATGAAAGCTTAGGAGTACAAGATGATAGTTGACTTTATGGAAATCCCAAATTCAAAGTTCCCATTTTTCTCAAGACTAACTAAATTTCAACAATGCATGTTCAAAGAGATCCATTGAATTCTTACATCTCCTGATGGTCCTACAAAAATTCCGTATAACAGATGCCTATATTTGGAGGTACATTTTGTACTAATCGAATATGAAAATGGAAAAGCCAAACCAGCCCATTATCTTGTTCAGATCGTTGATTACGATGATTCCTATGATCAACGACAAGAATGGTTTTCAGAACGATGAGAATTAGTTACTGGTCTTGCTTTAGCAAGAGTCATCGATTTTTACAACATTTATCATCAAAATTGGGCACTAATTGAACAAGAAAAAATGCTGATGCATTGCGGAAACACTACTTTCGCCTATGACAATGAGTTCAAAGAATACATGAAGGTGGGCGCAGTGGTTTGAGAAGATATCTTTGACTATCTATTTGATGTTGGAGTTGGAAAATTCTTATGAAAAAAGGAAAGAATTATCTTCTTGAGTTATTTGAGAAATAGGACCCAGAGCATTTTCAATTAGATAAAGATTTTGATGATTATCCAGATAATGATGGTCTGAAAGATATAATAAGAGATGAAAGTATGCAGAATCTCAACATTGATGGCTAGTCTTGTCATCATTAAAAGCTCTAAAAATTGGTTGCTCCATTATTGCACTATTTTGACAAGTGTCAGACTGTACAATAAAGTAGTATACTGTAGCCATGTGAAAAATCAGTGTATATTGTAGCAATGTGAAAAGTCATTATGTACTGTAGTCATTTGGCACCCTATGTACCCCCAACCCTCTATAAAAGGAGAGGTCGAGTGTTAAGAAGGGACACGGTCATTTGAGCATTCTTGAGCAGAAGAGAAGTTGAGATTCTTCATTTCTCTATGAGCAAACATCTCTCATGATCTTAGCTTAATTCCCTCTTCAAGCTTTCCATTGTAATATTTCCACTTTTAAGCTTTCAATAAAAGAAGCTTCCTAGTAGAGAACGTTATTCAATTGAACCTTATGTCTTAAATATTATAAATTCTTGATTAAAGTTCCACAATCCTTTAAAAAGATTAAAAACTTGATTAGTGACTACGGTCTGAGGTAGGAAGCGAAACGGATTTGTGTTCTGCCTGATCTAAGGAAGGTGGGGTTATGATTAGCAATCTTTGTAAACCGAAAGTTAGAGGAACGCTAGAGTCCATCACCGACTAAGTTCAGGTAATGGTCGAAACTCTCTAATTAAGTTTTAATTATTTTACTAAGCATGGTGGGCCGTTAATTGTAGAAAATATAATATTTATGATAGAAGTAGTAGGTTGTGATAATTAGTACCAGTAAAGTTATTATAAGAAGTCCAAACATAAATATAAGCCTAGTTTTGCAAAATAGTCCAAAACTTTGGAGTATTTGCATTTGGAACCCTTCAAGGACCTAAAAATAAATATTTGTGACCCAGAAATCAAATAATCCATAGTTTTGTGCTTCAGAAACCATTTGTGCTAAACTAAGTAGTCTCATAAATATTTTTCTTAAAACGCAGTATTAGAAAACCATTTCATCAAACCTACAGGGACCGAAAATCAATCATTCAAATTTTGACTAACATGGTGTGGCATAACTAGATGAAAAATATTGCAATGAAAATATGTGATTTTAAGGATAAAAATTGAAATGAACAATCATAATATGTTGGTATATTTTTAGTATGATTTTTATTAGTAAAAATAAAGGTTTTGTGTTTTTTATCCAAAATTTTCGGTCACCAACGACCCAAAAAAGGCTCTTTTCTTATGTGTCATTGAGAGGTTCGAAAAAGAAAAAGAAAAGTAGAATTAAACATGAGCTGAAATCCGTGTTTATCTGCTTATATGAATCTATGACTATTTTTAGAGTTACTTAGATAATTAAAAATTTTAAAAGGCGACTTAAAGAAAAAATAAAGAAAAGAAATATAATTTCATCTATGTGGTGTAGTGCACGCTAGCGGAATAAAGTTTAGAAATTGTGGTTTATAAAAGATATGGAAAAGAATAACTAATCAACTATGAAGTTAAAATCTTTATCACATAGTCTATCACACATGTACTACAAACATGTTAATAGCTTCACTTAAAAATGTAATGAAGGTCATATCAGCCTCTAGCCTTATAATTTTTGGTCATGAAAGCCATCCAAATTGAAAATCGATCATACGACCACTAATATTTTAATCGTCAGTAAGTCGTGCGTAAGACCATCTCACGATGATAGACCGTATAACCATGTCATCAATTCCAATTAGATATCCACTCTCATCGTCCGCTTGTTTGTTACGCATGCATATAAAACCCTAAAACAGTCTCTCTCTTCTCATTGCATGCTCCATTCATAACATGCAATGCTCTTCGTCCTCTCATCGCCGCCATCGTCAGCGAAATAAGCAAACGCTATCGATTCACTCTCTTATCTTGCTTCTTGCTTTCTCCTATTACACTGCCCTTTCATTAATCACCGAAACGAGGCTTTCCCGATTATTCTTTTGTCACCGCCATTTTGTCAAATAAGGTATGTTGAAAGAGTCATACGACCTCAATTTTGAATTTCTTCATTGAAGCTGTTAAATTATCACCATTGTTTTTTTTTTTTTTGAGAGTTCTGGTTATGGTTAATGAATTTCTTCATTCTCGAAGTTTGGGAGAACATATTATGTTGATGGGTATGGAGGTGGTAGACGAAACAATGGAAATCAGACAAAAAGTGATGGAAACACAAGGAACGCTTATAACAATGGAAGGTATTTTTTAAGGCCTTTATTGTGATAGAGGTTGAATCTTATTTTTGTGCTGAATCTATTTGGATATGACTATATGGAAAACCCTAATTAGTTGGTCATGACTATGTATGTTTTGTACGACCAATTACCATTTGCATGGTTGACCAATATCATTTGTATTATTGATGTGTGAGTTTTTGATGCACGGGTAATTACTTATGTATGGATGAGTGATAAAATCTTAATTAGTCATTAACTGTCAATCATGACTAGTTATATTGTTTGTGAGTAACTAGTATTATTTCAAAAATCTTCAATTGTGAATAATATAATTAGTCGTAGAAATAGTTAGAAATAGTCACCCATATAATACGTTAATTGCGTGATTGATAATATAATAATGTGCGAATATCGTCTTTGTGCATGTAGTACCAATTTTATTTTCAAAGTGGAGTGAAAACTTTCATAATTATCGGTGACCAATAAAATAAGTTATGGGTTACTAATTTTAAAACATAACTCATTTTTTTGGTTGAAAGGAGTATAGATAACTAATCATGTTTTCCATGGATTACTATGATCATCAATAACCTTAATTACCTCGTAATTAATAGTCATCACTATTATAGTTAATTAGGTGTAACTACTATAATTTTAAGATCCTTTGGCAATGAAAATACCTTTGTATGACTAATTATGCCTGCCACGTAGTACTAATTATGTTTTGCATGTCTGAGTATATATGCTTTGCTTTTGTGACTAATTATCATAAGTTTTGTGTTCTACGGATTGAGGAACACAAATGGAGGAGCCATTAGCGATTAAACAACATGAGTCAGATGATGAGTTGTCGGGATCTTTTTTTGGCTATACTAGGGACACAATTGACAATATACTTGATTTATGTCGTCAACACTCACGTGCTAACGGATTTAGTATAAGGAGATCAACACAAAGAAGACTAGTGAGTGAAGACAGGAAAGTGACCAAAAAGTATTTTGTGTGCTTTTGTGTTGGGTTCAATGAAGGTGTAAATGCAAACAAATGGCGTGTTCGATAAAATTAGCTGTTTTAATAAAGGTTAGCTGTTTTACTAACTGTTAGCGGTTTTACTAGTGGTTAGCTGTGACCCACTAGTGGCTAGTGGTTAACTGTTCAACTAACGATTTAAAATAAACCTGTTTGGTAAATGTAGCTATTGGAGGAGCAGATTTATGTTAAATGACTAAAAATGGTACAATCAATAAAATTTTTTAGTAAATAAAAAAAAGAATTTTGTAATTTGTAATGTAACCACTAGGTAGATATTCTTAAAAGCTACTTTCATTAGCTTTTGAAAAACACTACACAAACCCCTAACTACTACCATCCACTACTTTACCGAACACTTTTAAGTAGTAGTCCAGGACATTTTGACTACTACAAACCACTAACCTCTACTTCAACCTCTATTACCGAACACAGCCAAAGTTAAAACTCACATGGGAAGTATGAAGCTGTCGATCATGTCTTAGCTCATAATCACCCTCTGGTGCATGGTGATTTAGGTCATTACCTTCGGTCAAAGAGAAAGATGACTCAAGAGAAAGCAATGGCAATCAAAGAGATGCATACTTCAGGAATAAGTGCACTTGATTCATGTAGATTCATTGTATTATATTCAAGAATCCTAGGTTATGTATTTTGTTATTTTTATATTGTCTTCAAGAACATATTGAGGGCAGATATGGTGAATTCGTTTTTTCCCTTTTTCCTTTGTGTTTTAATAGGTGACTTTTATATTTGATTAACAAACTATTCTTTTACAGAGCTACTATTATTGTTATATTAGGTGACCATAATGATTACTAAGGGTTGACTATTAGAGAAGCTTTCAATGTCCTTTGAAAAGGGTGACTATTGAATTTAGTAAGCAATGACCAATTTAATTAGCAAGCAATGACTATTGAAAACAAGAGGCTTGAGGACTAAGAAATTGAGCAAAAACATATGCACACAACAAAAGAAAATTCGAATCTTGATCTCTCTTGTGAAAAAGCCAAACACTCTACATTAGACTACCTTGAAAAGGGGCTACTATATTGGTTACTTACTTATGACTAACATAGTTTTTAGAGGGTGTTTTACAGGGTGCTCATTATACAAATGATAATTGATGCTTACAATTAGTATGGACGACTATTAACTTTGCAAGCATGGATGACTCATTGTCAACCAGTGGCAAGTGTAATTGAAATGGGTGACTACACTAATGGACGTATAGTACTAAGAATTGACTATTATAGTTAACGGAGGATGACTACTAACATGAAAAGCATTGAATGCTTGTGATTAGTAACTTGGGACTTTGTTATATTCAAGAGGAGTGACTATAACAATGGATGATGGGTGGCTATTTACATCATGAAATTTTATTAAGAGGGTGGCTAGTGTTAATACTATAATTGAATACGTGTGGTTAATAACTCGTGACCCTTATAATCAAGAGGAATGACTATATAAATATGATGGGCGACTATTTACATTACGAAATTTTATTAAAAAGTGATTAATGCTAACAATATGATTAAATCTATAGAGGGCTTATAATATGCTAGTAACATGTGATCATAGCAACTAAAATCGTTAGATATTTGTAGAGATAGCCAGTTGCAATCAAAATTGTGTGACTATCCTAATTGTAAGGAGTGACTATAATCACAATAAGTTTAAGTTACAATGAGATGACTAATGACCATGCAAAGTTGATTATTCATCTTACACAAGGGATAGCAATTATAATATAAGTATATAAAATGAGATAGGCTTGCATGAAAAAAAAAAGAAAAAGGGCTGAACTCATTTATAGAAAAACTTTAAAATTTTTAAGATACCTAATAACTTATTGTGGACTGACTTTTTTAGGTGACTAATAATTTATATATGACTTTTTAAAGTTCTAGACAACTAATAATTCATCGTAGAGTGACAGTTTTTTTAGGTAAAAATATAATTATAGGTGACTTTTCAAAGGTTTTAACATTGCTAACAACTCAGTGTAGAGTTCTTTTAGGCGACTAATAATTTGTATAGGTGACTTTTAAAGGTTATAAAATAACTAATAACTCATTATAGAGTGACTAATTTATAAGTGACTTTTTAAATGTTCTACGGTAACGAAAACTCATTGTAGAGTGACTTTTTATTTTGGATTGACTAATAACCCTTCAATGAATTATCACTCACCTTTGTAAACATCAAAATTCTCCTTAAAAGTGTATACCTGGCAATATTTCAAGTGAAATGCTTATCAAAACCTTTTCTTTTCTTTTTTTGGTAATTCATTATAACATATTTTGTTCTATAATTGAGTTTACAATTATCCAAACAACTCAATCCAAATAATTATCCAAGACAACAACTTGCATAGAGATCAGTTATGAAATATGCACATAATCATATGACAAACAAATTTGTTTCAAAATTTTACTATGACAAAAAAATTATATTTTATTTGTTAGAACAAATCTCCGGGAGGGTTATAACCAATGATTAATCGCAGAAAGCAATACAACTAGTGCTACAAGATGTTCAACTTCACAAATCACACTAAAGAAGGAAAATATGTCTCCTCAAAATAGAATTAATGGGGTAAATGAAACCTTCAACGAATGTTTGAATGGCATTGGGTTTCGTTGAAACCATAACAAGGAAGCCTTTTGAATTAGGAAAAGAGCTTGTATCAAAATGAAATAAATCGTAAGTAGTTTGAGAATAAGTAGGGTTTAATGAAGAATTTCGTTAAGTGAGAGAAACTTGCCATATTTTTTTTAAATTTTGGAATCGCGGGAAGAGTGAAACCCCTATCCTAAAAACGCCCCCTCTTTAATTTAAAAAAAATAATGTTACGTAAACCGTCTCACAATTACTTAGCATGAGATGGTATCATACAAATATTTGCGTTTAATTATACAGGTCATATGAGCCAGTAGGTTACTGGAAATTCAATAGTAGCATATACCTTCAAGTAAAGCAAGTGAATCTTTAAAATGTTCGAAGAGTAAAATAAAAGACTTTGCAGGTGTTTAGTTTTAATTTTTATTTCATGAAAAAAAAAATAAACATATGAGGTTAGGGATTAAGCTTCTCTACTTTTTTTTGTCAAATATTATGTAGGAAAATTTAAAAACGTTTCAGAATAAATATTTCTGATTTTCATTTGTACCATTTATTCATGTTGGGTTTTAAAAATAATTTTACAATCTTCCATTAAGTAGAAAAGGCAGTTGCGCATTAAAAAAAAGAGCATAATAGTTTCTAATTAGTTTAAGGATTAGAAAATTGAATATAAAACAAGTTTTTTCCGTGAAATTTATTGTACGTAATAAATAGGCACTCAAAATAATGTATTCTTGGATGAACTACTTATAAGATGAGTAATGATATTGGGGGTGTTTGGTAACAACAGTTTTTTGAGAAAAAATAGCTGTTTAAGAGGATTTTGGTTGTTTTGACCAAATCAAACAGTTAAAGGGTGTTTGGTAAATAGTTGTTTGCAATAGCTGTTTGGCTCCAAAAAGCTCTTTTTGAAAAAGCTATTCCCATTAGCCTTTTGAGAATAGCTTTTTGTAGAAATGACATAATTATCCATAAGTTTGAAAAAATTACACACATCTCATTAAAAACTAATTCATAAATAAGGGTATGAATGAAATTTTACCAACATATTTTTTAGAAACAACTAATTTTTACCAAACACTTTTTCTAAAAACAGCTAATTCAAACAGCTAACAGCTAACTGCTAATACAAACAGCTAATAGCTAACAGCTAACAGCTGTTTACCAAACAGAGCCATTATATCAATAACGACATCTACTTCTTTTACGTCGTGTTGTGTCTTTCCCATTCACTTCCCACAAGTTTGTTAAATAGATATTCTCACAAAGATAAGCTTCTAAAAAGAGATATCATCAATTTATTTTAGTAAAATATTGTATTATATGCAATTATCCAATGATGTTCAGTCTGCAACCAAAAAAAAAAGGTTGAATTATTTTAACTTGAAGAAAAGAATTACTTTGTAGGCTGATCAAAGATAATACAAACATCATAGTTCGATAGAAAATAAAATAATGTAAAAACTAAAGAGGTCATTGTATTATATGCTTAACACAATCACTGTTCTTATGTGCTTAGTAGTGATTAGAATTATTTCAATTTTTCAAAATGATGTTAAGTGTTGTATGGATAATATTTTTTTTTATGTACTATTCTTTTTTTTTTTTTTGGGCATCATTCCTATGTATAAGAAAAACTTAAATATTATTGATATCAAGATGTTTATACAGTTTTTTTTTTAAATTTTGCAATTTCTTGTGTTTTCTCCTTTATACTTTAGACTGTGAAGCTCACTCTCCTATTTTTAAACAATCTAATGCATATATAGCTGTTATGATATCTCTAAGATATCTATTGTATTTAGGATAGTTTTCCTAAAGTTATCACTTGTAATTAGGAGAGTGCATATGTCTGAGAATTGTATTTAGGAAAGGAGTTGTATTTGTTTCCTAAGCTTGCAAGGAGACTAGGTCTCGGTCATGTATTTAACCCCTAACCAGCTATATTGAAAACAGTGTGAATGACAGCAAAATCATATTGTTCTTCACTTGCGTTCATGGTATCAGAGCTCTAAGCTCTTCCCTTCAATACTCTTGCCGGAAAAAAAAAAATTCAATCATGACGATAAAGAAATTCACGATTGATAATCTTTCTCCGTACTACCTACACCCTTCAGAAGGGTCAGGAATTTTGATTATGGTAGTGATATTTGATGGGAAGAACTGCGATCTTTGGGAGCGGGCTGTACGAACGACTCTTAAAGCTAAAAACAAATTGATGTTCATCGATGGGACTTTGGAAAAACCAAACCCCCAAAAAGGAGAAGACATGAGCGAACTACAATCATAGGAGATGGTCAACTCCATACTTTGCTCATGGATATTAAACGTAATTGAACCTAAACTATGTAGTAGTGTTGCCTTCGTTGAAATTGCAGCACACATGTGGAGCAACCTTAAGAAGCGTTATGCTGTAGCTAATGCTCCAAAGATACATCAACTGAAAACTAGTCTAGTTGAATGCAAGCAAGGAGGAATGGATGTAGTCAGGTACTATGCTAAATCCATGGAACTTTGGAGCGAATTGGAGAATCAGGTATGATTTCCTCGATGTACTTGCGGAAAATGCGAGTGCGACATTGGCAACCAACTGATCAAGATGATCGAAGATGAGAAAGCCTATCAGTTTCTAATGGGCTTGAACGATGACGTCTACTCAAGTCAGATATTAGCAACAGAACCTTTGCCATCCCTCGACAAAATATTCAACATGGTCTCCCAAGAAGAAGCCCACAAAAATATTATGATTGCAAGTGATGATAAGCAAGGTACCACTACCGCCTTTGCCATCAAACATACCACCTGAGCACCGTCCATAACCGAGAGGCCAACTTGTAAGCACTGCGGCAGAATGGGCCATGATGAAGCTAGGTGCTTCGAAGTAATCGGGTATCCTGTTGGTTGGGGTACTTAGGGCAGAGAACGTAGTCGTGGCAGAGGACGTGGAGGATGCGGCTTGCATGGAGGAGGACGTGGTGCGGCAGCCCACACCGTGATGTCCACTAACTCTACTGGATTTGCAAACAACGAAAACAATCTGGGTGCAATACTTGAGTTTACGACTGACCAGGTGCAACGTATCTTTAGCCCCATTGAGACGCCCAGAGATGGGTATGAGAAACTATTAGGTAAAGGAGAGTGGTTGTTTGATACAGGAGCCTCATGCCACATGACGGGAATGTACGAATACCTGAGAATGTGAAAAATATTTTTCCTATCATAGTTGGCCTACCCGATGGCAACCAAGCAACCGCAAACAAGATTGGAATTGTGAATCTGGGGTCGAACCTAGCATTAAAAGATGTTTATTTGTTCCTCAATTGACTTTCAACTTTATATCTATCTATCAATTGAATAAGGATTCAAATTGTGTTGTGATGTTTACTGATAGTTTCTGTGTGATACATGATCGTACCTCGAGGATGCTGATTAGAGTGGGTAAGGTCAAAGGAGGGGTCTTTCTACACAGGGAGGTGCCAGAAGAGAAGAAACAAGTTCATGCAGTGGGAACCAGTGAGTTGTGGCATGGGCGTTTTGGCCACCCCTCGAAGGAAGTACTTTGTTTACTTACAAAAGACTTAGACATTAAAGATAGTTTAGACAATAAAATGCAAAAACCTTGTGATGCTTGTTTGCGTGCTACATAGACTCGTTGTTCTTTTTCTCAAAGTGAAAGCCATGCCAGTGATTTATTTGAACTCACACACTGTGATATGTGGGGTGCATATCGCGAGTTGTCTTCTTGCGGTGCCCACTATTTTTTGACTATTGTTGATGATAAAAGTTGAACTGTATGGGTTTATTTGATGCATGACAAGGGAGAAACAAGCAAGTTGGTCCAACAATTTGTTACTTTTGTGGCAAACCAATTTGGTAAATCTGTGAAGATTATTCGTAGTGATAACGGGACCGAATTTACCTCCAATTCTATAAAGCAATTTTATGCTGAGACGGGCATCATTCACCAAACCAGTTGTGTAGATACCCCACAGCAGAATGGTCAGGTAGAAAGAAAGCATCGACATATTTTGAATGTCGCTAGGGCCCTCCGTTTTCATGCTTCTTTACCAATAAAATTTTCGGATGAATGTGTGTTGACTGTAGCATATTTAATCAATCGAACTCCCACTAAGAACTTGCAAGGAAGGACTCCATATGAATGCTTGTTTGGATCTAAACCTTGTTATGAAAATCTACGTGTTTTTGGGTGCCGATGCTATGCTCAAGTTAGAGATCGAAGTAAAGATAAGTTTGCACCTCGAAGTCAACAATGTTTGTTTTTAGGTTATCCCTTCGGGAAAAAGGTTGGAAAGTATACAATTTGGAGAGTCATAAACTTTTAATCAACCGGGACGTCATTTTCTATGAGGACATATTTTCTCTATCCTTGAATAATGAAAAAATTTTGCAAGCTAACAAGCGGGAGGATCAATCCTTTGCCATCCCTGCTGATCATGTTGGTGAGGATTGTGAAGCACTGAGCTACAAAGTCCTGCAATCGAGGTTGCCACAGCGGACCTCTCATATGGGCTTGTCACTGACCCAGTCCAGCCCCCTGACCAAGCGCCTTTTGTGAGGCCAGTGGAAATTGGGCAACAGACATCTCTAACAATCGCCTACACCGACCCTTCTGTGGTACATGAAACTGGGCCGGATGACAAGGGAAGCCCATTACTAGCCATGGGGAGCCCGTTACCAGACAATGGGAGCCATTCGACCGACTCTGCATCCATGCCACTCGACGCAACACCAGAACAAGGCAAGCACCAAGGCACCTCAATGACTACATTTGTAACTAGTCGACCTACAGACCCCTCTTCTCCTCCCCTTCTGCAGCTTGAGGAACTCCCTATCCCATTGTGAACTATGTCACATGTAATAATTTCTCTGCTTCTCATCAGCAATTTCTAGCTGCTATTACCAAAATTATGGAGCCCAGGTTCTATCATGAAGCTGTTAAAAATCCCTTGTGGCAGCAAGCTATGGCCAAAGAGATTCAAGCTTTGGAAGAAAATCAAACATGGACTATTGAGGATCTTCCACCTCACAAAAAGCCCATTAACTGTAAATGAGTGTACCGAGTCAAGTATAAGTCTGATGGTACTATCAAGAGCTACAAAGCACGATCGTTATTCGCGGTGATCATCAGGTCGAGGGTTTTGACTACAATGAGACTTTCAGTCCTGTTGTGAAAATGACGAGTGTTCGGGTATTCCTATCTGTTGCAGTGGCAAAGGGATGGGAACTTCATCAACTAGATGTCAACAATGCCTTCTTACATGGGGATTTGGACGAAGAAGTGTAAATGAAATTGCCTCCAGGTTTTCTTTTTGGTCCATCCCACAAGGTATGTTGCTTAAGCAAATCCTTATACGGCTTGAAGCAAGCCCCCCGACAACGGTTTGCAAAACTCTGTGGAAAATTAGCAGCTTATGGCTTTGTACGATCTTATGCTGATTACTCCCTTTTCACATATCAAAAGGGCGACACATTTATGAGATTATTAGTGTATGTGGATGATATTATTTTAGCTGGCAATGATTCATTGGCATGCTAGGAAATCAAGGATTATTTGAACAATTGTTTTCGCATTAAGGATCTAGGCCCTCTAAAGTATTTTTTGGTGTTGAGATTGCTCACGACCTAAAAGGCTTATTTTTGTCTCAACGAAAATATGCCCTAGAGATTGTGGACGAATGTGGCTTACTGGGAAGCAAGCCCATTGACTCACCTATTGAAGAGAATCATAAGTTTGCTCTTGCCGAAGGCCCACTACTTACTGATGCTATGCAATATCATCGGCTCATTGGTTGTGTAATAACCCGACCCTAGCTCATATTTATTTATTTAAATCATATTTATTTTAAATCATATTTATTTATTTAATTAATCATGTTTATTCATTTAATTTATCATGTTTATGGATTTAATCACTTATGGTTATTTGCTTAACCAAATCATGTTTATTAATTCAATTGCACTCAATTTATATATTTGCCGAATTACCTTATGTCATTTAAATTTTTCACTTTCATTTATCGTACTTAATCATCCCGGTTAGAGGATATTTTATTTGGGTCCCATTTTGCAATTTAAGTTTCATTGACTGTTAATTCAAGTTTTGTTGATTAATTTAATATCGAGTGAATCAATAGTAGGCTTCGATAATTATGGTTTAAGAAATTATTATCATTATCATTATTATTATTGTTATTGTTGTTGTTGTTGTTGTTGTTATTATTATTATTATTATTATTATTATTATTATTATTATTATTATTATAACCTTGCAAAAATTTAATTTTGAGTTACTCAAAATCATTATTTTTACGAAGCATTTTATTCTCAAGTCTTTTTTTTTGGCCCAATTTGAAGCCAACAAGTTTGCTTATTAACCTAACTAATTACCATGATCAAGCTTAACCATGGTTAGTCAAATAGTCATTTTCTAGTTAAAAACTCAGCCAAAGAGTTAGATTAGTTAACAAAACACAATTCAATCCAAAACTTCATCTTCTCTTTCCTCTTTCTCTTTCCTAATACCTCAAGCTACCATCTTGCATCATCAAAACCACTAAACCTCATCTCCATCTCTTCTCATTTTCAAAGTGAGTAACCTTAAAACTTGATCTTGTTGATTTTGATTTTGATTTTGATTTTAGTTTTGATTCTTGTTTTGATGTTTGTGATTATTGATCATGATGTTTTTATAATAAATAAGAGTTATTTTGGTGTTGATAATGGTAAAGTTGAGCTTGAATCATGCTAGGGTTTAGGGATGATCATGTTCATGCAAGCTTAAGTTAAAACCATGTTTATGGATTGATTTGTATTTGATTTTATAATCTTTAGTTTTATTGATGATTATGATGATGTTTTGGTGATTTGAAATGATTTCAAGTGAGGGTTTATGTGAAAAGGGAAGAGAAAGCTAAAATAGGAAAGCTGGAAATTTCAGGAAAACAGAGCAGACTTTGGGATTAAACTGGAAAGGATTGGGCCATGGGAAAGCTATGATTTTTGGTGGGTAGATAGTTCAGCATGTTAGCTTTCAAATGGATTTTGAATCGTCTTAATTCGAAGTCTATGAAAAAAGCTATGGTCGTTTTACCAAAACTTTGCGAAATGAATAAAAAACTAACACACTTGTGTTTTAGCCCCATTTTGGAAACCCTATTGTGGGAATCATATTTTGTGTTATAAATGAAGGTTTTTCGAGACTTCTTAATATTTTCATATTGGGCTTTTAGGTCTCCATTTGAGGTCTAGGGTGAAAGTTATGAATTTTTGAATTGAGCTGATCTGCTTTGGTGCAAATTGGGCTGTTATTGCAATTTTTGTGCAGCGTATACTTGGAGGAAAATTTAGAAAATTTTACTGTGGATTTTCCATATTATTTTCGAATTTCATACAATATTTCATAAACTTTGGTTTAGTATTTTGAGCTTGGTGATTTTTGGAAGCATTTTGAGTAATTGTATAACGAGCAATAACAAAGATTGAGTGAGATTGATAACGCATTCATTTTGTGTATTTGGGCCAAGTAAGGTCATTTAAGGGTAAAATGAATATTCATGAACTTTCATGAGCTTTTAGCTTGATCAATGAGAAAGAAGAAGACAAGTATACAATTTGAGAACTTGTTTATGAGCTTTGAATTGTTTATGGATTTTACAAAGAAAATACTAAGCTTAGTGAGCATAATAGCTTCTTTTGAGTTTAATGATTCATTTGGAGTGGAATTCTATATCTAATGGATTTATGAATGAAATATGAGAAGTGGGGAGAGTTGTGACTCAGAAACTATATTTATCAGACCAAGTCATTGCAGTTTGTATTATTTTGAATCAAGATATATCTCTCTTGGCCTTAAACCTTTATTACTTACTCAATTCAGAATATATCAAATGTATTTATCAAGCCAATCTAGTGCACTCATTGTTATCTTGAACCAAGCTATACATCAGCAAGCCTTAAATCCGTATCAGCAACCTATCTCAGAAAATGCCACAACCATTCCCTCATTTGTCACCATCAAGGCCTTTTCCTTTGTAATTTCATTTATCTCACTATTGTCTATTTTAATTTCATTTACTTTATATCAAATTTAATTACTTTCACCAATTCAATCTTGAAGTTATATTGAAATACCCAAGTTATGTATACCATTTAATTACTCAATTTCTTTTACACATACTTTTACTTACTCAATTATGTGAATAAAAATGATTTACTGACTACATATACTTACAATGACATTTATGAAACAGAGTCGATGCCTAGTTATCGTTCCCCGTTATACATAAATGTTATCAAGTTGGAACATATTTTTCAAGTCAGATGACATTTATGAAACAGCTGACTTTTATCAAGTCAGATGATATTTTTAAAGACCCAAAGTACGTCCATTGCATATATCTTCAGAAAGCAGAACATGTTTATCAAGTTACAACTCATAATGAGTTTATCAATTAATCAATTTATACAGTGATTTTCCATTTAACTTGTGACCCCATCAGTTATCATCTATAGGGCGTCAGCTCATCATTTACCCGTGCGAGTTCAGGCTAACTCTTGATCGGATTAGCAGGTGTACACCTATGTATATATCATATCATTGCAAGAGGTTCTCCAGATAATAATGAGCAATTCAGTTTCATATTAATTTCATTTTCATTATTATTACCAACTAAATAAATTGCAAAGACGGGTACCCATCAACAGCGTTTCTATGCTCATTTTACAATACAAGAGTGCATGTACTGAGTTTTTGCTCACATTTTTGAATTGTTTTCACGCTTTCCATTTTAGGAGATGAAACATCACATGTTTCTCCTTTTAGCAATCCCTTTTGGAAGTCATCAGATGCTCACAGTAGATTCAGAATTAGCACATGGTATGATTAAGTCAATGGTATTGAAGTTGAACTATTATGGACTTTGGTCTTGAAGTGTTTTAGTTTAATAGATTTTGTGACTGTGAACATGAGTTGCAAGATTAAATTGTTTCAGTGAGCCTTGTCCTTATTAGGGCGGCAGTAGCACCTTCTATTATTAAATCTTCCGCTGTAGTTTTTCGTAAATCATGTCATTAGGATTTTGGGGCCGTTACAGGCTGACTTATTTATCTCACCATCTCTCAGCCAGAGCTTAGTTATGTTGTTCATGTGTTATCTCAGTTCATGCAATGCCCTTGGATTGAGCATTTTAATGTTGCCAAATGAGCCCTTCGGTATCTAAAAGGCAATCCCGGCCTTGGCCTTCTACTACATGATGGTGCCCCCTTATAGGTCTATGCCTACTATGATTCTGATTGGAGGGCTTTTCCTCTTACCAGACGATCCCTGACTGGTTATTTTCTGACACTTGGGGGGTGTCCTGTCTCCTGGAAAGCCAAAAAGCAAACTACTGTCTCCCGATCTTCAGCTGAAGCCGAATATAGGTCTATGGCTGCTGCCACCAGTGAGCTGATTTGGCTAAAGTCTCTATTGGCTTCTTTAGGGGTTTTTCATAATCAACACATGAAACGTTTTTCCGATAGTCAAGCCGTTATGCATATTGCCAAGAGTCTTGTCTTTCATGAACGTACCAAACATATTGAAATCGACTATCATTTTATTCCTGAAAGACTTGTTACTAGTGATCTAGTTCTTTCCTATCTCAAATCTAATGAGCAGCCACCGGACATTTTTACAAAGGCCCTTGGTACCAAACAATTTCTTCACATACGAGACAAGTTGGACCTGGTCAATCCTCATGCACCAACTTAAGGGGGAGTGTTATGATATCTCTAAGATATCTATTCTATTTAGGATAGTTTTCCTAAAGTTATCGCTTGCAATTAGGAGAATGCATATGTCTGAGAATTGTATTTAGGAAAGGAGTTGTACTTGTTTCCTAAGCTTGCAAGGAGACTAGGTCTCGGTCATGGATTTAACCCCTAATCGGCTATATTGAAAACAGTGTGAATGACAGCAAAATTATCTTGTTCTTCACCTGTGTTCAATAGCCAAAGATGAAAATGTAAAGGTTTTCTATCATCCTTTTCCAACACCGAGGTTGTAAACAATGGGAAGTTATAGTGTTAAAGGCCTATATGAACTTTGTTGCTTAAAAATATATTATCCGTTTTTAGATTAATTAATACCTTATGTGGTATAAACAATATCATATACCATAGCCTCACCATTAATTCATCTTCTCAGTTGAATTGCAAAATGATTGTAAGTCTTTATCAAATTTTGATGGTTGATAAGCCAAGAAAATGGTAAGCATTTGTCAAATTAAAGTATTGATTGTTAAAGTTAGATATAAGTGGGAAGAAAAAGCGCACTCAAGCAGGTTTGGGTCTCAGATGATCATTTTCTTCTATCTAGTTCATACGTAGTTACTAATAGAGTATTAGGGATATTTATGTATTTTTACATTGTACAACTCGTATATAAATATAACTCCAGGCTCCCATATTCGGTGAGTCATTATTTTTCAAAACCTCACATAGTATCAGAGCCAACCCTAGGTCTTTAATCTAAAACTCTAGCCGCTTGCTTCCTCTTTACGCAAGCTGTGACTACAATAGCCAATCAATCTCGATCCGTCGCTGCCATGGATGCTTCTTCTTCATCTGCAGTCTTCAACCTGGTTTCTCATGATTCTGAGACTCCAGCCTCTCAAACGTCTGTTGCATCGATCTCTGAACCGCTTACCCCTCCTCAATCTTCAACGCAAGACTCCATCTTGCATGGGTCTTTCCCTCTACCACCAACTCCACCGCCTTACTCTTCCCTTCCCTTCTCGACTTACACCTTACCAGTGCTATCCTGGCCTGCCACGTAGCCCACTATTCCTCTGACTCCCCCCTATGGTGACTCTTCGCCTGCTGCCTCTCTTTCTACGTCGGTACCCTATGCTTCTTTCAAGTTCTCTGCCAGTGTCCAGCCTGAAACTGGCGTGTTTCCCAGTGGTGTCCCTGCTGTTGACCTTTGGTGGCCTCCCCCCGTTGCCTCCCTCGATTTGGGTGGTTAACATCACTACATATGTGACCACTACTCTTGCTTCGGTTGATGATTACCTTTCTTGGCGTACACAATTCACCTTGTTCGTCATTCTTCATGGGCTTGAAGGCATGTTGGATGGAGCACTACCTCAAACTTAGCCCCCATCTGCTTGTTTGCACCGAGTGTATCTCGCACAAATCTGGGGTACGCTTACGATTAGCTTGTTCGCGCCTGGCTCTTTGCTACCGTCTCCAAAGATACATTGAGTGATGTTCGTAATATTCCACATTCCTTTCAAGTTTGGCAGCACTTGCAGTCTTGTTTTAACACGGTGAGTCTGGCACGTGCGCTTGACTTGAAATATATGCTCACTCATGTGTCGAAGGCGGTTGATTAATCTATGAATAAGTATCTTTGTCAAATCAATACTATTGCCGACTCTTTGGTCGCAATTCAGTCCCCTGTGTCTGATATTGAATTGATTCAGTAAGCTACGCCTGGCTTTTCTTCTGATTATCGCGATTTTATTACTGCTTATTTGTTGATGCCGAGAATTCACTCGTTTGATGATTTACGTACAAAGGTAATATTTTATGAGCAATGAGTTAAGTTTCAACAAGACCGTGAGACTCCTATTCATCAAGCTCTTGTGGCCAATGTTACCTTTGGCACATCGAATCAAGGGAGTGGCTCAAGTAAGCCCTTCACTCAAAAGGGTAAAGGGGGTGGTCGGAACAACAATCGTAATGGGCACAAAAATGGGGGGTGGCGCAATCACAAAAGGGGGAATAACTGTAATAATTGCCAATCCAACCAGCACCTGAGTCAGAATCAGTCTGCCAACACGAGGAGTATGCCTACTGGCACTGTTTTATGTGATTTTGTTGTTTCATCGTTTGCTACTTTTGGTCCCTCTAGTTCTTGTACTGACTTTTCGCTTGCAGGCACTAACCACTCGGAAGGGATCTTAGGTTCTCATCCATAGACTGTCTGTCAAATCTATCATGCCCCAGTTCATTCTTTTGATGCCTGTCCTAGTAGGTATCAACCATGTTAGCAACCAGTGCTTCCTACATACGCTACTTTTAATCCTGTCGCTGCTAATGAATAGATCTGGTATCCTGACTCGGCTGCAGCATCCCATATGACGCCAGATGATGGTAAGCTCCTTTCTAAATCTGTTTACTCTGGATCGGTTCAAGTTAAGGTTGCAAATGGAACTTTATTACCTATTTCTCATGTTGGTCACACAGTTGTGCGTACTTCACCTAAGCCATTGCGTCTTAAGCATGTTCTCCATGTTCACAATGTTCGTCATAGTCTTCTTTCTATTAAAAAACTTTGTCGTGACTACAACTGTCGTGTAGTTTTTGACTCTACTTCTATTTGTATAAAGGACAAGACCATGGGTGAAGTCCTTTTGTAGGCATCAACTGCAGGCAGTGTCTATCCTCTTCGCCTTCCTACTGCTCATTCCATTCCAGCCTATGTTGCTTTTAGTTCTTCTGGAGATCAGTGGCATCGTCGTTTAGGTCATTGTGGTGCACGTGTGTTAGATGTTCTTAGGAAATAGAAACATTTACAGTTACTTCCTCTTTTCATGATACTTGTACGACTTGCCATTTGGCCAACTCTCATAGATTTCCATTTATTCCAGTTGAACATTGTACACGTACTCCTCTTGAGTTAATTCATTTTGATGTCCGGCAATCACCTGTTTTACCTCATTAAGGATACAAGTATTATGTTTCTTTTATAGATGATTTCTCCCGTTATACATGGACCTAACCATTAAAGAGCAAATCTGAAGTCTACCACATTTTTTGTAGTTTTAAAACGTTCGTTGAAAATATCTTAAACTGCAAAATATAAATATTTCAAAGTGATGGAAGAAGAGAGTTTGATAACTCTCCCATGCAGGACTATTTTGTTCAACATCATATTTTTTTCGTAAGTCATGTCCTGATACCCAACAACAAAATGGTGTCGTTGAGCGAAAGCATAGACATCTTGTTGAGATGACCAAGTCATTCTTGATACAAGCTGCTATGCCTGCCGTTTTTTTGTTTGGATACGGTCTATACTGCTGCATACACCATGAATCGGTTGCCCACACCTACACTTAATGATAAATCTCCGTTTGAAGTCTTGTTTGATAAAGTGCCGGATTATTCCTTGTTAAAACCATTTGGGTGCTATTGCTTTCCAAATTTTATGGCTACTTCTTCAAACAAACTGTCCCCTTGGTCTATTCATTGTGTCTTCTTAGGCTATCCCAATGACTACAAAGGGTATCAGTGTTTGGATTCTCTTACCAACCGCGCTAATATTAGTCGTCATGTACGGTTTCATGAAAATGAATTTCTGTTCCCAGAACTCTCCAAACGTGCACCACATAATCTTAGACCTCCCTCTACTATTGATGAACTCTTGTAACTTACTACTACTCACTCTGGTCTCGCCATTGCCCCATCCCCTACGGTTGTGTTACCTTCCTATTCTGTCTGGACCACCATCCAGCAGCCTGCCTTGTCACCGTCTGCTCATAGTCTGGCCCTGGTCCACCCTTCGTCTCCTACTGCCCATTTCGTTCAGCCTTCTGTGGCCTGCTCGAATTCTTCACCATCTCCTTAGCCCACTTCTCTCTCCTTGGCTGTCTCACCTACATTGGCCACATCTCCTCCCGACCCTTCCTCATCCGCTACTACAAGTCTCAAACTTCAGCCCAGTCTATCTCCTTCTTCAGCCCAGCTTGCGCTACCCCCTTATTGTCTCCTGTACTTGCCACATCCACTGCCCCAAATGTGCATCCCATGCGGACTCGGAGTAAATCGGGTATTTTCAAGCCCAAATCCATTCTCTCTCTATCCGTGTCTCCTACTGAGCCTGAACCCTCCTTTTGCTCCCAAGCGTCTAAACATGCTAGATGGAAACATGCAATGGCTGAAGCGTACAATGCTTTAATGACTAACGACACTTGAGAATTGGTCCCACCTTCTCCTTTTCAGAACTTGGTTGGATGTAAATGGGTTTATAAAGTTAAATACCGCTCAGACAGTACGGTGGAGCGGCATAAAGCCCAGTTTGTAACCCAGGGTTTTCATCAGCAAGTAGGTATTGATTACCATGAAGCCTTAAGCCCTGTTGTCAAACTTGCCACCATATGTCTTATTCTCTCCTTTGCTATATCTCATAAATGGCGTATTCATCAATTGGATGTCAAAAATGTCTTTCTTCATAGGCATCTTATTGAGATTGTTTACATGAAGCGACCTCCTAGTTTTGTACATCTCGATCACCCACATCACGATTGTAAACTGAAGAAGGCTATTTATGATCTGAAACAAGCCCCTCGTGCTTGGTTTTATCATTTTAGTAGTTTTCTAATGTCTCATGGGTTTACTTGTAGCACTGCTGACCCCTCCATGTTTGTTTTTTGCATTGGTGGTCATACCTTGATTCTTTTGTTATATGTCCATGACATTATATTGATAGGCAGTTCCTCTCAAATGCTTACTTCACTCATCTCTCTTCTCTCTCGTACTTTTGCATGAAGGATTTGGGGGACCTACATTATTTTCTTAGCATACAAGTGGTTAGCACTCCCTCTAGGCTTTTCCTCACACAACATAAGTATGTTCATGACCTTCTTCACAAATTTTATCTCCACACTTGTAAACCTGTTGGGACGCCCCTTCTGTTGCTCGAACCACTTTATCCCTTCCTGATAGTGAACTGCTTGCAGATCCTAATGAGCACAGGAGTATGGTAGGTGCCTTACAGTATCTTACTATTACTCGGCCTGACATTGCATATGCAGTCCATATAGTTTCCCAGTTTATGCATGCTCCCCGCACTACTCGTCTTCATGCTGTCAAGCGTATTTTTAGGTACTTGTGGGGCACCATGGATCACGGTCTGCATCTTTGGCCTTCTACAACATCCACTATTGTCATTGCGTATTCTGATGCTGACTGGGCCGGTTGCAAGGATTCCTGTCACTCTACTACCAGTTATGCCATGTACTTTGGTCCCAACCTTATCTCCTGGAGGTCCAAAAAGCAACCCACTGTCGTGAAGTCATCTACTAAAGCGAAGTATCGTGCCATTGGCTATACTGTCGTTGAGACCATCTGGATTCACAAGTATTGTTTGATATAGGCGTCACTGTGACTGCTCCGGTTCACTTATACTGTGACAATGTTAGCGCTACGTATATTACTGCTAATCTTGCTCATCATGATCGCAGTAAGCATATTGCGGTTGACTATCACTTTGTTCAGGAGAGGGTTGCTGCTAATGACTTAGTTGTACGTTATGTCCCTACTACGATGTAGATTGTTGATATCTTCACCAAAGGATTGTCATCTCAGCAGTTTTTATCCTTGAAAGCCAATCTGTCCGTGCGCCCCCTGAACAGATTAGGGGGCGTAATAGAGTATTAGGGATATTTGTGTATTTTTACATTGTACAACTCGTATATAAGTATAACTCTAGGCTCCCATATTTGGTGAGTCATTATTTTCCAAAACCTCACAGTCACGTTGTTATTTTACTTCTGGTTTTTTTAAAGATTTAATAGTAATGAAATAATAAGCTAGGATAATAATAAAAATTGCATCAGTTTTTTTTTTTGTCTATTACTTCTAATTAATAGAGCTTGAAAAACTAGAGCAAAACCAAATGAAATAAGAGACATTTTTCGTATTGTTTTGTTGAATGAAATAGCAAAGATTTATATAGCAATGATACATCCCTCTCATCTCTCCCTAGTCAGCTAGTGAGAAGTAACAAATTCTAACAAGTTTTAAAACTGGAAAATAAATTGCATTCTACCCGAACAGGCTTCTATAACTAATTAAGCTAGCTATTTGTATTGATTAATTGAGCTATAAAGTTGTGAGCTATGCAAAGCTATATCACCTACATATAAGGATGATGATAGGTCGGGTCTGGGTGATTGGGTCGGGTCCACCTAGGTTCAAACCCATTTAATTTTTTTTTGGAGCTGGACCCAGTCCTACCTCAGACCCTCTAGAAAGATGGGACAAAACCAAACCCTATGAGTCGCTGCTCCATGGGTCCTAAACGAATCCTAATAGTTTTTCACAATAAAAATTATTTTTTCCACCTCCCGACATCAATTACTACATTATAAAAATAGATAATTGAATTTAAAAGATGCAATATTTAATTACAAAATATTCTAGCGACACATACCATAGCTAAGCGTTTCTACTTATATTTTAAAACACCAAAAATAATATTTTAATACAAACCACAAACGACAAAGTTCATCAGATTTTAAACAAGTATGACAAAATAGTTCTTCTTCTCCAATCGGTAGAAAGTGAAGTGGCTTTAGAGTTTACTAATTTGGAGTTGCTTTATTCAATTGTTTTTGTCACATTTTTTATTAAAAAAAATGGATCTTAAAGTGGTCTTGGGTCGGATCTAGGTCTGAATTCTTCAGACCCAGACCCAAACTCAACCGACGTCCATTAGACTCAGACCTGCTTAAAATCCGTTGGATTTCATTTCATTGGACCCAAACCCTCTAAATTGGGCCGGGTCCAATGGGTCTGAATCAAGCTCAGGACCCACTGCCACCCTTACCTACATCCCCTTCAGATTAGAGGGTGGTTGAACTCCCAATGAGGATGTGATGATGCTAACTCCAGACTGTGGCTTTGTGAGTAAATCTGCTAATTATTGCTTGGTAGGAGTGTAGCTTAAAGAAATAAGACCTTCTAAGAGCTATTGCATGCCTAACATAATGATAGTCTACCTCAATGTTCTTGGTTTTTTAATGAAAAAGCAGATTATTGGCAATGAATATGGCAGCATGATTATCACGCTTTACTGGAATAGGTGTGATTGGAGTAATAGTGAACTCATGAAGCAAACTTGACAACCAAGAGAGCTCTTTAAGTAGTCTCGTAAAACTCCTATAACTTTGCTTCAATTGAGAACAAAGAGACAATTTTTTGCTACTTTGATTTCCGAAATTGAAGAGTTGAACCAAGACAAATGGCAAACACACTCTTTGACATCTTACACTGAGGGCAAGCACCCCAATTTGAATCACAATAGCCTTGCAAAATGAAGGAATGATCTTTGCGCACTAAATGACAATAGCCTTGCAAAGTGAACGAATGATCTTTGCTCATTAAGATTCCCAAGGATCGAGTACATTTAAGGTACCTTAGAACATGCATGAATTGCTGCTTGGAAGTGAGGCGCTCAAGGCCATTGCATGAACTGGTCCAAAGGCTAGGCATTGAATGCTATATCGGGCCTTGTCTGAGTGAGAAAGTTTAGCCTTCTTATGAGGCTTTTGTAAGTTGAAAGATTACCATAAATCTCTCTTTTATCCAAAAATGGCTTGTCAAGTGGTGCCACAACAAGTTTTAAATTTTCACAACTGAAATCCTTCTATAGGTCGACACAAGGTAAATTTCCTTTATATTATAATGATACCTTGGTTTTTCATGTAGGACTTCCAACCCAAAGAAATAGTACACTTTACCAAGAATTTAATCTTGAAGGTGGATTAGAAAGCCATTAAGAGATTGCATTTCAGCCTCATCATTCCAAATGAGTAATATATCATTCATATAAACAGCAAGGGAAGCAGCATAATCATTTGTCTTTCTAGAAAAGAAGGAATAGTCATTTGGTGAGTGTATAAAACTTGTGAGGTAAAGGAGCCTAAGTAGCTTCACCAACCACTAACTTGAGGCTTTTTGAAGCTCATATAATAATTTCCTAAGCCTGAAAACTACATTGGGAGTATTGGAACCCATACAGGAGATAACTTCGTGTAAATGACCTCATGTAAATCCCATGTATGAATGCATTATTAACATCGACTTGGCGAAGATTGATGCCATTCCTTCTCGACTGCAATGCAACAGCTAATCAGCTAGAAATTTTTTATTTATAGTAATTTTAACCACAAGAGAGAATGTATCTGTATAATCTATGCCTTCTTTTTGTGTGAAACCTTTAATCTCCGATCTTACTTTTAACCCTTTAATAGCACCATGATTATATACATCCACTTGCATGCTATAGGATTCTAGACCATCAAAAGGTGGAATAACTTTCTAAGTATATTGCTTTCTGCAAACCTAAATGACCAGCTGCTTCTTCATAGCTTGCTGGTTCTATTTCTCATGTTAAAGGTTGAAGATCTTTAGACTATGCAAATGAATCTATTGACGATGCAGCGAAAGAAAAGGTAACGAGGCATAACTGACAGTAATTCTTTTCTTGAGATATATGACTCTATTGTGTAAAGTTGCATATGTATTCTTGTAAATATCTAAGATTCTTATGCTGTCTCCGAGATCTTCTAGGAGGCTGAATAGAAATTGACTAATGAGGTGCCTGATCTAAATCAGAGGATGGCTAAAAGGTATAATGAAGCATAGCAACAGGTGATGGACTACATTGTGTTGTAATGGTATGTATATCAATAGGAAAATAAAAAACAGGCAAAGGCAAGTAGGTAGAAGAATCATGCTTGTAACAAGGAAAAGCATCCTTGCAAAATATAACATCCCTTGAAACATAGGACTTGTGTGTCTCCATTGACATGCATAATTTTATATGTTTTATTCCCATAGGGTGGCTGATGAGGATACAAATAACTCTGGCTTGTAGTCTCTGTCTTCCCACCTTAAGAGTTAACATATAGCAAAGACATTCAAAAGCTCTTAAGTGATGATATTTTGGTGGTTGACCATAGAGTAGTTCAAAAGGTGACTTCAGTTGGAAGAGCTTAGTAGGGAACCTATTGATCAAATAAGTGATTGCCAATAAACACTCCCCCCAAAACCTGAAAGGCAATTTGACTGAAAAAGTAAGGCCTACAAGTAATAAGAAGGCATTTGTGTTTCCTTTCATCACCATCGCGTTTAGAAATGGTTATGTTGCTAGTTTGACACAAAATTCTAGCGTCAGAGAAACACTTCAAGGCTTCATGACTAAGACCAAGTTCAATAACATTCTCACTTCTTACAGCTTGCATATTGGATGAAAATTTAGCTTGTGCCATTTTGACAAAGGACTACACCAACGAAAAAAGACTTACTTTTAAGTTGTCATAAGATGTGTCCAAGTGACTCTTGTAAAGTGATCAATAATGGTAAAACAAAATGTATAACAAGCATATGTCGTAATATACATGACCTGGTCCCTAAATATCCACATGAATCAACCCAAAAGAATGCGCAATAGAAGCAGTGCTGAGATGAAAACATAATCTCTGCTGTCTTGGTTTATGACAAATTTCACCAGTATGAAAACATTATGATCGCACCAATCCCATTGCTTTCAATTTCTTAAGTGGTATATGTCCTTATCTCTTATGCCACTTCATACCAGCTTCTTGAACCACTCTATTACAAATCATTAAGGAATGATCATTTTCGCTCAAAAGAAAATTGCTACAAACAGTAGAATAAATCAAACTGGTAGCCATGTCCCTATAAAGAAAGTACAATCCAGTGTGCTACTCTACCAATCCTTAGTGAATTCTTCAGAGAAGGGCCCTGCAACAAGCAATACTCTTTATGTAAAAAATTACTCTACACTTCAGCTGAGCCACCAATTTATTGATAGATATAAGATTGAACTTGAAAAAGGGCACCAAGGGCCTGTT
The DNA here is from genome assembly GCA_017589665.1 of Selenicereus undatus. NCBI lineage: Eukaryota > Viridiplantae > Streptophyta > Magnoliopsida > Caryophyllales > Cactaceae > Selenicereus > Selenicereus undatus. The sequence continues at coordinate 74,386,044 of JACYFF010031954.1, read as the reverse complement.
CGTTTTCAACATTTTGGATGAGCTATTAGCAGTTTGAAGTAGGTTAGAGCAGGTTGGAGCAAGTTTGACTAGCAGTTAGTAGGTAGAAGCAGGTTTGAAAGTGTTTTTATATTGCGATTGTTCGAATGTCATGATTATCGATGATCATTTATGTTGAATACTTTACATTTTTGTAACACTATTTCATAATAGATTTGTGAAAATAATGCAATAGAAGAGCAAGGTAACGATTAATATTTTTGACCTTTTTCTTAATTTCAAACCGGTCCATTAATGCAATCACACACACACACACACACACACACACACACACACACACACACACAC
>JACYFF010031954.1:74361520-74385707 GCA_017589665.1 Selenicereus undatus | reverse complement strand
ACACACACACACACACACACACACACACACACACACACACACACACATATATATATATATATATATATATATATATATATATATATATTAAAAGTTGGATTGAACTAATGTATGAGCGACACGTGGGATGCCACATAGGATGCCATCTAAGGCGCCACTTGGGATAAGAATCCCATGTAGGATAGCAACATAAAAGACTTCTATCATATAATTAAGATGGATGTAGGTTATCAATACAATTTTAATTCAATTTAATGTTAACTTTTCTCATATGTTATGACTAATTAGTAATTGAATTTTGTCTTAAAACACTTAAATATAGACCAAAGAAATGATTTAGATATTACCCAAGAAAAAAATTGGAGTGTGTTAGACATTATTCTTGAGGTAAGTATATATTGGACATCTAAATCTAAATATATTTATTTTTAAGTGTATATATCATGAGTTGAAACTTGAATGCTGATCAGGCTGCTTATTTCGCATACTGCAAAACTTGATTACTGAAGCATGTCACATAATTGGATTTAGATACTGTGAAATACAATAAGACCTTAATGTGATTGTAGGTTTTGCTTATGACTACTTTAAGTTGGTAAATATTTAGTTTCTTTTCACATTTGTAACTTACGTTTATGATATTAAAAAAATGCTTCAATAATTTATTTATATTTCACAATATACTATAAAAGTATAATTAGTTCTTTTAGCAAATTTAAATTTAAATTTAATAGGCGAATTAATATATAAAAGTAGTTTGTCTACTTTTCCACAATATACTATAATTGACTTTATAAATTAGTAGTACTCCCCCCCCCCCTAAGAAAAAATAAGGTTAAAAGTTTTCCTAAATTCAAATTGTACTCAAATTTCTTCATCTGTTACTAATCTCCCTTTCTTCTTTTTTTAATTTTTAAATTTTTCTTTGTTGGTTTTTTTTATAAATAATTACACACCAAAGTGATAAGATTAAGGTGAAGACTTATCCGTCTTTTTGTTACTACTATCAACAATTTTTCCATGTTTTGTTGATCATAAGAATAATTAATCAAATTTTATTTATATTCAAATCATGGGTCAAATAGTAGGAAGTACCATCATCACTATTAAATAATATTAAAAGTGTCGTTAAACTATTGAAATAATCTGCAATGGACATATGAAGTAAGTGCATGCGTAATGAATATAATTAAACCAATAGGAATCTCTAGGGGAAAAATGCATATTTTGTGATGATTATTAGTTTTACTTGGCAGGCATGACCCTACGAATTTGACATTTGGCCTCACATGTACTAACTAATCTTTTGCTAATTTACTCATATTGGGAAATTAACTTATTGTTTCATTTGAATGTCCATCTTTAATATTATATAACCTTTCCTAAATTACCTCATTATTTCATTTTAATACCCATCGGCCCTTTAATTATTATATTATATATTATTTTTGAAATTAATTATCTCATTATCCCAACAACTACTCATTTTACTCCAGAGTTTATCTTAGTTTACAATTTCTATAAATAGGGACTTAATTTTGTAGTATCTCATATAAATTTGTGTCGTCATTTGACCAAAAAGAAAATTTGTGTCCCCATATAATTCTTAGTTATGGAAGGATACAAAAATGAGTCCTACCAAGAACTGGTTGGCTAAAACGGAAGAATCTGATTCTTTTCTCCATCAATGTTAGAATGAAGCTTACAATCTCTAGAATTGTTTTGCACTCATCTGAGACAAAGTGGTCATTCGTATTAAAAAGAAGGCAATTTTCTATTCATGTTCCTTGTGCAATGACTATAAATACAAGTCAATGACCATCACTGAAATGTGTAGGAGTTTACCTTCCAAAATCGATATTAACTCATGGACAACTAAATTGTAACATCAAGGATGACTTCACCAGAGGGTTTGAAAATTATCATTAAACATCACAATAAACACTATGAAGAATATACAAGAAACATTGTTTACAAAAAAGTGTTCAACAACTTACCAATGGTATGTGTGCACCGAAAATAACCTCTCTACTACAAATTACCCAAAAAATAAAAAAATTGGCATTATACATCTTTTAGTGTTAGTAAACTCCTACAAAATATTAGTTCTAATTATGCAATGGCCATGACATATTATGATTTTTAAAATTAAATATAATCAAAGATTAAAATAATAACAATTAATAAATTCCTCCAATGTTGTGCAGGCAACTTAGGCAGATGAAATATACAAGAAGTCCATAATTGACATACCTCTCTGTAGGCAAGTACAAATTAATACAAAAGTATTATCTTATATTTTTTTACTCAATGTATAAGCATGTAAAAAATCATTACATACATTTAACAACACATTGTTGATGACAAGTAGTTAGGAACAAATGAAAAATCATAACCAAACTTAGTATAATATATGTTACTTTTGCAGGTTACATAATTTCAGAACGAAACTTGGCGACTGATAGACATTGAAGACGACAAATCTAATGTGTTATTGAACATTTCATATTAGAACTACTTTTCACACATCATATTTCACATTACCATATGATGCATTTCTTAAAATAAAGTCAAGTTTAAGAAATACAACATGAAATTACTGAAAATACTATAATTTTTCGTTCTTTGCTCCTTTGCTCCCACCGTCAATATGGTTATTTCACAAAATTATTTTAAATTTAAAAAAATCACACAGCGTCAAACCATATAATATCTTAAAACAAAAAAAAAATTAAAAACTTCTTGACTAACAGGATTAAACAAGATACACTAAACATCAAAAATTCAAATACATATAATTAAGGCGCCTTCATATGAAATAAAATCATAAGAATGTGCTACAATCAAGTACATAGAACTCAGTATAGTGTAGCACCAACAACAACATATACAAAAAGATACCAATTTCCATTGCAATGCACGGGTAAAAAACTAGTTTATGTATATAAAGTTGTGATAAATCAAGTCTGCTTCTATTATATTTTGATCAAACTGATCCATTAATTTCAAACTGACCCATTAATGTTGGAATATATATATATATATATATTAGATGGTAAAGTTAAATTATAAATATTACTGGTATATTATAGTTTAAAATTACGTCATTAAAAATTATATATTACTGTATTACAAATTAATGTCACAGTTCGGAAAAGTTTAAGCACGGCTCAGTCAAATTCGACTTGGTCAAAGCTTGGCTGGTGTTTGCGCTCGATGTTACTTATCGAGCAAAGCCAAGCGAGATCTCCACTGGCTCGAATGGACTCATACCTTCTATTTTTTGTTCAAGTTGTTTGCAGGGTTTTGAGCGAGTTGGAGCATATTGGAGTAGATTGGAGTATGTTTGACTAGCAGTTAGTAGGTTTCAGTAGGTTGGAGCAGGTTTGAGTAGATTGGAGCACGTAGCAGGTACAAAATGCTGAAAACGAGCAAGCCCTAAACGTACATCCACAAGTTTTGCATTATCAAAAATCTTTGAATCACCAAATTGTATCACTTGAACCTTATCATCATTAGGTAAAGTAAATAAAAATGAGCTATCAATCCCTCAAACCATGTAAAAGATTTCCATTGCATTCATTCGTAGCACCCAAGTCAATAATCCAGGCCTTATTAAACATCTTGAAAAGGCAACAAGTAATATGAGGAGAAAAAGTAACAAAACCTACAATATCTGTCAAATTAAAACTTTCTTGTCTATTTAGCTAAATGTTGTTGAGAAGATACATCAACATGTTTGACTGCTCCAAGTTCAAGCCCGATACAACTTGTTCAGAAGAAGCACTAAGACCAAAATTGCCACCTTAATCAACTTCAACTTGAACATTAGTAGCAACCCCATTAGACTTGCCCTTAGGTTGCTTTCTATTGCTAGGAAATCCATGAAATTTATATCATTTCTCCGGTGTTTCCAGGATTTTTGCATAAATCACACGAGTTACATCTTAGAATCTTGGCTTCCTTTTTGAGGGTTGTTCTTGTTCAAACTAGTAAAAAAATAAGCACTCTCAATGAAGAACTAAGTGGTATTCTTCACTTGCCTTTGCTTAGCTTCTTGTAAAATCAGAGAATAGGCTTGTGAAAGACATGGGCAAAGGTAAGTCATCAGAATATTACCCTTTATTGTAGTGTAAGCTCCATTTAACCCCAATAAGAAATTGAATGAGTTTTGCTCTTACTGATACTTATTTAGTTTTGCATTGATGCCAAAGGTACATCGGCCACAAGAACAAGGCAAAGAGTTTAAGGTTGCGAACATGTCCCAACGTTCCGTGGCTTTGTTGAAATATGTAGCAATGTCTATATCTACTTGATCAATACAAGATAAAGCCTTTTGCACTTGAAACAAGTCATCTTTGTTTGTCTGGCCATATCTTTCAACTAGTTCCCTCCATAGATCATTGGCAGTTTTAAAATAAATAACACTTTCTCTTGTTCAGAGAGTTTAACAACCGTGGAAATTTCACATCATTACATCTTTACAAAAAAAGTGCAGAGGTGACCTATGATCAGGCTAATCAATTGTTCGTTTGGTGAAGCTAACTTAGTTAAAAATGCAATCGTCACAAAACTTTTCCAAGCATCAAACTTTTCATCCTTGAAACGATTAGAAACAAGAATCTTCCTTGTATAATCTATAGAATGAATGAAAAGTGAATGAAGAGAAGGAATATAAGATGTTAAACCATAAATTATAATATTTTTATACCTTTTATTATCTAATATTTACTTGAAATAAATTATTAAATTAGAATTTTAATGTTGTCTTGTTTATTTTGTAGGAATTGAAAATTTTAGAGAAAAAATAAGATTACTTGCTCAATTAATCAAGAGTTGGACCAAGAGAACAAGAAAGGAAATAGAAGAGCAAGAACAACCCAACCAGCGGCCCAGAACTGAGGCCCAAGTGGCAGACTGCGACCCCCCTTCTACTCTCTTCTTTCTCTCCTTTTCTCCCTCAGCGGGGCCTGGCCTCGTTCTTTCCAAGCATAGCTTCCCCCCTCTTAATCCCAGCCTATTTTCACTTAAAGGGAAGCATGCCTTGCACATGATGTCCCCCATCACCTTTCTTCTTCCTCAACACTTCAACTACCCAGCAGAAACGAAAGCAGAGGACCCGAACAGAGCATAGTGGCTTTCTTTCTTCCAAATCGCATCTCTTACTTCCTTTCTATCTCCTCCTTCATGATCCTTAATCATCACCATCATCAAGGCCACCGTTACAAAGCGTTGACATCCATTAATTCGTTAAATAATGGAGGCAATCTAAGGGATAGAGAACAACATTTTTGCAGAGCTTGAAATGGAGTTCGAAGACTCGGCTTTAGGGGGATCTGAGTTCACGTTTCCCTTACTCTTTTTAGATTATAGATTCAATTTCTAGTTGGGAGGATTCATATTATTTTTCAATTTTCATCTCCATTTTGTGTTTAGATCTAGGTTTTAAGCTCACAAATTGGTGTAATTTGGATTCCAGTTTGTTCAACTCGATTTGAAATTTTTAGTTTAGGGGTTTCGGTTTCTTGAGTTTTCGAATCTGTTTAACTTTGTTCTCACGCTGAGTTAAAATTTTTTTTTTGATTTCTTGTCTTTTTTTGGTCAGTTCTGTTTTGTCGCAACTTTCAAACCCAGATTTCGGGTTTCTGAAATTGTAATCAGCCTGAACAATCGTTAGCTCAATTGAGGGAAGAGTTTTGGATTGAATTTTTGGTAAGGATTCTCTGAGATTTCTTATGGCTAATCGGCTATGGGATCTGTTTCTGAGTTGCTTTGCACCTTGCGTTGTTGCTCTGTTGCTCTGTTTCGATGATAATATAGTTCAGTCAATTAACCTGGCCAAACAATCAAACACGGCAAAGTGCTGGTGGGGTGGAAATATTTGCAGTTTAGTACTTGTTACTTTGGCTAGATTATTTACAACTTCGGGAATGGTTCAAAATTTTATGAAGTTATCTTATTTATTTAGACTATCAATTTGTGAAATAACTTTACCTTGGAGTCGGTTAATTTAGTACTTAATTTCAATTTTGATGAAAATTTAGGTAAACTAAATTCACAACTCATCCCTGATGACGATACCCATAAACACTATAATGAAAAACAGTGTGCGTACGGATTTTATAAACAACTTTTTGGTTGCCAGGATGGAATTGTGCAATTTGGTTGCGTCGAGTTATAGTTTAGTTATTTGATTCATTTGAGTCGCTTTTGTTTTAATTTTATCGTTGTGATTTTTTGTTTTAATGAAGTCGTTATTTCATTTTAGTAATTTAGTTTAGTTTTGATTTTGAATTAAGTTAGTATTTTGATTTTGATTTTTTGTTAAGATTAGTTTTATTTTAATTTTTAGAGGTTATTTGTTGCTGAAAAAAATAGCAATAATGAATTTGGTTTATGTGCAACAAAAGAAACAAAGTAGAACTGATCCAAAATTAAAAAAATCAGAACATTGTAGATTTTTCTACTAATATAGAATATGTTTGAATTTTTTTGGAGCATTTCTGGTGTGCTTTTTGCTATGCTAATGTTTTTCCTAGGTTCATCATAATTTTTAAAGTTTGTGTGAATTTTTCGGACTGTCTGGATGTTTTTGTGAATTTTCGACTTAATAATCTATTTGTAATTTTTTGCACAGTTTTGGGATAGAAAAAATTCAAGAAAAATTATATTTATGTCCTTTGTGATTGTGTGGACTTTTCTGTATATTTAGTTATGATTTTAGGAGTTTTATTTTCTGTTTTAATTTTATTTTTAGAATTGGGTTGTTTAGATGTCGTTTATTTTCTAATTTTCATTCTTGTTGTTTGTGTTTTAAGTGTTGTTTTCGATTTGCTCATTTTCTGTTTGTATATTGTTTTTAGGTTTGTTTCACTTTCTTATTTTGTGGTTTAAAAGAAAAGAGAAGAAAAAGAAAATAAAATCCAAACAAAAAATAGAAAAAGAAAAGACCAAAAATAGAACCTTTGGTGAGGGTGTGGGAGTTATATGAATGGTTGGGTTAGAAATCCTGAAAATCATCGACTTGTTAGAAGTGAACCGAACCTTGACTTAGAACCCGAACCTGAACCCAAGCTTGAATTAGAAGAAATGGCACAAGAAAGATATTTATGTCCTTTGTGTTCCTAGGACTGCTTTGCCATCTTGCTTCACTATACCTGACCTTGGATACAATGCGACCTTCGAATTAAGACGTCACTATACTCAGATGCTCCTTAAATTTACAGGTTTAGAGGAAGCTTATTTGTTTTTGAGGGAATTCGAAGAAGTTTGCTCTATAATGCATTTCCCTCATATCCCCATTGATGTTGTGCGAATGAAATTGATTCCTTTTGCTTTTAAAGATTGTACTAAACGTTGGATGTATGGCTTGACTGCTAATCCTATAACTTCTTAGAATGATTTTGTGAGATTATTCTTAAGAAAATATTTCCCTAGTGCCAAGATTGTTAAGCTAAGGAATGAAATCAATCAATTTGTTCAACTAGATAGGGAATCATTTTGGAAATATTTTGATATGTTCAAGAATTTGTTAGCCCAGTATCCCCATCATTGTTTAGACCAAGCACATTTGTGTCAGATAGTATATTGAGGATTTAACCAACAGACTAGAATCAGGGTAGAGTCCATGTGTTATGGTGGCTTTCTTTCTAAGAGCGACACAACTGTTTGGGAATTTTTAGAGAACTTAGCTGAGAAAATTATGCAGTAGGAAACCACTCGTGATGACAGCTTAAGTTCAAGGTTTGCAAGGAGTGGGTTGCATTCTATCTCTGATGTAAGTCACTTAGAGTCTAACATAGCTGTTTTAGAAAACATGTTGAAGGGATTGACTCCCCAAATAACCCATCTATCCTAGACTTTTATAGTGTTTTGTTCTCATTGTCAGGCCTTAGACCATTCTTTGAGTGCTTATCCTTATTTTGCTCACCAGTTAGCAACTGGACAAGAGCAAGGGAGTATGGTCTTCCAGAGACCTAAGAGCGACCATTTCTCCCCTTATTACAACCAAGGGTGGAGAAACCACCCTGACTTTTCATGGAGTAATGGACCAAATGCTGCGGTTCCTAACTCCCAGCTCATCTCTCACCCTTCTAGTTCCTTTCAGAGATTGACTTTTCCAAGTGTGCCTAATACACCTAAACCTCCACCTCTAGTAGCTCAAGTTCAACCTCCTCCTGGTTACACTGATATTGATAAAATGGAGAGGAGTATTGATAACAATGTGAAGAGAATGATTTATGCTAACATGGAAAGAATGATGAGAATGATGGCTGAACAGTTTTTCCAATTAGCATTATCTTCTAGGGAGTTAGGTACTTTTCCGAGTCAACCTGAGGTGAACCCTAAGGGTCACGCCTCCTCTTCTTCTGGTAACCCTAGTGAGCCCGTGAGGAAAGTTAATGCAGTGATATCTCTCCGTTCTGGTCGAGAGATTGATAACCAAGTGAGAAATCCTGATGAGCCCTGTAAGTATCCTCACCAATTCTTCCAAAATTCTTCTTCTTCTTCTTTGTCTTCACCTCAGAAACTAGGTCATCCAGTGAGCTAGAGGATTCTACTGATGGTGTCCCCAATGATTCTGATACTCACCTTCCTCCTCAGTCGCCATTTAAGACAGAGGAGCTTAAAGAGAAAGACTCTTCTAATTCAGTTGACCCTTCACCTTCTAAAGGTTCTTCTTCTCCTTCTTCCTCTTCTTCTGAGAAAGTCCATATGCCTTTACCTCATTTTCCCCATAAGCTTAAGAAAAAAGATCAAGCTCATGTTGAGAAGATGAGATATACCTTCTCTCAAGTCAAAATCAACATTCTTTTACTCAATGCTATTCAACAGATGCCTCCATATGCTAGATTCTTAAAAGATTTGTGCACGACCAAGAGAGTTACTAATGTCCCTAGGAAGGCTTTCTTAGCCTCTAGTGCTAGTTCTATTTTTTTCTTACCAGATCTCAATAAAGTATAAGGGACCCGGTTGCCTTACTATTTCTATAGTCATAGGGGACTAGCTTGTTCATAGAGCTTTGCTTCATTTAGGGGCCAATGTTAACTTGATACTCTTCACTGAGTATGAGAGGCTAGGGTTAGGTGACCTGAAACCTACCAAGATGGTTATTCAATTGGGTAATAGATCGACTAGGTTGCCGAGGGGGATAGTTGAGGATGTGCTGATAAGAGTGGGTGAATTTATTTACCCAGTGGACTGCATTGTGATTAAGACGGACATGGTGCCCAATGTAGCTAGTCAAGTCCCAGTGATTCTAGAGCATTCTTTTTTAGCCACTATTAATGCCCTCATTAATTGCAGGAATGGCATAATGAGACTACCTTTTGGCAACATAACCTTAGAGCTAAACATCTTTAACATGCAAAGACAACCTTTTGGTTTAGATGATATGGAGTTCTCTACTCTTCACTGGGTAGAGGATTCTATACTTCATGATGCTTTTGATGATGCGTTTACTGCTGAGTATAAGTAATTTCTTATGGATGATGAGCCTGAATATGATGTGTTTGAGTTTAATGACTTGTGCTCTACTGTTGATTGTTTGCTCACTGCTGTTTCTGAATCTATTTCTGAATATGTTCCCCCCTGCTCTTGAATTGAAACCTCTTCTTGATTCTCTCAAGTATGCATTTCTAGCACTCGGTGAATCTTAACCTGTCATCATTACTTCTGACCTAGATCGGGACTAAGAGGACAAATTGATTACCTTACTTAGAGAGAACAAGGAAGCTTTACGTTGGACTTTAGGGGATATTAAGGGTATTAGTCCTTTCATTGTGCAGCACATAATTCATTTAGAGGACAATGCTAAGCCCTACCATAACTGTCAAAGGCATTTGAACCCGACTCTCCATAAAGTAGTTAGGAAGGAAGTGCTGAAGTGGTTAGACCATGGGATTATCTATCCCATTTTTGATACTGAGTGGGTTAGTCCTGTTTAATTTGTTCCTAAGAAGACCGGGATTACTGTGATTAGGAATGACAAGAACGAGTTAGTCCCTACTCAAATTCAATATAGGTGGCATCTGTTATAGACTATAGAAAATTGAATATTGTCACTAGGAAAACCACTTTCCCCTTCCTTTCTTAGACCAAATGTTAGAGAGGTTGGACATTCCTTCTATTGCTTTTTAAATGGATACTCTTTCTATAACCAGATCTCTATCGCTCATGTGGATCAGGAGAAGACTACTTTCACCTGTCCATTTGGGACTTATGCCTTTAGACGAATGTTGTTTGGACTGTGCAATGCCCCTGTTGCCTTTAAGAGATGTATTATTTCTATTTTCTTAGATCTAGTTGAGCAGTGTATGGAAGTTTTCATGGATGTCTTCTCTGTATTTAGGTCTTCCTTTGATGATTACTTGTCTAATATGAGAAAAGTTTTGGAAAGGTGCAGGGACAAAAAACTGACTTTAAACTCGGAGAAATATCATTTCATGGTTAAAAAGGGGATAGTCTTAGTCTAAATTATTTCTAAAGATGGAATTAAAGTAGATAAGGCTAAGATTGATCTGATTGTTAATCTTCCACCTCCCACCTGTGTGAAAGAGGTGAGGTCTTTTCTTGGACATGTTGGCTTCTATCGTTGCTCCATTAAGGACTTTATTAAGATAACGAAACCTTAGTGTAATCTACTAGTTAAGGATGTGCCATTTCACTTCTCTGAGAAATGCCTTAAGGTATTTTCTAAGCTTAAGGAAGCCCTAACCTCTGCTCCTGTTCTTCATCCTTCCATCTAGGGAGAACTATTTGAATTGATGTGTGACGCTTCTGATTATGCTATTGGGGTTATTTTAGGGCAGCGTTTTGATAAGAAGCCCCTGTGATTTACTATGCTAGTCACAGTCTGAATAATGCCCAACTGAACTACACTGTTACTGAGAAAGAATTTTTGGTTGTGATTTTTGGTTTTGAGAAGTTTAGACCTTATCAGATTGGGTCTCATGTGATTGTCTATACTGACCACTTTGCTCTTAAGCACCTTCTTTTTAAGAAGAATGCTAAGCCTAGACTTGTTAGATGGATATTGGTTTTGCAGGAGTTTGACTGTGAAATCAGGGGTAAGAACGGTTCTGAGAACCTTGTAGCTAACCATTTATCTAGGATTCTCTATGATAGAGAGAGTGAGCCTAGTTTTTCTAAGTAATTCCCTAATGAGCAGTTATATGCTATCCACTTTGATCCTTGGTATGATAACATTGTTAATTACCTAATTGCTGGTGGGATCCCTGAGGATTGGACTAATAATGATAGAGATAGGTTCTTCCACCTTGTGAAGTTCTTTATTTGGGATGATCCTTATTTGTTTAAGTACTACTCCGACCAAGTGTTTAGAAGGTGTATTCTCGACAATGAGGTGAGGAGTGTCATTTGTTTTTATCATGACCAAGCATGTGGGCGGCATTTTAGCAGTAGGAAGACTGCAACCAAAGTTCTTCAATGTGGTTTCTATTGGCCTACTCTATTTAGGGATGCTTTTGAGTATTGTAAGAGTTGCCCTAGGTGCCAGCTGTTAGGTAGAATCACCAGGAGAGATATGATGCCACTAAACCCATCATTGTGGTGGAGATTTTTTTACTTATGGGGTATTGATTTTATAGGACAATTTCCATCTTCATTTGGGAATGAGTACATTTTATTAGTTGTGGACTATGTTTCTAAATGGGTTGAGGTCATTCTTTCTAGGACGAATGATGCTAATGTGGTTGTGAAGTTCCTTAGGGAAAATATCTTTGCTCGATTTGGCATGCCCCGTGCTGTCATTAGTGATAAGGGCACCCATTTTACTAATAGATCATTTGATACCTTACTGAAGAGGTACTCACTAGTCCATAGGCTTGCTACCCCTTATCATACTCAAACTAGTGGCCAGGTTAAGGTGTCCAATCGGCAGATCAAACAAATTCTAGAAAAGGCAGTGAGTCGGAACAAGAAAGATTGGTCTGACAAGCTCATAGATGCTTTTTGGGCCTATAGGATGGTTTTCAAAACTCCCTTACGTATGTCACCTTATAGGGTTGTTTATGGTAAGCCTTGTCATCTCCCTGTTGAGATAGAGCATAGAGCTTGGTAGGCCATTAGAAAGCTTAATTATGACTTGACTAAGGCCGGTAAGGAGCGTAGATTGCAACTGAGTGAGCTTAATGAGATTAGAGTTAAGGCTTATAAGAGTGCTCGATCTTACGAAGAGAGGGCGAAGTTGTTTCATGATAAGCATATCCTTAGGAAAGCGTTTGCCCCAGGAATGAAAATACTCTGATATGACTCTAAGCTCCATCTATTTCCAGGGAGATTGAGGTCCCGATGGATGGTTTGTTATATTGTCTCACACGTTTTTCCCTATGGTGCAGTCGAAATTCAGGAGCCTGAGAGTGGCGCCACTTTCAAAGTGAATGGCTAGCGTTTGAAGTAATTTCTGGAGTTGCCCCGTAGAGAAGATGCAGAGTGTCTGATACTCTGCGAACGGAGTCCTGATCGGTGATTGTGTTGAGATAACTCGGGTGTACTTAGCACTTGACCTAGTTTGCTAAGAAATTTCTTCACTTCTTCTCTCTTTTTCTTCCTTTTCCTTTTTCTTTTCTTTTTGTACAGTTGACTGTTTTTCTTTTTCTCTTTGGTATATATATGTTGAACATTTGTTTTTGAGTCGTGTCCTTTTTGTTTCTGAGTCTTGATTTTTATTTTTGTGGACTTGTTTTCCTTTTTCGTTTCTATATTTCGTGTTTCTTTCTACTCTTAATGAGGACATTATGAGATTTAGGTGTGGGTGTGGGGAAACTAAAAAAATTGCAAAAAAAAGAGAAAATTTAAAAATTTTGAAAATTTGAAAATCCAAAAAGATTTTTGTTTTGTTTTTTAGGGAAGCTTTACTTTTCTGATTAGCTTAAATTCTCGGTGCTTTGATTAATAGCTTGTATATAAGCGTGATGTGCATGATAGGTCTCCATCCTCAGTATGTCATTCTAAGCCCTAATTCTAACCCCAATTGTTCATTATCGATGTATAATCCAATCCTTATTTATACCATCATCATTATATTAAGGTCTTAGTCTTCCATGATTGGTTCTCCCACTTGTCTTTGACACGATTACTTTGGCTTTTTGTTTGCATTCTAAAAAAAACCAAAAAATAAAAATGAAAAAATAATAGAAATGAAAAAAAAGAAAAAAGGGAAGGAAATGAAATAAAATTTGGAATGACAAATATCCCTTTGAGGCATGCGCTATTGGGCACTACCCTTTGAGGTATGTGCTATTAGGTGTTACCCTTTGAGGCATACTACTACTGGGAAAGGTTGCTTCCTATGTTAATAAGTCAATAATGTAGTTTGTGTCAGTCAAGTGGGATTGAGTTTGATTCTGGCAAGCCTAAGTCTTAGGATGATGATGCACTTACACACACGAGCACTGGGATTGGTTGAAAGTTTTGATGTATAATGGGGTGAAAAATTAGTGTTTTGATGTCATCCATGGGGTAGAGAGCCTTGATGAGTACATTATGTTTATATGCAGGCCAATGTCTTTGCTACATAGGCAATTTGGTTAGTTAGAATGTTCACAGTCTTTTTCCTTGTATATTTATGTTTGTAAATCCAAACTGCTTTTCTGTTTCTGTCTCTCTTTTCCCTTTTCATTTTCTTTTCTAGATTTTGTAGGTATATCTTCTACAAACCCTCACGAGACCTTACTTGTCCACTAGGGATAACTTAGAGGTTTAAAGGGCTTGTTGTACACACTAAGTGCAACCGTGATTTCTACGAAAGTGAGTTAGGATTTTATTTTCATTTTCTAGGATTTTTTTGTTTTGTTTTACTCGAGGACAACAAAAACTTAGGCGTGAGGGTATTTGTTAAACCATAAACTATAATATTTTTATTCCCTTTATTATCTAATATTTGCTCGAAATAAATTATTAAATTAGAATTTTTATGTTGTTTTGTTTATTTTGTAGGAATTGAAAATTTTGGAGAAAAAATAAGATAACTTGCTCAATTAATCAAGAGTTGGACCAAGACAAGAAGAAAGGAAATAGAAGAGCAAGAACAACCCAACCAGCAGCCCAGAACCAAGGCCTGGCCCCGTTCTTTCCAAGCAGACCGACTTCCCCCCTTCTTAATCCCAGCCTGTTTTCACTTAAAGGGAAGCATGCCCTACACGTGAGCTCCCCCATCCCCTTTCTTCTTCCTCAACGCTTCAACTACCCACCAGAAATGAAAGCAGAGGACCCGAACAAAGCATGGCGACTTTCTTTCTTCCAAATCGCATCCGTTACTTCCTTTCTCTCTCCTCCTTCGTGATCCTTAATCGTCACCATCATCAAGTCCACCGTTACAAAGCATTAACAGCCATTAATTCGTCAAATAATTGAGGCAATCGAAGGGATGGAGAACGGCGTGTTTGTAGAGCTTAAAATGGAGTTCGAAGACTTGATTCTAGGGGGGTCTGAGTTCACATTTTCCTTACTCTTTTTAAATCATAGATTCAATTTCTAGTTGAGAGAATTCATATTATTTTTCAGTGTTCTTCTCTATTTTGTGTTCAGATCTAGGTTTTAACAAATTGGTGTAAGTTGGATTCCGGTTTGTTCAAGTCGAGTTGAAATGTGTAGTTTCGGTTTCTTGAGTTTTCGAATTTGTTTAACTTCATTCTCGCGCAGAGTTAAAATTTTGTTTTGATTTCTCATCTTTTTTTTCAGTTCTGTTTTATCGCAAATTTCAGACCCTAATTTCAGGTTTTTGAAATTGTAATCACCCTCAACAATCGTTGGCTCAATTGAGGGAAGAGTTTTGGATTGAATTTCTGGTAAGGATTCTCTAAGATTTACTTGTGGCTACTCGGCTCTGGGATCTATTTATGAGTTGCTTTACACCTTGTGTTGTTGCTCTGTTTCGATGATAATATAGTTCAGTCAATTAACCTGGATAAACAAACAAACACAACAAAGTGTTGGTGGGGTGGAAATATTTCCAGTTTAGAGCTTCTTACTTTTGCTAGATTATTTACAAGTTCGAGAATGGTTCAAAAATTCATGAATTTATCTCGCTATTTAGACTATCAATTTGTGAAATAACTTTACCTTGGAGTCGGTTAATTTATTACTTAGTTTAAATTTTGATGAAAATTTAGGTACACTAATTTCACAACTCATCCCTGAAGACGATACCCGTAAGCACTATAACAAGAAATCGTGCACGTGCAAATTTTACTAACATAGGATTCTTCCACAAGGTGGATTAATAGGAATGGGATACTAAGAATGTTGTTCTGTGTTTTATCTCCAATCATAGACATAGCATATACGAACATGAAGAATAAAAAACAATAGCTAAGAAAGAAAAACAAAAACAATGGAAAAAGAAGAAACCAGATCAAGAAACAAAAGCCCGCCCTGATGCCATGATAGAGTCTAGAAAAGCTCAGGCAAAAAAATGACATGAGAGATTTTCTATATTGTTATTAAAAGGGTTTTGCAAGCAATGAAGAGGTAGTCGTTCACAACGAAACAACACGCCACACTGATTGTATTCCGTGGCCATGAATGTCAATATATGGAACCCTGATAGCCCTAACTTGGAGAATAAGAATTGGAGAAGATAATGTTTGAGGTAATACAAAATCTATCAACAAAGATTTTCTATACTAATTAATAATATCTTCCAAATCTTCTGTAATATTCCCCCTCAAGTTGGAGCATGAGGGTTGATCATGCCCAACTTGTCTCTTAAGTGAAGAAACCACTTCTTGCCAAGAGCCTTGGTGAATATATCAGCTAGTTGATGCTTGGTGGGTACATAAGCGAACACAAGAAGTCCTTACTCCAGCTTTTTGCATACAAAATGGCATTCAATCTCAATATACTTCATTCTCTCATGGAAAATAGGATTCTTCGCGATGTGAAGAGCTTCCTAGCTATCACATAACATGCGCATAGGTGAATTGTGAAACATACCGAGGCTTGCAAGAAGAAATTTGAGCCACACAAGCTCACTAGTTGCCGCTGCCATGGAATGATATTCTGCCTCATTCGATGATCTGGAGACAGTTGTCTATTTCTTTGTCTTTCATGAAGCCAGGGATCCACCAATTGTGACGAGATAGCCTGTGAGGGAGTAGTGCGTGAGGGGGATGGTACCCCAATCGACATCACAATAGGCATACACATGTAAGTTGCAATCATAACGCAGCAGGATACCATAACTAGGTGTGGCTTTCAGAAAACGTAAAACACATTTGGTAGCTTCCAAATGCTCATGTTTCAGCTCTTGCAGAAACTGGGCCAAGATGTGAACTGCATAACTCAGCTCAGGTCTAGTGATTGTCAGATAGATAAGACGCCTTATAAGCTGACAATACTGACTGGGATCATCCACAACATGCCCTTGGGTGAGCGCTAACTTGTGGTTTTCTTCCATTGGAAAATATGAAGGCTTGATTCCTAATAATCCACATTCGTCAATAATTTCAAGTGCATATTTCCACTTACACAAGAAAAGTCCTTGTGGGCCTTTGGCTACCTCAATACTAAGAAAATACTTGGGAGGGCTAAGATCTTTAATTCGAAAACAAGTATTTAGATAAGTCTTGAATTCTGCACAAGCCTTTGAATAGCTTCCAGCAAGGATGATATCATCAACATATAGCAAAAGAGCCTAGAAAATGTTACCATTCCGATACGTGAACAAGGAGTAATCGGCATATGATTTTGTAAACCCATAAGCAAGTAGGGTGGAGGAGAGCTTGGCAAACCACTGGCGAGGCACCTGTCTTAGTCCATACAAAGATTTTCATAATTTGAATACCTTCTTAGGTGAACTGCATGTAAAACCTAGGGGTAAATGCATACAAACATCTTCCTCAAGATCACATGTAGAAACGTATTATTGACGTCCATTTGATGAAGCTCTCACCCCTTTGAAATTGCCAATGATAAAAATGTTCGCACAGTGGTCATCTTTAGGGGTGTGCAAAACAAGTTAACCGGAGTTTCGGTTAATCGAAAATCGGTTAACCTGTTTTTCGGTTCAAAAAAATTCCGAATCGTAACCGAATCGAAAATTTCAGTTAACTGTTTTTCAGTTAACCGAAAATTTCGGTTCGTCCAAAACCCGAACCGTAACCGAACCGAAAATTCCGGTTAACCGGTTTTTCAGTTCTTTTAACCGATTTTTCGATTCGGTTACCGGTTAACCGTTTACAAATAATAAAAAAACTTATACTTTCTTACCTAAATTTTTCATTCTTTCATGTTTAAATTCTTTTCATAAAAATTAAACTTTGGTTACTATTTATAAATAATTAAAAAGTGCACTTTTCTCGCCGAAATTTTTTATTTTTTACGTATAATTTTTTAAAAAATAAAATTATTTTCGGTTCAGTTAACCGAATTTTCAAATAATCCAAACCGTACCTGAACCGAAAACCGAAAAAATTCGGTTCGGCTTTTTTGAAAAATTTGTTCGGTTAACCGGTTTTTCGGTTCGGTTTTTGGTTTCGGATTTTTTTGCACACCCCAAGTCATCTTTACAACTGGTGCAAAGATCTCATTGAAGTCAAAACCCTCTAGCTGCAGATCTCCACGAACCGCCAATCTTGCCTTGAATCTCTTAATATTTCCATCCACCTTATACTTGACTTTATGTACCCCTTTGGTTCATTGGTAGTGGTTGCCCTGGGTGCTGCTGGGCCTAACTGTGAGAGCCAATCTGCACTCTAAGATTGCGTGATGCAGTTTCGGCCTGTACACTCTCTAGTGGCTCAATAATGTTAGGTGGGTTGTTTTGCTCTTCAACTTGTACTTCCTCCAACAGGACAGCCATATTCCCTAGAGGAAAATGGGCTTCTTGCTCAAAGTCATCAAACTCATGCCCATTATTCGTCAAGTTTGGTTGCAAACCGGTGCCACGAGCTTGGTCTTTATCTATTTTTGAGTGAGGGAATGCATTTTTTTGTCCCTAAATCAAAGACTTTCCACCCTTTCTTACCAAATGGATATCCCAGAAAGACACACTTGCAACTCCGTGCGGCAAACTTGTTGTGTGGTTTAGACTTGAAATAGATATAACATAAGCACCCAAAAACTTTTAATGGTTCATAGGAGGGTTTGACTCCAAATAATAACTCATATAGAGTTTTCCCATTCAACATGTAACTTAGTGTTCGATTGATTAAATAGCCCACAACAAGTGCACATTTTCCCCAAAATCGTAAAGGTAGATGGCCTTGGAATCGAGGAGCTCATGCGACGTTAAGAATGTGCCTATGCTTTCTTTCTACTCTCCCATTTTGTTGAGGGGTGTCCACACATATGATTTGATGTATAATCCCTTGGTCTAAATAGAATTGCTTCATTGGCGCTGAAATAAATTCGCTACCATTGTCATTGCGTATTATTTTCACATTTTGGCAAATTGGGTTTTAACCAGTTTAGCAAAATTTTGCAACAAGCTTGAAGCTTCTCCTTTTTCTCTCATCAAATGGAACCAAACACCCCTGCTTGCATCATCGACAATCGTGAGAAAGCAATGAGCACCACACAAAGACGGGGTCCTATACAATCCCCAAATATCATGATGAATAATTCTAAAGAGTTCTTCTGCTTTACTATCTCTAACACAAAACTGATTATGTGTTTGTTTCGCAGGAAAACATACATCACAAGCTTCAGTCACTTTATTCTTAGAACTACCTTTGATTCCTAACTCCTTAGGAAGTAGAGATAATGCTGGTTTGATGGATTCCCAAGTCGATTGTGCCACAAGTTATAAGATGAAAGCCACACCAATCAGTAGACCCCCTCTCAGTTCAGCCACACCAATCAGGTTCTTCGAGGTGCGGTCATGTATCGCACAAACGGTTTTCTCAAAAATCACGATTCAATTTAATTCCCTGGTAAGTTGAGCCAAAAAAATTAAGTTACATGAAAAACCAAAGCACTTTATCCAAATTGATGTTAGCCAAACAAACATTCCCGCCCTTTTCTGCGTGTACCTCAGTCGGGTGGGTACCCAATTATCTTGTAGCAGTCGCTCTCGTCGTGTCTGAACTGCCCATAGTGCCTGCAATTTCCTTTCTCCTTAGCAGCTGACGCCTGGTTACCGTGATTCATAACAAAAGCCATTGTTGTCTCGCTACGGTCATCCCAACCAACCATCATCTTTTTGTGTTGCTCCTCTTGCATCACCATGTTAAATATCTTGTCAGGTGAAGGCATTGGTTCTTGGGCAAGAATCTGACTTCGAATACTCGAGTATGAGTCGTTTAACCCCATCAAGAATTGGTGGGATTTGTTTTCCTTATTCATCCTTGCAATCCCTGCCGCTTCGCACATGCACCCCTTACAAGTGCAAAACGACACCTTCACATGGTTATTAAGTTCATTCCATATGTTCATTAGTTTGGAACAAAACTCACGCACGTTGAGACTTCCTTGCATGCAATCTACTATACTCGCTTTCAGCTGATGGATCTTAGGGGCATTAGCAACTGCATAGCATTTTTTGAGATCTTCCCACATCTCTCTGGTGGTGTCCGAGTATGCTACAGTGTCCTCGACTTAGGATCAATAACGTTGAGGATCCATGAACACAATATTGAGTTAGCCATGTCCCAAGCATCGCTCTTGGAGAAGTTTTGATCTTAATTCGGTTGTGGTTTGGTCAAAGTTCTGTCTATGAACCCTAGCTTATTCTTCGCCTTTTGGGCTGCCCAAATAGCCTGTTCCAACAGGTCGTAGTTTTTCAAGTCAAAGGTTACAGCCGCAATCATGATGTTGGGACCTTCCGACAGGTGAAGGTAATACGGTGAGTGTGCCTCTATGACGAATCGCTTCGTATTTCCATTGTCTGCCATGGTTTTTGTTTTTATTTTGAAGAGTTAGCGGCTTAGCGTTGCTGTTATACCATGAAGAGGGTTTAGCAACCAGTGAAGAGGTAATCATTTACAGCGAAAAAACATGCCACACTAATTGTATTCCATGGCCATGAATGTCAATATATACAACCCTAATAGCCCTAACTCTGAGAACAATAATTCGAAAAGATAATGTTTGAGATAATACAAAATAAATCAACAAAGATTTTCTATCCTAATTAACAATGCCTTCTGTATCTTCCATAATATGTTATTTGTTGAATGAAATGAATACAAGGATTTATAAACAATGTTATGTCTCTCTTTAGCTAGCTAGTAAGAAGTACCAAAGTCTAACAACTTGGAAAATAGAAAAATAAACTGCATTTCCCCCGACCAGACTTCTATAAGTAACTGAACTAGTTATACCAATTAACTGAGTTAGAGAGTCGAGGGCTACATGAAGCTACATCTCTGCCAACTTCTATATATATTTGTATTTCCTCTACTATCTCTATCAATTGTGGTCCCCCCCCCCCCCTCCTCTTTCTCCTCCTCCTCAAACATTTGTCTGAATTTCTAGCAATTATTTTCTAGCTTCTATTCTACTTCTTTATGCAAGTTTTTGTAATTTAATTTTTACTTTTGTAATTGTTCATTTTATAAGTTTACACCTTTTATTTTCATTTGTTTGGATTTCTAGCAATTATTGCCTACCTTCTATTCTACTTCTTTATGCAAGTTTTTGTAATTTAATGTTTACCTTTGTAATTGTTTGTTTTCTTACTCTTCTTTGGAATCGATTAGGTATTGATGTTATATTCACTTCACCACAGACAATGAACAAGAATAGGGGTGTTTACATTTCGGTTGAATTTGAGGCCCAAAGAAAACTGGATCAAAAACCTAGACCCAAATTGAACCAAATGCAACCGGTTAGGTCTTTGGTCTTAAAAATTGTGAATTTTATATTCTGGATTGGTATGTTTTAAACTCGAAAAAAATCTACCCGATTCAATATACAAAAATATACAACACCATCTCCCAATATGGGGTCCTGCTTTTGCGGGCATGGGACCAGATGTAGACAACATCATCTTTACAAACTACTCTGTCGATAGAGAGGCTGATTCCGGATATAAAAAATATATTAAAGTTTAAATTTTGTCTTAAAAAGAAAAAAAAAGGGGGGTGGGGTGGGGGGGGGGGGGGAAGGTTATAGTAATAAGATTAAAGGGTTGCTCTCTAAGTAGCTAACCTCATCGTGGTTATCTTTAACTTCTTTATTTTAGGTTCTCTCCTCATCTTTGTAATCAGGACCGAAGATAATGATTGCAACAATTTTGAAACTTCACATCAAATAAAGCTTACCACAACTAGTAAACCAAAAGGCTATATATACCCGCATCATGTTCCAACAGAATAATTCATTCTCAAATCAATTATCAAAGAATAAATGAATAAAATTTCTTATAAACTAAATCGGTCCGTCCAAATCAGTTTGGTCCAGTCCAGTCTGGTCCAAGTTCTAATTGGATTTGTTCGGGTGAAGGGACGGATGTTTTTGGTCCAATCTTGGGTCCATGCTTCTTGATGTTTTAGGTTTTGGTCTCGTTTAATCTAATCTAAATTTGATCCAGTGAACACCCCTAAATTATAAATAAATAAAAAAAAGAGGCAACCCAATGCACAAGCATCCCTCGTCACGCAAAGTTCGATGAAGAGTCGCACCTCAAATGGTGAATTATAGGTAGCCTAACCTGACTTTGTCAGTGGCTGATTCCATAGCTTGAACCAATGATCTTTTGGTCACACGGAGACAACCTTACCATTACTCCAAGGATCCCCTTCTGAACACTCCTAAATAAAATTATTTAAAAAAAGACTACATTTTGGAGATAACAATTAACGTCAAAATAAGCAATGCCAAGTAGATGTTCAAAACTAGTAACCTCAATTACCGTGATCAACAACAATCAACCATTGAAATATTTAGTTTCATAAGATTATATAAATTGAGTAATGTGTGCACCTTTATGATAGCGCCATTCTCTATTATCGGCTCTAATTATGCCCAGAACAATTTATATTATTGTGCTCCACGTTACCAACTATTATAATTACGTACCATAATTTATAGCTGACCCTGCACATAGTAGGACTTGCTTAGGATCTATTCTTTCCGTGGATCAATTTCAAAATACCAACTTCAACCTACTTCAACCTACTTCAATCCACTTCCACTATTTTAACCAAGTTCAATTTATCACACAAAAAAAAGTCAACCCACTTCAACCTATTTCAACTCACCTCAACCTACTTCAACCAACTTCGCCGTTTTACTCACGAAAAGAACAGACCCTTATTACTAACTTAAGTCAAATCAAACGACCACAAAGAAAACAAATCTCTAGGATCCGTACCATTATACATTAATCAACACAAGCCTGCAATCAATAAGAATTCATGCATTCCCCGCATTATCAAGCTTCGAGCGAGTATTTGGAACTGAATAGAGTTTTCCCCATGGATTGGGATTCGCTTTCCACTCAAACGGCATGAAAAACGCACCATTCCACATCACAATGTACAAACAACTTGGAGGGGAGGTGGGAGTTGCTCATATGTCCAGATATACACTCTACGAAGTCCAAGATCCAATGCCACAAGAAGTTTCCCGGCATTCCTGATCAATAATACTCTGGACATTTAGAACCAGAGCAAAGTCCTCCAAAGTGATAATTCCCACCGGGGATTCAATTGAGTTTTGAGGTTGGAATCCAATACATTATCTATTTCACAGCTGTGGAAAATGGGGAATTCGATCTCTGCCCCAAGCGTGGGAGTAGTTGACTGGAGGACTTTCTGCATAGAGGGAGAAACCAGGATTAGGGTTGTATACTCGTGCAGATGGTGTGAATCTGGGCATGCTTCTTGCAGAGTCTATTCTCCCAGCAACAGCGCCAGTAAGCATGGGTATGCTCGGAGATTGCTGCATATGGTGATATGGGGCATGTTGAAATTGGATCCACCCATGTGGGTGAGGGATGCTCCCGGGCTGTTGATGTGCGATCATTGGGGTTAATGTGCTAATAGGTCCAAGGCTCGGCCTGTAATATAAGATTGACAATTCAATTGATAAGCAATGAAGATGAGCTAATTCCTTCTCAATGCTCCAAGCATCAACAAATTAGATTTTCTTGACGAAACTTCTAACCTTATTTCTCGATGCAACATCAATACAACATTTGTCCAAAGGATGCAAAAGCTAGTGAGTGAATTTAGATAATAAAAAGGCAGGCCCATGTGGATCAAATCACCTAGGCAAAGCAGGGTTTTGGGAGATCTAAATGTACGCAATCAGTGCCTTGGAAGCATACAAGTCATTTAACCAACCAGTAAACCAAAAGAATACCCAAAAGTCCTGCCTATGGTAGAGAGATCAAATGTACAAAGCCTTATCACAAAATTACAGAAAGGTCCTGGAAACAGAGGGAAAAATTCAAGAGAGAGTCTCAAGAGAATTTAAAAGACAAGCTATAAACGAATTTGAAGGCTACATGTGAGAATTGAGAACAATAGCAATACACAAGCATAACTACATGAAACTGGTACTGTTCTGAAGCTAATGCTAAATGCTGGTTCCTATAAACATCAGATAGCATATGCAAGGATAAATAATTTCATCGCCTATTGATAGGTCAGTGAGTGACTCCAATTATGGACATGAGCATTATCACTGATGATGGCATGTCCCAAGCTGATGCATGGTATTAATAAAGGTTACAACCAGTGACTAATGTTGGTTCCATTTCCATGAAAAATTTAGACAATGGCAAAGACTTGAAAATCAAACAAGTTGTTACTTGGCTAAGCTACAAGCACTTATGTCATATGTCTAGCTTATAACCAGCCAAATTCATGTTCTTTACAAGGGATGAGGTGGTTCTTCTCAGTCCAAAATTACCCAAAAGCACATCAGCCAGCCTAAAACCGATAATCCGATATCTACTACCACAACAGCACCACCCCATGTGGGTCCCACTTCAGCAGGGTGATGTCTACTCCCACAGTCTCCTTTATAAAGGAGATATTCTAGCAGAAGCTAACTCATCAAGTAAAAGATAATTTTAATATGAAAAACTTGCACAAGCACAACGGCTGCTCTGATGTATTGAATCCCGACTCCACAGACAGGTAATGGGTTGAAAGCCTAGCAGGGCTGAGAGGGGGAGTTCCCCACATTCCTCGTCTCCTATCTTAAGTCCCACCCCAGTTACAGTGCCTCCATGCTGATGGGGCCCCCTCAAATGGATCTCCTTCGCTAATCG
>JACYFF010031954.1:74343856-74361420 GCA_017589665.1 Selenicereus undatus | reverse complement strand
CCTGCAAAAATTTTTCCAACCTCCAGTGAATGGCGTCTTCAACCCTGAAATTGTCTTTCCCAGGGCACCCCCCCCCCCCCCCCCCCCCCCCGAAAAGGGTGCATATTACAAAGATCCATAATATGCAAGCATCTTTTCCAAGGGGGCAGGAATAGGAACTAAGAGCTCTGGTAAAGACAATTTCTGGCTTGAAGATGTCATTCACTGATGTTTGAATAATTTTTTGCAGGTCTCCTGGATAAGGGAACAATTTTATCAAAAAAGCCAAAAGTAGGAGGACAAAGCAAGCACTATTCAAAGAATAATTACAGCCACCAAGAATGGCTATCAATGAATTCCAGAAACCAGAGAAAGGCAGAAATAGATAAGTGAAATGCTTAAAGCTGTTTCACACTTCTAAATCCTACAGCATAACAAAAGATCCCTCTTTTTAGTGTAAAAGATTTTGCTCAATTAGCCCTTGAAAGTAACAGAAAAAAATTCTGATTTCAGCTCAGATTTGCTATTAGAACTGCCGACAATAGGAAGAGTGAATCAACGTTAGAACTAGCAACCCAACACCAAATGGACTCAAGATACAGTCGCTACAGTAAATCAGCGTTGGTTTAAGTTTCAGGTTTTATTGCTAAAACCTAACCATAAATTTTAGGGGTTGAGACAACCTTGTCAAAAGCGCAATTGTTCTTTCTTAATGCTAACAGCAGAACTTTTTACTTGTCTGCCATTTTTCCATTTTGTGGCAGATATGTGCATGGGATCCCCCCTCCTCCCCCCCCCCCCACCTGTTCTTTTTTTGTTTTTTTTTTTTTGTTGGGGGGGGTGGTGTATGAATTTGAGGCTGCAGATTGAGAATAATCAGAAAAAATAATGTGGCAAGCACCCTCATTAGACACAGAATACTTACTCAGATGATGGATGGACCTGGGTTAATCCGCGAAATGGACAAATATGAACTCTGTAGGGCTGCAGCAAAGAGGCAATGGGGAAATCATGAGGTGAAGTTAATCCATCATAAACTTATATACATAGTCATCAGTAACATAGAATCGTATCAAAATCAAGTAAATACTGCAGAGCTGCACTTAGGCAGTACTCCCCCCCCCCCCCAAAAAAAAAAAAACGAGGGGAGAGGTTTTTCCTTTTTTTCTTTTCCTTTTGGGGGGGGGGGTGTTTAGATTTACAAAGTTTTACCCCTGAATTCAGAGAGGATGGGACAGATTCAAAAGTAACCTCCGAAAACTCAAAGGAAATGTATCTCATATGGGAAACATCCAGAAGTTTTGACAAGAAAGGGCATTTCCTTTTCACCCTATGGTAATTACTTATCCTCAATATTCAACACATTTCAACATATTTCATCGTAGTTGAGCACAATTCAACATCATTTAACACAATTCAATAAGATTCAGTACAATTCAACACTTGTACAGTTATTTAATTGATTAGATTGTGATTAAATCTAAATCAATTATAGGACTTATTTTACTAAAAATGTAAATAGGTTTATAATTGTTATTGTAAAGTGAGTTAACATTGAAGTACATTATGTAACGAAATAAAATGTTTCACACTTTTCAGAATAATATAAAAAAGATTAATATTATCATATGCGTAAAATGCATATTATTTGATGCATTATTATGCTATCTATGTACACAGATTTGTCCTAAGTTATATAAAAATTGCATACTTTTTTTGAGAATGTAATTAAAATTGAAAGACAATTCTTTTAAAA
The DNA here is from genome assembly GCA_017589665.1 of Selenicereus undatus. NCBI lineage: Eukaryota > Viridiplantae > Streptophyta > Magnoliopsida > Caryophyllales > Cactaceae > Selenicereus > Selenicereus undatus. Next base: position 74,359,685 of record JACYFF010031954.1, on the reverse strand, counting down.
AGTATTGCTAATCATAAATTAATAATTTTACTACCAACTTTTATGTCCAATATATTCTTATATATAATTTTTACCCTATCTCCTCATTTAAAAAAATTACCCAATCTCGTTCCCCTCCAACCAACCCACTAGTAAGTGAAAATTATTTTATTGTAGAGAACCCAAATCCCACCATTTCCTACACCCTCTACCCGTAATGTCGACTTCTAATTTACTAACTACTCAAAATGTGTATTCTAGGTATTTCAAATTATAATTATTTTCACGATTGAATTAATTTTGCAATCCATTGCTAAGGATATAGGAAATTATTTTATTAATAATAGCAATTATAAGCTGAACATATATTCGCAAAGTGTTTTTGTACTATACATATCATTTTAAAAAGCCAGTCAATATTTAATTTACAACAATCATAGCATGTAAAACATAGCTTATTGAAAAATGATCATAATCTAGCACAACATAAATAAACTCAAATTTACAAGTACTCATTTTGGGTGTATACAATAGTTACACAACTATAGAAATATATTTCCATGCTTAATTACAAGTAGACCCTAATTATGTAAACTCATTCAGCATCATTCAGTTTGTTTTAGCATGATTCAGCATGTTTCAACAATAAGCACCAATAAGCACCGATCATAACTCATAAGTTGAATAGAACATATCCAAAGTTATTCGGGCAAAAACAGCTCCTATAGATTTGAAAACAGCCTATTAGCCTCCACCAATTAGGGGAAAAGGCGATATCTTGACCACCACAGATCCCAACTATGACCACAGCCCCATTGCATATTGTCGGTTACAAACATGTGCTATTAAGGGGACATTGAGCAAGTATGAAACTTTGTAGCAAGAACAGCAGGAAGCAATAAGCTTAATGCAAAGTGCAATTAAACAGTTGATTTTTAAATTATTTTTTTTTTTAAAAACCCCAAAAAAGGTGCATGTAAAAAGAGGCCAGTAGAATTCAACCAAAAAAAAGGGAAAAGTCCAGTAGAGACTAAACAGCTATATCAGTGTCCAAGCATAACAAGTTAAAAAAACAGGCATGTCTTCAGGATAAATTAGGACAGAGAACATGCTTCATATTTGTCTGTTACCCAACAGAGGGCAAAATGCTTAACCATTCAGAGACAGATGAGGAGAGGGGTGAATGTGATTTCTGACAAGATTTAAGATATATGTTTCCAGCACTTGAATCTTTGCTACAAACATTCTAATTAGAGATAATAAATACAAGCAACAGAAAGCTATGCTACAAACGGAAAGACTCGAAGGTAAAAGAGATTCTTGTTTTACCACTTCAGCAAAACTAAAGTAAAAAGGGTAATCATCATTGCTCCCATCATCTGTGTGTAATTCAGGAGATGAATTTGTAGGACCACTTGCATACAACCATCGACCTTTCTCAATTTTTCGGCAGTTCGGGCATTGCATCATTCCCTTAACATTAAATGCAGAGCCAATACAATCTGCATGAAAGAATTACAAAGAACATCAACTTTTTAAACAAATCCAAGATATTAAAAAAACTATCTATGATGCAGCCCTGCAAGGAAGATACTCAGAGAAGAAGGAGATCTTCGATGATGAGCTACTGGAGAATTTAGATTGAGAGAATAAGAGAGAGAAGAAGATGGAAAGAGAAGAATATTGATTATCATTGTATTCAGCTCAGCATGTACAAGGCTTATTTATACCTTCCAACTATCCCTTCCCGCCAATCACAGAATGTATCAAACAATTATAACAACTTGCCATGTCAGCTAACAAACTCAACAACCTAACTACCGATAGCCCCACAACATTCCTTCCCCCTTAAAGGCACAACTTGATCCCCAAACTTTCCTTACAACGAAAAATCAGAAAACATTTTTGCAAAATCATCATACCATTCCCAATAGGCCTCACTCACAGGTAAATTCTCCCACTCAATTAGCAGCTGTACTGCAGCCTTATTTTCCCACTCAATTAGCAGCTGTACTGCAGCCTTATTCTGCTTCCTCTTAATTCTCCTTTCTAACACTGCCTTGGCTGGAGGTGTTGAGCTAGGTCTGCACCTTGGAGCCATTCCGGAATGTGAGGCATTGTAGGCAATACGCCCCTGAACTCCTTCAGCTGAGATACATGAAAAACATCATGTATCTTCACTTGGCTGGGTAACTGCAGTTTATATGCCACCTGTCCTATTCTTGCCAAGATTTTGAAGGGACCAAAGTACTTAGGTCCTAGCTTCTCATTACTCCTGTGCTGCACTAATTCTTGCCTGTAGGGTTGTAATTTCAGTCACACCCAATCTCCTGTCTCAAAAGACCTTTCAGACCTATGAGCATTGGCTTGCTGTCTCATCCTGTTCACGGCCCGTTGCAACTGAACTTTAGCATTTTGAGGATTTGTTCCCTCCTCAGTAAGGACCTGTCCACAGTGGCTACTGATGATTCCCCAGGAAGATAAGACAAGTGAATAGGAGGGGGTTGTCCATAAACTGCCTCGAAGGGAGTCATGTGAATAGAGGAATGATAGGTGGTATTGTACCACCACTTAGCTGTAGGTAACCATTTGCACCACACCTTGGGTTCTTGAGAGGACATACACCTCAGGTAAGCTTCAAGACATCTATTTAACACCTCGGTCTGCCCATCTGTTTGAGGGTGGTAAGAAAATGACAAATTCAGCTCTACCCCATGCACAGAGAACAAGGCTTGCCAAAAATTACTAAGGAATACAGAGTCCCTGTCACTGACTATGCTATTGGGTAAACCATGTAACTTAAAGACATAGTCCAAATAACTCTGTGCTACTTCCAAGGCCAAGAAGGGATGAGCAAGTGTCATTAAATGGGCGTACTTACTCATCCTATCCACTACTACAAATATAACATCTTTACCCATGGACCTTGGTAAGCCTTCAATAAAATCCATGGAGATATCCCTCCATATTTCTGTTGGAATCTGTAGAAGTTGCAACAACCCAGGATATGCAGCATTATCATATTTACAAGCTTGGCATACCACACACCTCCTAACAAAAGAAAAAACATCCTTGTTCACACCCTTCCAATAGAACATGCTCTTAATCCTGTGTAGGGTTGCTTCCCTCCCTGAATGTCCAGCCACTGGAGATGCATGAGCCCAACTCAAGAGCTTTTGTCTCAACTCACTGTTGAGGCCAACAACTAGTTTCCCTTTTCGTCTCAATTGCTGATTGACCCACTCATAATTAGGGATAGGAAACCCTTGTTGTATCTGGAGTAGAATATGCTGCATATGAGGATCTCGGTGCTAAGACTGTTGGCTTAGATCCAGTAAGTCAGATTGGATGGTAGATAACGCCATACACAATATCTCGGCTCCCGTTACTCTAGACAAGGCATCAGGAACAGTGTTTTCTTTTCCACTCTTCTATTGAATTTCGTAAGAATACCCCATTAATTTTGAAAGCCAAAATTGCTGGAATGGGGTAGATATCTTATTCTCTAGGAGCCACTTCAGACTTTTCTGATCAGTTTTTATAACAAAAGGTTGGTGCACGAGGTATTGTTCCCACTTTTGAACCGCAAACACCACAGCTAGAAGCTCCTTCTCATAAACTGATAAGGCTTGCCATCTGCTACCCAGGGCCCTAATTATGAAAGCCAAGGGATGGTCATCTTGCATCAATACAGCCCCTATACCCGATAAGGATGCATCAGTTTCAACCACAAACATTTTAGAAAAATCAGGTAGTGCCAGAACAGGTGTTGTACATAGTGCAATTTTAAGAACTGAGAAAGCTTTTGCAGCTTCGGTGTTTCACTGGAAGGTCCCCTTTTTTAATAAATTGGAGGGTGGTTAAGAGATAAGGGCATAATTCCTATTCAATTTCCTGTAGTAACCTGCTAAGCCTAAAAAACTTCTCAGCTCTTTGACATTAGCGGGTACCGGCCAATTCTGCACTGCCTGAACCTTGTTAGGGTCAGTGGAAATTCCTTTTCCAGATATGAAATGACCTAAGTACTCCACCTTTTCAACTCCAAATGCACACTTACTCTTTTTGGCTGATAAACAATGCTGCCGCATGGTTGTGAACACAGCAGTTAGGTGCTGGATATGCTCTTCAAGGCTTCCACTATAGATGAGAATATCATCAAAGAAAACCAGAACATACTTTCTGCGGTACGGCTTAAAGATATGATTCATCAAACTCTGAAAAGTAGCCGGCGCATTAGTGAGACCAAATGGCATCACTAAGAACTCATAGTGGCCATTGTGTGTCTTAAAAGTAGTCTTGTGCACATCTGTTTCATGAACTCTGACTTGATGATATCCTAACCTTAAGTCAATTTTGCTGAAGATGGTAGCACCCGCTAGCTCATCAATAAGCTCTTCCACCAAAGGGATGGGAAACTTATCTTTGACAGTTTGCCTATTTAGCTCTTTGTAATCTACACAGAGTCTCCAGCTTCCATCCTTTTTCCCCACCAATACCACTAGTGAAGCATATGATCTGCAACTAGGCTGAATTATGCCATTAGCCAACATCTCCTCCACCAAACTTTCAATAACATTTTTTTGCTTCAAGGGGTATTTGTAAGGTTTGATGTTGACTGGGTTGGCATCCTTGTGTAAGGGAATTCGATGGTCATAGATACCTCTACTAGGAGGTGAGGTAGATGGTTCCTGGAAAACATCTTGAAACAGATTTAGTAAACACTGTAGCTGAGATTCCTCGACTTGTGTCTCACTTTGACTACACTGGATCAAGGTAAAACTTGAAGGGGTTGCTGTCACAGGGCACACCTGCAACATGCACATCTGAGCTGGGTTAGACAAAGTTTTATTTGGTTGCCCCTCAGCAACTAACTTGACCTCCTGGCTCATTCCTCTAAGGGTATGCACTCTACCTTTGTAGGAAAATTCCATTTTAAGGTTTTTGAAATCCTACTTCACTACGCCCAGGGTACTCAGCCATTGAACCCCAGCACCACCTCACAGCTTCCAAGAGGAATTAAGAGCATATCAGAAGAGAAGATAGCTCCTTGTAACTTCCACTCAAAATTCTTACACAAGTATTGACACTGCACCTGTCCACCATCTGCCACTGTGACAGCCTGTGCCTCAATAGAGTCCAACTTGCACCCCATTTTCTTAGCCAACCCTAGGTCCAAGAAGTTATGTGAGCTCCCTGAATCAATCAACATATGTACAGGTTTCTTTCCCACATATGCAGTGACCCTCCTAGTCTGGTACCCTTGAAGTCCCCCTAAGGCATTAACTGAAATTTGTGGTTGTAATTCTTGAGACTCAAATTCATATTCTTCATTTTCCCAAGAACATGGCTCCTTCTCCTGAATATAATCTTCCCCTAATCCAGGTACTTCCACCAAAAATAGTTAGGTACTCTCCTTAATATAATCTTCCCCTAATCCAGGTACTTCCACCAAAAATAGTTGGGTACTCTTAGTGGCACACTTATCTTATGCCCCCTTTCAAAAGGCTTGTCACAATAATAGCAAAGACCCTTAGCTATTTTCTCAGCCCTTTCTGCCGCTAGCCCTTTCTGCTGCTGGTATAAACCGAGGTAAACTCCTTGGCATACTAGCATAATTGCCAACATAATTTTTAGAGATAGAATTTGTGTTGAGTTGGACAGCAATTTTTGAAGGGGTGGGCAGAATTCCTTTGGAAGAGTGAATGAAGGGTCTAGTTTTTGCATCCTAGTTCTTGATTGCCTCTACTATTTCTTCCTGATATCTAGCATATTCCATAGCTGTGGACAAAGTTGTAGGGTGAAATGCCTTCACAAAAGATTTCAGGTGAGGTTTAAGACCCCCCACAAAGCAATCAAGAAAATAATCATCAGGTAACAATGGGTTTTTGATAATAAGCAATGATTTCAACTCCTCAAATTTATCAAGGTACTCATCCAAACTGCCTGTTTGTTGTAGGTTCTTGAAATCTTCAACCACTTTTGACCCAATTTCATCCTTGAATCGGTTACTAACTTCCATCACAAAATCCTCCCATGACACCCTTTTTCTAGCCAGGATGTACCCTCCAAACCAGACCTCAGCCTTACCATGAAGGTGTAATGAGGCCAGGCCAACCCTCTAATCATCTGGTATTTTGCACAGGGTGAAATATCGTGTGCATTTTTTGATCCAACCCCGAGGATTGTTTCCATCAAATGAGGGAAATTCTACCTTAGGGTTCACATGAAAAGCACCCCTCTGACTAATGCTCCTAGGATCATCATCCCTATTAATGACAGTTTCAAGGTTGTGATTAAGCGGATTACCTCGATCCTGCCCCAATTGTCTCATTTGCTCCGTCATTTGACTAATCAGCCTTTGATGATTCTCAGACCTTTGATCTTAGTTTAAAAAAGCCCGCCTGAGGCACGCCTAGGCGCGCCTCGGCGTGAGGCTACCGGGTCAGCGCCTCGGAGGGATGAGGTGTGCCTCAAGGATGCGAGGCTATATTTTCCCCCTTTTTCTTCTTTTTCTTAGCCTTGCCTTTACCTTTTTTCTTCTTTTCCTTCATTAGGAGCTAAAAGGTGAGCTAAACTTGTACCGCAAGTATGTGCATTGGGGAACTACAATGATAAGATAACATATCTTAAGGTTATTTGCGGTATTAGTAGTCATATTGATGTCTAATAACATTTTTAATGCATTTATTTAACATGTTTCTACAAAATATGCTTTGTGAAATATGAAATACTTTTAAAAAAATTTGCATAGAAGTGCGCCTCGCATCCATGATGCGTGCGCCTTCGCATCGCGCCTCACGCCTCACGCTTTGGGACCCTATGCGCCTCGGTGCGCCTCGCGCTTTTTTAAACTAAGCCTTTGATTTTGCTCTCTCATTTGCTGCGCCAATACTTGCTATTGCTCCTGGAATTGTCGAGCAAACTGCTGCTGCTGCTGCTCTACCAGAGTCTTGAGAATGTCTTCCATGGCATCCATAGAGGCCTTCCTAGTTCTAGCCAGTTTGGATTCAAGATCCTGAATCTGAGATGTTCAGCCAGATTGATTGGAGGTTCAAGCAGATCGATCGAAGTCAAAGAAATGAGTGTGTGTGAGTTTGTATCGTAGCTAGATCAGCAGGGAATCGAGCCAGCCAATCGAATAGAATGAAACAAGTTTGAGCTTCAGGATCATACGGGCTCTGATACCAATGATGCAGCCCTCCAAGGAAGATACTCAGAGAAGAAGGAGATCTTCGATGATGAGCTACTGGAGAATTTAGATTGAGAGAAGAAGAGAGAGAAGAAGATGGAAAGAGAAGAGTATTGATTATCATTGTATTCAGCTCAGCATGTACAAGGCTTATTTATACCTTCCAACTATCCCTTCCCGCCAATCACAGAATGTAACAAACAATTATAACAACTTGCCATGTCAGCTAACAAACTCAACAACCTAACTACCGATAGCCCCGCAACAATCTAATACATGCAACTTCTCACTTTTTATTTTCCTTATTGATCTTTGTCAGCATTTAAACAAGGATATATCAAGGATATTTAACAGACATTAGAACATTTACTAGAACATATAACTGATGCAACATTTTCGGGGCACATATAACAAAAATACAAGCTCTAGAAATGAAAGTTCATGATTCTTCACTGTAGATGGATGATGGCGTAAATGATGTTTAAATTATTGTGAAGAATTATCACGCCAATCCTCTCTTCATTTTAACTCTTCCCTAAATTTACATCTGCATGCAATCTCCATTCTTTTGATTTACCTCTTTGCTGTATTCCTCTTGTTTTGGAGCCCAATCCTACGCATATTTTTACACATTTCTTTTGCACCACCATGATGGGATAATACCAAACAGGGAAGTCCCAATAAATTGATCAGGTGGCACATCAAACTCGAAGTGACATAGCAAGAACAAAATCTCAACATGAAGAGAGGAAACCCTTCAAAGCTACCCTGAATTATTGGTATGTCCAAACAAACTTATATGAAGCTAGGAGGGTCACAGTATCATCAATCTCCATATGCTAAAGATTTAAGCCATGGCAGATACTATTTTCAAGTCACGAATGGCATGTGACAATGCACTTTAGTTCCATGCAATTGTTCATCTTGGCTTATCAAAAGCTTCTATTCATCCACAATGCTTATAAGACAATAAACAAAAAGCTCCAAAAAGCATGAAGAAACACATAAGCAACCTATTTGAACAAGAAAATAAGCTACTACAGACATCAAATTCTTCAGTGGTATTCTCTTTATTTTCAAAATAACAAATTTAATCACAAATGTCAACTGTAATTTTGGATTGTAGAGAGGCTATATAAATCACATGGAATTGTTGTGTCTTACATGCAATTTACTAGAACAGAGCTGATGCATTTTTATTTTTTTTTTGATGAGTAATCAAGAACAGAGCTGATGCACTTCCACCTTGAATAGTTGAAAACTAGGGGTGTTCATGGTTTGGGTACCGAATCAAAATAGATTTCGGTTTAGTACCCAAAATTTCAGGTTGGAAAGATTATGAACCAAAACCGAACCGAAAATTTCAGGTACTCGAACTTTGGGTACCCGAAAATTTCGGTTTGTTTTTTTGGGTGCTGCTAACCCAATTTTCTTTTTACTTTTTTTTTTAAGTTTTCACTTTCTTATATCTTATGTACAGTGTATTAGTTTTGAGAGTAGTTTTCTTTAAACTTGTTTAAAATATGTTGGATTTCAAATTAAAAATGAAATGTTTTATACCAAATTTGTGCTTCTCGATGCAATTCAAACAAATGGGAATCCAGGGGTGGGGGAACCATGAGTAGGGGGGGGGGGAACCTAGATAACCTAGAAAGTTGCTCTTTCTTTATTTATTTTGCTCACTAGAAATCATTCTATTAATGAATACTTTTGAAAAAGCCAATACATATGAGATTAGTAAATATACTATCATGTTTGATTTGTGTTTAAGTGAGAGACGTGGATAGCACTAGAGCAATGAAACAAAAGTAGTGAAAAGTAGTTAGCCCAAAGATGGTTAAACTAAATAAGTAGGGATTTCTTTTCTTTTTTTTTTAACCTCAAAACCTTCCCTCTTCTCTTCCATATGCTACTAAGTTCTACAAAATTTAAAAAAAAAAAAAACCTAACAGGTTATCGGGTAGCCGAAACTCCACAAATCGTAAACTATATCCAACCCGAAAACCCAAAAAAATTTATTAGTTCAGGCACTGGAAAAATTGGGTCGTTCATGGGTTTCAGTTTGGGTTTTCAGTTTCAGTTAATTCTGAACACTCCTATTGAACGCCCCTCCCCCAGGATCATAGAGATACATGTAATCCCTACATCCATCCATGAAATGAGCTTCATCCACTATGTTGATGATTTGTTGGATTCTTTGTGGGTTTTTCCACTAATCTCTAATTATAAGAACTTTATGCTAATTAACATCAACATTGATGGAGGTGGTCAACTCAAATGAGTTTAGAGTGAAGAAAATGCACGAAAGCAACATGTAAAGGACTTCAAGAAATAAAGAGCAAATATTTTCTGAAGCACTGATGGAGAAGAGCAAGGGAAAGCTAAAATGAAAAGTTGAATAAAAACTTTGAGGCACAAAAATTCTAGCATCAAACCATCCAGAATATGGTTATTGGTAGTGAACAGGCATGCCATGATACCAACTAGATGGAAACTAGGATTGTAAGAGGGGGAAATTAGGGAAGAATAGATGAATAAAGAGAAATCAATCGAGTTGCTCCTAATTAGGTAACCTCATTCATCAATGGGTTATTATAACCTAAGAGGCTAAGACAAATCATCTATTTGTCGTAGTCTGAGCACTTTAGAATACAATTAGGAAACAAACCTAGGACAATGCCTCTTAGAATAGGTCTCTTTACTTGCATGGGTAAGGTTGGTAAGGCTGCCTACATTTGATGTTCTCACGAGATTTTTTCGGGGGGGGGGGGGGGGAAAAAATTTATAACAAAAATAGATGCAACAAAAAAAAAAAACGTATCCAAAACTAAATTCCCCCCCCCCCCCTCCCTTTCTGCGCGGGTCTCTAATTCACCGCCATGAAGAGAAAAATTACACTAGTATATGAGGTGAAAATGTGGTCACTTTGTAACATTCTTGAAGTTGAACAATGCACACTTTGTCATATATTCGTGGTTCATCATGTTTGCAAAGAACAACCGCAACGACTATTCTGTAGTCAATAACAGCCATGACAACCATTCTAAAATACAGGATATGAGCAAATCATTAAATCCTAGTAAATTAGATGATACAATTTGTTATGTGCATCTTTCCAAGTATCATATAAAACATTGTTTTGGTTAATCTTTTCGAGAAGTCAACGCCAAAATCATGGTTATCTGGGTCAGGATATACCTATTACCTAGTAGGACAGGTTCAACCATGTCCTATGCCACTTGCTGAAGAACTTGATACACCAGGATTCCTTTTTGTGAATGAAAATCAAAACAAAAGCTTTTGCCATATAGGGGGGGAAGTTGTAAAACGATGAGACTAAGAAAAAGTGGCTCGCCCAAGCTTTCTATAAACACCATTCATTTTGTTCCACAATCAGCCAATGGATCACAATTCACAAAACCATTACAACATTGTCCCAATTAGCGACGACCTCCCTGAATTTGCCATACTTAGGGAATTGGTGCACAGAAGCATTGTGTTCCAAGAATATGGATGCATGAACCAATTCACATCACACAGGGCTTAAGAGAATTCAACAACTATGGCCATGAAATTAGCAATATGCTATGAGATTTCCACTTCATGTTATGCACCTGTAACTGCAATAACCATTGAAACTGGATTGCATTTTGAATTCCTATGCTTGTGGATGGAAGCCTCCTTTTCTCAGTAAGCTCCAACTCAACATTAAGCAATACACAAAGTGGTAAAGAATAAGGCTTCAACTCCCTTTGTGAACCAAATCCAATGAAGCCCAGCCAATGAAGCACAAATTAGCATATTACAAAAGACAGCAGTATCCAAATGTAAAACATTTATGACAAAATAATCGACCTTCTTGTTCAACAAGGAATAACAACTATCAACCTTCTTTGGATTCTGGACAAAACTTTTCTTTTTCACCATCTCCCTATATTTTCATTTTATCAATGATTTATGCTCTTGTATAGCAACTTATAGAAACCACCAGTAATGGCCACTTCATAATTTAGGGCTAACATAAAAAGTAAGGGTCTGTTCTTTTTCGCGATAAGACGCAACCATAAGTTGTAGGAAAATATAAGGAGCTGCAAAAACCTATGGGAAGCTATAATGAGTGGTAAGAACTGTAAAGAAGCTGTAAAACGATATAAGAAGTTGCAAAAAGTTGTATGAAGGTGTAAGAAGTTGTAAGAATATATGCAAGAAGTTGTTGAATTACTAAAAAGTTGTATAATATAATTTTTATATGTGTATGCATAATTGTTTGTCCTTACTAAATGCATTGAAAAAAAAATTATTTCATGAAAGTAAATTATGTGTATCACTGATATTTACGAAATAAATTTTATAACATCATTAAACAAATTATATTTTAACATTATGGAAAAAATATTATCTTTCTACAACTATCACCTTGAATGATAAAATAATATTGAAATAAAATAATTAATGAAAATAAGCATTTAAATAAGTGAATTAAATAACAATAAAGTAAATTCAAGCTGACCAATATGTAGAACCAAATATTTTCTACACCTGAGGTGGCTTTTTGGTATTAACATCAGTTTCACGTCCTACAAGAAAATTAAAAAAATAGCAAATTTTGTCAACAAAATTGAATACAACCCTAACAATAAAATCCTATTTAAATTAAACATGATAAGTTTAATTCAACCCAATGTTCAATTATAGAACGATAGCAACTAAGTTATCATGGATAAACTTAAGGATTAAAAAGATGAAATGCTTTCGTCACCTATAATGTAACTATTTTCATATATGATTCACGTTGAAACTCAAATGTAAATGTGATTTTTGTATTATAATTTTAAAACATGTTGATTAATTTTCTCTATAATGACATATATGCTTCTTATTGAAACTCAAATATTGATTCACATCGTTAAATTCTATTTTTATGTTTATACAAATATTATGTTCGGAAAAAAAGATGTAAGATTTTTCATATGAGTAGTATATAAAAAAATATGTACATATTTCTATAAATATGAGAAAAAAATAAATGATAAGTTGAATGTTATAAAAAATATATAAGGAGAATACCAAAATGTAGGAAGATGTAGGAAGATATAAGAAGATGTAAGAATTTAGTTAAAGCTATAACTTGTAAGGAACTGTAAGAAGCTATAAGGAGCTGTAGGAACCGTAAGCTGCAAGTTAAATCCTCTCAGTCGCAGAAAAGAACAAGGCCTAAATCATAGCAAAGGACCTCTATCCAAGTAGATAGATTGTCCAAGGCAGAATCCTATTTAATACCGAAACATATGCACTAGAACCATTTTACAAGACCGGGGGGGGGGGGGGGTTAACAATTTCCGAAGTACAAGAAACAAAATACCTACAAATCCGAGGCGACCATATTGTCCACTGGCACATTTAGAAGGATCAACGATGTTGACATTATCCTTGTTCATTATATTTTCCTTATGCTTCATCACTTGGATCATTTTCTTTCACTAATCAACCGATGCAGACGGAAACCAAGATGGCAAAGGTTAGGGAAGAGGGAACCATGAATAATCCAACTTGCAGTGGAAGCTTTTGGGGGGGGGGGGGGGTCATACGGCCTTGTACGGTGGGTTTCCTCCAGGTTATTTTGAAGCAGGTGGAAGCTCTGAAAGAGAATTGCTTATATAGAAAGGTTTGTTGAAAGGAGTTTCTTCAAGAATTTCATTGCCTACAGACACAGAATTAGGTGCTCCAAAGCATGACCTTTGTAAGCGAGTACAAAGGTGACTTCTATGGGAATTGTGAGACATTCCACATGATTGTGCAAATCAAGCAACTACCATCAAGATTCAAGCAAGAATTTCTTCATTGATACAACCTATAATGACAACAAACACCACTGCAGATGCCATTTTAGGCAAAGTTTACTGGGACAATCTGAATGTTCAAGACGGCCGATTTTTTTTGTCCCCTATGAAGTCTAATTAGGCAATTCCTATGATGTCCTCCAGCTCAGTCCACGCAGTTCCATTGGCAACATACTAAAGAACTGTCACTCATATCGGTCCAAGCAGTTGCATTGGCAACATACTAAAGAACTGTCATTCATATTGGAGTCAATGTCTCAAGCTTCAGAGGGCAATAATGTGACTCACAGTTACTGACGAGGTACTGTTCTCAGATGATATTTATATTTCACACTATGCTAATGGATCTACCACAATTGTTCAAAAAAAGAGACCATATCATCAAGTATCTTAGAAGAACGAAAACAGATATCCCTTCCAACCTGTAAAACAAGGATAGCAAAATCTAGAGCATCTGCTTTATCCAAAAGATCTCCAACACTGGCACAGTTAGACTTTTCAGCATTTTAAATTTGATTGCCAGGAGAATACAGCCTAAAGCAATACATCTCAAACCTCAATAGGTGTTGTGAAATCTATTTTCCCCAATTGAAAAGGGTACACCAAATTAGCTACAAGGCAAACCCGAATTGGGTAACTTAGATGACTCCGCATCTGATGACAGAAGAGAACTCAAATTAGGGCACCTTTAGGCTTTTACATCGAAGCTTTGTGAAGGAAATGCCAGCAACAGTTCTGAGTTAGTTTCCTTCTTTCTCTTTCTTGAGGCGAAGTGCTATCAATTACATGCTCTCCCTCAAGGAGACATGTTATATCAGCCAATATGGGCATTCTGAGCTGCCATCATTGATGATGAAGCCACATGGGCTAACCATATACATTATTCAACAAATACAGGCACAATTCAACATATCACATTCAGCTGAACCTGACAAGGCATAAAAACTAAAAAGATCGACCTTGTTCTCTATGACTAGGCCCAAAGTATTCATGGGACTAGAACCATGGGATTAGTGCTTCGAAGACCATGGCTATAATTTTTGCCTATATAGGGGGGTCAATCACCAGTATCTGTGAGAAGTAATGCCAATTGTCAGTTAGTCATCTTAGTTAGCACTTGAGGTCTTGCAAAATGATGTGGAACAGACCAAAAACACTGCTTGTGTACTAGGAACAAACTTGCCACATAGCATTCTACTGCAAATAATACCAGCTAATTCGCAATTTACATTCTAGTTCAAGATCCTGCCATCAACCCCACCCCCAAAAAACCCTTGGGGGGGGGGGGGGGGCGCCTTTTTCCCTGAAAACACAGGACTGACTACCCCATTAAACCAGCTCACGCTCTGCTAAGGTCCAACCGCAACCCTGAACAACACTTAATAAAATGCATTACTGTTTGGAAATGAAGGTAAGCAAGTGGGTTCCCTCTATTTTCCCCTAAATTCACTAGAATTACTGCCCATAGAACATAATCCTGCCAAGCTTCTACCCACCCCAACATCATATTCTCAAAACCCGTTGGGAACGTGATGGGAAATTTGATGATGGCCAGCCTTAAAACTCGGTCTCTTGCAAGAAAAACACGTTGCTACCAACTAAACTTAAGCGGGCAGGTGGAGACAAATTCAATCATTGAAATAGAACTCTTTACGAACTCAGAAACAAGGTAAAAGCAATACTCAAATATCCCAACTACCCAAAAAAGAAAATCTAAAAAAAACACACACAGAGCAGCTCAGAATTATCAGTTTATCACTAAAGACAAGCTACATTCATTCTCAGAAGCGAATATTTTCGCAAAATTAAAATTAAATTTAAGAAACAGGAATCCACACAATTATAGAAACAAAAAATGCGAAGGGAAAAAAAAAAGCAATAGAGCTAGAGTTTGGTAATTACCCAAATGGAATTCATGGCCGCATTGTAATTTAGCCGTCGATCTATCCCCATCACAGCTGACCAAATCAAGACATATGGAGCACGGAACAGAGGAATCAGGCTCAGCATTCAAATCAATCGCTTGACCACTATCTTCCGGCCTCATCATCTGCACAATCAACAAGCAATTTCTCTCTCTCTCTCTCTCTCTCTCTAGCCTTCCCTTTCTCTATCTGCCTCAGACACTCAAATAACAGCAAAATTGAGACTAACCCACAAAATCCCACCTCGAGAATCCTCACCTGTGGATCAAAAATCTGAGCAAAGACCCAGAATATGATCACACAGACGATTCCTTGTACTGTCACCCTTTCTTTTTTTCTTCTTTTCCTGCCTTCTGAAAATGGGAATGCGTACAGCGTATTTTCTCCTCTTCTCTCTCTCTCTCTCTCTCTCTCTCTCTCTCTTTTTGGGGAGTTGGGTTAACTGTATTCTTCCCTCTCTCACCTCTATCTGGCCTGTAAGGTTACGTGGTGCCTACCTTCCGTGGTGTCGTCTCCCAAGCATTGCAAAGGGATCACATGATGAAAGCTAACAAACGGTTTTATTTTAATTGAAATCGACAAGAAATGGTGGGCATACGAGTATTTGCTCCATTCTTAATTGATCCCACGCTGCCAAACTAAGCATCCTATAATTATTCTGTCTTCTTGTTAAGGGATTTCTTTAAAACAAGTTAAGCAGCACATGGTTGATTAATAAAACAAGTTTCAATCAAATGGTTTTAGAAGACTTTTGTTTACAAAGAAAAAGCAAGGTATAAAGTAAGTTTTTATTTACAATTTGGAATCATATATGTAGAATATTTCCAACAAACAAAAAATAGAGCTCCCTCACCCCCCCCCCCCCCCCCCCCCGGGGGGGGGGGGGGGGGGGGGTG
>JACYFF010031954.1:74300218-74338856 GCA_017589665.1 Selenicereus undatus | reverse complement strand
ACAATAGCTACTGATCACTACTGATGACATTGCTGTAAAGGTATATTGATCACCAAGATAAAACTAACAATCACTGGGACAATATCTACTGGTCACTACTGATCTCCAAGGTAATACTAATGATGACTTGAAGAATAATTATTGATCACTTCTAATCACCTCATCCTACTCGTCATACCCAAAATCTCATTCTACCAGACTCACCCCTTGCATATACATCAATACATACATACATACATACATACATACATACATACATACATATATGTATATATATATATACACACACACACACACACACACATACATACATACATACATACATATTTGTATATGTGTGTGTGTGTGTGTGTGTATTCTTAAAAGAAAAAAAGCAGGTAAATGGAAATGGAGAACAGAAGGAGTAGAAATACTTTTGAATTATAAAACTATAAATGCTATTTTTTTAAACATAGGTTAATGCTTATGTGATTCTTTTAGAAACCTTGAGGAACTTGTGCCATTGTCCAAGGGTTACCTATAAACAACTCTTAAACAAGGGGATTTTTCCTCTTTGAGAGGCTCCACGGAGATAGGATAGGGAGAATTTTTTAGAATCGTAAGCATAAAGGAGCTTATGAAAGTCTTGTTGTTATACCTTAGATGTGAGTTCTCGTAGAGAAATCTTAATAGGATTCTACATTTTTTTGGACATATATTATTTTCTAGTTTTTTTTTCTACTCAAATATCCCTACTAGATCCTTCTAGATTAACTAACTCTTTCCTTTCCTATCAAGTCATGTGTATAAGAATTATTTTTACGGGTTCGATGTACTTAGGTGTTGAGATTGCTCAATTCTGGTGGCTTCATTTGGTCAATCTCTTTTTTGATATGTTATTGGGCTATGACTCAAAGCCTTTTTATGATTAACTTCTACCTGAATTATTTACCCCTTGAGGGATGTTGGATTTTAATGCAATCATGCCTCTAAGTGTGACCAGGCTTAGCCTCTTTATTTTTTTAAAATTTTTTTGCCTTGAACTATGAGTTATTCAAACCTTATGGGCTTTGACAAGGTTAATTTTATGCGTCCTCCTTTGTCTGGTCTTCTGTCCTAAAGGGACATCACTAAGATTTTTCCGATGGATTTTTATTCAGCTTTTGGGGCAACATTTCTTCTAACTGGATTCAAATATCTTATTTTGAAGTTCTAAATGTTTAGCTAATTTTATTTTTCATTCCCCGATAAATAACTCCAACATCTACTTAGTGGCAGCTTAAACTTGCCTTAATCGAGCGTGTTTTTGTATTCTCTTCGATATTTGATGCTAATAATGATGGCAGATTTAGTTTTTAAAGTTTTCTTAACTGTATTTCGTGTCTCTTAGGGTCTTTTTCTTCCAATTTTATGATACTTCCTACCCTAATTTTGGCTATAAATTCAACATTTAGGGTTCAATTTCTATAAGGCTTCTCAAATAAGTGTCTATCTATTCTAGTTTGGAAAATCTTAAAGAGCTTTTCCATCCTTTTTTCACCCCTTTTCTCTCCTTTCTCCATTACTTCTTATCAATGACTTACAACAACTGGGACTAAAGATCCACCTGGAACCACCACAACATGCTTTCCATTCCTTTCAATCCTTATAGAAGGATGTCAACTAACTCTACTGCCTGGGATAGCATGGGGGAAGTTTATAGTGAAGAAGAGAGAAGGGATACTTGGTATGTCTCTTTTGGATCAACGCTCTCAGCAACTTGTAAATCTTTGACTTTGCTAGAGAGGACAACTTTGATAACCACTTGAGGGCCAGCATAATGAGAGACAGATCCTATTTTAGTGCATGGTATGCCTAGGCCATGTGGGGTATCTTCCTCCCAACCCTTCCCCTTTTTGAAGAGGAAATCTTTGATGGCATTGTGGGACATCTTAATCGATGCCCCATAGTTGTTGCTGAAGAGAAAGTTAGGGCTCTGTTGGGACAGACTGCCTCTACATGCATCAGGGCTCCCCGGGATCTTTGGAGGTTTAGTTGATGTTCCTTCCTCTCTTCCCATATATCTTTCCCCTCATCCTTATTTCACCCAATTGTCTCTACACCGCCTCCCAATTCCATCTCTCTAGGGGTGGTTCCTACCTTGAATGAGGCAAGAACCTCTGTGATGCCTGGTGGAGAAGGCGCCAGTAGGATGATAGTAGACGGGAATTTTTGTCTATACTAATTGTCATGGGAGAGAACCAATAGAGCTACTACTGTGAGAACAACAATGACTTTCACCTTCTCCTTGACATGAGCCTTTCTCTAAGCTATCTGTTAGAAGAGGACGTTGACTATTTCTCTAGCTCCACCATGTCCTCTTCTAGCCCAGAGGAATTACTTACTCCAGGGAAGAGGATGTGGAAGAAGCTGAGGGGAGAATTAAGAGGCTCTGGCTAGAGGCAGAGCAGATGAAAAGAAAAGAGAGGAGAATGTCAGAAAGATTATTAGTAGGGCTCCATAGAAAGCGAGAAGAGAGAGAAAGACAAAGGAGGATGCTCCGTGCATAATTCGCTCCAAAACAAGGAGATCTTTCTCTCTGGCAATGCAATTCCTAGCACAGGCATGTCTTGCTCGGCCAACTCCTTCCCAAGGCCTTAAAAGAGTCTAAATAACAAAGGCTCTTTATCTATCAGAGGGGCGTTGATTTTATTCTTCTTTTTCTCTTCATTCTTTCTATTTCTATCCTCATGTAGTTTAATTTTTACTCTTTTTGTATATAAATCTCAACAATTTTTGCACATGTAATGAGATTTTTGATTTATCAATGAAAGAATCATCACTTTTATTTTTAGTGTGTATGTGTCTTATATTGGTCTCTGTTTTTTGCATGCAACTTTCTCCTTTTTGCCTCAATCTTAACTTGTGATAGCAACTTTTTAGAGTTTTTTTGTGAGCAGCATAGAGAATGTATGGGTCTTAGCTAATGCCCAAATTATGCAAAAGTTTTTTAGGTTTCTTGATTTTACTACAGCATTTTATAAGCTGGTAATGCATTCACATCTGGGGATTTTATTTTTAATGCTTGTGCTTGGTTTCATTGTGCCCAATATATGCTTCCTAACCTATCTCGTCCTTTTAAGGGAGTTTTTCAGTTAGGCAGGCTCTTGGGCTTTGAACTACAGCTTAAACATCTTTCCCATCTCGTATATAGATAGATTAATCAACCTTGTTATTAGTAAATTACATTATGAGTTGTATCCATTTAATATGGTAGAATCTTCAGTGTGTTTTGATCAATAGAATTCTAATTCCTCTTAGGTCTCTATTCATTCATGTGAAATTTCTATCATCAATATCATGGTAGAATTTTTGGACTCAATCTTAGGAATCTCACTCCACATAAGTCTAAATCCAGTTTAATTGAATTTAGTGACATGTCTTAGAAGTTTTCTCCTGATTTCACATGCAATTATCTTGTTCATACCCATATTAAATGATTCATAAGTTGCACATCAAGGAATGTAAAGGTTGTTTTATTAATCCTGCTGAAATTTATTAATCTCAGGGATATTTAAAATTCCTACTTTGGTTACAGAACTTGTCTAGTGCTTTCATGAAATAGGAATTTCTTCTAGTAAAATCTATGAATAATAGCATCTAACGTCATCTACATACCAAGTATTCAGAATCTCTAGTATGAGAATTTTATAGGCACCTGGCAATACTTCTTCTTTTATATTGTATGGTTTTTCCTAATTGGTTCCCAACTTCTCCAAGTGCTTTATAATTGTTTTCATACTTCTTAGAATAGATGTCCAGACATTAAGGGTCGATCGCTCACCCTGCTATTTTATATCATGGTGATCCTATCTTTATATAGCTCAATCCTCATTGTAGCTTCTTCCCTTAGCTCTAGCGGTAAATTCAGGGTTTCAAGTTGTACCCTTTTGTTTTATAATGGCATATATCATTTAACCCTCAAACTAGTTTGATTAACTTCGATAAGTTTTGGGGATTCTGCACCATATGTAAGGATAAAGGGTGTGCTTCTTGTGGAAGTCTTCACAGTTGTTCTCAAAGTCCTTAGGATTTTAGATTATTCATCTATTGAAGTTCCTTTTGCATCCTTATTCCTCTTCCCTAAGGCCTAGATTACCTATTTGTTAGCAACTTCTGCCTATTCATTGGCCTGAGGTCTTCTTACTGATGTGCGGCAGATGGAAATTTTTTAATCCTCATAGTATCCTTCATCCTTTTGCCAATGAATTGTCTTCCATTGTCAATGGTAAAAGATCTAAAAAGTTCATACTTTGTGATAAAATCTTTTTATAGGAAGACTATGACTTTCTATTATGTGATACTACTGGCAGCATTTGCCTCCTTTGTAAAGTAATCCACTGCTACCAACAGATACTTCCTTTGTACTGTAGCTTGAGAAAAGGAGCCCAAGATACCCATGCCCTCTGTCAAATGGATTAGGTTCCCCAATTATAGAAATATCAGTAGCCAATGCAATTATTTTTGGGTAGTGGACTTGGCATTTATCACATTTTTCCAACATAATCTAGTGTATTTTTGAGTAAGGTGGGCTAATAGAATCTTGGCCTTAACACCTTTTCTGTCAGCACTCTACGTTGTACATGTGATCTACAATCTCCCTGATGGATATCTTTAAGAATGTCTTGCTCCAGGGACAGATTCAGAAACTTATATTAAGGGGGGGCTGAATGAATCATGAGAAGCTATTATTTCTTTACCTTGTTTGGTTTTCCTAAAAGGAAATTTAGTTTGTGTTGGACAACAATGTTATGAAGTAATATATAAATTTTTTGACTAAATCTAAAACAAAATGCTATCAACCTAAATCAATGTGTTTGTTAAACAACTAATTGAAATAGAGTTTTTCTAGTGCTCACTGATTCAAGTAGCATCTACAAGGGGAAAAAAAACAGATAACAGTATAGTGACATTTAAAAACAAATAATAGAAAGAACAATTCATAAATATATAAGACAAAAAATTTAACATAGTAATAAATAAAAATATTCCTATAAGAAAGGGGGAAAGTATAGAAGGTTAAAATTGGGAAATATAGAAGATAAGTGGAAGAGAAATTAAAGAAAAAAATAAAAAGATGAGAGCAAAGAAGGTCAGGAGTTCTAACTAAAAAAAGGTTGGGAAATAAATAAAAAATTAAGATAGAACCTTTTTTTAAACACAAGAATCAAGTACCAATGAGAAAGTAGATACAACATTAGGAAAAAAGGAATGCAGGAGAAGGAACTAGGAAATTAGAGACTAGAAGTGCAAAATTCCAAAAATTACATAATCTGACAAATTTGAACCAACGACCAACAAACCAAACAAGCTTCATAGGATTGTCAAACTGAAAGATTAGGATTGCATTTACCTTCGGTAGCTTCTAAGCTTGTCTTTTGCTGCTCTTTGAGGCATCTTCTACTATATATTTAGAGTTTGGATTATAGCCTCTAAGGCAGCTATATAGTACTTCTCGCACTCTTCTGATATGCCACTATTCTTTCTATAGAGCCATTATATACTAGGTTTTGTATCTGAGGTTGTGAGTAGAGAGTGTTGCTATCAGAGAGTTTAGAAGTGGCCTTCCTACAATTATATTGAAGGCAGAAACTACATCCATGATAATGCAATCTAGATTACCTGGTTAGTCCTTCCCTTCTGCATCCCCACTTTGTTAGGTAGTTTGATAATTCCCTTTTGGGTATGCGGTGTGGAATGTTTGGTACTGGGGACTAATCTTTCTCTTACAAAGCAAGCATGAGAAATCAATCATAGAACATGATATTTATGGATCTCCTATCATCTACCAGTACCCTACCAATTTCATAGTTAGCTTCTGTCACCTTGATGACCATTGGGTCATCATGGGGTTGTGACACAGGTATAACACCTTTATAGACACCTTTAAAAAGAGACTTCATTGTTATCTCATTTACTCCCAGGGTTGCCTGACCCAGAGTTCTCAAACTCATTAAGGCCCTGTTTGACAGTTCAGCCAGAGGTGGTCCCCTTAAGATGATTTGGATGCTACCCTTTGGGCAGTGGGCCGAGAGTCATCTTCTTTATAAATCCCTTCATCTAGGTGTCTTCTCTTCTTCTACGACCTATTCTTGAAGTGCTTGTGCAGCTCTCCTTTTGTTGGCCAGTCCATATAGAGTACTTTATCCAGCTCTCAACAGCACTTTGTATCATGCCTATAATCTTTATGGAAGGTACACCATCTATCTTTGTTCTTACTTGAGAGTCTTGAGATCATCCGTAGCCACCTGTCCCTAATTTCCATCAGAATCTTACTCGTCGAGGTATTAAAGAGAGCTTCTATCTTAAAGACCCTTTCTTTCTTTTGTCTCTAGTTGTGTTTGACGTGCCTTTTCTAATCCCTTTAAACACCTACTCGGGAGTTTTTGTCATTCTCATGATAGCCTCCAGTTGTATCATCTTCATGTCTCTTTTAGGATGGTCAGATTGGGAACTTTTCACTAAGACCTTTGTCCCTAACCCCATTAGTGAAGGAAACTAAAGTCACATTTGACTTAAGGTCTTCCAAAAAGAGTTTCTCATGATTAAAACTTTCCACGTATTCAGTCAAAGATTCCTGGCCATGCTAGCTAACTTCATTAGTTTTGCATCTAAATTCAGCGTTCTTATGCTTCCTATAAAGTGGGTTCTAAAATTAGTTGAGAGATTTTCCCAAGATTTTATTGATCTTAGAGGTAATTTGTTGAACTAGGCTTGGGCTGCTCCCTTTAGGGTATCAAGGAAGTATCTGCATATCATTGCATATGAAGGAGATGGTTACAGATAAATTTTAGTTTAATAAGCATCAAGTTGTTTCTTAAGGCTCATTGGTCCCATCAAACTGCTTTATCCTAGGCACTTTGATATGCTCTAGAAGCTCAGCTTCTAAGATCTCTATGTCAAAGGGTGTTTTGATTTGAAGATGACCTACCAATGGAGCACCCTAATTAAGGGTCTTCTTAGAGTTTCCCATTGAATAATGCTAAGATGACATAACTTTAACAGAGCTTGAGCTCTGTTGCTGTGGATGCTCCTTACCATACCATCGTGTTCTTGATGGCACCTATCTTAACCAAACATCTTCTGTAATGACTTCTCTTACTTAGCCTTTTAATGATTCAAAGTCTCTCTTAATCTGTCATCTATGTTCCTCAAATATCTTGGAGGTCTATTCTTAAGACTCTATCCTGTAAATCATTAGGGGAACAGTTCTTTTGAGTTCTAGTTGTCCCTATCCTGTTCTTGATTGACAGCCTCTTAAGCACAACCCTCCTTCCTTTATTTTAACAAGTTAGGAATTCCTCTAATTTTTTCATCATGAGGGACATGGCTTCGTCCAACCTCAGTTCCACCCTCAGCACGATAACTCCTCTACTGCCTTGGGAGCACTGTTTGTTTATTCTAGGGTCTGCGTGCACCTGGGAAACAGATGTCCTCCAAGAGGAGTTGCATCCGCTTAGCTTGAAGCACCCTTCACAATGAAGTCTTCTTTCCTAGAGGCCTGGGCGTTAGGATTCTAATCTTTGGGATCTTGGTTTTGAGAGATGACTATGCATTTTTCCTTATCACCTTCCTTGGGTGGCATCTTTGTCCAACTCTAGGTCCCCGTTGACAGCATCAAATATTTCAAAATAGTTTAGAGCTTCTATAATTCTTCTGTGAACTATGAGGGACTCTTGCCAATATCCAAGAGCTACTTGCAAAATAAATCTCAAAGAGGGTGCATTTCACTTCTTTAAAAGCTTCTAATGCTCAAGTTAGGGAGAATTTTTCAAAGGATATTAAGCACAAAGAAGTTTATGAAAGTCTTGTTGACCTAGCTTTGATATTGGTGATGGCTTGTTTGTACAGGGTTTTAGGATGGTTCTATTAGAGGAATTTGACTAGGGTTCTACATCTTTTATATATAGATTATTTCTTAATTTATTCAGGCTTAAAGATCTTTAATGATTCTTTGCAAATTTAGGAGATATCAACTAGATCTTTCCTTCCTTATCGAGCCATGTGCATGGGAATTATTTTCAAGGCTTCGATGTACTTACTACAAAAACACAGCTGATCTGCGACGGAAATACCGACGAAAAAAGTGTGTTTTTCAGACGGAAACGTCACGTCGGGATTCGGCTCGTCGTAAAAAGTTTCCGATTGTGTCCGACGGAATTTCCGACTGAAATATTCCGTCGGAACACTCGTCGGACCACCCTGCAACATCGGAGAAAGCGAAAACTCGAAAAAGGGGGGAGGGAATTTCCGACGGAAATTCCCTTTTTTTTTTAAAAAAAAAAATTTTTAAAAATAATTGAGAATCCAAAAGAAAAAGTGTTTTGTAGGAAATTTTGCTTGAAAACCAAAAAAAAAAATTGCGCAAAATTAATACGCACGTAATAATATAATTACCAAAGATAAAATTTTATATATATATCTGTCACAAGAAACATGCTGAATTAAATATGAATTACGACATAGGACATTGTTTAAAATGTACGCAAATTACTAAACTATTTGGAGTCGGATAAATTTGTGGGATCATCATCATTGTCGTTTTCGGAGTCCTCTTCATCGTCGGTATTCAAGTTGATTTGGTTGGAGGAGCCTGCACTTTGACCTTTGAAAAATCTTAAAACTTTTTTCAGCATGCGCTCTCTCTTCCCCTGTTTCTTGGCTATTTGAGTTATAGCCTCTGCTTGCTTAGTTATGCTCTCATTAAAGAGTTGTGTTTGCTGTCTTGGATCAAAGTGCTCAGCTGATGAGTGACGTGCAACTGCAATAGTAGCTGATTTCTTCAACTTGACCCCCTCCGCGCCAAAACAGTATACACGACCTTTCTTCTCGAGATTTTCTTTAATCCAAAACTCCTCTTGGGTCATAGGTGGCAGTTGAGAGCCCCTTGAGTTGCAGCTTGGGAGTACTCCTGCCATTTGTTCTGATGATCCTCCTGAAAATTATAAAAAATAAAACTATTTTATACCAAACCTACAATTGTAACATATGAATTATCTCTAAATAGAATGTGTGAAACTTACATATTTTTTGACAGATTTTTTATCCACAAAAGTTTTGTCTTTCACCTTGCAGTGAGTGTCCTTGAACAATTTCTCACACATGGGCTCCCTACCTAATGTTTGGGCCTGAAAAAAAAAAGTAAATCGCAATTAAGTATAAACGAGGATGATGAACGAGGACCACAATCCATATCATGCTTTATATATAACAAATACATTTATTAATAATCAAATTTCTTACCAAACGCCTTTTCCTTTCACTAATCGGAATTGAGCCACATGTATGCAACGAAGGACCAAAACCTTCAATATCACTCAATCTATTCTTCTTATTTTGTTCACTCAATTTCTTGAAGTTGTCATTGTCACTCCAATGTTTAACCATATCATTCCAAACACTAGGCGGTAACCACTTCGGTTTTTTGCTGTACATCCTGGCGTATCCTAGAATGTCCCTGAGTCGAGTGGCACCTTTGTACTCAAAGTTACGTCGTATCTGACTTTCGTTGTCTGGATGCCAGTAGTAGTGTTTCTGCGGCAAAATTTAAGTATATATATTAGTAATTAAACATTCCAAATTAACAATCCAATCACGACTTTCAAATTCATTGTAGAGATAATCATGAACCTTGAACTCATTGAACCAAATGTCTCTCTGAGATTGTGGAACTTCCCCCCACGTGGTCCAAGGACGTGGGTACTTACCTGCAAAGCTTTCGACTATTTTCTGAACTACACCCTGATATGGAACAAAATTAAGAACACAAAAAGAATTGGTTAGCAATAAAGATTGTATGTGTGAAAAGAATATGAGAAGTGAAGAAGTTACAAACTTCATAATAAACTTACGTGTCACCATCAAGTTGTAAATATATCTTATTATTGGTGCTCGCTGTGTCATTTTCAGGTGCAAGACTGTGTCTATCTCTTCCTCCTCCTTCATTGGGGACCCCTTTGTTGTGCACTGAGTGACTTGGCATTCTAGGTTGCCCCATAAACTGATTATTGTTGAAATGCGGACTAACAGTACCGATCTGTTGATAAACTAATGGAGTAGATGAAGCACCACCCATGTAAGGAATATTTGGTTGAATTGGTGTTTGCATACCCGCACCAAAGAAAGGTGGTTGCAGGTGGGATTGCTCATTCATACTACCAAAATAATTTCCGAATGGTTGACTTGGATCAAGAAAACCTCCAAACATTCCACTAAAGGTGTTCGTCTCATAAGTTTGATATGCGGGATCATACTGTGGAGTCGGTTGTGGTACTCCTCTACCGGCATCATTCCTGACCATTCGACCACGACCACGTCCACCATTGTGTCCAGACATCTAACAAATAAGAACAAAAAAATAAAACCGTGTCATTTTTGATACTATTGTTAGTGAAAAATTACAGTACATACAGATAAATTTTTTCTAAGTTTGCAATAAAGAAAAGCTTTATATACATATGCATAAATATCCATACAACAAAACAATTCAATCAATCATGGTGGGACACATTGTCATCGTCATCATCACCACTTTGCAATGCCGTATTTTCATCATGGCCATCATCAGTGTCTTCATCTTCATCCTCTCATTCACCTTCTTCATCCTCTTCATCACCATCATCATGTTCACCATTCCCGTCATCATCACCACCCCAATCATGTCCATCAACATCATCAGCTTCTTCAGTTTCATCGACTAACGTGATGACTATGACATTATCCACATTCATGTTTGTCATTCCAAACTGTTGATAGGCAAGTTCTAGGTTTTCTTTATCTTTAGGAGTACCGCGAGGTTTGTTTGGTATAGCTACCCACCAATTCGCTTTTCCTGATATCCCCTCAGGATACTTAACATATACCACTTGGGTTGCAACATCAGCAAATATGAATGGGTCATACTTTCTGTAGCGTCTGGTATGATTCACCTCGGGATATGGGGTAAATTTAGGGTAACGTAACCCCCAAGGAACATCCGGGTCAAGCCACTCACAATTGAAAAGTACACATTTTTTAATTGGCTCACCCGTGAATTCAACACGAACAATTTCGTGAAGTACACCATAATAATCCCCTAATACTTAGTGACCTTCCCCAATTCCTTTGACACAGACGCCACAGTTATATGTTGCTTTACCTTCATTTCTGGCCTTGGTATGAAACCGATAACCATTAACTTTATACCCAGAGAAACACTCCACCACCGTAAGCGGTCCATGAGATAAGTTCACAAAAAAATCTTACCTCTCATCATTAAACACCCGAAAAGAATTGACCTACGAAGAGATAAAGAAGGCAATCCTCTTCAGAATTACAGAAATGTGTTTCGGAAGTTGAGGATTACTTATGACAAATTACTTACATTACACTCGAACCACTGTGCGAAATTTGCCTCGATGAACAAGTCAACTTCCACATCACTCGTATTTGGATTATGACCGCGAAATTGATGTCTAAACCAACTGTAATGTTTAACAAATGAAACTAATTACTTATTATTCAACAATTATTAAGTATTTAAATGAAACTTTTAGTAACTGATGTACTTACTCCAAATATGGTTGCACTTCACCACAATTCAGTAAAATGTGAAGGCGAGCGACACAGTACTCCGCCTCAGTAAGATATCTTCGGCCTCGATTCCCAAATGGAGTACCCTTATGGTTGAACACCGATAGAGTTGGCATTTCTGGTTCAGGCTGTTGCATACCCTAATTACGCCCAATACTTGGGCTATCCAAGCTTAATTGAAAATAGTACTCGACGAAATGTTTTATCTCAAATGCCAAGTAGGCGTGAACCATAGATGCTTCAACACGGACTTTATTCTTTGCCGTAGGTTTCAACCAACCAAAGTACCTCTCAAAAGGATACATCCATCGATATTGAACAGGGCCACCCAACAAAGCTTCTTTGGCTAAATGAATAGGCAAATGTTCCATGACATTCCAAAAACCAGGAGGGAACAATGTCTCCAATTTACAAAGAATTACAGCAATGTTCTTATTCATCTCTTCCAGCTTGCTTACTTGCAGCTCACTGGAGCATAGGTTTCTGAAAAATTCACTCAATTCGACCAAGGGTCCCAACACATCATCCGAAAGAGCAGCAAAAGCTACCGGAAGAAGATTCTCCAAAAACACATGATGATCATGACTTTTCATATTTTGCAACTTTGTGTTAGATGGATCCACCCAATTGCCCACATTAGAGCAATAACCATCAGGCACATGAACCTCCCGCAACCAATTACAGACAACCCTTTTTTGAAGTAGCGATAGTGCGAACTTGGCTTTTGGCTTACACAATCTATCAGTTGACCCTCTTGTAGCCAAGTCCAACTCTTGCCTACTACACAAAATAGACATATCCATCCTGGCTTTGATATCATCCTTTGTTTTTTCCGGAACATCCATGATTGTGTTTATAATATTTTCACAGAAATTTTTCTCAATATGCATCACATCAAGGTTATGCCTCAAAAGTTGATGCTTCCACTACGGCAACTCCCAAAAGATACTTTGCTTTGTCCAATTATGTGCATTCTCCTCAAATCCCAAAATTTAAAAATTGATATCTGTAGTCACTTTAGGCAAAGTCGATACCGTATCAGACAACATCTCACCAGGAATCCTTCGGGGAGGGTCAATGTGTATGCTCTTCCCTTTACGAAAAGCAACTTTATTAGCTCTAAAACAATGATTCCGAGGCAAGAACCGACGATGGTAATCGAACCAAGATGGCTTTCGGCCATACGGTAACTGAAATGCACAATTCTGATGCATACAAACCGGACATACTAGCAACCCATGAGCACTCCATTCAGATAACATACCATATGCGGGAAAATCATTAATAGTCCACATCAATGCGGCATACAATCTAAAAGTTGCACCGCTTGATACATCAAATGTATCAAACCCAACATCCCACAGCAATTTCAACTCATCAATTAAGGGTTGCAAGTACACATCAATTCTATTCTTCGGATTTGCTGGACCCGGAATAATACAACTTAAAAACATGTATGGGGTAGTCATACACATTTCGGGAGGTAAGTTGTAAGGTGTTACCACAACTGGCCACACAGAATACGATATTCCAGATATGGAAAATGGTGTGAAACCATCAGCACAAAGACCTAACCTCACATTCCGAGGTTCTGCAGCGAAGTATGGATACTTTTGGTCGAAATGCTTCCAAGCTAAACCATCTGAGGGATGTCGGAGAACACCCGATTCTTGGTGGTGCTCATGATGCCATCTCATATGGACGGCAGTCTTTTTTGAGGCATACAATCGTTGCAATCTCGGAATTAAAGACAGGTATTGCATTTTTTGCATATGGTACATCCTTACGACCTCGTTGGTTGGAGTTCTTCGGTAATTGTCTTGCATGTCCACAAAATTTGCATGCGGACAAACCCTCATCTTCTTTATAATAAAGCATGCAACCATTCGGACAACAATCAATTTCCTGAACATCCATACCCAGGTCTCTCACTTTTTTCATCTGCTGATGATAATTTTTGGGAATGCCACTTTCAGAAGGGCATATATCTCTCATCAGGCCAACAACTTCATTGAAACAACGTTGAGACATGTTGTGCCCCGATTTAATGCTCAGTAGCCTCACAGATGTTTCAAGTTCAGTTATGTCACACCCTTCATACAAAATTACAAAGGTCTCTGCGCAGATTCAAGCATAGTGTAAAAGGCCTCAGGATTTACGTCATGTGGACTACTCATGTTCATTTCATTAGCTTGGAACGCAGCATGCACCATATTCTCCATATCATTATAATCGTTGTGATCATAATCAAAATTCATAGAATGTGAACTACTTGCACCCCCTACTTCCGAATTATCTTCTTCTCCATGACTTGTCCAATACCAATAACTTTTCACAAATCCCTTTCTATACAAATGGGACTTTACAACGTCAGGTGCAAAATATTGCATATTCTTACACTTGACACATGGACATCTATAAACTCCATTAATTTTATACTCCTCCTGATTTCGTACAAATTCATCAAACATATTAACTCTCTCCAACCACTCCTCTCTAAGTCCATGTCCATTAGGATTTCTTCTTCTATACATCCATTGACGATGCAATGGCCTATCCATATGTTCCTAATATGAATTCCTTAATTGTTATGTACACTATAATTAATTGTAATAAAAATCTTTCACAAATGAATTCAACTAGTTCAACATATATGTATGAATTACATAAAAATATATTTCACAAAACCATTAAATATATCATCACACACCTAATTAAGCGTTAAACATAAATTACATAATTTATTTCACACTTCACACACTTAAATAAAAATTAAACATACTTAACATACTTAAACATTTCAACAAAAAATGCAAGACACTACATATTATTTGTAAAAATAAATGTCATCGAACATCAAACATCAAACACCAAACCGAAAAAACCACGCAGTTAACATTATTAAACCATTTATCAAAACGAAATATAAATTAAATTAAAATTATTCCACATAATACACATACTGTTTAATTATTCAAAACAACATACGTCACATATTCAATTAGAACATATTCAAAACAAAACTATTTAATATATCATAACACACCTAATTAAGCAGAACACTTCACATACTTAAATAATAAAAATTAAACACAAATGAAATTATTACTTCGTACTTCATTGAAATATAAATAAATCCAAACCAACTTAATTACATATAATACAATTCAGATACTTACAAAACATTAATATATATCACAAACCAAAGAAAATATTCACATACTTAAGAAATTTAAAGTATTCCCTAAAACAAAACACATTGCACATGTGTAACATACTTCAACATTTCATAATAATTATATAATAATTAAAAATGTACATGTTTATCACATTTTATTCCACTTATTCAAATAAATACACTTCACAAATGAAAAACAAATTTAACATAAATTTCATATGTTAGCAACAAATAAATTTCATATTAAACCAACCAAATAACATGAAAACTTAACTACCAGTACTGAAAAACGTGATTTCTCCAACGAATTTTCCGACAGAAAAAACACGTTTTTTTGTCGGAAAAATGATTTTCTGATGGAAAATCCGACGGAAAACAGCTGTAGGAAAAAGTCCCGTAGACCCGCTGGTTTAGACGGAATCTCCCGTCCGTCGGACACATTCCGACAGAAAGAGACAGCAGTCGGGAAGCGGGCCGATGGAGTGGGCGACGGAAGCCGACGGATATCGGGATTGAAACATGCTTCACTGCTCGTGATATTCAATGTAACACTAAGAAACTCCTCATCTTTTAATGGCAATTTAATGTTCTCTCCAATAACATTAGGTTCAATTACTCATTTCAAATATGGGGAGTTTCATAGTACTACATTGAATGCAGCGACCAGTGGAGGCAGTGAAGGGGGCTGATTTTGAGGGAGGAGCGAAGGATGTGGGACGGCCGCAGAGCACCGCGATGGTGGTTGGAAGAGGGCGGCACTGGCGATGGTGGAGACAGAAAAAGGTTTGTGTATGTGTGTGGAGTGTCCGATTGCTCGAGCAATCGGGTTTTTCAAGAAGTGTGGTCCGACCGAAATTTCTATCGGACCACTTCACCTTCTTGGATTTTTTTTAAAAAAATTCAGGAAAAAGTGTTGTCTGACGGAAAATTTCGTCCGCTTACTTATTTTTAAAAAAAATGCAAAAAAAATTGATGAATTTGAAATTCCAAATAAGTTCAAAATTAGACATTTCCAATGGAAATGCCTGTCTGTTGGAAAATCCGCCGGAAAATTCCGTCGGACAGGCATTTTCTCAAAAACAACCTACAACTTCTATCGGGCACAGAGAAGTTCAAAAAATCAGGTGAGCCGACGGAATATTCCACGGAATTCCGACGGAATATGACCAATCCGTCGGAGTTTCCGACGGAAATTGGATCCGTCAAACAGTCCGTCGGTGTAATTTTCCTTCGCCATTTTCTGTCGAAAAAAGCAGATTTTTTAGCATGTGTACGTCTCAAAAAAAGCATATTATTCACATATTCACCAAAAATTAATATACACAACAACTCGAAGAAAACACGCACTTAACATTATTAAACCATTTACCAAAACAAAACATATATTAAATTAGAATTATTCCACATACTAAACATGTTGTTTAATTATTCAGAACAACATACGCCAAATATTAAATCAGAAATACATAATGCTTTTTCCTTATCATAAAAAATTCTCACAACACCTCAAATACAACACTTAATGTAACTAAGCATGTATGCTACAAATAATTAATTTTACATAACAATATTATTTTTCTACATAAATCTCATTAAACAACAATAACAAATGACACCACCGATTTTTCACCTCATCTAATTAAACAAAACCAAACGAAATAATTACTATTAACATACTTACTAAACTTATATTAATATATACTTAACATATATACATAAATTCAAAAAAAAAAACAAGAAATGCAAACATACTTTAAAATTCATACATGTTTAACGTACTTAACATTTTTGATGAGATAACTTACATCCATATGTTACGAATAAATAAATTTCACACTAAACCAACCAAATCATATGAAAAATTAACTACGTTTTAAAAAAAGCATATTATTCACATAGTCACCAAAAAATACATAAATTCACAAAAATAACAACAAAATCAAACATACTTTAAAATACAAAGAAATGCAAACATACTTTAAAATTCATACATGTTTAACGCATTTAACATTTGTGGTGACATGTACATATTTATCATATAATATTCCACTTATTCAAATAAATACACTTCAGAAATGAAATAAAAAATTAACAAAATTTACATTCATATGTTACGAACAAATAAATTTCATATTAAACCAACCAAATCATATAAAAAATTAACTACGTCTAAAAAAAGGCATATTATTCACATATTCACCAAAAAATACATAAATTCACAAAAATAACAACAAAATCAAACATATTTTAAAATATATACATGGTTAACATATTTAACATTTTATAATGATGGAACTCATTTTACTTAAATTATTCACGACAATAAAACATATTAAACATGCTTAAAATACTTAATTTAAAATAACAAACTAAATGAACATACTTGCAGATTAAAATTCACAAACATGAATATAATTTTAAAATTTTAAAGCGAAACAATTTGGACTAACCTTCAAACGCGGAAAATCAAACGGATTACCGGCGGGGAAAGGCACGGGGCGGCGGCGACGACGACGACGAACAGTGGCGGCGACGGCACGGCTGTGACGGTCACACTCGACAAATTTAAAACGTACAAAATATCAAATAACTTAACTATTTCAATTTTAAACAACGTACTAACAAAAAAAATAACTTACCGATTACAAAAATCTTCAACCTTCACTTTCTCTCTCTTCCTCTTTGAGACCCTCTCTCTCTAAATTTTGCAAATTACGCCGAACGAACCCCCTCTCCGAAATTTAAAAACGAACGCGGAACACGGCCTCCAGATCCACGCAAAACAATCGACGGATTCCGACGGAATTCCGTCGGAATTTCAGACAGGCGTGACTTCCGTCGGAAATTCCGTCGGAATTTCTGACGCTCGTCGGGCCCCGCCTGCTTTTCCGTCGGCTTCTCTGATATTTTCCGACGTGCCATTTACGCGTCGCTTTGTCCGTCGGAGATGGGCTGCGTTTTTGTAGTGATTAGGCTTTAGTGAGCTTGTGTCCAGGTCTAGATTGCTCAGTCCTAGTGTTTTGATCTAATGAATTCTCTCCTTTTTTTTGTGCTTTTACTGGGCTATGGCATAATGCCTTTTAGATTTAATTTCTACCTAAATCATTATTTTGGAGACCATAAAAGTTAGATACTACCTAGGGGTTCCCAATCAACAAGGTGAAATATAGATTTCTAGCTATAAGCATACCACATTAGAAAGGTTGATATCTAGCAAGTGCAATGTAATAGCCATGACTCTTAAGGAGGGAGAAATTTTATTCAAATTAGAGAAGAGCATCACAGTATGGTGAGAGCTAGGGATAGTGATTCCTCGGATGATGCATCACTCATATTCGTCACCTATTTTCACCACTCGATCCATTCCATTATTATTCATGGAACATCCCACCCAATTTGTCCATCCATTATTCGCGGGTGAAATTGAGTAGATTAGGTGGGAAACGAGTGATAGAAGTCACGTTCTATGTTAAGCAAATTGTGAGAAAAATATGTATGTTTTTTTTTTTGAAAGGGCAAAAAAATGAGTTAGCACGAGAAAGGATTGCAAATGAGACTTATATTGCATTTGTTAATAATTATGTAACATTTATGTATATAATCATCTAAAAATACACAAAGTGTGAGAGGAAACATAAAAATACAACTAGATACAAATGAATGATCAATGAGCATATGATTAAGCCAATGATGTACTGGTGGAAGATCACTTGAAAGTACCCATTTTTAAAAAAAAGTTACATCCAATATCATCCACTCATCATCCACATTTTTCGAATTTTCTGCCAATTTTTCGAGTCAAATGAAATGGATCTCAACATATGCGAGTGAGATTATTGGGTCTAAGTTTGTCAAGACAATGATGTCTAGGTCCTTGATGTGCTAGCGGAACAAAGCTTCAATTAGCAAGGGAATAATATGATCGGAGAGGTATTACCAAAAGATAATGGCTATATTCAGTAAAATCGATAGTTTTAGTTATGGACAATTATTTTACTAACTGTTAAATGTTCGTTAGTGGTTAGCTATAAGGTTGTAACGACATCGAGCCGACTTATTGAGCCCTTAGGTTTTCTCTGTCAAAGTTCAACTCAGGATTAAGTCAAACTGAACACGAGCTGAGCCCAAGTTGGCTCAAAAGCATATCATCCCGAACCCAAACCTAGCAAGGCTCAACTTAACTCAGCTCAGTTTAACTCGGTTTAGCTTAATTAGTTCATTTTGTCTTATTAACTTTTGTGAAAAGTATGAAATTACTTTTAAAATCAGCAAAACTTTATTCTAATCTTTATTTGTTGAGTCCAATACAAAAATCTAGAGTTTAGCTTGGATTGAGGCATTAAGTTTGAATATTTTTTAACCAGAAAAAAAAACAAAGAATACTATGCCAAGCTAAGCTAAGCTCCAAGCAAAGCATTGTGCATTCAAGCCGAAGCCCAAGCCCAAATTTAAACTCTATAGGCACGGCGAGCTTTCAGCCAAGTTTTTAACTAACCGGGCCGACCCCAAGCCAGCTAGTTTGAGTTCAGCTCAACTCATTTACAACCCTAGTTTGCTATCATCGGCGAGTGTTTAATGATTAGTTCATTTAGTTGTTCAACTAATGATATAAGACAAATATGTTTCAAAAAGGTAGCTGTTGATGCATCTAATTTATGTAAAATGACTTAAAAGACAATGAGTACAAATTTTTAGGAAATAAAAGGGAGAAAATTGGATGTTCAACAAAGAACTTTTTGGAGAATTTTTTAGCTAAAAAGAGCTTTTTTGAACAAAATTGGTTGTTTGACCAAATTTAAAAGTTAAATTGGATGGTTGGTAAAATAGCTTTTGGAAGACTTTTTTAGGTCCAAAAAGTTAATTTAGAAATGAAGTCTACGAGCTTTTCGGAAGAACTTATTTTATAACTAGCATTTTATTTCACAACTTTGTTAGAAACAACTAAGTTCATAAAATAGTTTTTCTATAAACAACTAATACAAATAGCTAATTCAAATAGTTAACCACTAATAACTAATAAAAACAACTAACAATTGTTTGTCAAATAGAGTCTTAAACTGGTATACGTTAATAATTTAATCTAGTCGAACGACTACCCTGCAATAGCTCCACTCTAAGTTATGTGATTAACGCAATAAACTATTGAGTAATGATAGCTACTATGACAACTAATAGAATGTAATAAATAAATAAATAAATAAACAAATAGATTGAGCACATACACTTCAATTCAATAATTTCTAACCCTTAATCCTTGGTTCACTAGAGGTGGGAGACCCCTCCCCCCATAATTTTCAAATTCCTAACCTCTTAATTGTGATAATAATAACAATAATATTAATAATAACATTAGTATGATAAATATAACAATATATTATACATATATAAAGGCATATAATGAGGTGAGAGTGCAACGAGCGGGAAATCGCCCAATCAATTTTTCCAATCGATAGGTGGCATTCTCCTGCCAATAGTGCTTTGGGGCTCACTCCTTGAGTTGGAGATTTGGGCCTAAGTAATTATTCTTTCTTTCTCTACCAAAGAAAAATAGTTGTAATGAGAGAGAGGAGGAAAAGGAAGAAAAAAAAGGTGGATTGAAATTGATACAGTAGCAGTTTTAATGTGCTGAGTGACCTTAACTCCTGAAGAAATACTCACTCTCCTCTCAACTCAAAAATCATGACATAGTTCTTCCCTCCCCCTCCCTGCTCCTCTCACACGCCCCTCATCCCAGTCACTGCCGCCGGCGCTCCGACCATCCACCACCGGCCAACCATCCGCCGCCCTCTCATCAGCCGTCTCTCTCTCTCTCTCTCTCTTCCCTTCCTCCACTTGTTCAAAGATAATTCTCACCGATTTGAAAATTTTGTTCTTGCAATGTGGGTATTTAGATTCAAAATGCAATTGATGTAATGATTTTGAGATGGTGAATGCAAGTGAATTTAGTGACTGGTCGTTTTAATTGGGTGTTTCTCTTTTGATTGTTGCAAGGTGGGCAATTTATGAAGGAACCCATGAACGGAATTAAATTCTTTAGGTTTTTGTGTTGTAATTGTGTGTAAATATGCTGAACTAAGAGATATTATGGACTGTTTTAAACTTTTCATCAACTATATGGCAATTGGAAGGTGTGTGTGAAATGTGTGAGTTTAGGGTTTAGGTTGGAAAGTTAGGAATTGATAGAATTTCGGGTGTTTATATTGTAATTGTGCGTGAATATGCTGAAATTAGAGAATTTATGGACTGTTTTGAACTTTTATCAGTTGTACGACAATTGAAAGATGTGGTTGAAATGCATGAGTTTAGGGTTTAGGTTGGCAAGTTGAGAATTAGTGGAATTTTCGATTTTTATGTGGTAATTGTTTGTGAATATGCAGAAATTAGAGAACTTATGGACTGTTTTGAACTTTTCATCAATTATGTGACTATTACATTGGACTATTTTAAACTCTTTATCAATTATATGACTATTACATATGTCACGGAATGTGTGAGTTTAAGGTTCCAAGACCTGTTGTGTAAATCATTGTTTAATTGAATATGGTTAATTTGAGAAGGCAGTGATGTATTTATAAGGTTTAGAGGAGGTATTTGAAGGAAGGAAACATCTCCTCCAAGAATAGTATGAATTTTGTGATTATGAGTATAACGATTAAAGTTTTTGATGGAGTTGGTATATAGGAGTGCGTTAGAGCCAAAAAATGTTTATTTGAATAATCAAAGAGCCACACTAAGATATGCTAGTGGGGAAAAAAAAAACAAACTCCCAATGTTGTTGGAATAGGAAAGAGTGGTCATAGGTGGAATGAGCTCTCAAAGTATCTAAAGGAGAAATTAGTTAATCAAGGAAGATTGAGAAGGAATTAATAATATGGTTTCTTAATGTTTCTTTGGTTTATGAAATACAAAGAATGGGGTGAAATTAATAATCCTTCAATTTTACGAGGCTTTGGCGACTCAAACTAGGTTTTCCCCGACCCTCGAAGGTGGTGTTTGGGTAAGAAAAGAAAGTAAGGCGTCCTTACGGATATAGTAGTGGCGAAGGACTTGTTGGGCTAATGGAGGGTTACAAATATATCGGTTTTTTTCCAATTCAGTTCTCTTCTTTTAAGGATGGTGATCTGATACCCTAATATTAAGCAATCGCCCCAAAAAACGGGCAATCTCAATCAAATGGCCATAATGTAGAACCTCCAAAAAGAAAGGTGTTAATAACCACTAAGTTCAATAACACCTTATTAGAAAAACCTCAAAATATTATTAAAATTAACTTATTCAATGACGAGCACTTTTCATTGAATAGTCCATTTTTGGACAGAAATTAGAGGATCTCCCAACCGTCGAACGAGTTAAGGTAATCCATTAAATAAGGGAGAGCATCATATGAGGTATATGTATTGTCCATGCCTCTATAGGTTCATGTTTTTTTATTCAAGTGATTAAATGTAACACCTTCCTTATGACAATATTTTTGTTTAGTTTTGCCTCCCCACACCAAAGAGCCCATCGAAAATCGCACGTAAACGAATATTAAAATAATTACAATTTAAACCTGGCTAGTGTCAACTAACTTCGGCCAACCACACTTCTCGATTGCTCTGAGTATGCACATATAAAGGGTGATAATCCCCATGATCATAATTATCATTAATAAGGGCTCAACCGGAAAATAATTGCCATAGCATCAATTTTCACTATTCATCTTTCTTGGTTATTCCAAAATAAAATGAATTGAATTGCGTGCTCTCACTAAACTTTCAAAATTATTTTTACTGTATAGGGATAGATACACTAGGCTTTGCTCATTATGTGTTCTGTTGTTTGTCGTGTTTTATTTTTTTAGGTAAGGTGTCTACTTCTATCAAAGCCAAAGGGAACAAAAAGTGATGTGTTCGTTCGTGCAAAGTCGAGTTAGGGAATGTAGAGGCTCATAGTGGCAATCCAGTCTTCAAGCATGACCTTGTGGTGAACTGAGTTGTGCAAGAAGACCTAATATCATAACATGTTTGGTGACTGGATGGTCCCGTTTGATGGATGCTTATTTTTTTAAATTTTATTTCTTCTTCTATATTGCATACTTGCATAGTCCCCGAGGAACGACAGTAGCATTCCAAGCTTGTTTTTTCCCCCCACTACGCATAACCCTAGTTAGTTGGTTAATTAAGACTAACCAAGAGGTTATATGACCTGGGCTGTTACATAACTTCTACTTCAACTTCCATTGATGAACATAACCAATATTGGGACAAAATAGTGCTGAACAATGTAAACGTACTTTCAGACACTCTTATTTTATTACTGGTTGTTTAGAAAAAAAAAATTATTAGAGCATTGGATGACAAGACTTTCGCTAAACAACCTAGGTTATGTAAATCATGTGAAGATGATAATTACCTCCACCATCTGATTGTTTTGTTCTATGGTTATGTTTTATTGTGTTTGCTCATTTATATCGTACTTTCTTCTGTTTGTTTTATTCATTGTTCCATTTCATTTGAATTTTTGAACTAATAACAAATTATGTTTTCTTGTCTTTTTAATTGAATAAGCTTTAATGCGGACTCTATAAAATATAGGCCAAAAACATAATTTTCAACTTATTACTCTAGTAAGTTAGATAATAATGTATGGTTCATATAATTTTAAAAAATCATATCCTCGAATGTTTATAATGACATTCATTCCCATTCAAACCTTTGTTCAGATTTTAAATGAAACAACTAGTTGGAAAATTTTGAGTTTAAATACAAAGCTTCTAAATCTAAGGTAACACTTCATCTTTATGTGATCATAATACATTATCATCAAATCAGACAACAATTTTGATTAATAAGGTTTAAATAAGTGTCATCTTTGAATCAGATTATGATCATTCATACATTGTTTTAAGACGTGTTATTAATACATGTTATTTTATGTTTCTTTTGATTAAACAATGATCATTCATACGATCCCTACTGCAATAGTCACATTATTTTGAGCAGAAAAATTGACAGAACTAGATTAAAATAGTAAAAATATGGGGATAAATCCTAACGTACATTTCAGACAATTTTCAAAGACCACACGGATGTATCATCAGCAGTCACCTAACAAAAAACCGGAAAACTCTAGTGAGAGATTGTTGCTGGAGGGGGAGAAAGAGAGAGCCCTTGTTCTCTTGCTTGCTTGCCCCGCAATTCATATATGAGTTCCAGAAAAAAGAAGAAAAAAAAGGAAATCACTGCTCCTTCACTTCAGCTAGCTCGAACGCCCTCTGGCCTTCCCAATCTGCATCTTCTTTTCTCATCACCCTTGCCTTGCTCTGATTTTTCACTGACCTCTTGCTGCTTTCTCCAACTTGCCATCCATATTTGTTGCCTTTGTCATCCATTTCGTTTCAGTTTAGAAGTACTTAAGTGCAATTTTTGGTTTAATTTGTCAATGATTGACAATTTTGGGAAGGAATTTCAGGCTCCTTTTCGTGCTCTAAGAACACCAACTCTTGGTCCTCTGATTCGTAGATCTGAAGTTTCGGCTTCCATGGGAGAGAATGAGTTAGCTAGACTCCAGTCAAGCATGCTAATTGTTGCATACCATGGCTTCTTTCAAGCAACGTGGGTTGCAGAGATAATGTCGAAGCAAAATTTACTTGAACCACCAGTTCCCAAAGCTAGCCTTCGCTGACCTGAATAGGGCATCAATACAAGTGAAAGTCACAAGGTTAACCATTCTCATCTCCTCTGTTCAAGCAACATCCAGGTAACTCACTCCCTTGAACCCCCAAACCCTGCACTTCGGTCTCTTAATTCGCTACTTAAATCTGACCCTATTATTGAAATTATCAATTTTTCCAGAATCCGTTCTAAGAAGTTTGTTCAATTTGCTAAGTTATTTCTAATTTCTTTCCCGATCGATGACAATATACATGAACCGGCTTCTAGGACTTTGTCTACAACGAATTGCTATCCTGCACATTCTGATTCTAGGCAAAAGTATAGGATTCTGCAGTATCTGTGTATGTATCATTGTTAGGATATTGATGTTCACTGATGTGGGGTATCTGCATTGCTTTGTTCTAATTTCAGATTATCCTATCTGTATGGTTTGTGAGTGCTCTATCTCTCAGGGTGTTCTTAGTATTATTCATTGCTCCTTTGCTTTGTGTTGGATATTGTCAATTTCCTTGTTCTGTTCCTGGGTAATAACCAATGCCATGGCTCTGACCCCTTTCCTTACCTCCACAAGGTACTGGGTTTTGTCCATAATTTCTGCACATTTTCTTGTCCTAATTAGTATCTTTCAATGCCTACTTTTTTTTGAAATGGATTTGGTTGGTTGCTTATATCTACTTTCACGTCACTTATATCGCCTTAGGTTTGCAAAATAGTAATTATGGATTGGTGAGAGGTATCAAGTTTAACCGCTTGATTCCCAAGACCTTGATTCCGAACGATCCTTTGGATCACCAGACACATAACATGGGCTTGTAAAAGCATTATGGTTTGACTTATGTGGCCAGGTATGGATTCATCAGGTTTGGACAACATCATGATATGTTCGGCACCTTTGCTCTTTTCATGTTTATATTGGCGATGATAATTGTAATGATAATTGCAATCTCAAAGACAATTTCATGTCAAGGTGCAGCCAGTTTTACTCCTCTTCGTACTGGTCTTGGATAACTCATTTGTAAGAACTTATTTTTAATTGTTGTTGATTATTTATGGACTTTTTTGAGTAAACTATTGAAGTATCTATTAAGGGGGAATGTGGAAATTCTTTTTGGGAGTTTCCCGCGGCCCAGCCTCTTATGGCTTCAGAATGACCAATCTGGGTCCCAGAATATTTCTATCATAACATTTAATGGTTGTAATTTTTTATTTGTGGAAGTTATTAGATGCAATGTGCAAGGAGTTAAGAAAAACTCCGTGTTTGTAACTGTGGTGAAGCACCTCCAGTTTCTTTCTTCTATATTGCAAAAATTCTTTTTCGTGGCTGCTGAAACACATTTTTGTTCTACTCATTACAATTTAATGACATACTTGTATCTCCCTAATAGCAAAAATATGTTGGTGAGTGGAAGAGAATTTAATTACTCAATTCCTAAAGACCAAATTAATGCTCGATTCTTTGGATCAAGAGGCAAATTGTGAGAAACATCACCTTCTACGACACGGTGGTGGTACCATTTTGTGGATCCCACTAAAGCAAGGCTATGCCTTTATTTGTTTATATGAAAATTATTATATGGAATGTTCAAGGGGTTAAAAAAGCCCAACTCCAACTTGAAGTTGGATTTATTAATAGATCGATTAATCCTGATATTTTATTTTTAACCGAAACCATAGTTAACGAGCATAGTACTCAAATTATTATTAGTACTCTTGGATTTAGTAATTTTGATTTTATTCTCCCACAATTGTGCGGGTGGCATTTGGTTACTTTGGAAAGACGATAATGTGACGATTGACATTATCGCTAAGGAGAACCACGCCATTCACTGTTTGGTAGTTGAAAAAAGTACTAATAAGTAGTGCATTGTTACAACAGTGTACGCACCAGCCCAGAATCACGAAAAACATGACTTCTGGACACATCTCAAAAGCCTTAATGCTAATTTCACATTGCCTTGGTGTATCTTGGGTGATTTTAATGAAATGCAGCACTCTTCTGATAAAATTGGAGGCACACCGCTATGTGCCTCTAAGCTGCAACGTCTTAACAACTTTCTCTCACTTTGTAAAGGCCATGATGCAAATGTTCAAGGACGGATTTTCACACGGAAGAAATTTCTGCACGGTAAGCTGTTTTATGAAAAATTAGACAGACTTATTCTGCGGGAGGACTGTCTCTAGCTCTTCCCGCATTATTGTGTGACTGATGGTCCTTTCACATGTTCAGATCATTCCTATGTTTTTCTTAATACGGATACCAACATTCTTGGGCCCAGTACCATGAAACTCATTGCATAGTTAATCCTAACTGGAAACTTTCTTTTCCCGGAACACCAATGTATTGCGTTACACAGAAAATGAAAAAGGTTAAGCTTGATCTCAAAACTTGGAGTAAGAGCACTTTTGGCAGCTTCAAGCACAAATTAGAAAGAAATGCGGACAAATTGCTAGAAGTTGAACAAAAACTTGTGATCTAGCCAAATAATGTGCGACTTAATAACTAGCACTACAAACTCATTAAGTAACGTGAAAAGATGCACTTATTCAATCAAAAGTACTGGGGAAGATTAGCACGAAAAGAATGACTTGTTAACGGCGATAGAAATTCTCGATATTTCCACCAAGTAATGAAAGCTAGGAAGTCACGTTATGCTATTATTAAAATTAAAGACTCATCAGGTGTTTGGATTGACGATGTTGTCGCTATTCAACATTTGTTTGTTGATGACTTCTAGTTACGATTCAAATCATTGCCAAATCCATCTTCACTAATAGTTAACCTTCCCACAAAGGTCTCTTTGGAGGATAATATGAATCTTATTAGACCTGTAGATAATAATGAGATCAAGGAGGCAGTGTTCCTGATGGATAAATTTAAAGCACCGAGTTCTGATGGATTTGGTGCAACCTTTTTTTAGGACCATTGGCACGTTGTATAGCAGGATGTCTGCCAGGCAATTCGGTCTTTTTTTAAAGACAGTAAACTGTTAAAATAAATTAATCACACACTGATCGCTTTAATTCCAAAAGTCGATAACCCTTCCATCACAACGCAGTTTCGACCCATCAATCTATGCAACACGCTTTAGAACATCATAGTTAGAATTCTGGTTAACAGAATGCGGCCACTTCTTGAAAAAATCATTTACCCTGTTCAAAGTGCCTTTATCCCGCACTGGTCTATCAATGATAAAATATTCTTTTGGCTCATGAGCTAATCACCAAATTTAATTCCATGAAAGGAAAGAAATCCTAGGTAGCACACAAGCTCGACATGGAAAAAACCTACGATAGAGTGGAGTGGAACTTCCTATTTGAAAGTCTCACAAAGCTAGGGTTCCATCAAAAGTGGATTATGTGGATTCAACAGTGTGTTACCACAGTGTCCTACTCAGTTATTGTGAATGATGAAGTGTTCGGGATTTTTACTCCAACCAGAGGACTTCGACAGGGTGATCATTTATCTCCATATCTCTTTCTTATCTGCATGGAAATGCTTACGCAAGCACTGCGTGTAGAACTGCCTAAGAAGAAAAGTGGAATAGGTTTCAAAATTTCACCATGAGTGGATAAATTGCCATGTCTTTTGTTTGCAGATGATAGCTTGCTTTTCTGTCGCACCAATCTTGAGTCATGCCAAAAGCTTATGCGTCTCCTTAATAACTTCTGTCATCAGTCAGGACAACTCATCAACTTGTAGAAATCTTCTC
Source organism: Selenicereus undatus (assembly GCA_017589665.1). Taxonomy (NCBI): domain Eukaryota; kingdom Viridiplantae; phylum Streptophyta; class Magnoliopsida; order Caryophyllales; family Cactaceae; genus Selenicereus; species Selenicereus undatus. The sequence goes on along the minus strand of JACYFF010031954.1, from coordinate 74,310,723 downwards.
TTACTTTCTCGAAAAATGCAAGTTCGCATGATCGACGGGTAGTATCCTCTATTTTTAATATTAAACACCAAAATAATTTAGGTAAGTACTTGGAATGTCTAGTTTTCAAGGGCAGACCAAATGTTTAGACGTTTTCTGAATTGGTGAATGAGACTGTAGCTAAACTCCAAAATTGGAAGACTACTAGTATATATAAAACAGGTCAAGTAGCATTGATTCAGATAGATTTAGAAGCCATGCCTGCCCATACTATACTATGCTTTCAATTACCGACTGTAACTAGTAGAAAAATTGACAACATTAGCCGCGATTTCTTCTGGAAGAAATCTGACACTATCAAAGGCATACCAATGGTGTCTTGAGATAAAATTTGTAGACCCAAGCGATCAGGAGGACTTGGCCTCCTTAAGATAGAGGCTGTTAATAGTGCTTTCTTAAGCAAGCTGATTTGAAAACTATTCAATCAGTAATGTCTTTGGACAGAACAAATGTTAGCTAAGTATCATGTCAATGAAATTTTTTTCATAGCTAAACCTCGCCAGTCGGATTCTTGGGTATGGAAGTGTATCCTGAGAAACTGTCAACAATTCCGTAAAGGCATAAGGTGGAAAGTCGGGGGTGGAACAAACATTAAGTTCTAGTCAGATAGCTGGTGTGATAGTCGGAGTCTGGCTGATCTTATGCACATCCCCGACAATTCCAATATTGATAAGTCACTCACTGTTGCTTATTCTACCATCTAAAGAGTGGGATATTGTGAAATTGCAGAGGCTAGTTAATCAATCCTGTATTCAAGCTATCTTGGCAATTCCATCGAACCCTATTCCTAATTCCATCTGTTGGGGCCTTACTGAGAGTGAAAAATTCACCGTTAAATCAACAACATGGGCTGTCCATGGGCTAGATCTGCGCAAATCTCAATCTTGAAATTTCAGCTGAATCTGAAAGTTAGATATTATGCCTAAGTTAAAGGTTTTCCTCTGGCAATTATGTCATGCATCCCTTCCCACACGAGGAAATTTACTCCTTAGGGGGATAGATATTGACCCCTTATGTCCCCATTGCAATGGTGATATTGAGGATGCTGAGCATATGTTTTTCGAATGTCAAAATGCGCAACTCATTTGGCAATTGGCAAGCGACTTATAATTGGGTTAATATTACTCTTCCAGTGTACTCCCAACTGAAGATTGCAAACTGGCTCTCTATTATCAAGCGATCCATGCCACCCATCAAGATAGGTAGAATTGTTGCAATTCTTTGGAGTATTTGGAAAAATAGGAATAATAACATTTTCGTAATGAACCATCCAGTCCGGGATTAGTCCTTCTACGAGTAAGCGCAGAATGGAGCATAAGACACAAACTATCACACCCCTTCCAACCATCCACACACCATCACTCAACCTGTAGGCAAAAGTAGACACGATGGATAACATGAAGGAAGCCACAAGGAGGATTTGTCAAAATCAACTTTGATGGATCCAAAAGTTCTCAAGTAGCGGCAAGCTGCTTTATCATTCGTGATTGGGACGGGCGATTCATTCAGGCAGCAACATTCAACCTAGGAGTGGCATCAGTACTAGTAGCAAAAGCTATAGCAATGCGTAATGGATTCAAGGCAACATCAAAGGCAGGCTTCACCAATATTTATATCAAAGGAGACAATAGTATTCTCATCCAAGCAATGAAAAGGCAAATCCAAGTACCATGGGAAATCCAAGTGTTGGTCCAAGATATTTATCCCTTCTTAGATAGTTTTAACAATGTTGTTATTCATCATATTTTTAGGCTGAGTAATAGTGCAGCCAATTGGCTGGCTAAGTATGGATTTTCTATTCATTCCACGAATGTGTGGAATTTGGTCCCTCACAGGGGCCTTGGACGTGTCCTCTTTGAGGATAATCTAGGACGAGCCCTTGAGAGAAAGGTATCTTAGATTGTATGTCTTATCTTTTTTATCCCAAAAAATAAAATAAAATCAGTAGTCACCTAACACATGAAACATGAGGCAACCTTTAAAGTATTGGTCAGGTCAACCAATGTTTTGCTTTACCAAACACCGAACCTTATTGATGAAAATTACTCAACAACATTAAGATCAACCATTAAGTACATACATATTCCTTGTGCCACACAAATTGCTTGCATAACATTCACATTATCATAACATTCACATTATCACCCACGTCCGTTTATTCAACATGTTCATAGTACCGGAACACATGTCCATAGGCTCATAGCTTGGGCCAAACATTTATATGATGTTTGGTTGGATGTAATTTGATTATAATGTAATGCAATCAACTTTGTTATGTAATTATCATTACTTAATTTGTGGTAGTTATAATTACAAGATAGTTCTTTTATTATAATACCCTCATACAACCAAACAAGGTAATGAAGATATAATTACAAACTTATTTACATTACAAGGTTGATTACATCTAACCAAATATTACATTAATCATTGGTACCAAACAACCAAGTTATCATGTATACCAGATCAATCTTTATGCATCCAACCCAAAAATGAAGTTGAACACATGTTCATCGTATCCGTATTGGATCTATTTTCATTTCACAATGCACCAAAAACACTCGTTTTATGCCATTTACATTCTCATTTTTATCTCACACTCTTTCAGCAAGAAAAGAAAAAAGAAATACATCTATACATAAGGACACTTGAATACTGCCTAAATCTTGTCCTCACATTACACAAATTCTTACAGGTATCCAGGACGAAGTCATGGTTTCCGCAGAAAGGTCAGTGCTTATTCTTAGGCCTCTTGACAATCAACACAGAGCAGTGAGCATGGTGTGCACAGTAGTCACTTACACTGCCCAAAACAGCCCTGCAAAATTCAAACCTGTATTAGTAACTAAAGAGATGAAGGGAAAAATGAAGAACTTGTATATATTAATCTTCACATTCTAGGTCCTATTTATACAAGATACACAGCAGAATCAATTTCAAAGCAAGAGCCTAAAAACATGCTAATCAGTGATATTTTGACTGCAAATTACAACATAGATTAAGGCATAACCTTAGCTATACAAAGATATATTTAGACTTTCCAAAGATGAAAATACCTATGTACTGTTATTCTTGACATGCCCCCGCAAGCTCATGGGTGGGAGGACAAATTGAGCTTGTCTCGAAGGTAACCAAATCTTTGTTTGCCCAATGCTTTTGTGAAGATATCAGCCGTCTACTCAAGAGAGGGAATATAGCGAACTAGGAGATCACCTTGGTCAACTTTCTCTCTCACAAAGTGATAATCGATTTTAATGTGCTTCGAGCACTGATGGAACACTAGGTTTGCTGTCATATATGGCGCACTGAGATTATCACACAGCAGAGTGGGTGGTGTAGAGAGGGGAAGATCAAGCTCACGAAGTTGTTGGATCCATATGATTTCAGCAGTGGTGAAGGCTATAGCTCGATATTCAGCTTCCGTACTTGATTTAGCAACAACGTTTTGCTTTCTAGAAGACCAGCTAACTAAATTGCCTCCAAAAAAAATAGCAGACCCATGTTGTGAGCGACAATCATCTGGATCGGATGCCCATCCAGCGTCAGAGAAGGCCACAAGATGTTGTCAGTAATAGGACACAGCAGGAGACCATGGCTAAGGGTACCTTTCAAATATCGTAATATATGTTTGACCACTTTCCAGTGCAGGTTAGAAGGTTGATGCATGAACTGACAGACTTTGTTCACAGGATAGGAGATTTCAAGGCGTGCAATTGTAGCATACTGAAGAGCACCCACTATACTTTTGTATAATTGTGGATCAGATACAGGGTCCCCTCTGAGAGTCAATTGTTAACTGGGATCTGCTGGAGATGAGATGGGCTTAGCATCAGATATTTTGGCCCGTGCTAATAGCTCCCTTACGTACTTGTTTTGTTAAAGAAAGAGTCCTGAGGGAAGGTGTTGAACTTCAATGCCAAGGAAAAAATTGAGATCTCCCAAGTCTTTGAGAGCAAACTAATTATGCAGGAGATGAGTAAAATGATGAATAAAATTTGCATTACATCCTGTGAGGACTAAATCATCAACGTAAAGAAGTAAATATGTGACTGAACCTTTGCAACGTCGCACAAACAGAGAGGAGTCGGAATAGCAGGCTTGAAATTCATGCTAAAGTACGAAGGTCTTCAACTTAGTAAACCAGGCCCGTGAGCTTGTTTGAGGCCATAGAGAGCCTTGTGTAAACGGCAAACATGGTCAGGCCTGTTGTGGTCCACAAAACCTTGTGGTTGAGCCATAAACACTGCCTCTTGTAGTTGTAGGCCAGCATGCAAGAATGCATTATTTACATTAAGTTGCTTGAGAGTCCAACCTTTGAAGATAGCTAATGAGAGAACAATGCATATGGTTGTGGGCTTAACAACTAGACTAAAAGTATCAAAGTAGTCCACCCCTTCTTCTTGATGAAAACCCTTTGCCACAAGTTTAGCTTTATAACGTTCAATGGATCCGTCTGCCCGTCTCTTGATGCGATACACCCACTTACAACCTACAACATTGGTACCAGGGGGTCGAGGAACTAAGGTCCAAGCATTGGTGAGCATGAGAGCTGAATACTCGGATTCCATGGCTTGTTTCCATTGTGGATTCCGAGCGGCTTGCTTATAAGTGTTCGGTTCTTGGTCTCTGGTGGCTTAGAAGGAGCGTTGTGATAAGACATGGTAAATGCCTTAGGTTTAAGATTATTGGTTCTAGAGCGAGTAACCATGGGATGAGTGGAGGTCTCAAGATGACGGAAATTAGATGGTGCATCATAAGCTGGAAGATTTGGTGGACTTAGAGAGAGCGACTCACCAAGATTAGTTTGGGTGTTGGTAGATGGGAGTGTAAAAGAGGAATCTTGACTTTGTGAGACCGGAGGTGAAAATGAGAGTGAAGGCATGGATGATTTAGCTGGTGAGCAAAGTAGGGATGAGGCAGTTTTGGCATGCTCTAAGAGAGATAGAGGTAGAGTAGCAGCAGACTGGGAATCATTGACAGTTAAGGTAGTGAAATAGTGATCTAAATATGGGAAAACATGTTTGTTGAAGACAATATGATGGGCGATGTAAGACCTTTGCCTAGGGAGATGATAACATATATAGCCTTTGTGCTAGGAGCTGTACCCGAGGAAAATACATGGAAAGGAGCGAAACTCAAGTTTGTGTTTGTTGTAGGGACGGAGGAACGGGTAGCAAAGGCATCCAAAGGTTTTGAGAAATCCATAATCTAGAATGCGGCCATATAAAGCTTCAGAAGGAGATTTATGTGAAAGTAAAGGAGTGATGGTTTGATTACGAAGGTCAGCTATGGTGGTGGCAAAGGCTTGCTCCCAGAAAGTTAAGGGAGGAGATGCATGGGCTAGGAGAGAAAGTCCTTTTTCAACAACGAACCGATGTCGACATTCAGGTGCTCCATTTTGCTCATGAGTATGTGGGCAGGAGACCCTATGCTCTATCCCATGTGTTTGAAGATAAGACGACAGATTTCGATATTCACTACCCCAATCAGTTTGCATTTGCCTTAACTTAAATTGAAACCTACTTTCCGCCATAGCTTTAAACAAGTGAAAAATTTGAAGAACTTGTGATTTGTGGCTAAGAAAGTATATCCAGACATGTTTGGTGCAGTTATCCAAGAATTGGACAAAATATTTATTTCCATTAATCGAAGATGTAGGAGCAGGACCCTAAACATCGGAGTACACAAGTTCAAAACGTGACGAACTACTAACATGAGCAGTGGGAAGGGGATGTCTATGACTTTTTCCCGACTGAAAAGGCTCACAAACTGATGGCATTTTATTTGAGGGAATAGGAAGTTGAAATTGAAAGATGAGACGTCGACGGTTATGCCACCTTGGAGAGAGGGTTGTTCACCAAGAAAGATAGAGGGTGGACTGATTTGTGAAATTGGTTGACACGGATGCGGCAAAGTCCCTGCTCAACAATTCCCTTGTAAAGGATTTGGCCCGGAAGATTCTTAACAAAGCAGTGAGTTAGGTGAAATTCAACAAAAACATTATTGTCTCTAGTAAATTGGGACACACTAAGTAGATTATTTTTTATTTTATTTGGGGAACATGGAGAGCTTTGTTTAGAACAAGGGGTTTGGAGATAGTATTTAAGATTGCTATGCCAATCCCAGAGATGGGCAATTGCATGCTGTTTCCAACCAGAAGGGCATCACTTCCCTGGTATTCAGATTGAATGAACAAGTCCTTTAATGTAGAGGTGAAATGATTTGTCGCTCCCGAGCCCATGTACCATGCTGGATCAACGATGTTGGATGGTGTAGCTATGTTGGCCGACTTAGGTGGTTGACGTTGAGGAGGATAGGCTACGTCATTGAACCGATTGTAATAATCCCGGGCTTCGTGACCCATCTTGTCACATATTTGGCATTTAACCTGAGCCCATCCGTTGCGGGAGCCACTGTTGCGATTATTGGTGCGATATTGGGACTTAGGATGCTGGTTGTTGGAGTGAGTTCGTGAATGGTTGTTGGATACAGGACCTGACCTGATGGTGATGCTGCTCGGTGAATAACATGGGCACTTGGAACGGGGACTTAAGTTTCTTCTCCAAGCTTCTCTTCTTCATGAAGTAGAAGTCCAAGGAGTTCATCAACCGATATTGGATCAACTCTTACGTTGAGAGCAGTGCAAAAAGGTCCAAATGAGGCATCGAGACCATGTAGCATGCAAGCAATAAGATCTGCTTCACAAACTTCGTAGAAGGTATCAACGAGATTGTCGGCAAGTGATCCCCTCTTCTCTACACATTCCATGATGAAGATAGATCCTTTTTGCAGATTTTGGAGTTGTTGCTTATAGTGCATCATACGAGCTTGGGATTAAGATTGGAACATACGCTCAAGCGTAGTGCATGCAGCATGAGCTGATGTAGATCGGGTTACATAACCTATGACTTTCTCAGTCATGGTAGAGTTCAACCACAGAAGGACCAATATGTCACTTTTCTTCCATGTGATAAATTCAGGATTGGGTTGAGCAGTGAAGGATGACGAAGAGTCGTCATTTGAAGCAGCTCCGGATACAGTGATGAATTGGGGTGGATTGGTGTTATTCAAGACATGAGATTCTAAGTCAAAGGCTTTAAGCGCAGAGAGAATAAGAGATGGCCATCTAGGATAGTTGTCTCGATCAAGCTTAATAGCCAAATTTGGAAATTGGAAGCCAGAGACAGAAAATTGATTGGAGACATTGGTGGCTGCCATTGGATCAAAGACACTTAGTCGTAAGGGCTCTGATACCATAAAGAGATGAAGGGAAAAATGATGAACTTGTATATATTAATTTTCACATTCTAGGTCCTATTAATACAAGATAAACAGCAGAATCAATTCCAAAGCAAGAGCCTAAAATCATGCTAATTAGTGATATTTTGACTGGAAATTACAACATAGATTGAGGCATAACCATAGCTATACAAAGATATATTTAAAGTTTCCAAAGACGAAAATACCCATGTGCTGTTATTCTTGATAGTAACCTCCCACCGTATAAGTTTTTCAATTGTTTGCAAGCTTGAAGGCGAGCTTAAATCAAATGGTGGTTTTGTATTCAGAACTGGACTTCCAGAAGAAATCCCCAAGTTTTTTTTTTAAAAAAAAAAAATCTTTGTTGATAACCTCCATCTAATTACATACACCACTCCTCATTAAATTTTTATCATCATGCGTGGCATATGCTCAACGTACCTATGGTGGCATACACGGAACTTTAACACATTAGAAAATGCGTTAGAAAAATATATGCATAAAGGTTTGCCAAATAAACTTGAGAACTATAAAAGGATGCATCTGAGAACCGTCTTATGAGGCCATCTATTGATTTGATCTGCTTTTCAGACAGCTCAGAATTTCCCTGTCTAGGCAATTGTTTCAGCTGAGATAGTAGCGGATAAAGTGAGGGAAGTCATTAGACTGTCTCCACCTCTTTTTGCCAAAGCCTACATGGTATTGCCTGAAGTGAACACTCCCACAAACCACAACTGACACATTAAAAACTGCCTATGTAACAAGTACATATTGGCAAAATACACATGTAGTGAGTAAGAATACACACTCTTATGTATATGATACACATCGCCCCTTTTTTGCATCTAATAATAGGCAATTAATATATTTTGGTTTGGGGCCCAATGAGAATGAGCCTTTCAACAATGTAAGGGTAAAGTTGTCACATCTGAAACCCCCCCTACTTCGGCACTCTCCTACAGCAGTCATTATATTTTAGTTTAGGGTCCAATGAAGAGGGATTCTATTTGTTTATTTTTAAACAATAAACCCAGAACAATTATAATTATGCCAAAACATTTCCTAAAACAAATGTTCCCTGGTAGACAAAAAGTACTGAAAGCCAACGTCAGATGTGTAGTAACCCACCTCTTGATTGCTCCATGACCATGACTGCCAACAACCAAGATCGATGCATGGTGCTTCTCAACTGCTTCACATAGAAGATTCCTAGCATCACCTTCTATAACTTCTATATTGACATCATTTACCTGCATCGAGTACAGAGATTCATTGAGTTCTACCAGACCTGAAAAGAATGTAATGCTGTCAATTCACACACTAGTGTTGGAGATTGTAAAGACAGGTAGCCATGTCCTTCAATCCCTGAACAACACCAGAACACAACAGAACGCCAGTCACACGTAATCAATGGGAAATTATCCTATCCACTCGGAACTCACATATGTATATGCCAAAAAGGTTCACCCCTCTGAAAATTGAAAGGAATAGTCCTATCAAAAAAATAAAATAAAAAAAGAAAATTGAAAGGAATAGGTCTCAGCAGAATAATGTTGAAACAAATCGAAGATTGTAAAATAAATAATATATTTTTCAACGAGCATGTTCAAGTTTGGCGTCTTTGCTTGTAATTAAACAAAGGGCGGCATATGTAAAATGCCCACACATTTTTGTCCCTCGGATGAAAAATTATCAAAAATCAACTGAAATTTGTGGTGCTAAACTGATGCATGGTTGTAGAAACCTGGTGATAATGCAGATAGCATAATGCAATATGACAAAGAAAAACTGAAAAAAAAATTAAGTTTGGCATCTTTGATACTGTCTTTTTTTAAGTCCTAACACTATGACCTCCACAAATCTACCGCAGCATATTTTCTACGTTGTTTCTTTTATACCACTTCTCAAATTTTCTTGACGAGGTTTGTCCTTTAACTCTTCAAAATTCTTTTCCAGTATAGATTTCGTGGGTCTCTAGACCTCCTACTTTAGGAGGGATCCACACTGGTATTAATCTAGTTGCTGTTGTTGAAGGAAATGTATATAGGAGTTCTATGTGTTATCAGCATTTCAAAAATCCACAAGCAAGAGGACTGTACCGATTTAGAGATGCACAACTTCTTCGCCTTCTCTATGATCTTGGCAGCAATCCTCTTTAGGTCAGCTTGTACGTAGGATATAACTTCTATAGCCCCTGGAGCCGAAGATGATAACATGAAGATCATGGACATTATACAAATATGACAAAGAAACACTATACAGTGTACTCATGATCATTAATGCCTACTCACAAAAAAGAAAAAATATTCAAAGGTTTTTGAATATTAGAATTTAACAATATCATCAGAAAAACAAAATGTATGCTTTCGGCAAGACATTTGAGACATAGGGAGCAACTTCTGCCCGAACCTCAGTATGTGTGTTGCATAAGTCAGAGAACAAAACCACCACCTACCATTGTACATCAGAAGAATATGGCAAAATTTAAATCACATGACATAAAAAATCATGCAAGACTATGCAGCCAAATAATTGAAATAATGCAACACCAGAAACAGAATCGACATGCAAAGGCTCACGGAGAAAAAAAGATCTCCTCTTCCAACTTCGACAATTTATTAGCACTTGCTAGTGTACTTATTAGTCACAGTAACTCAATAGAAGTTAAGGACACAATTCTTGATGATTTACTAGTGATAACTGATACAGTAAATTGGTCGAGAAGATTTCTCAAAAAATCACAAGCTCCATCTATAGAAGTCATTCAAGGCTAAACAAGAACACCTACTTATTCATTTTTTTCTTTTGGAATCCAACATAAGCTAATAAATCATTTTCGCAAGGGAATTTGAATCTAAGGAATTCAATCTTGATGCCAACGCCTTGTCTATTTTTGTTAGAAAGCATAACACTCATCCATTCAGCCAGTCTCCTCTTAGCGAGCTTTCTTTCTTTCGAGAATTTTTCACAGGCATGCCCTGAAATTTGATGCAATAGTAAGACTTTATCAGCCTCTCAATTTCTACTGTGAGATAATTAGATAATGCAAAATAACTTGAGACTTTTATTCCCTATCAACATCGACAATGAAACATGACATGGAAGCAACATTTTTCAGGCTAGGTGGGATGGAACTACTGTCATCGGTAAACAATGTCTTTCTTATTAATTAAACACCATTTTATGATGATGGCTTACCTTTACAT
>JACYFF010031954.1:74259308-74280218 GCA_017589665.1 Selenicereus undatus | reverse complement strand
TCCTTTCCATTTTCCTTTTCCTTTTCCTTTTATATAGTCTAGCAACCTTCTGCTTCAAATGTACTGTGTGATAAGAAGATGCTTGTAGGATTGAAAAGCAAAATGTATCGTATGGTTGTTACACCTGGTGTTTTGTATGGATCAGAGTGTTGACATATGAAAAAGGTAGAGGTTCAAAGGTTAATGATCGCAGAGATGAGGCTGATTAGATGGATGTTTGATTATACGAGAATGGATAGAATTAAAAATGAAGTAATTAGAGACTTAGTTAAAGTGGCTCCCACCGAGATAAGTTGAGAGAAACAAGACTCAACTGGTTTGATCATGTGACAAGAAGGAATATAGACACTCCAATGAGGAAATATGAGAGGATTAACATCCCCAACGGTAAAAAAGGGAGAGGACGGCCAAAGAAGAGTTTAAACGAAGTTATTACAGAAGACTTGAAAGTTGCAGGGTTGACGGATGATATGGCCCAGGATAAGAGATTATGGTGGAATGGGATTACGATCTTAGATTATAGAGAGTTAGCCTTGTAGTTGTCTCTCGGTTACAGTAGCGTAGGTTTGGTCGTGGTCTTTTAATATGTCGTATTTGTATGCAGGTAGTACATACATTTGAGAAGAGCCATTGTTTGCATACCTCTGTTTGTTAAGGTAAAGTACATTCATCCACTATGTTGTACTTATGTTTACATGGTTACTACAACCTGATTTATTAGTACTTCTTAACTTATTCCCTGTTGCTTATCGTTAGTTTTTCTCCATAACTGTTTTTACAAAATCATTCTTAAATAAAACGTTTTCACAAAATCTTGTTTTGTATGTCTCTTGGAATCAACCTCTCTACGGGTAGGAATGTCGGTAGAGATAAGGTTACCTACATTTGGATCTCCCCAGACCTTGTGAAAGTAGGACTCACACTGGAAGGTGGTGGTGTTGTGTGTGTGTGTGTGTGTGTGTGTGTCTATATATATATATATATGTGTGTGTGTGTGTGTGTGTGTGTGTGTGTGTGTGTGTGTGTGTGTAAAGCCAGGGCATTTCAGTTAAAAGCCAAAAACACTGAATATGGTGATACAGTGGCAGATTCACATTGGAAGATTAATGCCCTAATATCCCTTTTTTTTTTTTAAAAGGGCACAAGTCACACATCAGCATTGAATCATCAATGTAAATTACAATCTTAGGCAATGAAAGGGATGAAGGGACCGATTAACTAGGATGTAAATGGTTTCATGATAATCTTTGCTTCAAGAATGATTAATTCCAACATTACTTTTCTAATTCAAAATGTAAGGATAAAAAAGTTCCTTCGCATTTGATATTGCTAAGATTGAGGCCAATCAATCTCGAATGGCAAGGTATGTTTGTAAGGACATCTCAATAGTACATATATTTTCTGGGCCTGAACTTCTGGCCTAAGACGTAAGGTATTGAGCCCGTTACGATGACAAAAGTGGGTTAAAGGGTCAACGAAACTCTTGCAATGAGCAAAATCAAATGCTCAAACTCATTTGAATCGAGGCCTATTGTATCTAAAAGTTTACACATTACATTATATTGCTACTCTTTCATAATGTTGTTATCATCTCAGGCATAATATGCTTGTGTCACACTTGGAATAAGAGTCTGCTTTTTTTTTTTTTAAATCTTTGGATATATGCATAGAGTACCGTTGACCCATAAAGGAAATGAAATTTAACCATCACATCACAATTTTCTCCATTAATTAGACTAAAACTTAAACTAAGCCCTCTCTTAAAGAGAATAAGTACAAAATTATCTAAGCCCGAGACTACAGTTTACATGTGCTCGGTTAATTAAGATCCATTTAACATTTTCACCCTTCCTGTGCATAATAGCTGATGCAAAAGCCAACAAGGACAAGATTCCACAAAATACCTCGTAACATAATCTATGGTCCAGCAAATACCAAAACACAAAATAGTGCCAGCAAGGGGAGCAAAATGAACATGACATCAACTAAAATCGATAAACTCATAGCACAAAATGAGAAGGGAAAAACCAAATATCTTCTTCTTCTGGGAATCTTTATGGGAAGGGGTCAGAATTTAGAGGAATTGGACACAAATTAGCGTCCATTTCACTCCAATCTCTTAAATTTCTTTTCCAAAATTGGGGGAAAATGGACGAAAAGACAACCAGGAAGAATCCAATTTCAACTTTGCTCCCAAATTTCAAACAGGACCTAAAATTACATAAGAACCAATCCCAAACTAATTGACAGGAGAAAAACTGAGAAATTAAAGCAGATGAATGTGACGGTGAAACTCGGCAAAGAAAACAGGAGAGAGATAGAGTAATACCAGGGCCAGCCATGCCAATGGCGGCAGAAGGAGTAGGCTTGGCATGGACAAGGATAAGCCTTAAAGGGTACTTAGGAGTGTAAGGCACGAAGAAGCGATCCAGTGTCCATTGGAGAGCGTAGAAGCTTTCTTCGCTCTCGTCCAACCCCACCAAAATCACTGGTTTCTCTTCTGCCATTTCCCTCCCTCCCTCCCCCTCTCTCTCTCTCTGCGTGTGTGTCTGTGCGTGCTCTCTACTGTGTACTCCCAGCTGTTTGAAATTTCATGGTACATACAGATGGAGAATGCAAATTATGGTGTAGACCCGGGAGTTTATGCTCCCAGGCCATGTCAATGTGCCACATTAGAATATATATATTACATTTTTTTTTCAAAAAAAAAAAGAAACAGGCGGTTACACTGTTGACAGTTACATTGTGCTTTCCACTTTCTGCAACTTTCTTCATGGGAGTGGAGTAACCTATTTGCTGCAAGCTTAATCATCAGCGTTCACCATCTACGGCGGGTATTCCCTATTAATCCAACTTCAGCAGCGTGATTTTTATTTACTGCAAATTTCCTCATCAGTGTTTGATTTCTATTTGGTGCAAGTCTGATCTTCAACGTCATCATCAGCATTCAGTTTTGTGGTCATGAACATTCACCATCAGCGTGCTCTGTTTTGCTTCAGACTTGTGTTATTTTCAATCCTGGTTCTGCAAGTTTGATTATCAACGTTCATCATCGGTGTACATCATACGTTCAATAATTTGATCATCAGCATTATGTGTCAGCGTTCACTTGTTTGCTTCTCATTTCTCATTCAGTTTCATCATCAGCTTCTGCTTGTTGCTGTGTATTATATTTTAAGATGAACATTAGCATTATTGAATGTATAGAAGATGAAAATGAAGAATGTACAGTTGTATAAAATTTGATTTGTACATATATTAATTGCTTAATGTTGTTATATGCCTTGAGTTGTTTTTAAGAATCATTCTTGATTAGTTGTTGCCCTCTTTTTTTCGTAGCTATTTTTGATGCGGAGTCTTTGGATAATAAGGTTAATGATGGAGATGATGACATGTATGGTGAGTGTAATATGCTAAGTTTGTCACGGCTGATATTGTTCACTATATTTACAGATCATAGTTCATTTGAGGAAGGTTCATTGTGTATATGTAAATGTCAATGGGTTCACTAGTTACTGTGCATTAGTTCACTGAGGTTTTCAGGAAGGTTCACTTTAAAACCTTACTTAGTAAAGAGATTATGAAATATTGTGCTGTTTGGTGTATCTACATGTTGAGTATTTACCTTGCATTAGTTCACTATGGAGTTGAGGAAGGTTCACTGTAACCTGCATGGTACTCAAAATACATAAAGTATAGAAGTGCACTGTAAAACTTTTGCTATTCACTGCTTTTTTGGGTGAGGTACATATTTTGGTTCATTTACATTTATTTGTTTGGTCATGTTTGTATAGGACAGTTTAAGTGGGTGTTCAACTTTAAGTTTTTCAATGAACAACATTGAATAGTATAGTGAATTTTGTAATTGACTCATTGTGGGTTTTCATTTTTATGTAGGGTTCATTTCCACGTCGTATTTACACTCGTCTTACTATTCACATCCATCTCATATTAGTACAGGGTTTATGCCTATCGCGGCTCCGGCGGTGGTACAACAACTCCCTACTGATGAGTTTCTGGCATATGCTACTCCTAATGATGACCACTGGAAGTGCTAGTGCGGAGTATTTCAATGTTGATGTTCACTCTTATTATTTTTTGTTTATAAGTTTTCTTTGGGCTGTATGTTATAGCCCAAATTATATCTAGTTCTATAAGGTCTTTGTCTGAAATTGTTATTCATGGCAGCGTTTTCACATTGTTAATGTATATTGAATTCTATTTTGACATTGTAATGAACATTTTGAATCTGAATAATGAACAATTCTATATTTGACAATTCTATATGTTATTTACTCAGTTTTTTTTTTTTTGGGTGTTCTGTCATGTTTTTATTTCTAATTACATATTTATTGGACAAACCTTTGTATGTTTTCAATTGGTTGAGACCCTAAGTGCTCATAATTATGTTAACATGTTTCGTTATATTTGTCCTAAATTCTCCGTATTTTTGGGGCCGTTTCTTTGTAAGTGAGACTCGATAGTGAACTAAATTGTCTGAATAATGTTCACTTTTCGGAGTGTAAATGTAAGTAGTTCATCGAGTCTTTTGCTTTTATTTAGTCCATGTTTTGATAGAGTTCACAATTAGTGACCAATTATATTTTAGTTGATGTATTGGTAAGCATCCAAGTTAATAAGTTGTATATCACAATTTACAAATTTGATCATAGTAACGTGAGCTACATGGAGTATCATTGTGAACAAACAATATCATCTTAATGAACTAGATGACCTTGTTCACTATGACTGTTGTGATTGTTTATTCTTTATGGTTGCTTCATATATTCTTCATAATTTAATCATATTTTGTTATTTTTTTTGCAATTGATGGACTAAGTGAACTATATGAAGTTGTACAATGAACTAGAGTGGTCAGTGCAGTGATTTGTATAGCTTTGTGTGGTCTAGTTTAATCTTGAATTATGGAAGATGATTGTACATCATATTGGATAACATCGATAATTAATGGACATCGTGGATGTTCGTGCAAGGTATTGTTGGTTTAGGTGTAACACCAATCAGTTTTTATAGGTAACATTGCTCAATACATTAGTGTACAAATATCAAGTAAGTACTGAACTTACACATAAAAACCAGATTTCTATATTTATTTTATAGTGGACTTGTGAGTTTAAATACTGAGTGAACATTTCTTGATTAGTTAGTGAACTCACTTAGGTTTTTGGGTGCAATTTTATGGTGTACTCAGGTTTATCCCCGATCAGTTTTAATAGTGAACCTTTATCAATGCAGTAGTGAACAAACACCAAGTAAGTAGTGAACATACGTATAAAAACCAGAGATCAGTATTTATTTGAAAATGGAATTGTGAGCTTGAACTCTAAGTGAACTTTTCTTAGTTACTCAGTGAACTTACACATAACATATTATTGCTATAGGTGCACACATACTTGTATTGAATATAGAAAAGGAACTATTGCAGTTTCACATTATAAAAGCTGGAGTTCAGGAACACTGTGTGCACTATGCACGTAGGTTTTAAACTATATTGTACTACATAATATTGGAGTAGCACTACTACTGGAGGTGTGGCTATTCTCTGTCTTTGTTGGTAGTCTTTTTTGGCTGCCTCTTGGATTTGCATCTGCAAGCAGTTCACTGGTAGATTGACTCATCTGGTCATCAATAATAGTTGGCTCTGATTCTTTGTCGTGTGCTTTTCCTTGTGTCTCACCTTTAGCTTCACTGACCAATGTTCTGCAAGATATAGTTGCTGTCATATATATAGCTAGTTGCCCATAATTCCTCAGTGAACTAATGCAAAGTAAATAGTGAACCAAGTAAAATTTACATATACACCAAATTAGCATGTTTTTCAGTGAACGTTCCTCAATTGCTTAATGAACTGAGTAAAACTGTTACTTAGTGAACCTTAGTTAGTGAATTACTCAGTCAACTAAGTAAAATTTACAATGAACATTACTCAATTACCCAGTGAACTCACCCAGAAAAAATAGTGAACAGTATTAGTTTTAGTAGTTTTTCACTGTCATTCATTTTTTAATCTGTTGTTGTTCGTTGGCCACAAAGTTTTTTAAGATTCGTTCACTATAATTGTGATTATGGTTCACTTTCGCTTTCAACAACACATGTTTGCAATATCCCCAACAAAACCAAGCCACCAAACATCCAAAGGTGTCTGTAATTTCAGAATTGAGATAAAAAATTACTACCCTAATTCATTCACTCTTTATCATGTAGTTCACATTTATTTTCGCCCACACATGTTCAAATACACTATGTCAACTACAACTTATAGCTCACAAGATACCTCAATACCCCCCACAATCAAGCAACTGAACCTCCAAATTTGTATTTAGTTTCAAAACTTTGAGCAAAAATTAGAGCATCATTTACCATAATTTTCACTTATATGTAATTGCCACTCCAGATTGTCTCCTACTGTTGTCGTCCAATGCATTATTGGTTTCATTGCCATATGTTGCATGCATGCCTCATCTTGATATGCCATTGTTGCTGGGTTCAGGGATGATTTGAAGTGAGTTTTGATGGTCTTCAATGTTGAGATTATTGCTTGAAACTATGCAGTTGCTTGCGTTGGTAATGCACAAACTGATTTAGAGAGAGAAGAAGTGATATTGAAGTGCAGTAATTTTTGCTTCTGAACTGTCTTTGACAATTACTTTGTGGGGCTTCTCCTTGATGGTAGCGGGGGGTGTGGGAATTCTATTTTTTGTTTTTTTTTTAATTTGAAATCTATTTTGTATCCTACATGGCATTTTTTGTCCACATGTATGTGGGAGTACAAACTCCCAGGTCTACATAGGTATTGGATGGAGAAGGAGTCATGTGGACGTTTCCAGCCGTTTCTGGGACACCTGGACTAGCGCAAGGCATCCAAATCCTGATCGCCTCGCTTCCAGTCGGCTATCCGTTTGTCAGTTGTCACTTTGTCCTGCATCTATTGGGCCAATGGCCCGTCGTCTCTCCTTGTTAGAGCATTTCTAGTCATAATTTTATTTTTTAGAATTCAAACTTATCATATCAGTAAAAGTTTTAATTTTTTAAAACTTACATTTCATCACTTCTTTAACCCATAAAATTTCAATTAAAATTACCCAATAAAAAAATTTATTATGGACTCACTTTATAACACACGACTCATTTTTTCAATCGTATAAAAATTATATATTAATCTCAAAAAAAAGAAAAAATTAAAAACATATTAGAAAAATTAAAAGTTTGCCTCGCGTGGTAGAACTGGACAGACTTCCACCACGCATGGCACTTATTTGCTCCTCTTATAGCATGTGGACACATGGCCCTGGGAGGGCCCGCGTTCCTCTTCCCTTTGCTCTTAGTGCAAAGTGGTGACGAAAAACCTATGCTTTTTATTTTTCCTAATAGGGCACACTGGCCCACAACGCATTGTTTATCACTTTATGATACTTATGTTAAGTGAGAGCATATTAGGGATGGTAAAATAATCTACTTTTAAATCCGATCCAATTAAAAATATTTTCAAAAGTCATATACCTATATTATTAAAAATATATTAGGGATGGTAAAATAATCTACACTGGCCCACAACGCATCGTTTATATATACTTTCAAATGTCATGTTATTAAAAATATATTAAAACAATCTACATTATAAATATACCTATGTTAAGTGAGAGCATATTAGGGATGGTAATGGGTCGAATTCAGATCAGATGTATAGACATTTAAATTCGATCCAATTAATAATCAGATTTGAAAATCCAATCCAAATCCGACTCCGTCGGATCGGATGTTAAATCGGATTAGGATTGGTTCCGTATCGGATTAAATCTGGATATAATCGGATATAATCCGATTATATATTTTTATTCAATATTTGCACAATTTTTTATTTTCAACCTTATTTTTACTCACATGTAAGTGCAATATTAAATACATCTTTAATGTCCAATAACTTTTTATATTAAACATTTCAATATGTTAAAGTAAAAATATGTTGGAAAAAGAGAATGCAAATTCACTTTAGAGTAAAAGGAATAGACAATAGTACAATAGTTGAAAGGAAAGGAGGAAAGTACAACTTTGATTGACAAATATGAGAGAGCGAGAAAAAGATCAGGAGAGAAGAGGAAATTAGTTAAGAAAGAAAAGTGTACTGCACATAGAGTGCAAATCTTATGCGGATTTTTTGATGGTTATCGTGTTAAGATTTTTCTATCTTCAAAAAAAGTTCAAATTATTAAAGAAAGATATCGGATCGAATGTTAATCGGATCGGATGGACTCTCCTCCAAATCCACTCAGATCGGAGTCGTATTCGGATTATTTTTATCAAACTCCGAGTCAGATTATTTTTTATCATATTCGAATCGGATAATGTTGCCTCGGATTGGATTGGATTTGCATCGAGTTCGGACTATACTACCATCCCTAGAGCATATGTTTATAGGAGCATATGAAAATTTGCCGGCCGATAAAAGTGTTACAGTTTTTTCTAAGGATGTGTGCACTTCAATCCGATTTGATTATTTTTGATAAATAAAAGATCTTATTTTGGAACATTCCATAATGACTTGTTCACATGACAAAATAAAAGTACAAGGAAATTGCGTGGTGAATTTCAATGCCCTTGTTGCTCTATCAGGATGCTATCAGGAAGAAGAGACAAAGGAATATCTTTTGTGCAACTGCGCATTCACTCAACCATTTTAGGTTAGAAACAAACTTGGAGCTCGGAGTAGAAGTTATAAGGCAATTTGTATGCCTAATCTGGAGTATTTGATTTTTGAGGAATAAATGTCAATTTCAAGCTGAGAAGGCAGATGTGGAATGTGCGTTCGGAATTCATAAACACGACTAGGAGCTGCAAGCACGAGCATTGCCACTCAGAAGGACTAGACAAGCAATGTACGTCAGCATTCCATGTTTACTATGTACACATATTATTGGGGAATATGTACTGTAAATCTAGAGGCAACACTGATAGTAGATTTGGAAGAGCGAAGGTTTGAGGGGAGATCGGAGTATTTACTTATCTAGAATTGCAAAAATGGATTGCATATTTCCCCCAATCTTGGCAAAGAGTGCCTTTTATAGCAAAAGTGCAAAACTAACTTCAATTGAGCAAGCCTGTAAGACAGCAAATGAAAATGGATGGGGAGTGTGAATATTTGGACCGACTCACTGGAGGTGATTTGTGCGCTCAATGGAAACTCCAGCATATGTACTCATTCAAGCATCAATGATGTTTGATCCACATAAAATGTGTTGTCGACGGTTTAGAACACTATGCTTTATCAAGGTTCCTGGATTATTCGTTAGAGAAGCACATAAAAAGGATGTCTAGCACAAAAGAGAAAGCTGCTACACTAGAATTATCATTACGTATCACAAGCTTTAAAAAAAAAATTGTCTAGAAGGCTATGTAAGATTTGTTGATGTCCTTGTCAAGGGTTGCATCAAGGAGCAGCAATTTGGTAAAAAATAAGTGTTTGCAAATGTATTAATTAGTTTTCTTGATTGAAATGTTTTTTTTTTATTATTTAGCCATATATTTATTTAAGTATAATGTTTATTGTAGACATCAGATGACTTTCAATTAATGAATTAATCTTTCATTCTTCAAAAAAAAAAATAAAATTGTTCACATAACATTGGTCACAAATTAGCCCAGCATTAAGCCATAACCCTATCTCCGAACTAGTCTATAATTTACAGCCATTGGCATGCACATGGGTCATGGAATGTATTGTTTAAAAAGAACCTTAATTATCAATACAGGTTGGTTCAAGTGATTTGTCGCTTGTTTCCCTTAAATAAGGTCCTGAATTCGAATCTTGTGAATGAAAGAAATTTGTAATGAGAGAGTTCCACTCTTTATTGACAAACCATAGCTGACTTTAGTCAAACTGAGAATCCAAGACCCAAAACAAAAAAAAAAAGAACCTTAATTGTTTTACTAAGCGAGAGCATCTATTTGGTGGAATATATTTAAAATGAGTCACGGCTTCTTTTATTGAACGTGTTTGGGGTTGTATTTCTCCCTCAAGCGGTCAAGCCTATTTGGGGATATACCTATTGAGTGCGTTTGAACAGTATATATCTCCCTTGGACATACTAGGCTACGTAATTTGGGATGCGAACTGGGCGATACGCTACCTAAATGAGCAGTACATCACATTGGATGATACTTCATTATGCCACTACAAAGATCCCCCTATTGGAAATTTGGTGATGCGCCAGGTGCAGTGTGGTGGACTAATACATGCCTCTACCACGAGGTTGGGATTGATTCTCATTTGGTATACCACCATAAGTGAAAACAAGAAGAAAATAGAGGCATCGTTAGTATTGGTTCTTACAGTATTAGAGCATTTGTAATATATTTACCCACATATCTGATATGGCTGGTCATTCTGAGCATATAAGCTCAAATCAAATTGTAACACAAATTCAGCTAATAATGAGTGAAATCACTTACAAACTTATATACATGATCAATCCTTTTGATTTTATGAATGTGGAACAAACTCTACTTTCACACTTCAACACAGCCTCTCAGTGTGAACATTAACAAAGCCCAACACAAACGCAATTTTAATCAAATGATGACGGTGACAAATCAAAATCAAACAGCCCGCTTTGATGTTGTGTTAAATTTTTTTATATAAATTGGGTCATAGACAAAAAGTCATGTATATAAGTTCAAATAAGATTTCAACCTTAAATCAATTGACAGTGGACGGAGCAACACATAAGCTCACATACATGTTCAAACTCTTTAATTTCATCAAAATCTAGAATAAACATGACTTCCACATTCCAAGACGATCTATACCTTCAAAACAACTCTATTACTCTACTTCATATTCTACATCAGTACAAGGTCGCGTCCACATTCATTACCATTAGCGAGCAATTGTCTGCTCATAATCATTTGATTTGACAGGCAAATAAAAGCCAACAAATCAATAGACATCCATATTATTCTACACCACACACGAGGAATTAACAAAAAATTATTACACAAAGGGCGAATACAGCCATAAATAGAAAGGGGGTCAGTGCTTGCTTGGCCCCATGGATTACCTCAATCATCGGATTCAGATTCCACTGGTAGAGCTGAGCTTATTAGTGCTTGTTCTTTGGCTTCTTGACAATCATCACAGAGCAGTGAGCATGATGTGCACAGTAGTCACTCACGCTACCCAGCACGGCCCTGCAGTCAACATCCAAGTCAATGTTGTCAGTAGTGGTGGATCCAAAAATCTAAAAACAACGGTGTCTACTTCATGATTCGTCAACTTACATTAGTGTCAGTACCTTATCATGGGTAAAGAAGTTTATGAGAGACAAATATTAGACAATTTTGCAGAGCTAAAGGTTCTGAAGGTCCTTGAGGACGCCCATTTTAACAAGGCATATCTTGCTTTGACTGTCGGTTAAGTCTTTTAATCAATTTATCATTCAGTGTCAATTGATTAGAATTCCTAAGACCGCACCTAACAGGGACATCACTTTCCAACCAACTCAATACATACACAGAATAGGGCAAGCAATTGGACCAAGCTCTGTAAGCTTATTTCGTAGTCAATTGTCATGTGGCAGATGCCCGTGTGCAGGGGTCCAATCCCCATTTGGGGGCTGCAGTAGTGGAGATTCTTCTAGTAATAGAAGATCCACCAGGAGCTATAGGATCATCCGATGAGCAATCATTTGCAGTGTGAAATGGAAAATTGCAAATTTGTCTGCCCCTCTATTTTGATAAGGATTCACAGCATGAATTTTTAGTAGTCATTTGCTACGTGGCAGATGCTTAGGGCTCCCTATTCCAATCGGGCACTAGACTAGTGGAGATTCTTCTAATAATAGAAGAGCCAGGGTAAGCTATAAGACTATCCAATGAGCCAATGATTTGCATTCAGAAATGGACACTAGCAAGTTTGTCTGTCTGCCCCTCTATTTAGACAAGGATTCACAGCAGGAGAATGCAATCTATCCATTTGGAAGGTGATGTAAAAGGAACACAGGAATCATCCTATGGATACCATTTTTTAATAGTATAGGAACTCAAGACCTCTATCTAATCAAACTAGACCGGACAAGACAAAACCAGATGTTTATCCCAAATTCGCACCAGTCGCAGCGCTCAGGGGGGGGGGGTAGGGTCAAAGGTAAGGATCCCCATGATTAAATTGCAAAGTGGTCATTTCATTATACCCTAAATTGAAAGGCAATTGGTTGCACTCAGAAGCTGAAGATTTTGGCCAATGTGGTTATCATGCAGACTAGTTCAGCTTTCTAGAAGGTAAAAAGCAAAAGCAAGACTCAGATCAGCATGATCCCTTCACTCACGTTTCATGGCATGCTTCACACCAGAACCAAAATTATTCAACTTGCAAGAGTTTAATTACCTCTTAATTGCTCCATAACCATGACTTCCCACAACCAATATGGATGCATGGTGTTTCTCAACAGCCTCACAGAGACCGTTCCTAGCATCACCTTCAACAACTTCCACAAGAACATCATTCACCTGTGACACAACAGATATTAACTGAGCTCTACTAGCCTCAAGAATGCAAAATCTAACAAGCAAGCAATGCCTACACTATGGACAGTAAAAGCTGGAAGTAGTGGATTCCGATCTAGAAGATAGTCAAGTCAGATATTTATATTTGACTGGTTCTTTGATCATGCAGTTTTAATTACGTGTTTCTCAACCAGAACAACATGGTACAATCACCACTACCTCATCTCACCTTTCTAATAAAAACCAAACCAAACTTGAGCACTACCAACGAGGATAGGTGCTGAGGGAGGACTACATATGTAAGCAGTTTCATTCCTATAATAAAATTGTAGAGAGACAATTCTCGATAAATTCTAAATTGATTAAAGCTCAAATTCCTGTCAAAAAAGATGTACTATTTAACAAGAAATTTTGCTTCGTTCCCCTGCAATCCAAAGTTGAAAGTTGAGCATACTGATTTAGAGATGCACAACTCCTTAGCCTTCTCTACAACTCTAGCAGCTATCTTCTTCAAGTCCGATTCCACATATGGCAAGACATCTACCCCTCCTGCAGTGTTGATAATAACATGAAGCCAATTCTAATTATAAAAACACAACTGAACATGAGATACAACAGTAGGCAATAGCATTAGCCAGAGTAGTGCAGTTAACAAAAGACAGACATCTCTATTTCAAAGTGGAATACATATTTTCATGCAGTGCTCAATATATTCTTACATTTTAGAAAGGCTAAGCTGCTCTGATCGGATCAGCACAAATCGAGGTATATGCCAAACTAATTTCAAAGCTTAAAGGCACCCTGTGTGGAGTAAGAGAACTTTCTTCTCGATTCAACATACAGATAGTCTTAGCTTAGTTATATATCAACATAATATGATGAGTACGTTTCATTTCAACTCAAATTAAACGCTGAAAGTCCATAACTTTTCCCTTAACAAGGGAAGTTGAATAGGCACACAACGACATATTTCAGAGCAAGGCATACAACGACATATTTCAGAGCAAGTCAAGCCTCAAGGGACTAACTTGTTGGGGTAAGCGACATCATCAATGTGAATGGCATCGCAATCTTCAGCTCTCTTGGAACACTACAACCGATTTTTCAGTTCAGGAAAATCCTGAATGAAAATTCCAGTTAATTGATTTTCAGTAAACTGAAATTTTCAATTTAGCCAAAATCCGAACCATAATAGACCAGAAAAACTGGTTACTTGATTTTTTTATTCATTTACTGATTAACCGTATATGACTAAATTTTAGAATTAGGAGATCTAGAGGTAGAGGCGTGCCCAAAAAAAACACACAGACACCAAGAAACCGACCAAAAAAGCAGTTAAGCCGAATTGGGTTCTCTAAAAACAATTCTTAAAAAAAAAGATAAAGTTTTAGTTTCAGGTAATTGTTGGCTAACACTGGCCAAATCAAAACCAAAAAAGTTTTTGGTTCATTCGGCCAAACTGCTTTTAGAGAAACTAGAATGATTAATCAGCTTTCGGCTCACTTTTTTTGTTTTGGTTTCGGTATCGGTTTTGGTTTTGTCCACCTCACACCCTTGCCAAAAATGTTAAACAGTCGATTACAAGTTCACTACCAACTTGAACTAGCAGTCTAGACTTGGCAAGTGGTTCATTCGATTAAAATACCAGCCAGGTTAAGTTTAGATTAGGTCATGTTTCAGGTTATGTAACATTTCGGGTTTGTTCAATTTGGGTAAGGTGAACTTTGGTTCACGTCAATTTCAGATCAACCGAAAAAATAAGCACCTTTGTAGAAAATTTCGGGTCGAGTATGATTCGGTTCGGGTCAATTCGGATTTCGTGTCCACTATCGTGTGAGCATATTTCGGATGTCGGGTTAGGTATAAGTCTAGATCATTCAGTTCGGATTTTGGATCTCTGGTAACTTTTGTCATATCCAGCTAGCACCTATCATTTATGATTTTAATAAAAATAATCGCAAAACCAACACATCAAATGAAAGGTTAAACAAAATAATGAAATAAACGCCAAGGAATCATTAGTTGTTTGATGCACGCAGTGCATCAGTTTTTTAACTTTCGATTTTAGTTAGTCAAGGTTTTTGAAGTGTTGAACAAAAACTATATTATTATTTATTATTAATGGGCTGTTAAACAGATTAAAGTTGTATTGGATTTATGTTTATTTCAAACTTAAACAAATTGAGAAATTCTTGATCTGAACCTAATCTGTTTGTTAAAGAGGTTGAAAATTTAGGTTGGTAATTTAGCGTTAGACTTGGCAAAACTGACCCGAAATCCGAAACTCGAATCGAACAACCCGGACCTATATTTGAACCAACAACCGAAATGGGAGGAACTTATTTCGACCTGAACATCTGAGGTAACCCGACCCATACCCGAATGCAACCCGGAATCTAGAATGAACTGAAATGACCCACACCCGAAACGACCGATCTGATTCAAACCTGATCCATAGTGACCTGACCTAAGTGAACCGAACATGAACAACCCGAACCCGAACCAAACCGTATTCGATTTAAAACCGATCCGATTCTTACCCAACTCAATTGTACCTGAATAAAACTGGAACCCGAGTATACTTGACCCAAATATAACCCCAGTAGAGTGAGTGACCGAATGTGAGGGAGGGCTTTGAATTTTTAGGTTTTTTGGTTAAAATTCTAAAATTATTATTAGTAGCGACTTTTTTTTGAGTTTTTAACTTATTGGGGGAGGGGGGATTCCGAATTTTTCAAACTCAATTAGCTGAATTTAGGAGGGAAAAACAAAATATTTTAGGAGGGAAATTTTACAAATAAAATCAATGAAAAACTTAACAGGTAATAGTTTTAAATTTTTACTTCGATAGACATGTAGCAAAAATATAAGAGAAAAAATATTTGGTCAAAAGAACTAAGAAAAGATAAGCATAATTAGCAAATTATTAAACTTATTAGGATCTGGCAATCTTATTTTACTATTTAACTCACTTAATAACTTAATGCACGCTAGGATTATAATATCATTCTGTGACTACTATAAAAAATACTATACAACTGATTTACAATTCTAAATCATCTTCATAACATGTCAAACTCTACATAATCATATTCAATAATGTATGTTTGCATATGATCTCATCATAATGTTATTCATTTGAATTTTAGATAATTAAATTCCAAGTCTCGAGTTTTGACAACTAATATTCACAATCACAAAAATATAATTGCGTAATATTATTTGACACATACTCATATATTGCAGTTGCTTTTTAAGTTTTGACTCATTGGACACATGTAGATCAAATTGTTAATCTCACAAAAACAAATATCTGAATCTTTATGTATGATCACTTAATGAGCTATCAAAAGAACATTGAATCAATTATTGAAAATGTCAACTTCAACCAACCTATTTCTGTTTACCAACTCCAAATATGAGAAACATAGAGTTATGAACTAACATCAAGGTCAAAATAAAAAATTTATTATTTTCATTACTTTTTTGGTCATTTTTCAAGGTAATTTTGGTATTCATCAAAATGAAACAATTGACTCATGATTGGCGTTAGGTTGGTTCATTGGTTTTGTCATAGCATTGCCTCAATTGAGATGCTTGAAACTTGACTTAACAACCCATAATTCTTTGGTTAATTGTACGACGCATATGATATGCATGAGTTGTATTTGCAACTTACTAACTTTTATGGTAAATTTATAACTAAGCCCTAAAAATTTCCATTACAAAAGTCTCTTTTGATTTTACTTGAACTTATATATATATATATATATATATATATATATATATATAAAGAAGTGTTTTAAATATAAAACATAGACTTATAAACATTACTGTATGAATTAAAAGAAGAGCATAAAATAAATGGGTTTGTCTAATTAAACCAGTTTTACCTTTTAAATATAATTTAAGAGTAAAAATGAATACATTGAAAATACGGACTGACCCGAAATTAACCCAATTTAATTTGTCTAACCCGATTGACAACCGACCTGACATTCACCCAAACATTGAGCCAAATCCCAACTGACCCAAATTAGACTCGACACATACCCGATCCAAACCGGGCTATCGCAAACAACCCGAAACAAACTGACCCAAACTGAACCCGTACTCGACCCGAACATGGTTGACTCGAAAGTGACCCAAACCTGAGCTTCACCCAAAGCAAACTCGAACCCGACCCGAAGATAATTGACCCGAGCCAAACCAACACCCGACCCGTATCTGATCCGAATGACCCATTTGTGAGGTCTATTTAGCGTAAAAACAACGAACATCCCATCCCCGTGACAAGAGCGACAAAATCAAGTCAATAAAAAAGAAAGGGACAAAATCAATCGAGTAAACAATCAATCGTATCATTTGATAGCTCAACTTTCAGGACTGAAATCAGCAAAATCTTATCATACTTGCGCGAAAATCACGATTAAAAGTTTAAAACAGCTATCCTAAAGCAAAAATCGACAAAACTGGGCAAGTCAGAAGCAGCTAAACAATCAAAAGGGAACTAAAAACGAGCAGAAAGAGAGGATAATACCGGGGCCTGCCATGCCAATGGCGAAGGAAGGAGCAGGTTTAGCATGAACAAGGACAAGATTGAAGGGGTAATTGGGAGCTGCAGGAGCAAAGAAGTGATCGAGAACCCATTCCAAAGCGTAGAAGCTCTGCTGACTGTCGTCTATTCCCACCACCATCACCTCCTTCTCTGCCGCCATTTCTCTTAGCTCTCTCTCTCTCTAAACTTTGCTCTGAATTAGAAGTTGAAAAGTGTAACTAAAGTAATTGCGTATGATTGCAGGTTGGGGATACGAATCTTACTGTCTATCTTCATTTATGGCATCAGGCAGGAGAGAGAAGATTGTGATGTCACGTTGGACGTTGCAGAAGGTGATACGCATCTGTTCTTTATCTTTCTTTTTTCCCTCCTCCCCAAAACGTGAACATCTTGTTTTCCAACATAGTAAAGTTTCATCGTCGGTATTGGCGCCCATCGGATAATGCCTACCATCACGTTATTTTACACTATTTTTCTAAAAAATCAAGACTATTTTATATGTTCTTTTTATTTTTTTTTAAGTGGTCACCAATCAGTAATCACCTATATCATACTATAAATTTATCGCATATTATGTATTTATACTAAGCAAAATGAGAAATATCTTCATATAAAATATTTTTTAATTATCTTACAGCTTTAAAAATCACACTTTCATGTATTAAATTGAAATTAGCAATATATAAAAAAAATAGTGGAAGAATATTACAAATAAATCAGCTAAATTTACCTTTTCATCTATGATTTTTCATATCGTTCTTTTATAAAATGTTTCTACAAAATCTTTCTCCTATGAATTGTTTTCACAAAATCTTGTTTTGTGAGTCTCTTAACTACTAAAAATTCTATTTTTTCCGACGGAAAATGTCGACCGAATAAGAAACCGTCGGAAAGGCCGGCAGACATGGCGACGGAAAGACGAAAAAAGTAAAACGAGGCAGTGGGTGTTCCAACGGACTTTTATTCCGTTGGAATCTCCGACGGATTCCAACCACTTCGTTAGAATCCAATGGAAGTCCGACGGAATATCCGTCGAAACAGTGGTCAATATTGACCAGATCTCTGCAAAAAAAAATTTGAATTTTTCAACGAATTTTTGAATTTTTCGACAGAAATTGGATTCTGTTGGAATTTCCGACGGAATATTCCATCGAAAAAAAATTCAAATTTTAAAATTTTTTGCCCCGAGTTGATGGAGGAAAAATTCAAAATTTTTTAAATATTCCGACGGAAAAATCCGTCTGAATTCCGACAACATATTCCATCGGATATTCTCGTATAAAACTTGTCATTCGCTTCATTTTTCCGTTGCTCATTTCGTTAGAGAGAGAGAGAGCGCGCACCGCCACTTGTCATCGCCCCACCGTCGATTGCCGATGTCACCTTCTCTCGTCATCATTTGTCGTCGACTTTTTGATAAGATTTTCTCATATGTAATTTGTATAAATTTATTGCTAATTAAGTATATACATTAAATTTAATAATTTGTATAATTGGTTTGGGTGTAACTATGCAAATTTAATAGTTTATATAGTTAGTTTGTTACGTTGATGTTAGTTTGTTAGAATGATAATTCACTCTCAAATTTATACTTTGTTGTTAAAGAATATAATTTTTAATTAATGAAGCATAATTTAAAGATCATATCAATTTAACGTCAATGATGAGAATTTATTGTATATTAGATACATTTAAAAATATTTTTATAGTTTGGTATTATATTTTTTATTTTTTAAATAAATTTAAAAAATTCCGATGGAATTTCGACGGAATCCGATTGTTCCGACGGAATTGCCGACGGAATCCGACTGGTTTCGACAGAAATTCCTACGGGTTCCGAATTTGAAATTTTTTTCACGAATTTTTATTTGCATCCGACGGATGAGTCCGTCAGCCCCTCAATTCCGTTGGAATTCTGTCGGAGAATCGGTCCGACAAACTTACTATTTCCGTCGAAAAGCCTTCCCGACTCTCCTTATTCCGACAGACGCAATCGGTCGGAATTTCTGTTGGAAAACGCATTTTCCATGGAAAAATCCGTCGGAAAAAGTTAATTTTGCAGTAATTTGGAATCAGCCTCTCAACGGGTAGTCATGCCAGTTGAGGTACGGGTGCTTACATCTGGATCTTTCCAGACCTCGTGAAAGCGAGACCCACACTGGGAGGTGTTGTTGTATCTATGATTTTTCATACACATTGAATTATGCATTCAATATTTCTACACGAACAAGATTGAGTTGATTAAGGTGTCATGTGTACCTATCAATTGGTAATTAATCATAATGATTGAAAATTTGAGATTTTAGACCATAAAATATATTAGTTTAGTTCAAGGTAAGAGATCACTACATTACACATATCATCACCCTTATATTTCTCAATGGATTTAGTGTGCAGATCCTATAAAAAGGTTATTTAGCTGATACTTAAATTGCATTAATTAATTTTGAATTAATGTGATATATGGCTTGATTTGGATATGGGCTGAATGATTTTAGGTATCTATTGACTTAGATCGTTAATTTTGGTTCAATTAACTTGTCATGTAAAGATAAACAATTTTAAAAAAATTCAATTGAAGCGAATTCAATCCAAACAACGTCGTCAGGCTAAGTTGAATTTTGATTCCAAACTAGGCTAATATGTCCAGAGGCTTCAATCGAGTGTTAGTTTCAATCACTAGTTCAAATTTCAAGTCTTGAGTTACCTTTGCTTAGTTTATTGTCATTCTTTCATCTGTTTATGACTTGTTTAGGTCCATAAGTGATAGAATTAAGGAATGCCTTAAAGTAATCTAAACATTAAATAAAAGGGGGTATTTTTGACATCGGTTTAGGGCATACTGATTTTAGAATCGACATGCTGCTTACCACTCCTTACTTTGCCTATTACAATCCTTACAACTATATAGTTTGCATATTTATTTGCACTTCCTTGTTATTCTGAATTGCTTCTTATCAGTGATCATTCCTTACTATTTCTTACCACCTATCACTAGCTTTTACTTTAAAATAAATCCACCCTTAGAACACTATAGTGGTGTCAGTGTAGAGCCTGATAATAAGCCTATGATCTACCATCTACAGTGGCGTAGCAATGATTCGAGACAAGGAGTATCGGGATTTAGAATAAACAAAAAAAAAAAAACAATAGTCATAAAATTACCACAACCCTCAATCCACAATCAAGAAGGCAAGAACTTTAATTTCTTAATTAGTTCATGAGTAACACTAACTTAGTCAATTATTTAACATGAATTTAATTAAAATTAGTAAATTAAGCATAAATAAACAAGTAATAACTAATAACCAACCAAATTACCCAACCCTAACTGCCCAACCAATAAGGAAAAAATCCAAATTCCTTAATTAATGAGAAAATCACTAAATTAATTAATCAATTGTTTAACACGAATTTAACCAAATTAGCAAACTAAACATAAACAAACAAGTAATAACCAACTAAATTACCCCAACATTAAGTACCAATCATGAAGGTAAAAAAACCTAATTTCTCAACTCATGAATAAATCACTAAATTAATCAATTATTTAATATAAATTTAATAAAATCAGTAAATTAAACATAATTATTTACAAAATAAATCATTATTTGCACTGCGCAGTGGATTGGGGTGGGAATGACGGTAGGGCATGGCACCTAGAATAAGGGGCAAAATGAATTTAGTGGCCAAAAGTTTTTTAACAAACAAACAACAAACCTTCGGAATCGAACCCACAACCTAAGGAAGGTGCACAGATGAGGCGCTACACCACCAGGGCTAGCCAACATTATCTAATGTACAATCTACTTATATATATATATATATATATA
>JACYFF010031954.1:74231641-74258908 GCA_017589665.1 Selenicereus undatus | reverse complement strand
A
This sequence comes from Selenicereus undatus, assembly GCA_017589665.1. Lineage (NCBI taxonomy): Eukaryota > Viridiplantae > Streptophyta > Magnoliopsida > Caryophyllales > Cactaceae > Selenicereus > Selenicereus undatus. Next base: position 74,258,907 of record JACYFF010031954.1, on the reverse strand, counting down.
CACACACACACACACACACACACATATATATATGCATTTTATTTTTCGTAGAATTTTCAGCCCAAAAATTTTGTTCCCGAAAAGGCTGGGGTGTCAATTGACACCCCTTGAGCTAATGTAGCTCCGCCCCTGACCATCTAGTTTCTTAACGACTACTAGCTCTACTAAATTTTTATTAAAATTAGACCTCATTTGAGACATTGCTATGGAAAAATTATTCAATGGTTTAAAATTATCGAATTATTAAACTACTAAGATTAAATTGGAGAAGTGCGAGGTGGAGAAGTGTAAGGCTCATAAAATTGTATAGGGATAGAAAAAAGGATCTGCACATAGTGTTCATAGATATGGAGAAAGTTTATGATATAGTACCACATGATATGTTATAGAGATGCTTGGAGAATAAAGGAATGTCGGGTGAATATACACAACTTATTGAGGATGTGCACAAGGGAGTACAGACGAGTGTGCGCACCTCAGGATGAGACACAAGTGACCTTCCCATCTATCTTAAGGATCCACTTTAAGCCTATTTCTTTTCGCTATTATCATAGATGAACTCACTAAGGCAGTTCAAGGTGAGGTACCATGGTGCATGTTATTTGCAAATGATATCGTTCTTATAGATGAGACTAGGGCTGGAATTAGCAATAAGTCAGAGTGATTTAGACACACCTTAGAGTCTAGAGGTTTTGAATTAAGTACATTGAAAACTGAATAATTTAGGTGTGGTTTCAGTGGAAGGGAAAAGGATGCTAGAAAAGTCACCATTAATAAGGTGGCTATACCAAGGGTTGAGAAGTTTAAATATTTTGGGTCGATCCTGCAAAAGAAATAGGATATTGGCAAATAAATTAACCATCGTATAAAAGTGGGATGGTAAAAATGAAAAAATATTGCTGGAGTGTTGTGTAATAAGAGAATCCCCGTAAGATTAAAAGATAGGGTTTATCACATGGTTGTTAGACCAGCACTGTTGTACAGCTAGCCAGTAAAAAGGACCCAATTTCAAAGGTTCATGGTAGCAAAGATGAGATGAAAGGATGTGTGGATACAGGAGATTGGATATGATTAGAAACAAGGTAAAGGTAGTGTCTATAGAAAATAAGATGAAAGAGGCTAGACTTTGATGGTTAGGTCATGTGAAGACGAGGGGCGTGGATGTAGCTGTGCGAAGATATGAGGTGATTAACCTTCCGGGGATTCAGAAGAGGTAGAGTTGGCCAAAATAAAAATAAAAATGGAATGCGGTAATTAAACATGATATGAAATTTTTACGGCTAACAGAGGACACGATTCATAATAGAAGTCTTTTGGCTACGTGATGGTAGGTATTATTTTTGTGTTCTAATGGCCTTTATGTTTATTTTTATTTTTATCTTACGTCAGTCGTATTTGTATATGCACTTAGTTTTCTTGTCTTGACAGATTATTACCATTCTAGCTTCGGTTGTTTGAGGTATGCTATTCAAATTTCCTTTTTTATTTATTTGTGATGTGTAAGTACCTTCTCTATACACTGCCTCTTGTCTATCAAAAGTTTTTTTTTTTTTTTTTAATGATTCGAAAGCTTCTCTCCAAAAGTTTTTAATATGTAGATCTTTTGAAATCGACCTCTTTACATGTAGAGATATCTGTATTGGTAAGATTGTTTACATCTGAATCTTTCCAAACCCCATAAAAGTAGAACCTATACTGAAAGTTGTTTTGTAAGGTAGTCGGGGTAAATACATTAGACATACAACTAAGTATAAATCCAGTAAAAAATATATTTTTTATTTATACTTTTGGGTATTTAATTAATATTTGCCTAAGTTAAATGCAGTGATTGTATTCTTTTCATCTTTTATGGCGTTATCAACATCTCAATCATATTATTAGCTATTTGGAACATCCACTAAAAATTTTAGAATCTTCTCGAAAGCTTCATTACTTGAACACAAATATCAGAAATTCTATTGAAAAATTTAGGAATGTATGTAGAAAATTGTAGGAGTTCACTAATTAAAATGAACTTTTTAAGAACGTTACAGCTATATTAAATTTTGGGTTTTCCTAAATGTCGCCCGATGGATAGGGAGTATCGTTATCCATTTAAGATAAGGAATCTTTTATACAAAAAAAATAAATTATTAAATACGAAATCATACCTAATTAAATCTTACATATAAAAGAAGAGTCTATCATTTTTTCCTTTTTAAACTAATCAGTTGCCTAATCAAAATCAAATGCTAAACTTAAATTCCTCGAATTTGATTATTGCTTACTTAGTGGAGGTTTCAATTCCTCCATTAATTGAGAAACACACTATCCATAAAATAGCAGGGTGCTGGAGATGCCAAAGGGTTAAGAGAAAGCAAAGATAGTCGTCACCGATGATCGAGTAACAAAACGGCTCAATTCATTAAGTTTTGATGCCAAAGTAGACAAGCCCTGGGGCAAAAGTGTTTACAATTTTTTTAAAAAAAAAATAACAGAGAAAAGGGAATTGGGGAGAGGAATCAAGAGTAGGACAACCAAAAAATGTAAAGATGATTTGACTTTAAAAAAAAAAAACATACGTAATTGTCCAAGAAAAAAGCAGTAATGATATCACATTAATTTAAGGTAACCTAAATCAAGTCAAGGATATTATTTGAGAGTGTTTAATAACAGTTAGGCATATGCGTATATTGCATTTAAAAAGGAGAACGATTCCTTATTTAAAAATTGATATTGCTTATCAATTAGGTAAAAATAATAGACTGTTATTTTATATGTAAAATTTAATTAGATATGATTTTTTATTTAATAATTTATTTTTTTGAGATAAAAGATTCCTTGTATTAAATGGATAAATATAATCCTTATCCATCATCCTAAGGGCGACATTTAGCAAAACCGTTAAATTTTTCATAATTTTACTAGATACTTTAAAGATTTTTTAAAGGTTCAAATCCAAATAGATTACGTAAAACAAACATATTCTATGTACATTTACATATTGTGATTTTGATAATCGAAAATTTTTATTTTTATTTTTTTTGTAAGAAATGTAAGAATACAATCTAGATAGCCATTCTCTCAAGGGTTCTTCCTAAATTATCCTAATAGAGGATACAAACAAGATTCCTATGCGGAACCTCATTACACACTATTATGGAATGTAATGACAGACAATGCTTTATTATCCAGTCGGCTGTATAATTTCCTTGCCTAAAAATATGAGTAATAAAATCAAAAATTTTTATTTGTCATGCCATTAAAGAATGTCAAGTTGGTAAAGCTACCTTGTCAACTTGATTGTCTTTGTTGTCTAATGACATGCATTTTCCATCACCGGCATTCACAATAAATAGATAGCTAAAATTCATTGTTGCTTTTTTCCCCCCAACCTTTATATCCTCAGAAATGAGAATGCATGCAGTGGATGGTTATGGGCATTTTCCTGCATGGATGACAAGATAAGTAGATAACCCACTCGCTTTTCTGAAAGTTACTTTTCTTTATCTGGTGCTAGTGAAACTGCTTTAGCAATTATCCTTCTTCCCAAAGCTACTTTTTGCTTTTTATAATTTCTATTTATATTTAGCGATAAATATATCGATTAATAAATACAAGCTTCCAAAGCACCAAGCTATATAACCCTCCATAATTTATGAACAGAACTAATCATTAATAGTCAACATTTTTTTCCTTATTGGCATAACCGATGAGTACAAATGACATCTCAATCAGATTAACCTGTCTCCGATGACATATTATACATGTAATTCTATAATTATAAAAATTTATGAATAAAAGATGGGTTCATATAATTTATAAGTAGTAAACACCGTTTTCTAGCTATTCAATTATACCATCTTTTCAATTTAATATATAATAGTTTTCTCTATGTGGAGCTAACAACGTTAATGCATGACTTGTTGGTTGGCATCCAAAGATGAGCTTGTTCACGATAAGGCCAAATGAGATTTGATTTACAAATCAATTAGCCATATAAAATCTGTCCTCCAAAGTTCTATCATGGTCTTTCTTATCTTAATTTCTTGATGTGCGACTCTACTCATGGTATACTTTTATAATCTCATCCTCAGTCATAAGTCTTTCCAGACTACACCAGCATACTCTTCCTTTAGCAAAAGCCTTGACCAAAAAAAGGTGCTAAGTTATGTGTGTGATTTGGTGAAAGAGAAAAGAATTGGAGAAGAGCAAGAGAGAGAAAGAGAGTTGAGATTAGGGAGAGAAACTGGATTTTTCATCTGATTTATTTATGTACAATGAAGCTCTATTTATACATACATTGAAGTTTCTCTCTCATAAATAAACTGCTAATGCCAGCTAAGCAATGTCATAACAAACACTGCCTAGTCAGCTAACAAACCAAAAACAGAAAGATGGTAGGTAGTTATCATCCCGGGGATAATATCTGCACACCCCCCCTTAAGCTGGAATGGGGATCAGACATTCCCAGCTTGCTCAATAAATGCTTAAACTGAGGAGAAGGAAGAATCTTGATGAAAATATCCACAAGATGTTCTTGTGTGGGAAGGTGCAAAAGCTGGAGAAGCCCTTCAAGAACCTTTTCTCTTGTAAAATGGCAGACGATTTCGATGTGTTTAGCACATTCGTGGAACACAGGGTTCTTGGCAATAGAAATAGCAGATTGATTGCCGCAATGCAAAGTAACAGGCTTGAGAGAGTGTATTCCCAATTCAGCAAAGAGGCGAACTAACCATGTCATCTCAGAAGTTGTTTGTGCCATCGCCCTATACTCAGCTTAAGAGGAAGATCGGGAAACAGTCCCTTGCTTCTTGGATCTCCAGCTGATGGGGAAAGATCCAAGCATGATGACATAGCCTGAAACTGACCTTCTAGTAGAAGGACAAGAGGCCTAGTCAGAATTTGAGTAAGCCTGAATAGTAATCTAATTAGAACCCTTGAGGACAATGTTGTGTCCTGCTGTACCCTTAAGATATTGAAGGACATGATGAAGAGCATAGAGGGGACTATCTATAGGGGCTTGCATAAATTGGCTTAGAGTTTGGACAATAAAACTCAAATCAGGTCTGGTGTAAGTAAGGAAATTGAGTTTACCAATGATGGTCCTGTAATGAGCAGGGTCAGGGAGAAGGGAACCATCCTCTGGCAAGAGTTTACAATTGAGGGGTAGAGGAGTTACTGCAGGTGTAGAGGTGGCAAACCCAGTTTGAGCTAAAATTTCATAGGTAAACTTCTTCTGAGATAAAAATATGCCTTCAGGGAGATGAACAACCTCAATCCCTAAAAAGTAGTTCAAGGTCCCAAGATCCTTGATGCCAAAGAGGAATCGAGGTGAGCCTTGATTAACTCCACCTCAGCGATATCAGAACCTGTAATAAAAAGAGAGTAGTCACACTTGGACTGTTGATAACCCAGGCCAATGAGAGCATGATGCAGTTTTTGAAACCATTGTCGAGAAGCCTGTTTGAGACCATATAAAGATTTTCTTAATTTGCATACCTTATGCTTAGGATTGGGAATCCCTTTAGGAACACACATATGCACTTCCTCATGAAGGTCACCTTGTAAAAATGCATTATTAACATCAAGTTGGGATATCTGGCAGCCTTTGTGAGTTGCCAGGGCGATGATGCTTCTAACGGTTATCATTTTGACAACAGGAGAGAAAACTTCCTCATAATCAATCCCATACTTTTGAGTGAAACCTCTCACCACAAGTCGAGCTTTAAGCCTTTCCAAAGTACCATCAGCCTTTAATGTAGTCTTATATACCCATTTGCAACTGATAGCTTTCTTCCCTGGTGGAAGGCTAACCAGTTCCCAGGTTTTGTTAGCTTTAAGAGCAGTAATGTCTTTATTCATGGATTCCAACCAACCTTGATGCTTAGATGCCTCAATATAAGAACTAGGTTCTGAGACAGTGGAGAGTTGAGAAAGATGTGCTTGATGCTGTGGTGGTAATTGACTGAAGGTAACCATATTGCACCAACGTGATGAAGGTGGCAGGCCATGAGTACTGGCATCTTGAGAATAAACGTAATCCTTTAGATACAAGGGTGGATGATGAGGTCTGGAAGTTCTTCTAGGAGCTGGGACAGAGGCAGTAATGTCTTGTGATGGAGGCTGAAGAGAGGATGGGCTGGGTTCCTCAACTGTGGCTTCCTCAATTGTGGGCTGAGTATCATGCTGAAGATAAGATGTGCTGGGTTCCATAATTGTGGATTGGTGGTCAGGTGTGGGTTGAGACATGGGTTGCTCTTGTAGGTAATGTATAGGAGGGAAGAGCTCATTATTGAGATCAATGCAGCCAACATCCCTACTGTCTGAAAAAATACCCTCAAAAGGTGTAGAAGATTGGAAAGGGAAATGTGTTTCATAGAAAACAACATCTCTAGAAGTGAAGACTTGTTTGGTATTCATGTCAAGAAGCTTGTTTCCCTTTTGTCTAAAGGGATAGCCAAGAAATATACAGGGGTGTCCCCTATCTAAGAAGTCATCCCTGTGTTTAGTTAGAGTGGATACATAACAAAGACACCCAAAAGCCTTGAGCTGACTATAGGTGGGTTTCTGCCTAAATAAAGTTTCAAAAGGGGTCTTGTAATTCAGCAAAGGAGTGGGAAACCTATTGATTAAGTATGCTGCAGTGAGCACACTATCCCCCCAATAGTTCAAGGGTAAGCCAGCTTGTATCATTAGAGCTATAGCTACTTCCAACAAGTGCTTGTGTTTCCTTTCCACAATTCCATTTTGTTGTGGTCTCTCAACACAAGAAGTCTAGTGTATAATGCCTTTCTCAACATAAAATTGCAAAGCAGTGGCGTCATGAAAGTCCATTCCATTGTCTGATCTAATAACTTTGGCAATGACACCAAATTGTGTTTCCATTTGCACAATAAAAGCTCGTAACATAGGGAAGGCATTGGATTTATGGGACAAAAGATGCACCCAAGTTGCTCTAGAATAGTCATCCACAATGGTCAAAAAATATTGGAAACCATTTTAGGTTTTACATTTGTAAGCACCCCAAATGTCTACATACAACAACTCAAAAGAGTGCAAACTTCTAGAATTAGTAATAGAAAAGGGTTGCTTGTGTAGTTTGGCCCTTGGACAGACTTGACAAATAGTGGATGATTTGTTATTACAAGATAAGCCTATATGTTGCATAGTATCATAGGACAAATGGCCAAGTCTAAAATGCCAAAGATCAATAGCAGACAAATGTAAACTTGGGGAAGAAGGGCTTATTCTTTGTATATGTGCTGCTATGACACTTGAAACTTTCACACCTTCATGTGTCTCATAACATGGTTGCTTGACAGCATAGTATAACCCAGAGCTTTCCTTACCAAGCACCATTGAATTCAACGTGTTGGTTCCCTGAACCAAACAAGCATCTGGTGTAAAAATTACATAGGAACCAAGTTGCTTTGTTAATTTGCTTGCGGATAGCAAATTAAATTGGAACTCTGGCACACAATACACATCTTGTAGCTGAATTCAGGACTTAGCATAATTGTACCAATGTGTGTAATTCTAGCTTGTTGTCCATTAGGCATGGTGATAAAACATGGCGGACTGATAGGTTGTGAATGATGTAGCAAAAGATAGATGTGGGGTTATATGATCACTAGCTCCACTATCGATTATCCAAGTATCCTTAGCAACTGAAGATAAAAGGCAAACAATGTTACCTGCAAGAAGGCCTAATGGAGAGACATTTTCCTTGTTGACAGAAGTGGACTCAAGATTGTGCCTGTGAAGGAGCTGAAGAAGCTGATTGTGTTGTTTTGCAGTAAATTGAGGATTGTTGAGGGGAGCAGATAGACCATAGGTAGGTTGTTGTACCAAGTGAGTCTAATGACTAGGATTCGGAATAGACCACTGTTGTGGTACAACTTGAGTAGTAGGTGTAGCAAAGCTCTTAGGTCTGTGTAACCTATGTCCTGGAGGATATCCATCCAGTTTATAACACCTTTGGATGCTATGTCCATAAGTCTTACAGTGATCACAAAAATATTGCTTCTTCTGTGTCTTTTGTCCTAACATCAGTGGTTGCCTTTGCTGAGCAGCCAACCCTATGGGCTCTTGTGTAATAGGAGGAGAATTTGAATATTGAACCTGTAAGGCTGCTGACTGAGGTGAGATTTGAGTTATCGAATGAAGTCCCCTTTGATTTTCCTCTTGCAACAAGATATTATATATCTCATTAATGTCAGGGAAGGGCCTCATCATCAGGATGTTCCCCCTCACAACCTTTTATACCTCATTCAAACCAACAAGAAACTGCATGATTTGTTGATCCTGGATCAAGTGTTGAACTGAGGCATAGGTGTGACATTTCTCTCCACAAGAACAAGTAGGAATGATAATAAAGGAGCTGTAATCATCCCACAACAATTTAAGTCATGTATAATAATTAGCAATTAACATATTTCCTTGTGAGATGGAGCACAAGTCCCTTTGGATCTGAAATATTTTCGTTCTATCTACTTGTCCATATCTCAGTTCGAGTTGTTTCCAAATATGTGCGAATGAGCTCGAGAACAACACACTATCTAAAATACTTTTGATCACTGAGTTCATGAGCCACGAGATAACCATTTTGTCACATCTCTCCCACTGATTAGCAAGAGGTGAATCAAGATCAGGTTTCTTACAGGAACCTCGAACAAAACCTATCTTGTTCTTGGCGATCAAAGCTATTTCGACAGTCTTTCTCCAGTGGCCATAATTCTGACCGTCAAGTAGGTTGCTGACAAGCGCATTGCTCGGATTGTCCGAAGGATAAAGGTATATTTCATGTGAGGGATCAATGGTAATTGAGTCGGATTGGAAATTTGTTCTCGAACCACTTCCATATGGAGAACCTTCACCAATGTAAGCCATTTGAGAAGAAACGGGTACCTCTTGTGATCAAAAATAGAGATTGAGCAAACGATATTTGAATTCTCAATATTGCACGTTGGATCGATTTGGAAATCGAGCCAACCGATCGAAAGAGAAGAAAGCGAAAATCTAACCAATCTTTGATGCAGATGCTTGTTTGATTGTTGAATCTGAACGATCAATCGAAGAACAACGAATAAGAATTGATTTGAGGATTCAAAGGAAAACCCTAAGCTCAAATACCATGTGATTTGGTGAAAGAGAAAAGAATTGGAGAAGAGCAAGAGAGAGAAAGAGAGCTGAGATTAGGGAGAGAAACTGGATTTTTCATCTGATTTATTTCTGTACAATGAAGCTCTATTTATACATGCACTGAAGTTTCTCTCTCATAAGTAAACTACTAATGCCAGCTAAGCAATGTCATAACAAACACTGCCTAGTCAACTAACAAACCAAAAACAGAAAGATGGTAGGTAGTTATCATCCTGGGGATAATATCTGCACAATGTGTAACACAATTCATGTTTAAAAAGCCATCTTAACGAAAAGCTTATATTGATGATTGAAGGTCCAATAATAGGTTTATACTCTAACACGCCATTCACACGAATGCCATTTGGGTTTGAAACGTGGATGCTACAAAGACTCCCCCTGCCTTATATAATAAATTAATATATAATTGCTGAGATTCAAAGTCGAGATCTTTTGCTCAGAAAAACTTTTATACCATGTAACACAATTAAGAGAGAGACGAGACTTGCCAATTGAGAACCCCTGGCTTGATATATATATTGTGAGAAGAAATACAAATACATATTTACCGTTGGAATGGGAGCTTCCTTTTTTATCAAAAGAACCACAACCGCATTCTCCACATAGTTCGCATTATGCTAGTATTTTATTTTGCATCGTTCCCAATGCCATCCATTCTCTTGCAGTGGAGGAAATCCATACTTTTACAGTACATCATTTCTTATTTTAATCTCTTGATGTACAGTATTGTATGCATGTAAAATTTTCGATCGAGACTAAAAGAGATCAATTGCAATCGAGTACCTTAAGGAAGTATGCAAATATATCCACTTTGGTCAATTGCTTCATTACTTGTTCAATTTTGGAATAGGTTTAAATTTTTCTATGATAAAATATTTGAAACTTCATATATCCTCAAACTTTATGATTAAGGTGGATTGGATATATATTAGTCATGCAATTGCCTGATTACTTGTTCAACTTAGAAATAGGTTTGAAATTTTGAGTATGGTCAAATATTTGAAACTTTAAATATAAATTCAAATCTTATGACTGATTTGGATTAGATATTAGTCATGCAGATATGTTTTGAAGATACGGCAAAGGTAGCGATAAAGATTAGAAAAGGTAATTCAAGATTAAGGAAAAAATTATCTTAACTGGTTTTCGTGTTTTTGAATATCTAAAGTAAAGGTGATGAAAAAGATGAGAAGATATAATTTTTTTCATTTTTTGTTGATAAACAAAAAAGGTAATTCAAGATTAAGGACAAAATTATTTTAACTGATTTTCATGTCATAGCAGTCCGGTTGATCAATCTTTATAATTTAGGATATAAGAATTGTGGAACATATAATTAAATAATTAAATAAAGTTTTCTTATAGCTGACCTTGGGGGGACCCGTGGCCTCATTTTCGACATGCACTGATTAAAAGCAATCCAATATATTAGACTTCACGAGTGAATCAAAGAAAAAGGAAGAGCATTCACCTCTCACGATTTCACAATTTAAAAAGGCTGAAAGGAATTGATCTTTTGTTCAAATCAAATGGAGCATTTTGCCAACTTAGATTCTATTTTCATGTCTTTTGGCAAATTTGGTGTCTTCCTATAGTTGGGTAATTTAATCATATCACCAGAAAGTTGAAGGGATCATATGACATTGCTAATTATCAATATTTGTTGACTAAGGAGAGGGTGTATTGTTTGGATCACTACTAAAAAAGTGCTAAATAACGATGGAAAATAGCGAAGGATAAAAATTCGTATCAAATAGCGACAGAAATGGTGACGAATAATATGAAATTGAAATATATAAGAGTAGGCAACGAAATTGGCGATGGAATCTCAATTCCTTCGCCATGATTTTTTGTCGCCACATTAATTTTGAAATTTTTTTTATTGTTTGGCGACAGATAGTTTGTCGCCAAGCAGTAAAAAATTTCAAAATCAAAGTGAGTAAAAAATTTCAAAATCAAAGTTCCGTCCCCAGTCTAATGCTGCCCTTCATTTATAGAACCATAGCTATTTTATGCATTTCATTCTCTGCTTCGAAAGTGAGAGAGAGAGAGAGAGAGAGAGAGAGAGAGAGAGAGAGAGAGAGAGGGAGAGAGAAGAGCCCCCAACCCCCCACGAGACACTGGTGCCTCGTGCACCACCGTCGGGTGCCATCACCGATGTCTGCCACCATAGCCCGTCTGCTGCCTGCCATCACTACCCAAATCGCCGGAATACAATGATTTTCTCTCACCTCTTGTAGTTTAAATTCCCAAAAATTTTAGCATTACATTGTTAAATTTCATAGTTAGTTCATGTTTTTGTTGAAATGTGAAGTTTGTGTGAAGTTACTGCTTTAATTTGCTTCAACATCTTCCTTAATGTAATTTAGAGTTTAGGTTTGGTAATTTTAATTAAAATGTGATATGTTGATGGAATGAAAAGCTCAAGTTTGAATCTATGATTATTTTAGTGAAATTTTTAAGATTAAAAATATATTTGTAGAAGTTTATAAGTAGAAATGTACAAAATTATTGCAATTTATATTTCGAATGTGAAATTAGTAGGAGTTAAAATGAATCATTTTTGTTAATTGGCATGCTTTAAAAGAAATAATTTATGAAAATAGATGGAGGAATATGAATATTTAAGAAGTTTCATGTCAGTTAGTGTGTATATTTATGTATTCAATTATAAATCTTATATAACACATGTTCATGATGTTATATATATTTAAGTTGATGTACATATGCATATTTTTGTTGATTAATTAATGTAGTGTTTGGCTATTAAAATATATGTAATATATAATTGAGTAATTTATATAGTTATAATTATATAAATTAAAATTAATACTAATCCAATAACTTATGTGAATATTGTTGCGTGAGCAGAATATGAATGGCCTCCACATCATCGATGAATGTACAATAGATTATTGCCTAATTGTAATGAGTTTAAGCAAGAATTTCTAAATAGAGTAAATCGATTTGATGAATTTGCATGTCGGCCAATAGATTTCCAAGTGGCGGGAAGTATAAATGCCCATGTGCTAAATGCAAAAATAAACTGTACTTAACACCTGATGAGGTAAAGATGCACTTTATGTTTAAGGATTCTGTGAAAGGATATTGATATTGGATAAGCCATGGAGAAGCACAACCTCAACAATATGATTTTGGGTATTCCACTAGTAAAATGCTGGAAGTTGACGGGTTAAGTCATACTAATCATGACTACAATGAATCTTACGTAGATCGTATAGAGTACATGGTTCGTGACGCTGTATTGGCAAATCAAAATATAAGGGAGGAACAACCATGCGCTTGTCAAGAACCATTCTATAACATGGTTCAAGCTGCTTAACAAACCTTATATAATAGTTGTTTTACCCACAATGATCTCTCTGCTACTGTTAGGCTATTGAGTATTAAGTCTAATTATAATATGTCATAAACTATGTCAATGAAAATTTTCAATTAATGAAAGAGATGCGTCCATCTAACAACCACGTGTCAAACAACTATAGGCATATGAAGAGGGTTGTTGAAGATCTTGACAACGATGTGATACACTTTGATTGTTGTCATAAAGATTGCATGCTCTTCTTTAAAGAGGACTCAAACCGGCCTTGATACATGCAAGTTTTGCAGGCATTCGAGATGGAAGAGGCAAATGTCATAACAAAGGAATTAAGATTCATTACTATACGCAAGGATGCATTAGTTGCCATTGAAACCTCGACTTTAGATGTTGTATGCATCAAGAAGCATTACAGAGTACATGAGATAGCATTATGAACATTGGCATGAGGACATCATTTTATGTCATCCATCAGATAGGGCAGCATAGAAGCATTTCGATAACAAGTATCCTCATTTTTCAATGAGGCCTCGAAATATTAGGCTTGGCTTATGTGCTGATGAATTTAATTGTTGCAGATTGTCTTCAAGATCTTATTTCATTTAGCTGGTGGTAGTTACACCTTATAACCTTACCGCTGAAATGTATCTGTCCACACCATTTATGCTCCTCACTTGTGTAATCCCCACCCTTAAAAATACCGAGAACAAAATAGATGTATATTTACAACATCTTATTGATGAGTTAAAGGAACTATGGGATGTTGAAATTGAAACATATGACATCTCTACGGATCGGACATTTCAATTGAAGACTGCACTTATTTGGACCATTAATAATTTTTCGGCATATGAAATGCTATCTAGGCAGAGTACTAATAGTCAATTGGCAAGTCCAACATGTATGAAACAACAAAATACTATAAAATTAAAGAATGGAGCCAAATTCTTATGGTTTGATTGTTACCGGTGTTTCTTGCCAAGGAATCATGCATTTGGAATAAATAAAACTTCATTTAGAAAATACAGATTTATTACAGGGGTTCCTCTTCTCGCATATTTGGGAAACAACTTTATGCTAAGGTGGAGCACTACCCAACAGTAACAACAAACGGTGACTTTCAAATACCAAGATTTAATAATAATAAGCATAACTGGACGAACAAGAGTATATTTTGGGAGTTGACATACTGGCAACACTAGTTACTCAACCATAATTTAGATATGATGCACAGAGAAAAAAACCTTTTTGAAAACATCATTAACACTATCATGGATGTTCATGGAAAAACAAATGACAATGTCAAATCAAGAATGAATATTGCAGATGTATGTGATAGAGAAGAATTACATTTTTAGCTAGGTCCTAGTGGCAAAAACATTAAACCAAAAGCAAAGTTCATTCTTGCTATGGACAAAAGAAGAGAACTGTGTGAATGGATAAAGGGAATGTAAATGCTTGATGGATATTGCTTCAATTTGAGGAATGTTGTGGACCCTAATGATGCAAAGTTTAGTAATATGAAAAGTCATGATTGCTATGTGTTCATAGAGACTCTTTTACCCATTGCATTTGGTGTTCTCCTAAATGATGTGTTGAACTCATTGCATTTGGTGCTCTCCTAGATGATGTGTTGAAACCTCTCATTGAGATAAGTCAGTTCTTTAAGAATTTGTGCTCAACAACACTACGAGAGGATGTGCTTCAGAAAATGTTTTAGAATATTGTCATTACTCTCAGTATTTTAGAGACGATATTTCCTCCAGACTTCTTTAATGTAATAAGGGACTTACCAGTGCATTTGGCAAAAGAGGCACAACTTGGCGATCTTATATAGTATCAATGGATGTATCCATTTGAGAGGTAAAATAGGTTGTGCTTGATGAAAATGGATTAATAAAACTAGACTATGCAATCACTTATAAGTATAACTTAATTTTATTTTGTTAGTTACTTAGACCGGTTGGATAAAATTATAAGACAACAAGTGTATCCTGAAGGTTCAATTACAGAAGCTTACCTAGAAATTGGAAGAACATTCTTTGCCTCTTATTATTTCGGCTCTAACGTGCCCACCATACACACTAGATGCCGAAGAAATGAGGATGGCATGAGCATAATAATCATTTCCCAACTCCATCTATGTTTGAACCGCAAGAGATCGCTATCAGGAGGGAAAGATCAAGGTATCTCACAGATGCTGAATATATTGTTGTTCATCTTCACATATTATTAAATTATGATGAAGTTAAACCTTATATTGGGTGAATTCTTCCTTAGCTATTGTAAGTTTCAATTGAGTTTATCCTTCAGAACACTAGTTCATTTACCACCTTTATAAAATATGATAGAATTTTCACGAAATAAATACGAATTGCACATCCCAATGTTAGTGATGCTAATGTTGACACCATAATTGAAACTTAATTTGTAAATTGGTTTACTCAAAATGTAAGCAATTTAATTTATTCCCTTACAAATAATTAGACACAATTTGGTGCATTGTAATAACTAAAATCGCATTCTATGTCACCTTACGTATATTACATTTAACTGTTCAACAACTGCAAACATGATAGCACAATTGGTTGTGAAGTCTAATAAGCGTATGTCAACATGGATTTCATATAGAGTTAATGGATTTAAATTCTACACAAAAGGTCGCAGAAAAAGACATATAATTGTAGTGTTGATGTATGTGGGACTAGAGAAAGCGATATTGAAAATAATTATTATTGCGTACTTAAAGATATTATCGAAATTGAGTATGTAGGTGAACCACTTAAAAGATACGTGCTAAGTGGTTTGATTCCACAATGAATCATGGGACATGATCTCATAAACTAAGCAAACTTGTCGAGGTTCATTGTATAAGAACGTAGAAAATGTACGATCTATTCATCTTCCCAAATGCTGCATCACATGTGTACTTCATGCCACATTCAGATCGCTTAAGGGATATGGTCAATTGGTTTGTTGTCATACCAACCAAACCAAGGACCAGAGTCAATAAGCAATACATTGTACCTATTGCTTACCAACAAACGGGCATGAAGACACTTGTGGAACCTATGAATGATGTTATCTCTACATCATTAGTGAATGAAAGTGCACCACTAGAAGAGGTTAATGATGATATAGAATTTTTTGTTTATTCAAGTAAAATGATGGCATAGATAAGAAAGAAGAGGATGAGAGTGATGAAGAGATTTAGTGGGATGATGGGAATGAAATAGATGAAGTAGAGGAAGATCTGGATCTATATGATGGTGATGACGATGACTATGATGACAATGATGATGAGGTTGGAGGTGAGGATGATGAAGAAGATGATGCAGAGAATTAAATGCTTATGAATTGTTATGTATTTCATTACTTAGTTCTGTAACACTTGGTTATGAATTTACTTTTATTGTATATTTTAATTTTAAAACTTGCTATTCTGTACATATTATGTTGTGTGAGTAAATTGTTGATATGTACAATTGCTATTTGTACTTTCATTTGTTGTCAACTATTTTAGATATGGATTCCGCCCCTATTTGAGGTAAGTCCTTTACTCAAAGTAGAGGAAGATGGGGTAGGAGCTCCAGTGCACATGCTGGTGCTATGGACATCAATCAACCCCTTCCTTCCAAACACCTCATAATACATTTCATCCAGCAGCAACAATAAGTGCTTATACACGAGGTGTTTTCGAAATAATCCCAATCCCTAATCAATTTGGAATAATTCCTATGGGGTCTTTCCCTCATCATACCCCATATATACCCAATCAGACATTAATGTACCAGTAGTTTGGATATAACATTCCAAACAATACCCCTATAACTAACACTGTGAACCCTACCCCCAACAATGCCCGTACCATTGACCTTAACTCTAACCAATCCCAACAAGACATTGAAACTAAATACAGTGAAGCACAATCTAGTCATACAAGCACTCGAATCGAGACATATATTATGTCAGATGGTAACCGGTAAGTTGAAAAATTGTTGTGTATTTCTAACTTGAAGTATTTTGTGTTATGTGGTGTTAATTTGATATGTTCTGTTGAAATAGATTTATCCCAAATGATAATATTGTTGTTAGGATTTATTTGATCTTTCAAGGCAAATATGATGTACCTTGGCCTTCTTGGGGTAAAGTGCCTAAACATGTTCAGGATTTGTATTTTGGAGAGTTTAAGGTAGCCAAAGTGACTATATATTAACACTTTATGTATACCTAATTCATTATTATGACATTATTTGATTTGTTTGTTGTCTTCTTAATTGTAGAGGTGGTTCACTTGGGATCCTATCTATGAGGATTGAATTAGAAGAAATTTTGAAAATAGAGGCGATGTACATTTGAGGGACTTCCTTGGCAAAGCAAGGAAGTACAACAAGCAGCCTAAATGGCTCAGTGATGCTCAATGGAAAGGACTCAAAGTATATTGAGCAAACAAAATGTACAAGAAATTGTGTGAACAAACCCAAAAAAAGTCAGCTTGGTGATCCAGAGAGTCTTGGACCATCTGCTTGCACACGTGGCTCGATCCCTATACATGAGCATAAGAGGCGTCTAGTAACTAACTTTACCTTTTACAACTTTTTGTTGTTATTTGTTTGAGTATGGTGTTTCACGTGTTTTTATAAATTTGTTTGGCATGTAGAGGAAACAACTGGGAATGGATCCCATAATTGTTGAGTCATTCACCCGTACTTACAAACTTCATGGCAAAGAATTTAAGATAGACCTTGAGTTGATAATAAATCACAACAAACATACATAAGCTATTTTCAATGTTCAATCTTAATTAGTAGTTCAAGATGGATTCATACACTTTCATTAAGTATAATATATTTAATTTTTTCCAAATGTTGTGATATTGCGGGAATCCTTTGAACAAGAATTTTAAAATATCATCAACTCTCAAGAGATCTTGGATGACAATTCTCAAGATCCATCTCAACCACTTCAAATCCAAATGAGCTGTGGGTGAAGGCTTACATGAACATAAAGGTTGTATTTGCGGCATTGTAGATGATGCCGTCAACATTAGCCTTAGTCCCTCTTAAAGAGCCGGTAAAGTTTTAATATTAAAGTTTTGATGAAGAGGAGTTATTACGATAAGTTTAGTTATTGTTACTAATATATACTTTACATAAATGGCTTTTAGTAGCTAACTTCCCAGGTTGAAAATTACCGGATACTTATGAAAAAATATAAGCAACTAGAGGAATCAAACAAAATGCTCAGCCAAAGTAACAAGGACCTGAGCCAACAAATGATGAGCATCCATTAGAATGCAAGCATTTTTTCAAATGCAACAAGCTTCTGACTTGGAATCTCAACCATCCTTTGTTGATCATCTACAACATGATGAGGATGAGGATGAGGATGAGGAGTATGCTAATACTATCCTCAGAGATTGATTCATAAGTTGCTTGCTTTTACCCCCGCTTGGTGATGGTGTTGTTAAGTTCACTTGAAAACTATTTTGGTTGTGAACTTGTGACTTGAGAATGCTTGGTCTGAGAATTGTTGTGGTTTGTGGCTTAAACACGATTGGTTTGTGGTTTGGAAATTATTCTAAGTACACTTGGAAACTATTTTGGTTTGTATGTGATATTTAGCTTATTTGTAGTTTGAAAATTATTGAGAACGCTTTGAATGAAGCATTGGTATCAAACGAATTGAATATTTTCTTTGTAATTTCTGCAAGGAATTAAATGTATTGTACTAAGGGATACCTGAAAAAAATGCATTTTATTATAAAAAAGTCAGAACCATCTTAATTTTTTTGAAAATTCATTTCAGCATCGGAAATGGTATTAACAACGGAATTTTCGTCATTAATTTTGTCACTAATGGCGACGGATTATCCTTGTCGTCACTACCTTAGCATGCTTCTATCTCCCGCCATGCCCCGTGGTGCGTCGCTATTTCCGTCAAGTGGCGACATAATTGAAATTCCGTCGCTATGTCCGTAGCGACGTGGAACATCGATACATTGTATTCGTCACCATTTCCGTCATTGATTTTAAAATTCCGTCGCTGATAGTGTAATTTCCGTCGCTGATTCTGTCAGTATATGGACTTTTTTTAGTGGATGGGGTAAAATTATTTATAAAATATGCAGAATTTTAATACGGTCAAAAGCTAGAGAGAATATGCCATGTTGTTCCTTAGAATTAGCCCATGTGGTTTACACTAGTAGGATTTATATTTGTAGGTGGTATACAGTTTTATAGTGTTGTCTTGTAAGCGATAGCACATTTGTATTGGCTTTTATGTGGTTAGCTTTGTAGTATGTCGTACTGTCTTCTAGCCTTTAGTTAACCGACGAAAAAAAAAGAAAAAGGAAGAGAAGAGAGGGTCTGAGGCACAAAGTTGCAAAAACATAGCTCAAGATATCAAAAAGTATCAATTTTATATTGTACTTCAATTCTTTGAATGTAATGCAATGTATGCCATTATAGTACAATTATTAAACTTTGAGTTCAATAGAGATAAATTAGACAATTAATCTCTGAACTTGATAAATAATTTAAAGAAAAAGACATCCTAAATACAACGATACGAAATTAAGGGATAAGATGAATCCAAAAATCGAACATATGACTTTTCAAATTTGTGGAAGAGTAGAACTCAATATTTGCTAATTATGACCTCAAACTTGGGCTCTAATTTTACTATTGTTACAACTCTCTCTAAGAGGAGAAAAGGAGTTGATTGGTTTTCGATTTCGTCATCATTTATTAACTAATTAATAGTTTTCTCTGTTTTTTTAAATATTAAAGGTAAGTTTGGGACCCTTGGGTTCAGGGGCGGATTTATGACTAAGCTAGGGGTGTTCATGGACACCGCTAGCCCAAAAAAAAACTCTAATAAGCTTATTTGGATCCTGTAATAATATTATAAGTGGAAACCCTTAAAAAAAGCGCAATTTTTTTTTAAATTTGAGTATCTGACCTTGGCTGATTTAGTGAACTGTTGGTAGCTTTAGATGCAACCCATTCCCAGCTAGGTCACCTTTCATTACGAAATAAAAAAAAAATTCGAGCCCATTCTCAGCCTTGGACTAGCACTCATAATTCTCAGTTTCTCACTCTTCCTTCCTCTTGCTTTTGCCGACAGCTCAGTGCCTTTGCCCCAACCCCAACGCCCAGTTGTTTGTGACAGTTGACAGTGCACGACTCCACGCAGAGCAGCTCGCCGCAGAAGACATTGTCGGCTGAGACTGGAAGGCCACCGATCGTCAGTCGGCAGTCCACCACTGTCAGCCGCCGAAGACCAGCACATGTTAGTTAGGTTGGATATTTAGGGTTTCGATTTTCATACTTTGATGGTTTTAATTACTTCTAATTGCTTGTTCTCAAATTATGTTATGTAGATAGCAATTGATTAGTGGATTGTTCAACGCCAAGTATCTACATCGACTCATCAATCAATTAGGTTTGTTTTTGTTTGTTCTTTCCAAATTTTTTTGTTTTTGGTTAATTTTTCAAGCCCAAGTTCAATTTGTATGTTTGATTATGGCTTTGGTGGACAAATTAGATTGTGCAATTAAGTTTAAGTATCAATTTGCGTGGATTTGTAATGTTAATTAGTTGATGAACATCCCTAGAATTCATGTGCAATTGTAAATTGTTATTTGTTAATCAATTAGTGAAAGTTGTTGCTTCTTAGCTGGAAATTGGTTGATGAACATCCCTAAAGTCAATTAGTGAAAGTGTTCTTATTCCATGGTTATTATTTTCCATTGATTAATTCATGTACATAATTTAAATGGAAAGTAAAGCATGGAAATATGGATGATTTCCTTAATCATGATAATATTAGCCCTTAAGTGAACTAATGTGTTGCTTCTTAGCTTGATTTTCAATCAATTAATCAATTGCTTGGTAGCTTCATTGCTTGTTATCTCATTATCTCAACTCTTCATTTGAACTAATGTGTTGCTTGTTTTAACTAAGTGAGCTTAATTTCTAAGTTTTATATTCTTTTTTTTCTCCAGTTTTATATGGATTGATTCAATTCCATTTTAAGATATTTGAAAAGGAAGCGCCTTGAAAAAGGCGAAGAAAATAATGCAAGTGGTAGTGGAATTGGTTCTAATATTAACGAGGGTCAAAGAGATGGGGGAAATGGGAGTGAATCTAATATTCATAGCAAAAGTGGGGTAGTGGACCAAGTGGGGGCTCAATCTTCTAGAGGAAGTGAGTTTGATTTGAGTACTCTTCCAATGGATCTTGGGTTAAAAAAAATGATTTCAGAGTATCCTCCCAATCTACAAGATGAAATAAGAAGATACTCCATAGCTAATGGACCTATTCAGCCTCGTACTCATAAGTTTCCACAAAATATAATTGGAGAAAGGTTGTGTCATTTTAATCCTTCTTGGTTTAAAAAGTATGAGACTTGGTTAGAATATAACATACATAAAGATGCTGCCTTCTGATTATGTTGCTACGTGTTTGCTAATGTTAGAGAAAATCCAAGTGGAGACTTTATTAGGATGGGATTCTACAACAACACCAACACCTCCCAATATGGGTCCTGCTTTTGCGGGATCTGGGGAGATGCAGATGTAGGCAGTCTTACTTCCACCGGCATCCCTGCCCGTAGAGAGGCTAAATCCAAGATACTTACAAAATAAGATTTTGTGAAAACATTAAATGGGAGAAAGATTTTGTGAAAATATTTAATTGAAGAAAGATTTTGTGAAAACATTTAATGGAAAAAAACTAAGAATACGCAGCAGGGAATAAACTAAGAAATACTATGTAAATATAAGCACAACATAGTAGAGGAGGGTATTATATCTTAACAAACAAAGGTAGGCAAACAATATCTCTTTCCAGATGTATGTACTACCTATATACATACACGACATACGAAAAAATCACATCCAAACCTACCCTACTACAACCGAAAAACCACCACCAAATAAGGTGACCAACTCCCTGTGGTCTAAAATCCTAATCCTCTCCAGCGATAGTCTCCTATCCTGAGCCATGTCCCTCGTCAATCCTTCAACTTTCAAGTCCTCTCTAATCACCTCGTCTAAACTCTTCTTTGGTCGTCCCCTCCATCTTTTACCTGCGGGGATGCTAATCCTCTCACATTTCCTCACTGAAGTATCTGCACTCCTTCTTTTCACATGGACAAACCATCTGAGTCGAGTTTCTCTCATCCTATCTTCGATGTGAGCCACTTTAACTAAGTCTCTGATTACTCGATTCCTAATTCTATCCATCGTATAACCACACATCTGCTTAATCATCTTCATCTCTGCTACCATTAACCTTTGAACTTGGGTCTTTTTATAGACCAACACTCCAATCCATACAGTATAGCAGGTCTACCTATCATACAATAAATTTTACCTTTTAATCCTATAGGCTTCCTCTTATCATACAACATACCTGAAGCAGACTTCCATTTTTTCCAACCGCTTTTATGCGCTGGTTAATATCTCTGTCAATATCTCCATTCTGTTGAATGATTGAGCATAGATATTTAAACTTCTCGACCTTTGGTATCGTCATCCCATCAATGTTGACTTCTCCCCCTGCTTATTCCCTTCCACTGAAACAAAAATGTAGGTGTTCCATTTTTGATCTACTTAATCTAAAACTTTTAGACTCCAGTGTATATCACCATCGCTCCAACTTATCATTAACTCTCTCTTTGGACTCTCAATAAGAGCAATGTCATATGCGAATAACATACACCATGTCAACTTATTCTGAATTCCTTTTGTAAGTTCATCCATAACTAGA
Source organism: Selenicereus undatus (assembly GCA_017589665.1). Lineage (NCBI taxonomy): Eukaryota > Viridiplantae > Streptophyta > Magnoliopsida > Caryophyllales > Cactaceae > Selenicereus > Selenicereus undatus. The sequence goes on along the minus strand of JACYFF010031954.1, from coordinate 74,236,647 downwards.
GTGAAAAGAAAAGGGCTTAACGCGGAACCCCGATGTTGGCCCATACCAATGTAGAAGCCATTAGTAACCCCTCTTGGCATCCCAACACTTGTCCTACCTCCCTCGTACATATCCTTAATAACTCGAATATACACAGATGACACTCCTTTCTTTTCCAAGCATCTCCACAACACTTCACACGAAACTCTATCATATGCTTTTTTCAGGTTAATGAGTACGATATGATGATCTACCTTTCTATCTCTATACAATCACATTAGTCTTCCAAGGAGGTAAATCGTCGCTATGGTTGACCTATCAGGTATAAAACCAAATTGGTTCTCTGATGTCAAAATATCATTTTACAACCTTATCTCAATCACCATGTCCCACAACTTCATAGTGTGACTGAGCAACTTTACACCCCTATAATTATTACAATCCTAAATATCTCTTTTATTCTTGTACAATGGGATGACCGTACTAAACCTCCATTCTCTAGGCATCTCAATTTGGAATAAACTTGACTCATTCGATAATCATGTTGGTGACTTTAATAGTGTTCACGAGAAAGCTTTGAGAGATTATGAAAACTAAAGAAGGCCAAAACAATCCATTGAAGTTGTTTTAGATAGACATGATGAAGAAGCTAGAAAGAAATATCGACTTCGTTTGAATACTTCTATTTCTTGCTCAAGATACTTGTTGCATCAAGGTTTACCTTTTCGTGGTCATGATGAATCTGAAGAATCAGAAAATAGAGGGAACTTTCTTGAACTTGTGAAGTTTGCTGCAAATTTGAATGAACTTATAGCCAGTGTTGTGTTAGATAATGCTCCCAAAAGTGAGAAATTAGTGTCACATTTTATCCAAAAAAGATGTTGTGCATGATGCTGCTAAAGAAGCACTAAATGCCATCATGGAAGAATTTAAAGGTGACGTCTTCGGTTTATTACTTGATGAGTATGAAAATGTATCTCATAAAGAGCAAATGGGTGTTGTTCTTCGTTTTGTGAATAAAATGGAAATCGTCAAGGAACAGTTCGTTGGTGCTGTACATGTTCAAGACACTTCTTCTTTATCTTTGAAAGTTGGAATTGACTTTTTGTTGGCATAACATAGTTTGAGTTTGTCAAGGGTGCGTTCTCATGGTTATGATGGGGCAAGTAATATGCAAGGTAAATTCAATGGGCTTAAAACGTTGATCCTAAATGAGAATAAATGTGCCCACTCAATTCATTATTTTTCTCATCAACTTCAACTTACATTGGTAACTCTTGCAAGGGACAATAATTATGTTGGAGATCTTTTTGATGAAATTAGTAAACTTTTAAACATTGTGGGAGTTACTTGTAAACGACATGATCTTTTGCATGAGAAACAAGCTGAAAGAGTTAATGAGGCATTAAAGAATGATGAGATTGACACTAGATGTGGGTTAAATCAACAACTTGCTCCTATAAGGGCCGGTGATACATGTTAGGGATCTCACTACAAATCACTACTGAATGTGAATCTACTGTTTGATTCTGTAATGGATGTACTTGAGCTTATCAAACTTGAAGGGGAAACCTCAACTATAAAGAATGATGTTACTTCACAAATAGCTTATTTGAGTTCCTTCAAATTTGCTTTCACTCTTCAATTAATGTTGAACATTTTGGGCATCACACATGATCTTTCACAAGCTTTGCAGAAAAAGGATCGAAATATTGCTAATGTCATGAAACTTGTCCAAGTCACAAGGAAGTCATTGGAATCGATGAGAAAGGATGGGTGAGACTCTCTTATGGATAAAACACGCATTTTTTGCATGAGACATAATATTCATATTCCAAACATGGATGATAAATGGGTCCTTCCAGGGAAACCACAACGTAATATCGAGGAGCGTACTTATGAGTTTCATTATCGGGTGGAAGTGTTCTACACAGTTGTAGATCTACATGTTGAAGAGCTTAGATGTCGCTTTAGTGAGACTAGCACCAACCTTCTTACTTGTGTGGCTTGTTGAAGTCCATGTGATCAGTTTAGCGCTTTTGACTAGTTTAAGCTGGTTAGATTAGCGCAATTTTATACCAATGATTTTTTTGATTTTGAGATTATAATATTTGAACATCAACTTGCTAATTATGTTCTTGATGTGCAATTTGATGAAGTTTTTTAGAACTTGAAAGGGCTTGGTGATCTTTGTAGAGTGAAGGTGGAGACTGTGGAAAGAGCTTTCTCGGCAGTAAAAATCGTTAAAAATAAACTTTGGAATCGAATGTGTGATTCGTTTTTGAATGATTGTTTGGTTTGTTATATCAAAAAGTTTGTATTTGACTCAGTGCCTAATGATACTATCATGTATCAATTCCAAAAAAATAAAAAAAAAACGTAAACGACTGTGGTAATAGTTCATTATTGTAATATTTCATGTGTTGTGTAAACTTTATTTTATGATACACATAGTGGTGAATGTTCGTAGGTGGACACCTTTAATTCAAAACCCTATATCCGCCACTATTCGGATTGCCTTTTGAAGGGTAACTTCTACAAGATATTCCAACCGAAGATGAATGGGCTAATGGCGCCAAGTTAAGCCCGTAAATTTAAATTCAAAAGAGTTTCTTGTGTCAACAAATTTCAACAAGATGAAATTGTTACCCTCATGAGTTGAATCTTGAAAGGAAAGTTAAATTTTCATAGTCCGTACCAATATTAAAAGAGGAGCTTGGGATTAAATAATTTCTTTCTATTATAGTTTGGAAACTCTTTCGTAAAAATCAGTTTTGGAAGTGAATGAAACTAATTATTTCCTTAACGAATCTATCTCCTTAGACTTTAGTTTTTGTTTTGAATGTGAGAAATGTCTTCAAATAGTAGACGTAAGGGAAAACCCTAATATCTATGATATTGATAGCTGAGTTATGCCAAATTAGTTGTTTTTGGTCTAAAACAGATAATTACGCAAAATTCATGAGTACTTCATATGGTACGCATGCATGCACATGCATGAATTTGAACCAGATAATGCATCTTTAACGATGACGTATAACCTTAATAATGAATATATATACACATTTACATGACTTCCCAATGGGTTCGTGGCGCTAGATGACCAAAGTTATTAACATAGGAATCCTACTTAAAATCAATTAGGTTAGAGTTATTAGAAGAAGAATTGTAAAATCGTATTGATGATCGTAATATTTTAACATTTTTTTTGCAATAGTGAAATTTATTTTTATAATAATAAAGATCTTAATAAACCTCGATGATAATTATAGAAATTCAATTCTCCTATATTTTGTAGAATTTCTGATACAAAATATATATTATTATTGTAATGAATTCTCAACAATAATTATGTACGGGAACTTTATGAAATTCATATTCGGACCATGGATATGTTTAGAAGAGCGTAGAATCATGTTACAATCCTATCATAAATACTTTGAACTAAATTAGGATCTTAAGATCCTATTGAGCTTAAAATTTTAGTGGGAATTAGTCAATGAAAGGCTTTTGCTCTATAAAGTCATAGGATCGTAAAATTTGGATTCGCTAGTTTAATAAACATGTGCATGAAAACCCATTGTAATAATTGTAATAACCATGTACATGACCGCCCACTGTAATACTAATTACTATATTAAGAAATTAGGGTATTACCCGTTCTGTATTCACAAAATTCATTAGAGATAATAAAAGGGAAAAAATTAAAAGGTTTGGCCACAGAAAAAAAGCATGAAGGAAAGAATTAATCAAATAAATTAGTATCAATAAATTGCAAAAAATATCTCATTATATTTTTAATTTCAAAATCTAAATTTTTATAGTAATATGAACAGATCCAATGAAATAAGAAAATGGAAATTTTTTGGGGTAAATAGGTAGAATTGAGGTAACATAATGCATGCAATTTTTCACTGAACCGGTTACCTGTAACTGAAAAATAATATCCAAACTTTTATCCGAGATATCATTATCATGCAATAATCGATTATGTAGAATCCCCCATTTTATTATAAATATTAGAATCAAATCAAAACACTAAGAATTGACTAAAAAGCAATAGACTACCAATGAAGGTAGAAATTTACTTGGATATCATTACCATATAACTTACTAAATTAGATAAATTATTATTGAAACATATGTTGATCAAGTCTAAATCGCCCGACCCATAAAGTTAGAGTTGGGAAAGTCTGACACGACACGATAATACGACACGAATCCGACCCAAAGTTATTGAGAGAAACACAAAACCCCAACCCGAACCGAACTGATTTCGACCTGAAGCCGACATGATTTTACCAGTTAATGTGAAAATGTGTTATTTTCCAGTTTTGAGAGCATCTAAGCTATTTTCAAGGCCGACACGAAATTAACCCGTTTATTAAATGAGTCGATCCGACTCGACCCGTTTCTCAACTCTGCATAAAGTAAATACAGGCCTCGCTAGTGTTTGTACGTAGTAGCACCAGTGGAGGCCAAAGAAGTAGTGTCAGATGATGTAGGATAAAGACAAGCCCAGTAGCAACGGCACTCATCGTGAACAACGTCACAAGCCCCTTGTGCCAGTGAATGTCTATCTCCACAAATCTCCATGCATTTTCCACACTCCCCGTGTGCTTTTATCACTTCAAAGCATATAAACCCTTCTGTCATGTTCCTCCCTGCTTCCAACCCAAGTTCACAAATTATATTAAAAAGCTTCATTGATAAATAAGTAGATCTATCAGCAACAATAATAAAAACATTACACTTAGAAGTCTGCCTAATCAAAGCCCAAAGAGACGTGAATATAGGCAACTTAAAACTCGAAACAAAAAGGCCAATTTTAAAAATTGATTACTTTTTCTAAGAATTTTTAAAAAAAAAACCAAAAGCTTTATAGTGGTTGAAAGGGTTTGAAAATTTATATATATATATATATATATATATATATATATATGTGTGTGTGTGTGTGTGTGTGTGTGTGTGTGTGTGTGTGTGTGTGTGTGTATCATCAAGTTGACCCAAAACACCCCCCAAAAAGG
>JACYFF010031954.1:74191278-74231631 GCA_017589665.1 Selenicereus undatus | reverse complement strand
CCCCCAAAAAGGGAAAGGCTTGAAAGGAGAAAGAAGGAATAACTAACATACCTAATGCAAGCACGATGTGGAGGAGAACAAAGAATGAGAATGACTTGGCCATCTTCTGTACTGAGTTTTCCACGAACGCCACTTGAATTAATATACTATTTTTTGTTTTTGCCTTTCGTTTGACGTTTGCAATATTTTGAGAGAATGCACATATATAAATATAATACGCCTATTAGATTAATATTAATGGAATGGAATTAGGATATTGGATTTGGATTTAGACGCTTATAGATTAATATTAGTGGAATTGGAAGGGACGAAGCCCCTTTTCCGCAATTTATTATATCATTTAAAAGTATCCATCTTCATGCATGTCGGGAATAACGTTGTACGACGTAAGGAGGGTCCAAATTGAGAACCTAGTCATGAGACCTCAGGTAATAACTCAAAAATCTTTTCTATCTTTGTTGATAGTTTGCCAGCAGATTTGAGTATTATCAACTTTAAAGATTTGTTTAGTAGTTGTGGAGAAGTTTTGGATGCATACATTCTGAACAAATTTGGGAGAAAATCTGGCAAAAAGTATGGTTTTATAAGATTTGCTGGCATTCAAGAGGGTTTGAAAGCGATTGAGCATTTGAATAGTAGAAGGGTAGGTGATTGTAAGTTACACGTCATGTGGATGAGATACCAAAAAAGATTGTCATCTAGAGGGAGAATGGGGAGTTCTTCTACTAGAAAAAAGACCGTTTGGAAGTGGATTCCCAAGGTAAACAACACTCCCAATCTACATTCCTCATCCCCTTATAAGCAAGCACTATTGAGCAATCCGAATGGCGATGGATTAGAAGGCCAAAAAAGCACTAATGAGGTTGGGGAGGAAGATGATCGTGAAGATCTTTCCGACAATAACAAAACAATTGGTCAGCCTCTGGATAATGCGCGCAGTCGCCCAATTTATGTTGGGAAGTTCCCTTTCCAAGTACCAAGTTGTGGATCCTCGATGGAGGATGATGAAGAAATTGATAGTTCCTTGCCCCCTTTTGATGATCATCTTGAAATGGAATTTAAACTTTATGAGGAAAGTGAGAGATGTAAACTTTCTAGCAAGGGTAAGAATAAAGGCAGCAAGAATCCAAAGTCAGTTCAAAGTTCGCCCAACCCTACTGAAATTGCGAAAGAAGCTTTGGATTTTGGAAAAAGACTTGTGTTTCTACTATCGGTTATGAGTCTCCGGCAATTAGAAAAATCACAAGAAGCTTGAGGAAAGAGTTGGAAAATAAAAGGCATGCTAGAGATTTACGCTCATAGGATATCTCATAGACAATAAGAGAACGTTCTAGTTAGTGTTTGTATTGGATTAAAGAGATGCATGAGTTTGTTAATTTGTAATTCTTAGCCTATAGGATGTTCTAGCGGCTTCTTTAAACTGTTTAGTGGTCGTATCTTTTGTTATCTATAAGGGTCATGCCCAACTAATAATCGAAAACAAAAGTATCCATCTTCAAGAACCCATAGGAGCCCTTAAATAGTTGACGATGTAGAATTCTAGTATTAAAATTTAAAATCCTAAACTTAAGACTTTGCCAGCGGAATGAAAAAGGAAGGTCGTAACGGAGAAAAAAATCACTGCCAGGTACTCCACTTTGTGTAGAAATTATAAGTAGGGGACCATGTTATTAGAATATATTTAAAAGGGTCAATATTTTGTGTAAAATATTTTGAGGGGACCGTTCATTGTTCATGTTTTCTTTTTAGCCCTTAAACTTTTTATATTTGCATTTTAGCCCAAATCCTTAAAAACTTAATTTCGAAAAATTTAAAATTGTGTTTGTGGTTTTTTGCTCACTAATAGAACTCGACATTCTCTTTTATCTGGTATCAGAGCCACGTGCATAAAAATAATTAAGATTATTAAGCTCATTAATGACTAATTAAGCTAATTAACTGCGATTAATGCTTGAATCATCACCTGCTTGCCTTGGTCCTAATTTTTCACATATTGTTCACTCACCAGAGGGTAATACCTCATTAGCACCGCAATTAAACTATATCACTGATATAGTTTTAGAATTAAAAAAAGAATTAGCTAAAATTAGGACTGAACTGAAGGAGTTTAGGAATCAGTTAACCGTTGTCCATCGTTATCTTATTAAGAAGTTAAACATAGCGAAAAAGCTACTCCTAGTCTTACTACTCCTTTTCAGCATAAATATCATTTCCAAAACCCAAAAAACAAGATTTCATTTCTTTTGGAACAGATAAAAATTTAGAAAGAAGTAGGAGAACAATCTGGTGAAAAATCGACTGAAAAGAAAGAAAAAGAAGATGGAGTATGGACAATATACTCTTGAAGAGCTACAAAAAATGTTCGAAAAAGAACAGAATCCGGAATAATTAAACAAATAATGGGCGCAATAAGTGAGAAACATGACGTTTTGTTTGATGATAATGAAGAAACCAATAATGTCTAATTAGAAGAAGAAATATGTCAGCAGATGAATCTGATTAAATTAGAATATCTCACTGCATTACCATTAGAAAAAATTAGGAGAAAACTGGATAAGAAATATACTAAAATGACTATTGAAAATGAAATCAATGATATTGGAGAGGAAATCGATCTATATGAAACAGAGGCTAATCTAGTTAAGAATGTCGTTACTAAACCTGAAGAATTTGGTGAACCATCTAGAAGAAATACTCATTTTATAAGACCTAGGTAGGTTCCAGCAAGACGTACAAGCAATTTTTTCTTCGGGTTTATCCCAAGGAAAACGACGACCTATGAAGAAATTGGCATTATCCCAATTAGCCAAACTGGATATATCTTAAATATTGATGGACCCCATAATAGAGAAGAAATATTTGAGCACTGAAAAAGAGGAATGAATAGTGTCTTAAATCTAAATATTACATGGACTGCTGCAAACTTCCTAAATTATATCGAGCATAGTTTCTCTGACACTATAGCTAATTGGTATAATTCATTGAGTGAAGATGGTAAAAATACATTAAGAGTGATGGAAACACCAGCTGCTATGTTTAGAAATTTGTGCAAAGAAATTGAAACTGAATTCATCGGAGCTAAACTTGATTCTGAAGAAAAATCAAGAGAATGGCAAAGAAAGATTAACAACATACAACTATGGGTTATGAGATATCTAGAAAATTATATTGCTGAATTCAGTCAATACTATTACAAATTTAGACATAATGAAACAAATCTTGGTATGTTCTATGACAAATTGCCGTATCCTATAAATTCCATAATTAATGAAAAGTACATGGCATGGCTTGAACGAACAGATGTTGATGCCCTTGGTTCAAGAATTTCCTATTTACGAAAATGGGTCAATGGACAATGTCTTGATCTTCAAAAGCAAAAGAAGATTAAGAAGCAGTTCTTAACTTGTTGGGATTCACCTCACCAATAGGGAAAGGAACTTGAGAAAAGAAGAAAAAAAAATCTATAAGAAAAAGAGCTTTAACAAGCAGAGAGGTGAAAAATATAGAAGAAAATATTATAACAAACAAAGTCCTAAAAAACAAAGATTTTTTAGGAAAACTGCTTATTGCCCTGTAGGAAAAAATAACTGCAAATGTTAGGCATGTGGAGAGGTAGGGCATTTTGCTAATGAATGCAAAAATAGGAAGAATAACAAACTTATTGAACCCTTGGCAAGCCTAGATTATGTTGAACTTAGTGAAAATGAGGCATTAGACCTAGCCATAAGTAACAACAAAGGAATTGTTGAAATTATATTGGACAATGAATATGAAGAAAGTGATTATGAAGAAAGTGATTATGAAGAAACAAGTCATATGATGGAAAGTAGCTCGGTTAGCCTTGGTGATCTTCAAGGAGAAGAGTTTGTTGTAGACAATGATCATGAAGAAGTCAAAGGAGATTGGATTCTTCCCATAATCCGAAAAGGCATGATCTATAAAAAATCCATCTTTCATTTAAAAAGCAAATACGTATGTAAAATGATGGAAGGAGATCCTGAGATAAAGGACTATGAGTATGACGTTGGGGAAGTTAATCTCATTAATTGGGAAAATATACTCAAGCACAACAAAGATAGAAAGTATAGGTATATTCACGTCGAAAGTGTCCAAGTCCGATTCACTCTATTACAATATTATGGTAAAGATATTGATCTTTATGCTGGACTCTATGATGTTAGGCATACCAAATTTAACAATCAAATTATCACAGGGATAAAGACCAATTTATGTAATAGGTCAGTAGGATTCAATTGCCGACCAGGATATTATGTGAGTTTAAAGGATGAATTTGCTAAAAACTTCTTGTCCCTTAAGATAAAAACAGTTGGGATGGACATGAAAAGAGGAGGATATCCTTTTAAGATATTTTGAAAAATTATCTATAAATTAGATAATACAATAGACCCAAAGACTAAGATAGCTATGATAGAAGCAGAAAAATTTGAAAGCGCTACCCCTATGCAAAAGATCCAGAGGATTAAGTCCAATCCCCAGGAGATAAAAATTGATCGCTCATGGATATCTAGCTTTGCCAACCCTACAAAGATCAATAAGAAAAATATAATAAAAATTGAGGAAGAGGGTAAAATCACCATAAAACCTCAATTATTAAAAAGCGTGAGTATAAGATCAGATTGGAGAGAAGGATCCTCATCAGCTAAAGAAGAGCTTAAAGAAGATGATACCATTAGCCTAGCCAGTGAAATGAGTAGAGTGAGTTTTGAAGCTGCAAGACCCAGTGTAGATCGAATTATGAGTCTAGATAGAAATGTCATTGGATACAAAACAAAAACTAGTAGTGAATAAATATATTAGGTTGAATTAGTCAAAATAAGACTATGGAAATATGCTATGAAGCCACCAATACTAATCCTAATAGCATCTATATTCCAATAAAGGTATGTTTAGAGGGATATAATAAATATGAACTATATGCTTACATAGATAATGGTTGTTCTGTATGCTTTGGGAAAAGATCTCTGTTCCCTAATTTTATGTGGAAAAGAGCCAAGAATTCTTTACAAGTAAGGATAGCTGATAGTAGCATTATGAGTCATAATGAAGCCATAGAAGGGTTAGCCATAGAATTAGGAGGAGTTCAATGCATTATATCAATTCTATGGGCTACTGAGCAACCCTCTCATGATATGATTATCGAAAATAATTTCCAGAGATTATATTCTCTATGCACATAAATCATAAACTAGATAATATTCACAATTAATGGTCACTTAGTTCTTGCTGAAAAATTAAGTAAATCTTATACTCATCAAAAAATTGAGTTTACACGCAGCCAGCATGGTGAGAAGGTAATGCCGGCACAATGAGAAGCAGCATTAACAATATCTTTACTTGAGTTATCTATTAAAGAGCAAATTATTAAACAACAAGAAAAATTATGTAAAGAACTCTACTCTGACAATCCTCTAAAATTTTGGGATAAAGACAAAACATTTGCTAAAATCATTTTATTAAATTCCAAGACTATTATCCGACTTAAACCAATGGTGTATACACATCAGGACATCTAAGAGTTTAATAAACAAATCAAAGAACTTCTGAATAAAGGATTGATTAGAAACAGTAAGAGTCCTCACATCATTCCCGCTTTTATGGTTAGAAATCATGCTAAAGAAAAAGGAGGAAAAGCTAGAATGGTAATTAATTATAAAAAACTTAATGATAATACTGTCATTGATGGTTACTACATTCCTAACAAAACAATCCTTTTCAACAGAATTCATCGAGCTTCTTAGTTCTCGAAAATGAATTGCAAAAGCGGTTATTAGCAAATTAAAAAGGATGAGGAGAGTGTTCCTTTAATTGCATTTAGTGCCCTACAAGGACATTATGAGTGGATAGCAATGCCATTTGGTCTTAAAAATGCACCCCAAATATTCTAGAGAAGAATAGATAACATCTTCAAAGATCTTAATAATTGTTGTTTAGTTTACATTGATGATATCCTTGTCTTTTCCAAAACCATAGAGCAGCATAAAGATGATGTTTTGACTATCACCCAAAGATGCATTAATCATGTTATTGTGCTTGGTAAGAACAAGTGCATTTATGCTGAACAAGAAATTGAATTTTTAGGTCTAGAGATAAAAGCTAGACAAATTCTTCTACAAAAGCATATTCTAGAAAAAATAGAAAATTTTCCTGAAAGGATTGAAGATGGGAAGTAGCTAGAAAGATTTCTTGGATGCCTTACCTATACTTCAGATTTCATTAAAGATTTAGCTAAACTAAGAAAACCATTACAACAAAAACTCAAGAAAGATGTGATGTGGACATGGACTTCCAATGATTCAAAGATTGTCCAGAACTTCAAAAAGATGTGTAAGAATCTTTTTGTTCTTAATTTACCTAATGAGAGATGATTTAATTCTTGAGATAGATGCCAGCAATGAACACTAGAGTGCGGTACTCAAGATCAAAGAAGGAGAAAAACTTTGCAAATATTGCAGTGGAGGCTTTAATAAAGCAGAATGCAATTATCCCATGATGAAAAATGAAATCCTTGCAGTCATAAGGGGAATTGAAAAGTTCTTAATCTTTTTAGTCCCAAAACCTTTTCTTATTCGAACTAATTGCAAAGGAATACTTGGTTTTGTGAAAAAGAATTTATCAAATATGGATGCGCAAGGGAGACTCATGCATTGGCAATTATGGTTTAACTAGTTTTCTTTCTCTATTGAACATATATAGGGATCGAAGAACTCTTTGGCAGACAGTCTAACTCAAGAACTCGCCAATGTGATTATCAAAGCGAACCACTTGCCAGAAAAGGAGGAGATCCTTAATGAAATGTCATTCCTACCAAAATGGGTTATGCCTTCTAGTAAAGTTCTTATTGATAACCTGGAATTCCATGCAAAAACTAGATCACGTTTTGGTCTACTTTCTACTGCGTACCTAATTGCCTTTCTAGAGTTACAAGTTAATTACCTTTAGTGTCCTCATGATATCCAAGAAAAAATAAGTTATCATGTTCGAGAAAAATGGTTCACTGAGTGGTATGCAGCTTGCATCGACTTTTATCATCATTATTCCTATGATCTTTGGGAATCATGGGGTACAACAATCTACTTTCCTGATAGGTCAGGAGTTGGTGGTGTTTGTTTCCCAGCAAATTCATTATCTTCAAATGACCCTGTGTATAAAGTTTGGAAATACGGGATGGTACTTTACTTCACAGAAATCCCAGATCCAAAATTCCCATTTTCCTCAAAATTCCAACAATGCATGTTTAGAAGGATCCATTGGATCCTCACATCTCCTAATGGTCCAACAAAAGTCCCAGTTCGTAAATGCCTTAATTTAGAAGTTTATGGTGCGCTGATTGCATATGAGAGTGGAAAAGCCAAACCAGCTCGTTATCTTGTCCAGATCGTTGATTGCAATGATCCCAATGATCAAAGATAAAATTGGATTCATGAAAATCTGATGCATCTAGTTACTGACCCTGCTTTATCAAGGGTCATAGGACTTTTCAACATTTATCATCAATGTTGGGCATTAATCGAACAAGGAAAAATTAATGCATTGTGAAAACACTACCTTCGCCTATGATAATGAGTTTAAAGACTACATGAAGGTGGACGAAGCAGCGTCAGAAGATATCTTTGATTATCTTTTTGATGTTGGAGCCAGAAAATACTTATAAGAAAAAGGGAAGAAATATCTTCTTGAATTATTTGAAGAATGGGACCCAGAGCATCTTAAACAAATTGATGATGATTTTGATGATTATCCAGATAATGATGGTCTGGAAGACATAATTAGAGATGAAGGCATGTAGAATCTCAATAATAATGACTAGTCTTATCATCATTAAAAGTTCTGAAAAGTGGTTGCCCCATTATTATACTATCTTGACAAGTTTCTGGATTAAAAAATAAAGTAGTGTACTGTAGCCATCAGTGTGCACTGTAGCCATGTGAAAAATCTTTATATACTGTAGCCATTAGGGCATCCTATGTACCCCCATCCCCTTTATAAATAGAGAGGTCGAATGTTGAAAAGGGACACGGTCATTTGAGCATTCTTGAGCGAAAGAGAAGTCCGGATTCTCCATTTCTCTATTAGAAGGCATCTCTAATGATCTTGGCTTAAAAGTCCCTCTTCAAGCTTTCCATTGCAGTATTTCCACTTTCAAGCTTTCAATAAAAGAAGTTTCCCAGTAGGGAACGTTATCCAATTGAACCTTATGTCTTAAATATTATAATTTCTTGATTAAAGTCTCACTGTCCTTTAAAAATATATAAAATTTGAGTAGTTACTATGGTCCGAGGTGGGAAATGAAACGAATCTATGCTGTGCCTGATCTAAGGAAGGTGGGGTTCATATTAGCAATCTTTGTAAATTGGAAGCTAGAGGAACGCCAGAGTCCAGCGCCGACTAAGTTTAGGTAATGGTCAAAACTCTCTAATTAAGTATTAATTATTTTGCTAAGCATGGTGGGCCATTAATCATATAAAATATAATATTTATGATATAAGTAGTAGATTATGATAACTAGTACCAGTAAAGTCATTATAATAAGTTTAAACAAAAATATAAGCTTAATTTTATTAAAAAGTACCAAAAAGTTGAGTATTTATGTGCTAAACCTCATTTTGGGTAAAAATTGTAAATTTAGAAAGTTTAGGAACTAAGTTGCAAAGAAAAACTTCAGCCAGTAACTATTTCATAAAATTTTGTCTCTTATTAATAGTTCACCAAAAATAGTAGGTGCTTAGGAATACATTCTAAAAATATTGACCCCTAAAAATTATTTCCATAGAATCAGGGTACCCCAGAGTCATAAATTGTTGTAACGGATCATTGATCATCGCTATTACTAGCATTATTATAGCAAACATTGGCCACCTTTTTGTTTCCACGCCTTTCTTAATTAATTGGCAGTTTCCCTCAGTATGCGTCTTGATTTTTTTTTTCTTATAGTAATCTTTATATTATAAACATAAATATAGGTAGGGTGTTGAGAAGTTCTCCCTCTTTCAATACAAGCTTCTCATTTAATCACGTTGAAATGCTTTAAGAGGTTATAATATCAATTTGAGTTTAAATTTAAATCCTATAAACAAATTGAGTTTAAATTTTAAATGTTATAAAAAATTGGTTTGCTTATCCATTATCTTCTATCCCGAAAAATTGACGCCCTAGGTACATTAAGTCTGAATTCGATTCCCCCCCTTCCCTATTGTATTGTATTGCCCTTTGTGACTTCCATGGACCAAAAAAAAATTCTTTATCAGTTATAATTATAGTTAAAGAAATTTAATATGATAAAATCTATATTTGTAGATAATATCAAGCAGTTACCAAGTGTTGCTTAAAAAATCTTAATCTATTATATATTATAAAAGCAATGTTGATTTGACGTCGTTTGAGTGTGCATTACGGACTGTCCTGTAAATATCACCATTGATTTCACTTATTTTTGCATCCGAACTGTTAATATCGTAAAAATAAAAAAATGCAAAAAACTAACTTTTGACTTCTGCGGATTATCCATAGCTAGACCAAAAAAACAAAATAAGAAAATATTGTAACTGTTCTTGGCACGTCTTTTCGGTTTTCTATGACTCTGCAATTGATGCACACTTACACACTGCCCTCCCCCTGCTCCAGGAAACTCCCTTGTAACCTTTTCTCTTCCCAATCCCTTTCTCCTCCTCTTCCTCTCCCCGCCCCCCCAACTAATGATATTTCTTTTTTGTTTCCAGCAATGATCAATTGTGAAATGCAATTTGTGCAACGAGCCCAAATAATGGCGAGTTATGCAAACTATACCGTGATAACTTTCAAAATTTTTGTAGTTTCAGTTATTTTTTTTTAATTATTAGGTTTCATTTTGATGTTGATTTGGCATCCATAAACTGGAGTAAATTGGAGTCTAAAGAGGTTAGTTGACTCTCTTTCTATCTCTCTTTTTTATTATGGTTTTTGGAATTTTTGGTTTTCTCATCATATCTCCTTTTTCTATAAATATCCAGATAGAGAAATTGAGGGGATGCTATTTTGGAAATTGTATTTTTGTTAGGGGGGGGGGTGATTAAAGATTGGAGTTTTATGTTCATTGTTGTGGGTAATTTCTTTTCCATGGTTTTTAGTTGGTATAATTTTGTTCATATGAGCAGTTTGGGCCTTAGAGGTTAAATTGCTTAAAGAATTGTGGTTTTTTTAATTTTTTTTATTCAGGACTCCATGTTGTTGACATTCATTTGGGTTTAGTTATTTCTTTGCCGGGGATTTGCTTCATTGGATTCACTTCATTTTCCTACACAATGTCTTCAAAGAAGGGTCATTGAATTGTTGTCTGATAGGTAGTTGAGTGTTAACAACAGTACAAGGCTAAAGGACATACTAAAGGGGATGGACAGGAATCTAATATTGGCCAATAGGTTTGTGACAATGGATTGGTATGAAAGAGCAATCTTTTAGTGATAGACATGAATCTAATACTGGCCAACGCAGCTGAACCCTCCACTTGCTCTTGAGCAACTATTCTTTATGGAGCTATGGTTATGTTTTGCTAGGTTTAACATTTGTGCATCCACATTTGCTATCTGTTCGTTGGTTCTTTTTCTATTGATACCTGATCTAATTGTTTGTTCTTCATTATTCCTGATATAGTTAGCTTTTGTTTCTTCCTCCTTTGCAACACTTTTATTTTATTTTGGCCTTGAATATCTTGCTTGCAGTATGTTTTTTTTAATCCCTACTGAGTGAGTTCTAATTCTTCTATGATCTTAATTAATACATCATGAATTGCGTGCCTTTTTTTATTATTTTTGTTGAATTTTGGCAGACAAACCACTTAAATAGAGAGAGAGGAACAAGAGAAGTTGGAGGAAGGTAGTGAAGTGGGTTTTCCTTTTCCTTTTTAATCTTGGGAATAGGGGAGGGGAAATGTAATATGTGACTAGTAGGCAAGAAGAGAGTGCTCCAAGTCCTTTTTGTTATGAATGGGTTATGACTTTATGCTTTCAAGTTTTACTTTCCCCTAAATTTCATTTATGTTGATTACTATTGTTCTCTCAATTGGAAAATTTACTGATATAAATTTCCTTTTTTGGTATCTTATTATATAGTTTAGATGTTGTCATATATGACCGTTCTCATACATTGTAAAGGAAGGTTTGACAAGATAATGGTCGAACATGTTACTGTGCGACTTAAACTATGCAAAGATATGATCATCGTCAGTATATATTAATACAAGCTAATGAGGAAATTGAATAAAAGGTATCTGATAATGTATGTTATTAGTGACTGATTCTAACATTATGTTCGATATTTCATGGATCAGTACTTGATCATTGAGGATAGGATTGATGCCACTGTTATAATGCTTGGGATTATAGTGAACAAAAGCGGAACTAAATGGGACTTTTTGTTATAACATTGTGAACCAAAAAGGATAACTGGTTCTTTGGTCTACCCCCCCTTTATGTATTATGTTTCTCTTTAAATTTGTCTAGTAAGAAAATTGGTAGTTAGTGATATGTCACACCACTTGGGATGAGGAGGTCATCTTCATCAACTTTGGGGTTTAATCTTGCTTACTTTTTGCGTTGTGTTATGAAATGAGTTTAAGCACTTTTTTCATTTGGCTAAGGTATAACAACAATCAACCAGATGAAATTGGCTTGATGATGTGCTTCCTCGACTTATTTTGTTGTAAAACCATTGGTAACATCCTTTATGCTTGTGATAGAACTCGGTTCAAATACGTTGTACAAGCAACATTGGTTATGTCACTTAGTTGAAGCCTCCACTCCCTCTTGAGCGACTATTCTTTGTGGAGCTATGGTTATGTTTTGCTAGGTTTAACATTTGTGCATCCACATTTGCTATCTGTTAGTTGGTTCTTTTTCAATTGATACTTGATCTAATTGTTTGCTCTTCGTTATTCCTGATATAGTTAGCTTTTGTTTCTTCCTCCTTTGCAACACTTTTATTTTATTTTGGCCTTAAATATCTTGCTTGCAATATGGTTTTTTTATCCCTGCTGAGTGAGTTCTAATTCTTCTATGATCTTAAGTGATACATCATGATTTGCGTGCCTGTTTTTATTGTTTTGCTAGAATTTTGGCAGATAAACCAATTGAGTAGACAGAGGAATAAGAGAAGTTGGAGGAAGGCAGTGAAGAGGGTTTCTCTTTTCCTTTTTAATCTTAGAGATAAGGGAGGGGAAATGTAATATGTGGTTGGTAGGCAAGAAGAGAGTACTCCAAGTCCTTTTGTTATGAATGGCTTATGACTTTATGCTTTTAAGTTTTACTTTCCCCTAAGTTTCATTTATGTTGATTAATATCGTTCTCTCAGTTAGAAAATTTACTGATATGGATTTCCTTTTTTGGTATCTTATTATATAGTTTAGATGTTATCATCTATGACCATTCTCAACCATTGCTAAGGAAGGTTTGACAAGATAATGGTCGAACATGTTACTGTGCGACATAAACTACACAAAGATATGATCATGGTTGGTATATATTGATACAAGCTGATGAGGAAATTGAATAAAAGGTATCTAGTAATGTATGTTGTTAGTGACTGATTCTAACATTATGTTCGATATTTCAGGGATCAGTACTTGATCATTGAGGATAGGATTGATGCTACTATTATAATGCTTAGAATTATAGTGACCAAAAGAGGAACTAAATGGGACTTTTTGTTATCACATTGTGAGCCAAAAAGGATAACTGGTTCTTTGGTCCGCCCCACATAATCTATTATGTTTCTCTTTAAATTTGTCTGAGAAGAAAATTGATAGTTAGTGATATGTCACACTACCTGGGATGGGGAGGTCAATCTTATCAACTTAGGGGTTTAATCTTGTTTACGTTCTTAGTATATTTTCCCCACTCAGTATCATTCCATATTAATTAGCAGCTTCCCTTTTAGTTGGGGGAGGGGGGACAGGTGATGTATAAGTGAGGACCCAAATGACCAAGGTAGGGATTTTGTGAGTCTTGTATTGAAAAGGGGAGGTGGATAGGTTCAAGGATTGTGTTTGAGATAAGCCGAAGGGTGCCACTCAAATCAATCCTGGGGCAAATTCCTTCACTCCTTCTAGGATACAGAATTGAATCACCACCTAGAAGAGTTTAGGAACCTAGAACACCACTTGAGGTTGTCAAATCTCAAGATATAGAACTAGGCTTTGTCACTCGCTTTGAAGGAACACGCAAAGCTGAATTTGTATTGCTTATGCTTTAATCGAATTTGTGTCTTCCAACCTTAACCTATGGCCTATTTATACTAGAGGCCTTACATCATGAAAAGGCATGAAATACACGAAAAGGGATGAGGGAAAAAACACAGAAACAAAGCTAAAAAATACATTGGATGCACCAAGGGTGAAAAGGTGTGTCTCTTGATGTCTCCTGGTGTGAAAAGGATATAGCAACAAAAAGGGATCCATGCACCTCTTAATTCACACATTCAAGCCTTGCTAGGGAAGTAGGAACTCAAATTTGTAGGAGGAACAATGCACCAAGGCTGAAATGAGGGAGGAAGAACCATGTTCACACGTTTGGCAATAAGTGTGTTCACACTTGCAGCAAGCCCAACTGCCAGAAGGCATATCTATCAGAATACTCAGTCAAATTTGATGATCTTGGGCTTGTTGGAAAGCTCTGGATGTCTAGTTCCAGGGAATGTTCGTTTGCTGGAATTGGAACAACCCATCGAAAGTTATGGCCCAAATAGGGAAGGCTGTCCAAACTGCCCTGGGCTAAAATACCGTGTGCTTGTGGGCCTAATTTGACCAACCAAATGAACTCCAATTTAGGTGTGGTTGGTCTTGTTAGAAAGCTTATTTCCTAATCCTGAAGGATGTAAGAACCATCAAAAGTTTGGTCCATTACATGTGGCTGAAAACAGGTGACAAAAACCGGGTATGAAGTGGTCGAACTAGGCGTGAGTTCTTCTGGCATTGTCACGGCTTTTCTGCATAGTATAACAAATTCCTTGGCCTCTTGGAGCTTGATGGGATCTTCCTTGAGCGGGGCAGGAGGAGTAGGAGTGTGGGTAGGATGGTCTCCATCATTCTCCCCGGGTAGGTGAGAGTTTGTCCTCAAACTTGGAAGAGGTTCATCTTCAAAGTAAGGACTAAGATCGGAGATGTTAAATGTTACGGAAACTCCATAATCTCCGGGAAGGTCTACCTTATATGCATTAGGACCGACCTTCTCAATGATCTCGAATGGCCCATCCGACCTAGGCATTAATTTGGATTTTCGCTTGGAAGGGAATCGTTCCTTCCTCAAGTGGACCCACACAAAGTCTCCCGGTTGAAAGTGTACCTCCTTCTTGTGCTTGTTGGCGTTTTGCATGGCCCTTTCATTAGCTTTAGCAATACTTTCACGAACTTGGGCATGTAGATCTTTGATTTCCTTTGCCCTCTCCTCGGCATCCCAACTAAACTTGGTGGGAGTAGGAATAGGAATGAGATCAAGGGGGCTCTTTGGATTATGCCCATATACCACTTGGAAAGGGGAGAGGTGGGTTGCCTTACTTGGAGCTCTATTGAAGGCAAACTTGGCGTGGGGTAGCATGCATCCCAATTCTTGAGGTTTTTCTTCACAACGACTCTAAGCAAGGTGCCCAAAGTCCTATTGGTGACTTCCGCTTGACCGTCAGTTTGTAGGTGACATGAAGTGCTGAATTTGAGTTGGGTGCCCATCTTGCGCCACAAGGTTAGCCAAAAATGGCTAAGAAATTTGCTATCCCGGTCGGACACCATACTCTTGGGTATGCCATGTAGCCTAACAATCTCCTTGAAGTATAAATTGGCAACATGTGATGTGCCATTGGTGGTATGGCAAGGAACAAAGTGTGCCATCTTTGAACAGCGATCTACTACCACCATGATAGAGTCCTTATTCCTTTGGGTCCTTGGCAAACCTGTAATGAAGTCAAGGCTTATGTCTTCCCATGGAGCTTGAGGAATTGGAAGAGGGGAGTACAAGCCTTGTGGAAGAACATGGCTCTTGGTCATTTGTCAAATAGAACACCTCTTCACAAAGTGTTCAATGTGCCTTGACATATTTGGCCAATAATAGTGCTCTTTTAACATAGCACAAGTCTTCTCTATACCAAAATGGCCGGCTAGAGCTCCACCATGAAGCTCTTGGATGAGGAGTTCTCTAAACTCACATTTAGGAACACATAAGCATGAGCCTTTGAATAAGAAACCGTCCTCCATATGAAACATTCCATGAGGGTGTTTAGAACACTTCTCTAGGATGTCTTTGAAGTCTTCATCATTGGGATACAATTCTTTGACAATCTCAAATCCAAGAACCTTGGTACTTAAAGTAGAGAGGAGTAAGTACCTACGGGAAAGTGCATCGGCTCCTTCGTTAAGTTTTCCCGCCTTGTGTTGGATGATAAAATGGAAGGATTGAAGATACTCTACCCACTTGGCATGTCTTGGGTTGAGCTTGTGTTGACCTTGGATATACTTTAATGCCTCGTGGTCGGAATGGAGGATAAATTCTCCTCTTACTAGGTAGTGACGCCAATACTCCAAAGCACGGATGATGGCATAGAATTCTTTGTCGTAGGTGGAGTATTTCCTCTTGGGATAGGACAACTCCAATCCCTACTCCGGATGCGTCACATTCAACTTCAACGATCTTTGTGAAATTTAGCAAGGCTAGGATGGGAGCACTTGTGAGTCTCCTCTTGATCTCTTCAAATGCATGTTGTGCTTGTTCATTCCATGCAAATTCCTTCCCCTTCAGCACCTTGGTCATGGGAGCTACAATGGTACTAAAGTCACGAACAAATCTTCGGTAGAATGGTGCTAGGCCATGAAAACTCCTCACTTGAGTGATGGAAGTAGGAGTTGGCCACTCTTGAATAGCTTTGATCTTGCTCTCATCTACTTGAATTCCTTGGGCGGAAACAATGTAGCCCAAAAATATCACTTGAGAAGTGGAGAAGTGTGAAGTGAAGAAGTGACGCTTCTCCAAATTCCCATACAACTTTTCTTAGGATAAGATCTTCAAAACTTGGTAGAGATGATGGGCATGCTCCTCTTCGGTTCTGCTATATATCAAAATATCATCAAAATAGACGACCACACAATGGCCAATCAAGGGCTTTAGAACTTCGTCTATAAGCCTCATGAAGGTACTAGGGGCATTGGTTAGCCCAAATGGCATGACAAGCCATTCATATAAACCTCCTTTAGTTTTAAAGGGGGTTTTTCATTCATCTCCCTCGAAAATCCGAATTTGGTAGTAGCCACTTCTAAGATAAATCTTAGAAAAGATAGTGGCACCATGAAGCTCATCAAGCAAATCTTCCAACCTTGGGATAGGATACCGGTATTTGATGGTGATTTTGTTGATGGCCCGGCCATCCACACACATACGCATGCTACCATCCTTCTTGGGTACAAGGAGGGCGGGCACGGCACAAGGGCTTAGGCTTTCATGGATCAACCCCTTGGACAAGAGATCATATACTTGTCTTTGAATTTCTTGGGTTTCTTTTGGGGTCATTCGGTAGGCCGGCTTGTTTGGGAGAATGGATCCTGGGATAAGGTCAATCTTGTGTTGTATGGATCTTAGTGGTGGAAGGCCATGGGGAATCTCTTGTGGGAACACATGATGGAAGGTTTGTAAGAGAGGGGTGAGTAAGGGGTGAGTAAGGGGTGTGAGGGTGAAAGGGGTTGTGGCTCATCTTGTAGCAGGATCAGGTCTTTGAAAGGTTCAAACTCATGGTGTTGGGATTTGAGAAGGGAGGTGAGAAAGACATCCAAATGGGGGTTGTCTTTGGGTTTTGTAGTGGAGGTGGGTTTGAGAGGGGTGAGGGTGATTTTCTTTTGGTCTTTTTGGAAGGAATAAGTGTTCATCCGGCCATTGTGGATGACACTTCTATCAAACAACCAAGGTTTTCCCAATAGAATGTGACAAGCATCCATGGGAACTATATCACACCATATCTCATCCTTGTAATGCTTTCCTATGGAAAGGGAGACGAGGCATTGGTGAGAAATTTGCATACCTTTGCCTTGATTCAACCATTGGATGGTGTAAGGCTTAGGATGAGGTATAACCTTAAGCTTGAGCTTGTCTACCATAGTCTTGGAGGCGACATTTGCACAACTACCTCCATCAATAAAAAGGGAGCATACCTTCCCTTCAATAGTGCATCTTGTTTGGAAGATAGCTTCTCTTTGTTCCAAATTATCTTGAGTGGCAAACCCACTCAATGTTCTTCTAATGACAAGCAATTCTCTTTCATCGGGACCTTCTTCCACTTCTTCCAAATTTTCCAAACAATTTCCTCATCCTTCTTCTTCTTGAGGCTCCTCAAAGGCAGCTTGGTATTCGGCTAAGGAAACAATCCGCTTGTTAGGGCACTCGGAGGCAATATGTCCTAGGCCTTGACAACGGAAACAGTGAATCTTGTCTTTGGGTTTGGGAGGTTCTTTTGTGGAGGGATTAGGGGCGGTAGGGGTATTTTTGGGTTGAGGAGAGTTTTGAAGTTTAGGAGGGAAATAGGAAGGCTTTTGAGTAGGGTAAGGACGGGGAGTGGATTTGGAAAAGGGGGCTCTTTCCCTTAGATTTCCTTTGTTGCTCTACCTTGTAGGCAAGAGAACTCAAGTTTTCTAGAGAGGTGTAAGGATGCAATTCAATGATATGAGCAATGGATTCATCCAAGCCATTTAGGAATCTTACCATTGTTTGAGCGTCATTTTCTCTCAAATCGCATTTGAGGAGGAGTTGTTCAAACTCCCGGGTGTACTCTTCAACGCTCTTGGAGCCTTGTTTAAGATGATGGAGCTTGGGGTAGTTGTCTTGGATGTAATGGGAAGGAAGGAACTTGGATTTGAGTTTGTCCTTCATCTTGGCCCAAGTCCTAATCTTTCCCTTACCATTCCTTGCTCTTTTGGCCACGAGGTTCGCCCACCATATTGATGCATATTTCCGGAGCTTAAGGGCAACAAGCTTCACCTTCTTATCTTCGGGCACTTCTTTGTACTCAAAGATTCGTTCAACGGTTTGAAGCCAATCTAGGAAGTGATCCGGGTCTAGTTGGCCTTCAAATTCCGGAATATCAACTCGAAAATCGCCAAGACCACTTTCTTGTCTCCTTCGGGGTCTTCTAGGAGTATTCCCTTCATAATTAGAGTTATCAATATAGCTTCTCTCTTCTCTCTTGGATTCATCCGAGTCTTCTTGGGTGCGTGAGTGAGAAGGGCTTCGGTTCCCTCTTTGTTTCTCCTCCAAGAGTTGGGCAAGTTGAGTTTTAAGGTACTTTACTTGGGCTTCCAACTCGTCAACTCGCTCTTGGGATCGGCTTGAAGACATTTTTTGTGAGAGTGTGTGGGAAAAAAGGCTGATTTTTGGATGAATGGAAGCGGTGCGGTCGTGTGGATGGGCACGGGATGACTGTGTTGGGTTGCTGATTTGAGGATGGCTGGGAAAAACAGGGGGCACAGTCGTGCTTAGGAGCACGGGGTGGTCGTGCCAAGTTTCTGGCCCTATTTCTTACGGTTTTGCTGGTTCTGTGTGTTTTGTGTTTTGGCTTATGGAATGTGTTTGGCTGCAATCTTGATCACTTGGCAACCTTGGCTCTGATACCAAATGATGTATAAGTGAGGACCCAAATGACCAAGGTAGGGATTTTGTGAGTCTTGTATTGAAAAGGGGAGGTGGATAGGTTCAAGGATTGTGTTTGAGATAAGCCGAAGGGCGCCTCCCAAATCAATCCTGGGGCAAATTCCTTCACTCTTTCTAGGATGCAGAATTGAATCACCACCTAGAAGAGTTTAGGAACCTAGAACACCACTTGAGGTTGCCAAATCTCAAGATATAGAACTAGGCTTTGTCACTCGCTTTGAATGAACACGCAAAGCTGAATTTGTATTGCTTATGCTTTAATCGAATTTGTGTCTTAGAACCTTAACCTATGGCCTATTTATACTAGAGGCCTTACATCATGAAAAGGCATGAAACACACGAAAAGGGATGAGGGAAAAAACAGAGAAACAAAGTTGAAAAATACATTGGATGCACCAAGGGTGAAAAGGTGTGTCTCTTGATGTCTCATGGTGTGAAAAGGATGTAGCAACAAAAAGGGATCCATGCACCTCTTAATTCACACATTCAAGCCTTGCTAGGGAAGTAGGAACTCAGCTTTGTAGGAGGAACAATGCACCAAGGCCGAAATGAGGGAGGAAGAACTATGTTCACATGTTTGGCAATAAGTGTGTTCACACTTGCAGCAAGCCCAACTGCCAGAAGGCATATCTCTTAGAATACTCAGTCAAAATTTGATGATCTTGGGCGTGTTGGAAAGCTCTGGATGTCTAGTTTTCAGGGAATGTTCATTTGCTGCAATTGGACCAGCCCATCGAAAGTTATGACCCAAATAGGGAAGGCTATCCAAACTGCCCTGGGCTAAAATACCGTGTGCTTGTGGGCCTAATTTGACCAACCAAATGAACTCCAATTTAGGTGTGGTTGGTCTTGTTAGAAAGCTTATTTCCTAAGCCTGAAGGATGTAAGAACCATCAGAAGTTTGGTCCATTACATGTGGCTGAAAACAGGTGACAAAAACCGGGTATGAAGTGGTCGAACTAGGCGTGAGTTCTTCCGGCATTGTCACGGCTTTTCTGCATAGTATAACAAATTCCTTGGCCTCTTGGAACTTGATGGGATCTTTCTTGAGCGGGGCAGGAGGAGTAGGAGTGTGGGTAGGATGGTCTCCATCAACAGGGTTGGTTTAACATATTGTAAACATATGTTTTTTGAAAGAGTTTTCATCCAATTCAAGCATTTTTCTTTGAATAGGCTTAATTGCATGAAATTGTAATCATTTCATAATGGATTCATGTTTACTTGAGCATTTGAGAGATGGAACAAGGCATGTTCTCAGTCTATTCATTAGTTCATCTTTCATGTTGCATTACCTTCAAGACATTCTTAGTATCCTAATCTTGGATCCCCCCTGGCTATCTTTTTGTGCCACGAATAGCAACGGCTGGTGAACCATTGCAACTAGTTTTCTCCAATACAGTTATACTACTTTGCATGATTTTAATTATTAACATGTTAGTTCCCTCTTTTCTAATTTTTCCTCCTCTCACTCTCCAGGGCTATAAACCCACCATAACCATCAACCCTTTTCTCTCACCCTCAGCTTTTCCCGTCCACTATTTCTCTAAACTTCATTGACATTGAGAAACCCTGTGTTTGAAATGCTAAGATCATCCACTAATAATAGTGGAGAATCTTGGGGCATAAGGATTAATGGGGTTTTTTAATGTTGATGGTTGCGTTAGCATTGAAAACATAACAACACTACTAGATATGCAGTTCTGATGGATAAGGAGTTGGAAGGCATGATAATTTGGTCTATTTTATAGGATGCAGACAATTTGATAATTGGTTTTCCTAAGTAGCTTGTGAGGTTTTTAGGTTTACAGGATGCAGACAATTTGATAGATGGGGCTGAACTTTTGAATAAATTTGGAGACTTAGATTAGAGTTCTGGTTGCATTCTTAGTTTGGTTTAAATTGAATGGCTTAAGTGATTGAACCCTAGACCCCAGTGGCTTCTCTAAACAGCTTGTGAGGTTTTTGGAAAGTGTTTCGGCTCACCTAATATGGGAGTTAGGTGCTATATTATACAACAGGAAAAATATATCAATTTTACATTGAGGTCCTTTATCCTTGATTACAACCCCTCAATCTGTACAGGAGGAGAGCGAATGGAGAAATTGGACTTCAAAAAAGAAAATTGACTAGAAGACAACCCTTTAGTAAAAATATCTACTAACTGGAACTGAGTAGGAACACATCGTACAACATCACCATCAGCTACCTGCTCACGAACAAAATGATAATCAACAGTAATATATTTGGTGCGATCATGATGACTAGGATTGGCGATGAGATAGGTGGCGCTAATACTGTCACACATCACATGAGTCAGAGTAGAGAGCATAATCCCAATATCAGTAAGCAGTTTCCGAATCGAAATGGTTTCAGCAACTGTGTAGGCAACAACACGATACTCAGCTTCAGTAGAAGACTTTGAAACGGTAGGTTGCTTCTTTGAGCGGCAGGCTATAAGATTGGGTCCAAACAATACTGCATAGCCCGTAGTAGACCAACAAGTATCTTTATAGCCATCCTAATCGGCATAAGAGTATGCCACAATGAGGGGCTGAGATGTGGCAAGCCGAACATGAAGCCCATCTGTCAAGGTACCTTGGAGGTACCTGAAAATGCGCTTTATAGCAGAGAGGCAAGAAGTACGGGGGCGTGCATAAATTGAGAAACTACATGAACTGCAAATGCAATGTCAGGACGTTTCATGGTCAAGTATTGCAGTGCAACTACCATGCTTCTGAACTCTGTGGGGTCTGCAAGTAACTCATCGTCTGAGAGAGTGAGGGCAGTCCGAGCAAAAATAGGGGTGCGAACAAGCTTGCATGTATGGAGATGAAACTTAAGGAGAAGGTCAAAAATATATTTGTGTTAAGATAAGAACAACCCATAAGGAGAACGAGTAACCTACACTCCCAAAACATAATGAAGATCCCCCAAGTCTTTCATAGCAAATTGTTGCAAAAAGAGCAGTAATAAATGAGAAAAGAAGAGATAGGGAGCGACCAGTCAGGATGATATCATCAATATTGAGGAGAAGAATGAGAACATGGGAGGCATTATGAAAAGTAAACATGGAAGGGTCAGATTAGCTGCAAGAAAACCCATGAGCAAGTAAGAAGCTACTAAAGCAATGAAACCAAGCCCGATGAGCTTGTTTCAAGCCATAGATAGCTTTCTTAAGGCGGCATATATATGTAGGAAACCGAGGATCAATAAAGCCAGGAGGTTGATGCATGTAAACTTTTTCAGTAAGAATACCGTGAAGAAATGCATTCTTAACGTCTAGTTGACAAATATGGCAGTGATGGGTAATGGCAATGGATAAAACAAGATGAATAGTAGCAAGGCCAACAATAGGAGCAAAAGTATCATGAAAGTCAACACCTGCTTGCTGATGATTGTCTGCAACAACCAGACGTGCTTTGTAACGTTCCAGAGACCCATCAGAATTGTACTTTATCTTTAAAACCCACTTACTCACCACCAGATTGTGAGCATCTGTAGGTGGTACTAGGACCCAGGTGTCATTCGAAATTAAACCATTAAACTCATTAGTCATAGTTGCTTTCCACTAGGGCCGAGAAATAACTTCTTTAAAAGAAGAAGGTTCAGACTCAGAGGGCGATGTAGCAAGAGACAGGATATGTTTAGGCTTGATAATTCCAGACTTGAACCTAGTTTGAATAGGATGAATGTTAGAAACAGACGCACGCGAATCAGGCAAGAGAGACTACTGAGAAGAATCAGCAGGTGACGGGGGGTGGGGGGAGGAAGAGACAGCACAAGGGGGCGATGGTGAAAGAGACACAGGAGGAGGGGAGACCATAGAAACCGACGGCAGCAAGGCTGGAGGCACCAAGGCCGAAGGAGGGGAGTGGCGATTGGGACAATGACAACCGGACTGGAGGAGATGCCACCGAGGGGGATTTAACTAACTCGGGAAACACAGGTGACAACGGGGATGAGGGAGACTCTAAGGAGCGGGGGAAACACCACTAGCAGGAGACGGCGCCAACAATATTGGGGATGAAGTAGGCAACAAAACAAAGACCGAGCAACACTAGTAAAGGAGATAATGTGAGGAAAGGGAAAACATTTTCATAAAGGCGGACATGTTGACTTATATAAACCTTGCCAGTTTTAGGATCATAACAACGATAACCTTTGTATTGAGCGGCATATCCCAGGAAAACACATTCAACGGACCTAGGGTGCAGTTTGTTTGATGATGAAGCAGTAATATTGGGAAAGCATGCACAACCAAAAGTTCGCAAAAATTTGTAATTGTGAATGTGATGAAACAATTTTTCAAAAGGTGACTTGTTGTTAAGAATTGGTGTAGGCAAACGATTAATAGTAAAGACGGTCGCATGGGCAGCTTCCACCTAGTAGCTGGAAGGAAGCATGGATTGAATGAGAAAAGTGCGGATCATCACTAAAATATGCTTGCGTTTTCGTTCAGCAACACCATTCTGTGCCTGTGTATCGAGACAAGAATTTTGAAAAAGGATTCCCGATGATAGACAATGATCCTGAAGCAAGTTATTATCAAATTCCAAACCTCCATCACATTGAAAATTTTTAATCTTCCTATCAAACTCATTTTCAACCATTTTCTGAAATTGAACAAAGACGAAAGAAAACTCTGACTTCCATTTCTAAGGATAGAGCCAAGTGAAATAGGGAAAAACCATCCACAAAATCACATAATATTGAAAATATTTTATTGAATCTCGTGGAGCTTCTCAAACATCAGAATGAATAATGTGTAATGGAGTCGTTGAACAATGTTCAACTGAATTAAATGGTAACTTTTGAGATTTAGTGAGACGACATGTGACACAAATGTCTGAAAAAACAGAAGAATTAATAACTTCATTTTTCCTAAGACTATCTAATACTCTTGTGCCACAGTGGCCCAATTTTCGATGCCAGATGTCACCTGAATCATGCAGAACAGCCAAAGCAGGAACATTCTCAAGAAGACGCCTGAGTGAAATAGCATAAACATTGGTAGTTTCGTTGCTAGGACCCTGTAAAAGGACGTCACTTATGGTGTTGTCATTGACAAAAAAAGTAGAATCAGAAAACTAAACATGACAGTTATTCTCACGACACAAACGACGCACAGAAAGCAAGTTATGTTTGAGATGAGGAACATGCAGAATAGAATTCAGGGTGAGCGGCCGACTATGAGTTTGAATGCATAGTTAACTTTCCAATGTTAACAATAGGTAATAAATTACCATCACCAACTTCAACCCGAGTAGAACCAGAGTAAGGGATTTTGGCAGAAAGTATACCTTCGTCAAGAGTCATATGGGACACTATTGCAGAATCTGGATACCACAGGGTCTCATTGGGCTCAGCAGGTGTAAAACTAATGAGCTATGGATGGGAGTGCAAAGGAAGACTGGAGTTGGTATCAAAGAGAACAAATAGCTGCATTATGACCAGGAGAATGACAGATCTAACGAATAATGTTAGGACCTAACCCCAACACCCCCTCAAATGTTTCGTTCTGCAGATAAGAAGTTAGTAACAGAAGCAGAAGCACATAGAATACAAGATAATGAAGCATCTGAATTACATACTACAGAACCTGCAGGCATACCCCGATTTGAGGAAGCGGCCTGAGAAGCAGTTTTGTTGGAAAATTTCTTTCCTCGGTTGTTCTTATTGTTCTTGCCACAGTTATTACGATTGTTCTTCCTACACCCAGAATTGAAACCCGAACTCAAATTGGTTGCACCACCCTCTGATGTGGAGGCAGTTGTAGAAATAAATGCAAGATGAGAAAGAGATCCACTATTACGGCGTTTCAAAAACTGAACTCAATGCTCATGAATAAGTAACTTGTTATAAACATCATCAAAGGTAAGCGTTCCAGGCATGTGAGTGAGGGCATCGACAAAACCATCATAGTCAGCATCCAAAGCGTTGAGAGTATATTGGATGAGATTAGTATCAGACACAACAGATTGAATTGCAGCCAGGGAGTCTGCAATGTTTTTGACTCCACGAAGGAATTCATCCATTGGCTGACTCTCAGGCTTCTCAAGATTCATCAATAGACGTTTTAAGTCCATTGCTCTGGCTAAACTGGCAGAGTTGAATTGGGATTCAAGATGAGCCCAAATAATGAAGGAGTGCGGCAAGTCGCAGACTTCAATAAGATGATCCTTTGAGATAGTAGCAAACAGTCATGCCCTAATCAATTGATCCAGATGTATCCAAAGGGAGTATGCTGGATTCGGTTGTGGGATATCAGGCTAGATGAATGCCTGCATGGGGGGCTGCGTGATTATTCCATTGACAAGTCCATGCAATTGATGCATGACAAGAAACGACAAGAACTGAGTCTTCCAGGACATAAAATCATCAACCTTTTCGAGAGTCGTAGTCACAAAATTTTTGATGGTAACGATCCAAAGACTGGGATTGATACTCGAAAATTCGAGAAAAAGTGAAGGAGTCGTGCCCCACATAGGATCACCCATACTACTGTGTGAGGGCCCAACTATAGGGTACACACCGTCTCCGTAGGACCTGATCAGCGGCGGCACCCTTCCACACGCCACCTGGTGGTGCAGGCTTGACGGAACAGTGGGAGGCGGTAGGGTCGACTCAAGTGTGGCGTAGAGTTATGAGAACCCAAGGTGAGAGAGATGAGTGAATTGCAGCAGGGTGAGAATAGGTGGAAGCGAAGAGGTTGACGTCGTGAAGACAGTCGGCGGTGACAGACTCGATGAACCCGACAGGGGAACGTCTGGCATGCTTGTTGCAGAGGCAGTTGGTGGTGTACATGGACTATCACCGTCGGTGGCCATGTGCAGGCTAGGGTTCATGGCGCAAAAGGGGAAGGAGAAAAAATTTAGGGTTTAAGAAAAGAAAGGATCAGATATGCTCTGATACCATGTGAGGTTTTTGGGAAGTGTTTCGGCTCACCCAATATGGGAGCCAGGCGCTGCATTACATATCAGTAAAAAAAATCAATTTACATTGAGGTCCTTTATCCTCTATTATAGATGAAAAAGTCTTATGTCCCCTTAAGTTTGTATCACTTTTCTAATTTATTTGGATCAATTTTAATTTTGAATCTTTAGTTGATGATTGAGTGCTTATGTGATATTATGAATACTATGATTTTGTCCGTTTCGTTTGGATAGGTTAGGTTCTTTGGTGATTTTTGTTTCTTGCTGTGAGAATTGACATGGTTTTTTTTTTTGGGTTAGGTCATTCTTCCCTACCCCTGAATGCTAGAGTTTTCTTTAATTATCTGGCCTTTTTTATTTTATTCTTTTGATAAATATTTTTTGGTTAGTTGGGAGTCTTGTGTAACTATAATAGGGTATTTGTTACAGGTGATGGAGCATATGTAATGAAATAAATGTTTCAATTCAGAATAAATGGCATTTTAATTGGTAAAGGAGATCCATTTTTACTCTTTGTTTACTCACCTCAGCCCAACCCCTCTTCTTGATTGTACTATTATCAAAGTGAAGGTAATTCACTACTACGTAGAAGCCCCCCCCAAAGAAGCAGGGAAAAAAAATTGTTGCGAAATTATTTTATCTACGAGTCCAATATGAAAATCAATACTAACACAATTGTTGTCAATCGTGATTTCAATATGAGAAGTGACTTGACCGAAGCAGATCAAAGCGTTATAGTAGTAGTTTGTTCATATAATATAGGCCGCATCATCTGTTCTAAGGGAAATTGCCATTGTCAAATGGCATAAGCAAAATCCAAAGGTGCTAAAACTGTTGAGACGGATAGGCGATAAATAAGTATGAGCAGCTGCTAGGGTTAGGAAGTTGCTTTTTGTAGTTTGATAATCCATTCATCCTCAATATTATCCTATATGCCCATTTATCTTTTGTTTGTTCTTCATTATTCCTGACTAGTCTGGACCCGTGCTATGCATTGTGCATGTTAAAATAGACATTTCATGACATATACTATGCAAGTAATGAACTGATAACCATTGTAGACATAGTTAATATTATAATTTAGGAAATATGATAGAATAGTCAATGCAAAATATATGTGGATAGAAAATTCATATATAACCATTGGGATGAACAACTAAAAACCACTTGACTTAGAAAAAGATCTATAATAGTATGATAGAAATACTAGATAGTGATTATGACAAAAGACACGCTAAATAACATGATGAGCAACCAATCCATTACGCCAATGACGAAGAATCCACTTTCTCCTTTTATACCTACAGAGGAAATAAAGATTTAGAAATAATTTGAATAACACCGATGGGGTTGAAGTTTATATTACACGTGATCTACCTGGTGTACCTAACATTGGTCTTTCGTAAGTAATAAACCTCTTCCTCCCAATGAACTGGTGCAATCAAAGCGATTGGAACCTCTACTTCATAGTGATGTGGGGGCTCCATGACAAATACCCATGGTTGACCTATGTAATCATCTATAATCGCATAAAGCGATAGATGACCATATAGCTGTAGAAAATATTAACATAGGATAGTCAATAGTAAAAGAATAAACTGTGTCATCTATGATACATAGGAAAAATTGTAATACCTGCGATGCATACACATCCAACTGGGCAGTTGTTGTATACAAAAGAATTTGAGCATCCTCATGAAGAACAGTAAACTCTCTACAACCTGTATTATCTTGCAAGAGAACTCTGAAGATATACCTATAATTTTAAATAGTACAGGACACTTATAATAATGCAAACATGTATTTGGAAAAATAGAACAAAGTATATAACAATAGGCAATCAAGTACGCAAACCTCTTTTGTGTCAAATTTGGAGATTGACATGTGCAGTAAGGTACATTCAGAGCGAATACGTAAGAGTGATAACTTTTTTTGCAATTAGTGCAGGCATCATAAATCAACGGGTGAATTTTAATAACGTATGCAAAAAGTAGCAATAGCTGACCTGCATATTGTGAACTGTAAAGATTATGTTTTGTTAAAAGAATATATGCAAGCATAAAGTTACATTTGTAAGGGAAATTTCTAGCTTACATTCCGCGTAGATGCATATTGATATAATCTAATCCTGCGAGCGTCGAACAACTTCTCTAGATTGTACATACTTAATGTTCTCTTACGCATGAAATCAAAATGGGTCATCACACCCTTAGTGCCAGAGAACCTAATACATGTAGGGAGGGTAACATGTGTGAGATCAAGTATATATAACTTATAGGGGAAATGGAAATTAAAACTAATGTTGTTGGTTGTATATACCATCCTTCAAAGTCTTCTGTTGCTTGAATGTCTAGATTAATCAGCAATCTGCTAATTGGTAAAGTGAAAACCGATATTCCTAAAAGTATATTTTATGCAAGAAAACATATTAATAAAGCCTACCATCATAGTGATGTTAAATAATCTGATGGGGTGAAAGTATATGAATTGGATGTGATGGCACCTTGATAATCTCTAATGTGCACTCTAGAAGCAAGAAGTATATTTTCAGTACCCAAATGTTGCTGAAGGTGGGTGCCCTCAACTTCCGCGAAATCTCCCCATAAAGTTAGCCTCAACGGGTGCATGCTACATATAAGAATTAGATGTACTAATATTATTAGGGAGAGTAATATGTATTAATAGAAAAGGAAAAATCTATACTAATGGAAATACATACAGCATATCAGAAAGTAATAATTCGCGCCTTGCAGTGCCCCTGTTCCTTGTTGTTTCTAATGGCGATATTGCCACTACCATGCCGATGACGTCTGTACAACAAAATGATATGAAAATGTTATAGATAATTGAGAGGAAATACATATAGAAATATAGGTACTTAAGTACACCATGTTAAATTGTCACGTGTTCTTAGACGCCGAGGGACATCAATGAATGACACACAAGGTGGTAGGTGCTGGTAAGGAATATCAGGACAATCCTCAACCACGCCAAGGAGTCTCGATCTCAGCGTAAAAACCAACTTCAAATTATTCTTTACCACATTCTTTTCTCCATCTGTCGCAGCATCAACCAAGAGCCCAAAGATGTGGTAAACTTTGCCAGCATTGAGTATAGATCGTCATTGGTTAATTTGAGCATCGCCTTCTATGCTGGTGAATATCTCATCACACTATAAAACAATCAACTCCATTGATAAGCAATATACTTGTACATGGTGGGGAAATCTTTATCAACTTCAATAAACCAATACTTGATAGTCCATAAATATAACCTTCCACGGTGTGCGTTGCTCACATACTTGAACCGTCATTGATCGCACGAGTCGAACAATTAGGGTGACAGATCTATTGCCAGGGTTAATGGCACATATAGGCATAGAAGTATGTGCTAAACCTGACATATCTGTAACCATAAATAAAAGAAGAAAACACATTAGTATAATCTAATGTAGTGAACACATCATAATAGCGAATGAAATAATACTAATGTAAATAACACCATTGTTATATGATTAGAAGGGACTAACCAAGCATTAGGAATGCCATTAAAAATTTCATGGTGGACAATATTTTTAGTCATGTTGTGAGGCACATCCCTTTTGTTGCAAATTAAGAACTTCAGCCCTGAAGGACAGGTGACGCGAGAGATAGCTACATATAGTTGACTGTAGGAGAACACAGGTTTTGGGAGATAAACTCCTACATATTGTAATGTTTGACCTTGGCTTTTATTAATTGTAATTGCAAAACCCAATTTCAGAGGGAACTGTCACCTCTTTAAGGCAAATGGCGAGTCCTTAGCTGAAGGACTTAAGTCAACTCGTGGAATAGTCACTACTTGCCTAATATTTCTTCCAGTCAAGATTTTGGCTTGGATAACCTTAGTCTTTCCATAATCAAGCGAGTGCCATTGCATAACCCAATTGATGGGTCAAGATTTCTTAGTAGAATAACAGGGACACCAACTTTCAACTGAATTTCATGATTCGGGAATCTTGAAAAGTTCGTACTATGAAGCATCTCTGGTGGATTGATGTCATCAATGACGAAATCGATGTCAGTTGGTAGGAATGTCTCAGAACTCAGGTATGTACGGCTACAACCGGGAATCATTAATAGAATCTTAGAATTTATTTCATCCACATTAGTGTTTAGGGGGGCCAATATACAATGGTCCTGAAAGTGTGACCCGTTTCTATATCTTTTTACTAAACCTGGATACACAAATTCGATCAGGTTCGTGAGGCCGTAGTTGTCATTCTTAATGAGAAATTCTTCAGGAATCTTTATCCAATACGATTCACTACCGCCTAAAAATGAGTATCCTTGCACGCGACCATTACCGACATTCAAAGTCCATTATGCAAAACTTCGTAACTGCTCATGCAATTGGCTTAATGGCTTCCAGGCATGCATGCAAATTGCACTTTACTCTTTTTTTTTCTTTAATTTGACGTCTAATTTGACCAAATTACAAAAGTTCCTTTGTTCATTGTCAATGATTTATTCAATAAATATTTTTTTTATCTCTTTACATGACCAATTATATATAGTCGACTAATAATATATATTAATGTGATATACAAACAATATATAAGAAAAAGTGGCAAACATTATTTTCTGTTAGTTGTCATAATAACATATAACATGTGCACATAAGTGCATAATTATACCTAAATAATGAACAATATGTCCATAAAAAAAATTTATACCTAGTATGGACCCGTGCTTTCCACGGAATAATTTAATGTAAGATATATTTTTAAAGAATAACTAAACTAAAAATAAGGAAACAATATCTCCATAAATGTTTTTTATAGAAACAATAGTTACACACACACACACAGACACACACACACACACATATATGTACAGAAAATCATATGTACATTATTTTGCATTATACTTGCCAGAATAACACACATTACAGGGGGAGATATTAAGCCCTTAATCAATTTTATTCGTAATTAAACCAAAAACATAAATAAACATGTGTTGTTCAAGTATACAACAGAAAAACATTGGTTATATTATTGTCTATAATTAACATATTATGCAGATAGATATTAAGCTCTTACTGATTTTTTTTCCCTTAATTAAACGAAAATATGAAATAAGTGTAAAAAAATTAATAAACATCATTTTGATAAGGTCCATTCCGAATAGTTTAAAAAGGTACCTGATTTTTATAGTGGTTTGGACAGTATCTCTAATTTTAATGCCTTTTTTTAACTAAGAAAAGTTCCATGATAGGTTTTGGATATTTGGGAGTATTTAGTGGTAATAACTATGCTATACAAAATAACGTAAGACACGTCATGCATAGATGTGCTATTTGCCTGTTCAGCTCTTTCTTCTGTTCATTCAGTAATCTTATGACAGTTTCTCTTAATATCGCAATGGTAATATGTAATCTTCGCTCTGCCTATCATGGGATTTTTATTTGTTCATTACAATTGTCTTTGTGTAGGCATATGGGATGTCTGAAGTGTAAGAAGCATGGTACTTTAATCAAAGCTATTTACATATTCACTACAGTTCGACAAAACTATGGTAAGTCCCCTGCACTGGGCAGTTATTCCATTTCGATAAAGTTTCATCCAAGGTTTTAACATGTGTTGAAAATATCAGTATCACACAATGTTCTAAAGATGACTGGATTTACAACCTAGGACTTTCTCTTCTACACTATCCAAAGGCAAACTTGTAGTACTTGGGGCATTCATTAGGTTACAATGCATGATCATAAGAATGTGTTTAGAAGGTTGACCCCACAGACAATGGCACATGTTTGGATGTATCATAACAACCAGAAGTACGTTTACTGATGTACTGGAGAATAGAAACGTACGCTTACAAATTTGTAACTTAAATAAACAATAGCCAATACAAAACTAATCACAAGTTCCTTGTCAGAGTTCTATCTATGTATCCAATTTATAACATAACCAAACAATAACCAATGTATATAATCACAAATTCGAAATTACCTAACTTACACAAATTGAATGCAACACTAATCCCACACATCCTAGATAAGCACATATCCCACACAATCACATAGGGTTGCTTCTCATCACAGGCACACCATGACAGAAAGACTTATAAAAGGCAGCAGTTCATCAAAAATTACAACACACGTTACCAAAACTGACATTTTCGATTCATTTCCACACTACTAACACCCAATTAAGTTCCTTATCTCTTTTACACCAAACTCTGAACTGAAAATTTGGCACAAAAATTAATTGGACTTGAAATACATTACTCTTTGCTTGCTAATATTGTTGATGGATTTTGTGGGGAGACAATTGGAATTAGGAAAACCCCAAAACCAACAATCCACAGAATGAAGTGAAGCATGAGGCATACAGAGAAACCCCCTCCCAATAGGATTTGTCAACTTATGCCCATTATATTCTTCAAAATTAATAAATGCTATGTACAAAAAAAAAATCATAAAAGTTATTTTTCATTTAGTTGACACTAAGCTTATGTAGCCTGAGCTGGGATTTCGTTTCCTGTGACATGTTTTCTGATACATGAGTTATTCATTATTCAGTGTTTTTGGTCTATTTTTTCATTTTTGAGAGTCATGGTCACCGCCATTTCCCCACTCGAACGCAGCACCATCACTATGTACAATATGGTTGGAACCCCATGCCATGTCTTCGCTATGAGATTTATTGAAGCTGTTAACTTGTTTTAATCAGTCAATGAAATCAATCTTTAGGGGGATTATTTGTCAACTTATGCACATTTTATTCTTGAAAATTAATAAATGCTATGTACCCAAAAAAAATTCACAAAATCTATTTTCCCTTTAGTTGAATGTGGGTGACATATTAAGAAGTGTAAAACCAAAAAAACCACTATTTAATACCTAGCGAGAACACTCCAAAAAATTGCGTTGATAAGGAACTCCAACTGTGCTAAGGCATTATCTGCATCTATCCCACTAAACATCAAGCATAAACAACAAACGGAAAAGTCCTGGACTATGTATCTTCCGCAAAGTCACAATTTTCGTGTGACATGCACAAGTTCTCTTCAAAGTTTTATACATGAATCACATGTATAAGTTAGACAAACAATGACCAATACAAAATTGGTAACAAATTCATCTTCAAAGTCTTAGACATGAATCAAATTTATAACTTCAACCAACAATAACCCAACTCACATATATTGTATCCAACACCAATTGAACAACATGAACACCCACAATCATATCAAAAGTGGAGCATAGTAACGCAGAACATGGAGACAGGAAAGAAATAGTTAAAAAATCGAACCTTTTTAAGGACGGACTAATAGTTACTCCAAAAGCTAGGAAAATTACTCCAAACACCAGGAAGATCCGAAGGCTTGGGGGATATGTATTGAAGAATTCAA
Source organism: Selenicereus undatus (assembly GCA_017589665.1). Classification (NCBI taxonomy): domain Eukaryota; kingdom Viridiplantae; phylum Streptophyta; class Magnoliopsida; order Caryophyllales; family Cactaceae; genus Selenicereus; species Selenicereus undatus. Next base: position 74,198,637 of record JACYFF010031954.1, on the reverse strand, counting down.
TTGATTAAGGAGTGTGTTGTGAGTGCATTTGGGGAGTACATGGGCAGAGCAGGAAGATCCGAACACTTGAGAAATATGTATTCAAGAATTCAATTGATTCGTGAGTGTGTTGTGAGTGTGTATCGGGAGAATGTGGGTAGTGAGGAAGTTGTTACTGCACTGGAGAGAAGTGGGCGAGAAGTTTGGGAGAGCTTAGAAGTCTTCTGGAGTGGAAAACATATTATAACTGACTAACTTTTTTTAGAAAAATAAAAATTAAATCAAAGCAGATATGGTGTAGACCAAAAAAATCGGATACCCACATGCCGGAAAATAGCTTCAAACCAAAATCAAAGAAGAACCAAATGAAGAAGAAGAAGAAGGCAGTGGAGAAACGGATAGCGACATTGAGGGTTGCTTCCGGTGGCGGATCCGTTGGATTCAACCGTCCGATCTGAGGGTTTTTCCGGTCCATCAGCTCGGTTCTATGTCCTCCTCCAATATCTTCAGTTACAATGGCAACAACCTGTTGAAATCACCATGACAGTCATGAATAAGTGATCGATTCAATCGAAACCAAAAAAAAAACCTTTGAAATCTTGCACACCAATAAGAAGAGGTTGGGAAACATATCTGGAAATGACGAAGGACAGTTCACATCTGAGGCTTTTGTTGCTCCTCTCTCTCTCCTCCTCCCATATTTTCACCTTAAATTGCACAGACCAGTTAAAATCCCCATCAGAATCATCAATCAGATTCAAATCGGGGAAAATATAATCTCCGAATGAAAGCATCATCAGTGCGATAAATCGCGAACGCAAGTTCAGATCTGAGGCTTCTATTGCTCATCAGAATCATCAATGAGATTCCAATCGGAAAAAAAAGAAGAAAAAAACTCAGATTGAAATCATCATCGGTAGCAATAAATAGCGAACGAAAGTTCAAATCTAAGGCTTCTGTTGCTCCTCTGTCTCCAATCTCTTGACCTTAAATTGCACAGACATATTGGAATCCCCATCCCAATCATCAATCAGAATCAAATCAAAAACACAAAAAAAAAAAATCCTCAATAGACATCATGAATTTTTTGGACTAAACAGCATAGGGGAACCGAGACAGAGGGAAAGAGTGAAAGGGGAAGCATGGGAAATCAAAAAGAGGACCGACGTGGAAGAAAGAGAGGGAGGAGCAACGGGGAGAGGCAGAGAGGCGATCTCGAAATTTCGGGGGTTCTCGGCCAGGGAGATAAGGATTTGAATTGAGTGAAAGGTTTGCAGCCATGGGAAGATGACACTAAGAAGGTAACCGTGAGGTTAAGACAGTGAAAGAAAGAAGGGAAGAAATAAAGATAGAGAGAGGAAATGCTTTCCAACTGTGGAGATAGTTATAATGGAGATAGAGTACATCAACGGTTGTGATGCAGCCAGAGAGAGAAGACAGAAGGCTCTACATTCAAAGCCACATTCCGCTTTATGGGGTGGATGGTTGATTTTTTGCAGCTTTATTTTTTGTTCTGGTAATTTAAATAAATGGTTATTAGTGATTCAGATTATAGATCTTATGGCTGAAAATTGTTAATTCATGAGAATTTAGAAAAAGACAGTTATTAAAACTTTGCTTTTATGTATTATATAGATTTGTGGTTATGATTGTGGATGTAGGTCTCGATTCCATGTCTATGCTTTAATGTTACGCGGGTAATAATGTGGATAGTATCATTTTTTCATCCTTGTAGGTGTTCTTAGTGATAATATCTATTCTTAATTAAATTCCGAGGCAATGTGCAGGTCTTAGCTAGTATAATAAATAGTACAATTATATAAGCTAAAAAACCTTCCCTCCCTCATCTAAGACATTTTTTGCAATCCTGCTCAATCCCCCCAAAAAATGGACAAATAAAATTTTAAAATATATTTATCCAATATATCCCACATTCCGTTGAAATCTCAAAATATGATAACTGCCATAATTTTATGTTCCTCTATTTATAAACACCATTATCTCAGTCACTTTGATACCCCCCCTCTCCATCAATTATCCTATCATTAACCTTGTATCTCTCCTCTCTCATCTTCCACGCCAATCAATCAAAGACATTGCCCAACTGTCATATTGATTTTATTTTTGGTGATGCTGGTGTTATATCTGATTGTTAATTTTGATAATTAAGGAAGGCTTTGTACTATGTTTTCTAAATTTATTTTTCTTGCAGTGAAATTGATAAAAGAATAATTGGGGCTTTGAAGGATTAATGTAGGCAAATGGAGAAATGTTAACTTTAGGTTTACTTTTGGGCTATTCGTTCAATCAGATGGAGTTGTTATGTCATGCCACTCTCTCTGTTGGGTTTGGAACCTAACCATTATCCTTGGTTGACTTAATTTTTTATTATTAGCTTTTTGTTTTTCTTCATGCTTTATTTTCATCAACTTACAATGGACAATTTTTCAATTAGTGGTTTACATCTAACAACAATGAATATGTTGGGGGGGGGGGGGGAGGGAGAGAGAGATAGGGAAAGATGTAACCTTATGACTACCAATTTGAAGAAGGGGAGTTTCCGAGGGTAATAATCTCTTGTTTTTCTTTCTCTTCAAATACATTTTGCATAATGTAGTTTTGTTCGTTTTATTTTTCTAATCTTTTAAAGAGAAATTGCATTACTATGATTTGTGTATAAAGTAATACTAAGATGAAGATGTGCATTCTAATCTTATTGAGGTTAATATTTTGGGTAATGTGTTGTAAATTTTGATTCTTATAATAAAGAATATGTAATTGCTATTATGATTGCCTCCTCCACCCCTTTTCTTATTATGTTATTTAGTTGTATTCTTTATTTCTATACGCTATGTTCATATCATATGTTCTCTACTATCAAATTGTCTTTCTTTCATATATTGCTTTTTAAAATTAAGCACCCGTGCAAGAGCACGGGCACAAACTAGTTTTATAAATGTTAACTAGCATTTCTATATTTATATGAAGCATGGGTATTTTCATAAGGTTTTTTATTATAGTAATGTATTGAGTTTTAATTGAATATTGTCTTTTTTTTTTATAAAAAAAGTCTTCCCATCCATACTCAATAGGTCATGATTTATGATAGGGTATGAAGCGCGATCACTTCTCATGAGTGCCGTGTCTTATGCCATACACTTGCTGAACCTCCACACAACAGTGACACTCATTGGCCATGTATCTTACACATCAAAATCTTAAAAAGTTTTAAAAGTAAAAAGTGTGTAGGATACACATGTTAGACATATAGGATCAACTATATCAGACATGAGTTAACAACCTCATGCATTGTTCTTTTGTTTTACTATTTTCATCATACTAAATTATACAATTAATGTCACTCGATCGTTATCTTTGTCTTAAAAACATATATTATCATTGAATACCTATTGTTTGCTATCATGTCTATAACACCTACATATTATTGTCATCTTAGTTTAAGGATTATATTTTTCAATTTCAATTATAAGAGTACTTCAAAGGTTTTACTGCTTGATGTTCGAGAATGCGTTTAACTTTGGGTACTTCTAAAATGTGCACGCTAAATAAAAATTATGTTATAAAATCGATAGTTTCAAATCGAATTATACATGTTTTAACGTCGAGTCCATCCCATGCATGTCTCTGAAATTTTTCAAAACTAGCGTGTCCCGTATCCATTTCTCATTGTATCAGTGACCTATATGTTAGTGCTCGTGCATCATAGATGGCACACAATGTTGTTTGAATGTTCATATTTTTAGAATAAAATTAATTATCACAGTAATGTAAAAAAGCAAAAGTATCAATCAGCTTTTAAAAGGCATGCATACAAAAAAAGGGACATGCTTCCACGGTTAATAATGCATTTACCCACATGTATAAGTGCGGCGACACAGTTGCCACATTTACCCAATGCGTGGGTAGGGGAACAGTGGGGAAAACTTATCACGCTTAGGGCTTGTTCTATTTCGCGTTTTAGATAGATAGATATATACAAGGAGATGTAAGGAGCTGTAAGGAGATGTAAGGAGCTACAAGGAGATGTAAGAAGCTGTAAGAAGATGTAAGAAGATGTAAGAAGCTGTAAGAAAATGTAAGGAGCTGTAAGGAGCTGTAAGGATAGATATAAAGAGTTGTTGAATTGTAAAAGAGTTGTATAATATAATTTGTTTTAGATGAAAAATAACAATATTAAAATAATATACTTAAGAAGCTGTATTTTGTATTTTATTATTATTATTTTTTTTTCATTTTTCATTTTTATTTTTTACTTTTTTTATTTCTTGTATTTTTTATAATTTTGTAATTTTGTAATTTTTGTTATTTTATTGTTTTATTTTTTATTTCTTTATTTTTATTTCTTTTATTTTTTAATTATTATTTTTTATTTTATTTTATTTAAAATTTTTAATTTTAATTTTAATTTTAATTTTTTTTGGTTATTTTTTAATTTTCTATTTTATAATTTTGTAATTTTGTAATTTTGTAATTTTTATTTTTATTTCTTATTTTTTATTTTTTTTATTTTTAATTCATAAATTTTTAATTTTAAATTTTTTAATTTTTTAATTTTTAATATTAAATTTTAATTTTAATTTTAATTTTAATTTTAATTTTTTAATTTTTTAATTTTTAATATTAAATTTTAATTTTAATTTTAATTTTAATTTTAATTTTTTAATTTTTTAATTTTTTAATAAAAAATAAAAAATAAAAAATAAAACTAAAAATTTTGAAAATTTTGAAAATTTTAAAATTAAAAATGAAAAATAAGCATAAAAATTAAAAATTAAAAATAAAAAATTAAAAAATTAAAATATAAAAATTAAAAATTAAAAAATTAAAAAATAAAAAATAAAAAACTAAAAACTAAAAATAAAAAATAAAAAATAAAAAATAAAAAATAAAAAATTGAAAAATAAAAAATTAAAAATAAAAGAATAAACAAAAAAATTTAAATTTAAAATAAAAAATTACAAAATTACAAAATTCCAAAATAAAAATTAAAAAATAAAAAATAAAAAATGAAAAATGAAAAATACAAAATAAAAAAATAAAAATAAAAACTAAAAAATAAAGAACAAAAAAATTAACAATTAAAAATTAACAATTAACAATTAAAAAAAAAATAAAAAAATAAAAAATAAAAAGTAAATAAAAAATAAATAAAATGAAGATGTAAGGAGATGTAAGAAGATGTAAAGAGATGTAAGAAGATGTAAGGAGATGTAAGAAGTTGTAAGGAGATGTAAGCTCTTAGCTAAATCCTAAAAAACGCGAAATAGAACAGGGCCTTAATAACCGTGGGGAGAAGGTGCTTGTTCCATGAATATATGCGCGGAAGAGCAAGCCCAGACATGGATGCAAGCATGGATAAATTTCTAACCGCATATGCACCCGTATTCTTATGCCCTCACCTATAAGTGTGGGGCATCGCAAATATTATCTAAGCAGAAGGTAGCCATTGCACTACCTTTTTTATTGAAATTTTTAATTATAAATAAATATTATTAAAATTACATTCCTACATTATTGCAATTATTTTCAATGTCACATATACAAAATATGTTAGTCAAGCGAAGCATTAATACTCTAACATTTGGCAAAAATAACAAATGTTTTACCCACTACACAGAATCACTTGCTTTTATTTATCAAATTGATCATCCTTTACAAGTCAAAATGACACATACAGTGAATGTAATTTATTTATTTTTTTTGGCCAAATCACATCCAACTTTACCCCAAAATTACATAAACAAAATACAACTCTACCGAGGTCAAGGTATGCTCTGGCTTCTAAGGAGTTAGCGAAAGAGTTGTAGACTTATACTCATCCAAAAGCCAAATATATAGCACATTTGCTCTGGCTGTAATAGTACAATTGGTGACTGAATCATGGTTGCTACAATATAGCATGTTTGCTTGATAGTTGCTTATCCATTCAGTCCTCTGGAAACTAGCACACAATCATCCAATCATATGGCCATAAAACTGAGCAAACAGGTTAAGTAGCTGTACAAGGGTGAAAAGACGACAAATTATACTTTTACACTTCAAATAGCATAAGTGTTAACAATAGAATATTTAGAATCCAAAACAAACCAGCAGCTAAGCTTCTAGTTCTTAACAGAAGATTTGAAACTATCAAGTTTCCATCATGTAATCTAATCACAATCTCTGCTAAGCATACAGGACGACTAATCGCAATCTAAAAATGAGAAGTGAGGGTAGAGCACAACAAGCTAATTTGTACATTTAACCAATTTAAAATAACAAATGAAAATGTGTTTGTCTAAACCAAATTTATTTCTAGAAATGATATATCGATCGTAACAATTTTTATTCAGACATTTACAATAACAACTTCTAAGCAAAAGGGAGCCGTTGGTAGTCTTTCAAAGACTAAAAGTTGTATCATTAATGTGATTTGCATTCTGTTTGCATAGTTGCAAGAAGACTTATTAACATCTACCCAAATTGTATAAATAGAACTATCATTTGCACAATTGTAAGCCTATCCAGTCACAATTTCGCTCCAGATATAGACAACAAATTAACACCAAGCAAGTTCCACCTAGTAGCCACAAAAGCAGTAGATTAGAACATCCAGAAACACAAAAACTAATAACTAATAGCCATAGATAGCAAGGAAAAAACCAACAACAGAAACAATAAAAATCCAAAAGTAGCAAAATCCACGCTCCATCTAGAAGTATAGTTCTCCCTTCCTCCATACTCTACATCACAACTTTATAATTCAGGAATAGTCAGAAATCCTTGCTTCATCTAGAAGCAGTTTAGGTATACCTCATGCGTGGTGTCAAACTCAAAACATATACACACAAAATCTTAAATTACCATAAATACTTATTCTCTGTAGGAGTTTTGTAACATTGTGAGAGAACAATTCTCAATAGAAGATGCAATAAGTCATTTTCATACAAAGCGCACATATTCTCCACCTTTCCTTTAGTCTCAAAAAGTAAAAACGGAGGCTTGCTCAAATCAGTTCACTTCTTAAGCCATTTTCAGAGTATCGTTTATTCTTAGGCTTGCTCAAAAAGGTTACTTGTCCTTTCATTTTTAGAGAAGCAGACACACACATGGAGTATCGTTTATTCTCTCGGTCTAGAGAAACCCAAAAATTCTTCATAGAATGTAATAATAGTGCTTTGAATTTCACCATCAATTTGTGAGCGTGTTACATATACACAAGAATACTAAGACACAACACAATAGCTGGGTGTTAGAGAGACTGTTCAATTCTTCAGTTAAAGGTTTTGATGCATCACCAAGGGGAAGGTCAAGTGAGGACAAATCAGAAATGCAAGCAAGAAGTGAGAAGAGTAGCAAGCTTTGAAATCACAAACTCAA